>OY720449.1:73437722-74080222 GCA_963082715.1 Harpalus rubripes | reverse complement strand
CAGCGTGCGTTAGTTCATGGAAGCAATATGTAGATGTCACTATTTTGTATTTCGAAATAGTAATTAACGTATCAAGGGTGTTATAAGGACAATAACGCCTGAGGTCAACAGTGTACTTTTCGAGGGCCTCTGGCCCGAGATATGTACGTTGACCGAAGGCATTATTGTCCTTTTAACTCCCGTGGTGCGTTCAACGTTTAACGTCCGACTATAATTTTTAATATTCTACGAATTACGGATCAGAAAGTTTTAATTAAATTTGCTGAGTAGGTAGGCTATGAATGCATTTGCTTGTTTTTTAGGCTTTATTCCAGTATCATTATTTATTTATTTACAACATTACCATAGCAACAACTCATAACACGCTCTAGGGTATTATTTAGTATATAACTACCCTGAAAGCAGGTGTGTTATGATAATAATAACATACCAGTCGGACGTTCAATACATTAACTGTCCTATCTGTAGTTGAGGTGATCCGTGAACTGACGGAAGGTAATGTGCTGGTCACATCACATTTGTTTTGGTAAGTTTATCCCTACTCCGTTGCATTGGTAATAAAAAAATTGACACATGGATTTTGTAAGAAATTAAATTCTCTAGATTGATTATAAGAACTTTTACGCTAAAATGAAGTGTAACGAAGTTATTGCGATGCAAAGTGGAAATAAATTAAAAATTTTGCTAAGTACGCATTTTTAGCCATTTTTGGAAGCTTTATAGCTCCATTGCTATTTATCGAACCTAAAAACTTCAAATACAAAATTTACAGGAAATTTTGTCCTTTATAAGTCGACAAATACCGTTTTTGCGCTAAAATTCATCAGAAAGAAGTTATAAACAAAAAACTGAAAAAAGTACCAATTTGCGGTTGTTAAAATATGCATAAAGAAAATATGAAAATGGATGTTCCGCGGTAATCTGTATATTCTAAATTTTCCCCATTGAACAACTAAAACAATATAATGAAATTTTATGATAATGATTTATTTATAGCTATGAAAAATGGGAAAACTCTCACAGCCGTATGCATAAATTTGTTAGTGGCCACTAAGATCATTTTGAAAACATTTTAAAATGTCACTAAGCAAAACCTTATGTATAGTGACATTTAGTAGGATTTAAATTGTTAGTTGGCAACGAAATGTTAATAACCAACTGACGCATGTTTAAGACACTTTTAAGGTAAACCTCTAAACAACGGTTTTAGTAGTTATAAAAAAAAGTAGTTGTAGTGGTGTTAATGTATGCCGAAGAGATGCATCAATTAAAAATAAATTATGAGAAACAATACCAAGAAGCAAGAATTGGAGCTTTAATGGAAAAACGGGAAGAGTTGTAAATAGTGTCAATATTTAAATTTATTTAGTATTTATAAAAAAATTGTACATGTAAAGGAATAATTTATTCACATTTTAGTTCACATTTTGTTTGTCTTTAGCTTTGTTCTACATGTAACTATAAGTAATTTGTTAAGACTTTAGTTTTTTGCATTATATTTGTTTTTCAATATATTGCCTTCGAAGGATGCCTCTCAGGAATGTTGCCATCGCCTTCTTTATCTTCATCATCTGCGAATTCTTCATCAGGCTCTTCGATTTTTTCATTAACACAAATGTTATGCAAAACAGCCACTGCAATTATTGCCGTTTCTATATGAAGTTGTAGTCCATTAAAAAAGCATCAAAATTTATTTTTCATTATTCCAAAGAGTCTTCCCACAACATTCCCCGTTCGGATGTGCGCTAGATTGTAACGCCGTTCTGCATGTGACCGGATTCAATAAGGGTGTTAATAGGTATCTTGAATATGGGATTGGTAACTATTATTTGCCACTTATTTCACCATTATTAGATTTTAGTAAACCTAATTTGTCATTGTTTCCAATAAATTCTTGTATTGCTTCTATTTCTTCCACCTCCTCGTGTATATTCAACAAGCCCTCTTCCATTTTACTTTGTTTAGTTCTATATATAAAATGCCTAACTATTCAAATTAAAATATTACAAGCCGATTTAAATAATATTCACTCCTGGTGTAATAATAATATATTTAAATTCTGAGAAATGTAAAGTAATGTCTTTTACTCGAAAAAAGAATCCCATACATTTTAATTACAAAGTAAATGCCACTACACTACAACGCTGTAGCATCGTAAAAGATTTAGGATTAGTTTTTGAGCCCGAGTTCTATTTTTCCGAACATGTTAAATGTGTTTGCAAATCTGCTAATCAAGCACTTGGCTTTATTATTAGGAATACTAAAACTTTCAGCAATGTACTTGCACTTACATCACTTTATTTTTCTTTTGTACGTGCTAAACTGGAATACTGTATACTTGCCTGGTTTCCGCAATCTGAATACCAATGTTCCTCACTCGAGAAAATACAAAAAAGATTTATTAAATATTTAATATTCAAAACGACGAATCAATATCCTCCTCAAGGTAGTGATTACGGTGAACTACTAGACACTGTTCGATTTACTTCTCTAAAAAATAGACGACAAAATATATCCATTACTTTCCTTTATAAAATTATCCATAATAAAATTGATTGCCCATATCTCCTCTCTAAGTTAAACTTTTATACCCCTCGAATCAGCTCAAGAGTAAATTTTACTTTCTATTTACCTTGTACACGTACAAACGCATTATCCAAATCACCCATACATATAATGTGCAATAATTATAATTTGATTTCCGCTAACACGGACATATTTTTTTGTACACTTAAAATATTGGTAAATTCTTTACCAAATGAATGACATCTGTATACTATTTGTAAAACATCTGTATTATGATTCTATTATATTTTTGTATTGTACTTTATTTTCGTATGTACTTACTTTATGTTTTTTGTGTAATTGTATTAACTTTGTTTTCCTGTCATTGGGCTTTTGTCTGTTGGAAATAAATATATTATTATTATTATTATTAAAATGTAACAATCCGTTTATAAACATACTCCCTCTGATATATGTGATGACAGCACTTGATGACTGTATATCCACTTATAACCACTATTTTTAAATTTATATAACCCAATATAACTGGTCTAATCAACTAAAAACCAAAATCTAATAACAAGAACGCTATAATAATATACGAAGTAATATTCTACCTCAAAACATATTGAACTGACAGCTGTCAGCTTAATAAACAACTAAATTTTACAATGCTGCCAGGTTAAATATAATGCAAGTTGGCTATTTAGTAGTGACCAGTAAAAGTACAACTATGCATACCATCCCGCTAATAGCAATTTATATGATGTTACTGGCCACTAAGTAAAATGCTGCTAAAACCATTTTAAGCTTGCACTTATGCATACGGCTGTCAATATTTTACTAAGATCGCACTAAACTTGAAAAAAAAACACTTTTCCGTTTTTTTTTTTTGTAAATTTACCTCTACTCTCTTGCATTGGTCGTAAAAAGAAATTGATAAATGCATTTTGTAGGTAATTACATTCTCTGCAAGACTCATTATGAGGACTCTTGCGCTAAAATGAAGAGTTAAGGAGTTATTGCGATGTAAAGTGGAAAGAAACTCAAAATTTTGCTAAGTGCGCAATTGTTACCTTTTTTGGGAGCTTCATAGCTGCGTTGCTATGAATCGTGGAAAAAAAACTTTTCATATCAAATTTTTAGAAAATTTCAGCCTCTACAAGTAGGCAAATAACTTTTTTTCGCTAAAATTCACCAGATAGTAGAAGTTATAGGTGAAAAACTGAAAAAAGCGCCGATTTATGGTGGTTTTTACAATATTGCGGTGGGAGCTGAGGAAGGGGATTTGTGGAAATTTGGATTTTTCATTATCCAACCATCCTATATAACGTATCAAAAATTCAGAACTACCCGACCTTTTGTACGGTAAAATCCTTCATTTACTGGACTAATTGGGTAATTTTTGAGACGAACCAATAAAATGATTTGGCTCTGCCCACAAGTTAGTTCAAATGTTTTTCACTTAACTATACAACTCTCAATACCAAAGTATCAAATTGGGAATAGTTTAGGCGTTTAGGGGGCACTTCGCAAATAGAGGACTTTGTACATAGAAAATGCGGATATATACCGGACAGAATTTTATTCCCTGAAAAGAGGACTTGTCCGGGTAAAAGAGGACGTCTGGACAGCCTATTGTCATCACATTTGCATTTGAAATAAAAATATTGTAAGATGGAAATGTATTTTGATGAAATTGATTATACATATATTGGAAGAGGAAGAACTTGATATTATTGAAAATATTTGTCTATTAAGGAAAATATAATATATACTATACGACCAAGACCTGATAATTTAAACATTTGGACTAATGAAAGTTTTTTTCATAGATTCCAGCTATCAAAATCTAGCGTAGAATATATTTTACAATTAATAGAAAATTATATAAAATAATCCACAAATAGGTAATTTCAAATTGGCGCGAGTGCATAGTTTAAATTCCCTAGTATAGGTTAATAAATAAGGAATTTGCTATTTTCCTGATAAATCTACCTAATAAATTTGTTTTTCGAATAATTGTTAGGAGGAACATTTGTTAGGAGATTGAAATATCGGGCGTTATAATTTTATTTACATACAGGGTGTTGACGCTAAGGTGCGAACATAGGGATATAACATGGGATTTTAACAGTGTCGGACTGGGACATATTTCTGAGTGTGGCGATTTGGATTACCGGGCCCCCTATTCTGGGCCATTCAAAATATTATTAATGAAACAAAGATGGTTATGAATTAAGGTTTTTTTTAAAATACATTAATGAATGTAAACATTAAGTAAGTACACAGGCTGAACCCAAGAATCCGTGACATTGACGACTAACATGGGAAAACAGATTTATTGAAATATTCCTTGCATGGGTAACTCAAGCAATATAAGAGTTATGATTCGGGTAAATTAAACAAAAGTTACCCCATCAGAAAACCATTTTAATGGTATATCGTTATTTGAGAAAAAATAAATAGATATAGAGGAAAACAGTAAATTTTGAAATGGTTTATTTTTGAGAATAACTATCTACAAAATAAATTTAAAGTATTTTATTTATTACCAAAGGTAACTGTACTAGTTGTATAGAATTAGCAGTAATCTAATATAAAAATCGCGTCTCAAACACGGATATTTTGGCCGAGATTTGGCACATAGATTAATTAACGCATTTGCGAAGTATGCATTACGAAGTTAATGAAATTAAATATTAAAATTATAAATACATTGTTATATTCATTTTTGGAACATTTTCTTTGTTGTAATCAAATCACATTAATAGTGAATGGTGAGTACTATTAAAGATAACCTTTTTTTGTAGGTGCAATGTTTATAGTTAATTTTCATTTTAGTACTACGAGTATCTTTCACCCAGACAATATAAAACGTTAAAATCCTGAAAATATACAAAAATTATTGCTCTAAAGGCCGCTTGCACCAACATAACTTAAATTTTAATCGTTTCTTAAATTGATAATGTTACGTCGATATAAAATGTCAAATGAATCACTATGCATTGTTGTTTCGATTTTCATTTTTTGTCTATGGGTCGCTTAAAATTTAAGCCTTTTTGCTGCAATTCGGAATACTTTAGTTTAAGTTGTTATCAAAATGACAGTTGCAGAATATAACTCCAACCTTAGGTATTATGTTTCGTGAATAGATCTCATACGAAAATTTTCAATC
Source organism: Harpalus rubripes (assembly GCA_963082715.1). NCBI lineage: Eukaryota > Metazoa > Arthropoda > Insecta > Coleoptera > Carabidae > Harpalus > Harpalus rubripes. The sequence continues at coordinate 74,074,539 of OY720449.1, read as the reverse complement.
CGGAATAAAAATGGAGTTAGTTAACTCTGAATTTAATCATTTTTATGAATCTGGTAATGACAGTCTACTATGTGAAAAGTGAAACGTCACTACATACTAGATTTTGCACATGTCCATTGAGGACGTATTTCTAGAATACATTGGTTAAAGGTCGGGGTGATGACGGGGTTTGGGGTGAAGAAAGACAGGGATAGAAGTAAGCCTATATTATCGTGTAGTTTTTTTTTGACTTACGCTACGCTTGTTCTCTGGTTAAGGTCAGACTCTTGAATTATGTTTTGTACTTCTGTACTAATCAGTTCTTTAATATTTTTTTTTCTCTTTATTATATTGAAAACTATTAACTAAGTACTAGATATGATAGTTACAAATTTAGACCGGGCCCTTTCGCTTGCCGGACCTGTGGCGATCGCCACATTGCCACAATGGCCAGTCCGACGCTGGATTTTAGTTTCTTGCAATTTTGTTGCTCTAACCATTAAGCCACCGGTGCTATAATAAAATGAAGATTAAATTTTAAATACTAATCCAAAAATGAGAATTAGCTTAAATATTTTTGTGAATCGTTAATTTTTATTAATCTAAATACATATGTACCTTCATATTTACTTTTGCTGGAAACTGTATTGCATTCCTTTTCTATTGTTCTATATACTTTTTTCTTTTTAAAACGTTACTAATATTATTTTGAAATGATTAGTTCTTTGATTGGAACATTTATCTGTCAGTTACCTACATTTGAATAACTGCGTTTTGTTTGTTTAAAGCGTGGGCTCTGGGATTTAAATTATAGATAATTTTATAAATTTATCCATAAAATATATAGAAAAAAGTATTAATGGTGTCTCACAACTCGCGCCCCAGACGAAACTGACACTTGCCGACGACAATAGGTTGCCAAGAAAATAATTTGCGGCTGCTTGCATAAGGGAGTTACAAGACTTTTTAATCCACCAATCCCGGAAGGATATCTTGAGGTGTGATGATATTATTACAAAATAAAACTGGTTGCTAGGTTTTAAAAATACTGCTAGTGAGTTACAAAATTTGTTTGACTTACTGTAATTTTGACACTTTAGAGTTGACTTTTCACTGTCAACAAATTTAGGTTAGTGAAGGTGTCATCCGAGATCATCATTTATATCGTACAGTGCTGCCTCTCTGGCGTTACGTCCACATTCTCCGAAAATTATAATCATTTCTAAGTAATCAGCGGCTGAATACATGGTAAGAATTTGCCTTTTTTTATTCACCTTGTCAAATTTAATTTGACACTGACATTTTTCGAAAACTACAGTGACCCACACATTTTAAAGAAGATTTGATTTGTATAAAATCCTAGTAACGTAAAATTACAACAAACACACGTTAAAGGTGTAGGTTTCTGATTGGTCAATTTAGATTTTTTTTTCTTCGAAATTACACATCCGAGTGCAGTCTGGTGTTTTCTCATTCGCTCTGGGGCGCGAGTTCTGGGACACCCTGTATAGAAAATTTAATAATCTTTAATTTTATAACATTAATCTCGAAAACATAACATTTAAAGGTATTTTTTGAAGAAAAACTATTTTGAGTTTCTAGTAAAGTTCCATTTCCGGTTATCCGATTTTCACCAAAATCTAATGGGCTCTTTCCAATACAGAAAAAGTTCGAAATACAAGATTTCAAAATTTTCTGAATGATAGTATTTGAGTTAGAGTGGAGGATCCATACACAGACATCATCGTGCAAATGTTAAAATTTGATTCTACGGACCCTAAAACGTGGTAATTTACCAAAATCTCGACATGCGATTTTTAGCACGATTCCTATACCTCCCATACCAAGGGCAGCGGGAGGTAAAAATATAAATTTTATTTTAAAAAAATATATGTTTTTTAGTAAATTAAGAAAGAACATTTTCTGTGACGTCTTTATTTTGAACTGGAGAAAGGAAAGCATATTTAAGAATGTAACCTGAAGATGAAGTGTATGTGCCAGTTTTAATTTGAATTTGAAATTACTTCATTTTTCTCTCTTGTTTATTATTTGCAATTTGCGTGATTTCTGTTATTTTTATTACGTATTTCGATTTGTTAAGCTGGATTTTGAAGGATTTTAACTTACCTTATACTCGTACAAGATTAAAATGACAAACTAAAATATTAACCTGCAAACTATTGTTCAAACGTCAAACAGACGATCTGTTATGTTTCAAATATCCTCACATGCCATTAGCGCGGCCTAATTCTACGTCATATATGGCGGTAATTTGAATATTCTAATTTCATTATTTTTTTTTTTTTTTTTGGTAAATTAATGAAAATTTTGTCAAAAGAAAAAATAAGGGTAGCAAGTTTCTAACGTTTCTTCAAAAATATTAAATAAAAAATGGCACGCAAGTAGCCCATTTTAAAAAGAAATTTAATATTTCGATTTATTAGTAGCTATAGCCATGACACTTGTTTTCTTTTGTTCTAGTTTTCATAAATTATTTACAAACGTCAATTTGACTTATGAAAAAGAAATAAATTAAATAAAGAATGTTTATTCGAATGAGGGGCCTATCTAAATTAATATTATGATGAAAATAGTTACCAAAGATACGAAATTTATTTTCCATATATCAAATTGACGTTTGACGTTTATAAATAATTTATGAAAACTAGCTCATGGAAGCAAGTGTCATGGCTATTGCTAATAATAAGCCGAAATTTTGAATTTCTTTTTAAAATTGTGAAGAAACTAGACATAATAGTTTTATGTACAACTTTTAATTCTGAACAATTTTGCATACTACAGTTTTTGCCATAAAATGAATAGGAGAGCAGGAAATTACAAAAAAAAAACTAAAATTTCATGTTAAATCCCTAAGTACGTACTGTAACATGGGACGCCCGCCGTAGCCGCCACTGTAAGCGAGTGTCTATTTATAGCGGTGACGTAATCGCGCTAGTAGCCGGCCGATGTAAACAGACTGGTCGCGACGTGTTTAATTACTTCCGGTCGCCTGAACCTTTTGTGTTCATTGTTATTACGTGTTCGAATATTCTAAACTGTTCTAGAAAATAATGGCAGCTGTATATAAGGGACGTAGCTATGCTCGAGAGACAGTTAGTACAGTTGAGTCCCTGATTACACAACATTAGTTGTGTGATCGGGGGTTAACACAGTTAGTTAGTTAGTTACATGGAGAGACATAGAGATGTTGACATAGAGTGCTAGTGAGTTGAGAAGCACAGCAGTATCGTAGTGAGCGTATGCAGTTGGTGTCGAGGAGGTACTCGGAAAGTTACTGGTATACCGGGATAGCTGTTAAAGAGAATACTCGGTAGTGTTGACGAGTATTAGGAAGCTATAGTGTACGAGGACAGTAACGGCGAGTCGGAGTGGATACTCGGCATTGGTGTTGAAGAATTGTGGCATACAGATAGTTGGTGATACTGAGGCTGTTAGAGAGAGAGTTACATAAACAAACATACAGTGAGGTGAAAGGTGTAACACTAAACATAACTAAACAAACTTGACTAAATACGCGGATGCAAGACCTACGGCATCATGACCCTATGGCTAAATCTCGTCGGTCATATCAACTTTCCGCCCTCATTGCCGTGTGTCCTCACACGAGGGTACACATGGTACACACTATATCCCTAGCGGCTAGTCGGGTCTACCATCCGGGTAAGGTAGTCAAAAACACTAAACTAATAATTCTGAAAGTGGACACCAAACCGAAAACACATGGTCGGTCATTTTCACGCTTTAAGCTGTCGCAGTTTTGAATCATTACTTCCTAAGAAAACTTAGTTTCCTAATATTCAAGCTGACCATATGTTTCCGACATGTTCACAACCTACCCTTGTTACAGAACACACTTTCCTGACTTGTTACGTAAATATTTATTATATAAGTTAACAAATTTTTATTACTATACTACAAAAATATTATATAAAAATGATCACATCATCAAATCGCTAATAGTGTCTAGACTTTCCTGTACTCGAACTGTCTTTTTCAGTTGACTTATTAATCTGATTTTAGCAATGTTTTTGATAGCGTCATACATGTGTCCTTTCCCTTTAAGAACTTCCAAAAATGCCGGTTGTTCTAACCTGTACAATTTGCAATATTCTATTGCTACGATATCAGCTCCTCTTATTCCTCCAGACAGCTCTTCAAACAATCCAATTTCTCCAAAATACTCGCCATCATCCAAATGGTATTGTTCTACGCCATCGACGTAAAGAGCAACTGTACCGCTGCACAAGAAATACATGCAAGTTGCTTTCTCGCCTTGGCGAATGATGTACTTTCCCGCGGAAACTGGTTCGTAACGCAAATGAGAGGTTAGCTGAGCAGCAATGACATCTGGTACATTTTGAAAAAGTAAGCATTGAGTGATTATTTCTTTTGCTGTTTCTCTAAATATCTCATACTTCATGTTCTTCGGGAAGAGATCCATCAGTTTTCTTTCATTAAAATAAGCCGATTCAGTAAAACCTTCCATTTGCTCCATTACATCGTGTTCTACACTAGGATCAGTGTTACTATTTTTCAAATAATTCTGCCATTGTTTTCGCCATTCGTAGTATTCAAGGTAAGGTCCATAAGTCATTTGTAAAACGTTAAATGTTGCAACAAACATAAACATTTTCAGGAGAATGCCAATAATGGTTATTATGGTAAATATTATTTGTTCATCTGTGTTTACCTTCAGAAATGGAACAGTGCTTGTTAACATGGATTTTGAAGTATCCACAATTGCATTCACAAATAAACAGGTGATTTGATATTGCTTTTCATTGAGGCTGTAAGCCTTTACAAGGTGGTTCACATATGTTTCTCTATTTTCAAGGCCATAAGCATGAGAGAGTACAGAAGGCAGCAGAAGTGCCACAAACGCACAAGCTATAAGGATTGATAAGTAAATTATTGTGAATCTCACCATATAGCAGATAGTAGTTCTATTGTCTAGGGTGAATAATAGAACATCTATGATTTGAAAAACAGTTATGAGGCGTACAAACGTCAGCAGCTGTAGAAATATCCAGATCATATCCCAGACTATTACAAATGTGTGATTACACTCTTCAATATACTGGTCCAGTACTCGAGCATTTAGTGAACTCAGTATTTGGAAAATGTCAATCCAGAAGAATAAACTCAAGTACTTTTTCGCAATTTTACCTTAAATAAAAAATGTATTATTAGTATACTATACCTACAAGTAAATACTTTGAATTTCAATTTTAAAAAGTGTTTATTGTTTGATGTACGTAATTATTTTATTAAAACAAATTAATGACAGTAATTAAAATAACTAGTGCGTGGGTTGCACCAACGTAACTTAAATTATGAACTATACCTGTTCCATTTAAGCCATTCACTACATGGCGCTCGTTTTAAGTGGCCGAAAATATTTTGGGTAAACTTGTCTCTTGTCTCCAATTTCAACCAATCCGAAATGTCAAAACTATTCCCTAATCTCTGCAATAACTGAATGACTTAAATGGAACAAGGTATATAATAGGCTTAAACTGACAATATTGCACCGAAATGAAATGTCAAATGACTTATAATATTCATATTGGTGTCAAAATTTAGATTAGCATTTTTTTGTTTAAACCTAACTTAAAATTTAAGTCTTGTTGGTGCAACTTGTCATAAAATGAAAGAAATATGTGTGATACTTTGATTAAGTTATCAACGTCATAAATATTTTGTTATGTATTATTACTCTTTTTTTGAAAACAATAATAATAATAATAACCACAAAAATATTCACTCACTATTTCAACAACATCCTAACTAACCGGACATCATACAATAAATATTCCTACTCTTAACATATGAAAGTAACCAATTTACAGTAGCAAAATATTGCATCCGGACCACAAATAGTTACGATACAATCATTCTTTGCCATACATTCCTGTATAAACACACTTCTTTCGCCTCGGCCACGTTCATAAACGCATGCATACATGCTTTTCTTCTCTTCCCCATTCGGAAACTTTCTCTCTTTTAGCACCTTGCCAATCACATCCATCCACCAACATACTCGACGGCCACGCAATTGAACACCCTCAACTTCACCATATTTACAGCTTGTTCACTCTTCATTCTCTCCACGTGACCAACCATCTCAACTGGCTCATTCCTACTCTCTTTACAACATTCTTCCTAACCATACATTCTTCATACACCAAATTATTCCTTACGCGATCCCGTCTTACATACCTACACACACCACGTAAGTCTTACATACCTACACACACCACGTAAATACCTCATATCCGTTTCTCTTTTTATGCTTTCCCGTCCATGCCCAACATTTGCTTCCATACATCAAAGCAGGCACTAGCACTTCATTATATACACTTAACGTACCCAGAGCACCCATTACCTTTACTGTGCACTCACTCTCCTTTCAATTTCTCGATCAATTCGACCATCCCTTGACATCATGCTACCCAAAGATACAAACTCATCCACTTGCTCCAGTTTCACTCCATCCACCAACACATTGCACACAGTCACTGATTTACTCCTTTCAAATACTATCACCTTGGATTTATCAACATTCAAGTCCAGATTCATACTTCTTCCAACTACATGTATTCTCTCTACATTCTTCTGAGCTGTCGGAATCGATATTTTAAGAACGCAAGTGGTAAACAGGGTAGATCCATAACCTATGAAAAAATTTGAAAATTTAACACAGGTTAGAAATTTGACGTAGTTAACAAACTGAGCAGTCCTACTTTGAACACATTTCCGCTTAAAACGCGCGCGCTTCACTTTGCGTTACTACCTTTTTTGAGATTAGATTCTTCATGAATCCGGTAGATATTGAACAATAATTTTCGAACACGGTAACTTTTTACCACTCGAGTTTTCGCACAGTCAGTAGATGCGGTATCTACCGGTAGAATTTTCGTAAAGGCCTATGCATTTTCTATAAAATCCATATAGAAAGTTCCTTGCAAAAGATTCTAAATTTCTTGTACTCGTATGTACATTACCTTTCGACAGTTGTATGTATTTTATACAAATTCCATACAGAAAGTTTAGAGCTAAAATATCCTGTATTTTGAGTAAAATTATAACACAAATATACTACAAATATGTCAGTTAACAGTGACCTGTGACACTGACATCTTTCAATCAGAATTTTCTTAATATAGTAGCTATTTCTAGCATAGCTAGCTAATTTATGAAATTTAATATCTGTAATTTTATAACTATATATCCATTTAACATGAAGTATAAAATGCAGTCAAATCGTATAGAGAATACAATGTTCTTTAATATTTATCATAACATTATATGTGAAAAATGATATTTAACATCGTTTTTTCAAGAAAAATTGTTAAAATCTTCAAATGAGGGTACTTCCGGTTGACCAATTATAACCAAAATCTAATCAGCTCTTCATATGGATGTAACGAAGAGGAATATGAAAGAATTATAATTTTTGGAATTGTAGTATTAGAGTTATCGTAGACGAAAATTTTGTTACACACACACACACACACACACACACACACACACACACACACACACACACACACACACACACACACACACACACACTCACTCACTCACTCACTCACTCACTCACTCACTCACTCACTCACTCACTCACTCACTCACTCACTCACTCACTCACTCACTCACTCACTCACTCACTCACTCACTCACTCACTCACTCACTCACTCACTCACTCACTCACTCACTCACTCACTCACTCACTCACTCACTCACTCACTCACTCACTCACTCACTCACTCACTCACTCACTCACTCACTCACTCACTCACTCACTCACTCACTCACTCACTCACTCACTCACTCACTCACTCACTCACTCACTCACTCACTCACTCACTCACTCACTCACTCACTCACTCACTCACTCACTCACTCACTCACTCACTCACTCACTCACTCACTCACTCACTCACTCACTCACTCACTCACTCACTCACTCACTCACTCACTCACTCACTCACTCACTCACTCACTCACTCACTCACTCACTCACTCACTCACTCACTCACTCACTCACTCACTCACTCACTCACTCACTCACTCACTCACTCACTCACTCACTCACTCACTCACTCACTCACTCACTCACTCACTCACTCACTCACTCACTCACTCACTCACTCACTCACTCACTCACTCACTCACTCACTCACTCACTCACTCACTCACTCACTCACTCACTCACTCACTCACTCACTCACTCACTCACTCACTCACTCACTCACTCACTCACTCACTCACTCACTCACTCACTCACTCACTCACTCACTCACTCACTCACTCACTCACTCACTCACTCACTCACTCACTCACTCACTCACTCACTCACTCACTCACTCACTCACTCACTCACTCACTCACTCACTCACTCACTCACTCACTCACTCACTCACTCACTCACTCACTCACTCACTCACTCACTCACTCACTCACTCACTCACTCACTCACTCACTCACTCACTCACTCACTCACTCACTCACTCACTCACTCACTCACTCACTCACTCACTCACTCACTCACTCACTCACTCACTCACTCACTCACTCACTCACTCACTCACTCACTCACTCACTCACTCACTCACTCACTCACTCACTCACTCACTCACTCACTCACTCACTCACTCACTCACTCACTCACTCACTCACTCACTCACTCACTCACTCACTCACTCACTCACTCACTCACTCACTCACTCACTCACTCACTCACTCACTCACTCACTCACTCACTCACTCACTCACTCACTCACTCACTCACTCACTCACTCACTCACTCACTCACTCACTCACTCACTCACTCACTCACTCACTCACTCACTCACTCACTCACTCACTCACTCACTCACTCACTCACTCACTCACTCACTCACTCACTCACTCACTCACTCACTCACTCACTCACTCACTCACTCACTCACTCACTCACTCACTCACTCACTCACTCACTCACTCACTCACTCACTCACTCACTCACTCACTCACTCACTCACTCACTCACTCACTCACTCACTCACTCACTCACTCACTCACTCACTCACTCACTCACTCACTCACTCACTCACTCACTCACTCACTCACTCACTCACTCACTCACTCACTCACTCACTCACTCACTCACTCACTCACTCACTCACTCACTCACTCACTCACTCACTCACTCACTCACTCACTCACTCACTCACTCACTCACTCACTCACTCACTCACTCACTCACTCACTCACTCACTCACTCACTCACTCACTCACTCACTCACTCACTCACTCACTCACTCACTCACTCACTCACTCACTCACTCACTCACTCACTCACTCACTCACTCACTCACTCACTCACTCACTCACTCACTCACTCACTCACTCACTCACTCACTCACTCACTCACTCACTCACTCACTCACTCACTCACTCACTCACTCACTCACTCACTCACTCACTCACTCACTCACTCACTCACTCACTCACTCACTCACTCACTCACTCACTCACTCACTCACTCACTCACTCACTCACTCACTCACTCACTCACTCACTCACTCACTCACTCACTCACTCACTCACTCACTCACTCACTCACTCACTCACTCACTCACTCACTCACTCACTCACTCACTCACTCACTCACTCACTCACTCACTCACTCACTCACTCACTCACTCACTCACTCACTCACTCACTCACTCACTCACTCACTCACTCACTCACTCACTCACTCACTCACTCACTCACTCACTCACTCACTCACTCACTCACTCACTCACTCACTCACTCACTCACTCACTCACTCACTCACTCACTCACTCACTCACTCACTCACTCACTCACTCACTCACTCACTCACTCACTCACTCACTCACTCACTCACTCACTCACTCACTCACTCACTCACTCACTCACTCACTCTCACTCACTCACTCACTCACTCACTCACTCACTCTCACTCACTCACTCACTCACTCACTCACTCACTCACTCACTCACTCACGCACGCACACGCGCACATATTTATAATAACATTCAATGTGAAAAATGATATTTAACATCGTTTTTTCAAGAAAAACTGTTAAAATCTTCAAATGAGGGTACTTCCGGTTGACCAATTATAACCAAAATCTAATCAGCTCTTCATATGGATGTAACGAAGAGGAATATGAAAGAATTATAATTCTTGGAATTTTAGTATTAGTTATCGTATATCCAGATTTTAGTGAATAAGCACGTTTAAAGGTCCCTAGAATCCGATTATAATATTTTTATGATGATGTCCGTATGTGTATGTGGATGTTGGATTCACGATATCTCAAATACTATAAGACTTAAGACATTTTTAACTACGGATTCCTCAATCTAACAATAATGGGAAGAGTTGATTAAGTTTTGGTAACAATTGGACAATCGGAAGTAGTAGTTACAAGAAAAAAATCTGATGTGGCCAGCACATAACCTCTAACCTCGAAAAAACGAAAAAGTAAGTTTTTTCCAAGTTTAGTGCAGCAATAGTCTTTGGCTTTGATGCAAAATAAACGTAATTATGTGTTGGTGAACGTCAGTGAAGTCTTGTGTGGACTACTAGAAAAAACTGTTATAAAACAGCATTTCTTTTATTTGCCTGCGAGATCTTAACTCTACATGGGATATTTGCCGTTTAATATATATATATATATATATATATATATATATATATATATATATATATATATATATATATATATATATATATATATATATATATATATATATATATATATATATATATATATATATATATATATATATATATATATATATATATATATATATATATATATATATATATATATATATATATATATATATATATATATATATATATATATATATATATATATATATATATATATATATATATATATATATATATATATATATATATATATATATATATATATATATATATATATATATATATATATATATATATATATATATATATATATATATATATATATACTAAGGCTCAATTTTCTAAAACTTTGCCATATTATGTCTTTTGTCAAACCAATATTTTTTTTCGCTAAAATTCATCAGATGGAAGTTATAAGTGAAAAACTGAAAAAAGCGCCGATTTATTGTGGTTTTTACAAGATGGCGGAGGGAGCGGAGGAAGGGGATTTGTGGAAATTTTTCATTAACTAACCATCCTATGCAACATATCAAAAATTCAGAAACTTTTATAGGGTAAAATCCTTCATTTACTGGACTATTAGTTCTTAGTTTAATTTTTGATGTATAAACGTGTAAAACATGCATAAAACAGTGTCAAATAATTGATTTTGTAAACGCGAAATATGAAATATATATTAATAAACACCCTCGTAGTAGTCGTAGTATAATTGTTACACTTACTTTGTCTCAATTCAATATACACGTTTTTATATTTGAAGGCACCAACTGACAAACTGAGCTCCTCCTTATCTTCATTTCTGATGTAGCCAAGAAAAAAACTGATTCCTATATGCATCATAATAACAATATCCCGAAGTAGAAAAATATCATGCAGTACGCTATCCGACGTTTTATAGACTTCTTGCATGACGAACAATTGTTGGATCATATCCAGAGGAATATCCAGGAGAAATATGATCATCATCAGTATCATCCAGTAATAGCAAAAAGTGCTGAACGGATGGATGATATACCAGTGTTCCGACTCCGTGTGCCTCTTCCTTTCATCGTCGCAGTTTTTCTGGCTCCGGAAATACAACCTGGACTGTGGATGATCCCGGGATATTGTTGTGATATTTCTAATCCAATCTGATAAGGTGTGCCTGCAGAATAATCTTCTCTCGTGATAAATGTTTATATTAGAGTTTCGCACTAACGTGCATATGTGTTTATTGGCTGGATGCATTACAAAATGTATATACTAAAAAAATATAAAACTATGTAAAAATATATGAGTATATAACACATGTCAAAAAGACAAACGTGTTTTTATGGTAGCCAAGGTAATAATCAAAAGGCCTACTGTTTGCTGTCGAAGGGCTCGTTCGCAGCTATAGGCCGCGAGTAGTCACGTGACTCGAGCGACCTTGACGTGCTTGGAATCAGCCACTGAACTCAATATATACTAATACTACTGAAATGCGCTGTCAGATTCATATTGTGAGAAGAGAGAAAGCATGACGTGGTATTTTTAAGTCTTTGTTTTATACATCTTGAGTAAAAATATTTTCATTGACAAATGTCAAATAGTAAATGTCCTTAGTGCACTTTCAATACTGTTATTTTTATTCTTCTACTATGTGTGTGTGTGTGTGTGTGTGTGTGTGTGTGTGTGTGTGTGTGTGTGTGTGCGTGTGTGTGTGTGCGTGTGTGTGTGTGTGTGTGTGTGTGTGTGTGTGTGTGCGTGTGCGTGTGCGTGTGCGTGTGCGTGTGCGTGTGCGTGTGCGTGTGCGTGTGCGTGTGCGTGTGCGCGCGCGTGCGCGCGTGCGCGCGAGTGCGAGTGCGAGTGCGAGTGCGAGTGCGAGTGCGAGTGCGAGTGCGAGTGCGAGTGAGTGTGAGTGTGAGTGTGTGTGTGTGTGTGTGTGTGTGTGTTTGCGTGTGCATGCGCGTGAGTGTGTGTTCGTGTGTGTTTATGTTTGTGTTCGTGTGTGTGTGTGTGTGTGTGTGTGTGTGTGTGTGTGTGTGTGTGTATGCGTGTGCGCGTGCGTGCGTAATGTATAGTATATAAAAAGACTGGGAAGAGTCATTATTTCTAAGTTACAGAATTCCGTCTTACAATGATCTCTGTAGCCTAAACTGGATATAATTCTTATAGCTGTTTTCTGGAGTTTAAAAATCTGAGAGGAAACAGAAAAATTACCCCACCATATTATACCATAAGAAATGACTGAATGGAAAAGTGCAAAATAAACCATTTTAAGAGTAGACTTCTCTATAAGAGAGCTCAGTCTTCGTAAAACAAAAATTACACTAGACAATCGTGCACTTAATTTTTCAACATGTGCTTTTCCATTTAGCATATTATCAATCTGTATACTTAAAAGGGAAACAGATTTATTTTCATTGCAGGTTTTATTGCTAGAAATAATAAGTTGCTGAGTCTTTTCTTTATTTAATAATAAATTATTAGCTGCAAACCATGCTTCTGCTAACGTTAAATTTATTTCAGATATAAGACTAAGGTCACGGATGTCACTATGTTGACTTAAAAGTGTTGTATCATCAGCATACAGAACAGTACCACAGGGTTGCATAAAGCTACTAAAATCATTCATGTAAATGATAAAAAAATAATGGGCCCAAAACGGATCCTTGCAGCACACCATGTTTCACTGCAAGGAATTCAGATATTACTCCATCAACAAATACACACTGTGAACGATTTTGCAAATAAGATTTAAAGAATAATAATGTGGACTGCTGTATCCCATAAAATTCCAATTTTTTTTTATTCAAATGTCATGAGATACGCAGTCAAAAGCTTTAGAGAGATCACATAACGTTAAAGCTACATTCTGACCCTCTTCAAGTCCATCAATTAATTTATCAATAATTTCCAAAATCGCTTTTATTGTAGAGCGTTCTGGACGGAAACCAAATTGATTATTACAAAGTAAGTTATTTTTTTCAAAATAATTCGATAATTTAGTAGGCTATGAATGAAAAAAATGGGTAAATTAAAACGAAAGAAATAATGATTGAAATTGAAAGATAGCAAGTTTTGTTTTTCATACATAGCCTACTGAACAATAACTAAAAAATCTAATTTATTAAATTTTCATTGCATTTTTCTCAATATTTTTAATATGTAAAGATATAAAACTAATACATGGTTGAATTCAGAATAAAACACGTTATCGAATAGGCATAAAAAAATAGTATAATCCAATTTGAAAAAATATAACTTTGTGATGTAACTTGAGAACCACTGGTTTAAAAAATTATTTTCTTCTCTAATGGGATGTTATATATATATGTATATATATATATATATATATATATATATATATATATATATATATATATATATATATATATATATATATATATATATATATATACACTATTATTCACGAAAGATGACTATTCAAGGTCATTTGTTCGAAGAAAGAATACACATCACTTTATAGCAGTAGCTTAGCAACATTTTGTATTAGAAAGAGACAGATTATTTGACCTATGTCTATTTAATTTATGTGGTGTGACAGATATACATAAATAGTGGCATTACTTTCAAACACACTATAAATAATAATGACATATGTCATAGAATTACAGATACCTAATTATCTACTACACTGCCCTCTGTGCTAATATTTACCCAGTGGCGTTGACGTTTAAATCAAATTATTATTCCTTGGTTTATAAGTTAAGTCTATGTTTTTGTATTTTGCAGAAACATAAGTGAAGAACATAACTCTTTCAGAAAGGCATTATTTAGAAAGAAACAATTTTTAAATGAATTATTCTTATTTTTTCAGTTAAATTGTGTCAATAAATATTTTATGTTGCACGCCTATCCAAACGAAATGCAATGAAGTTATCTGCAAGTAATATTATATCAGACGGCTCCCAAATGACCTTGAATAGTCATCTTTCGTGAATAATAGTTTATATACGAGGGTACCCTTTTATATTTCGGGATTAGAGAACAAAAACAAATATTAATCATCGAAAATGGCTTTATTGTTTTTCAAAATATTCCCCATTAAGATCTATACACTTTTGCATGCGTTTGAACCAATTGTCGAAGCACGTTTGCCACTCTAATTGAGGTATCTCCAAAACATGCATTCTGAACGCATCAACCGCTTCTTCAGGTGTCGAAAAACGTTGACCTCTCATTTTATTTTTTACGTACGGGAATAAAAAGAAGTCATTCGGTGCCAAGTCAGGACTATACGGCGGATGACTCATCAAATCGATGTTTTGAGTGCTCAAAAATGCAGTTGTTTGAGCCGATGTGTGAGAGCTCGCATTGTCGTGGTGAAGAGTGATCCGTTTTCGGCGGCTGGTTTTCCTGATTTCTTGGAAGACAACTGGCAAACAAATGGTTGTGTACCACTCAGAATTGACTGTTCTGCGTTGTTCTAGTGGTACGGTTGCGACATGTCCAGTTTTTCCGAAAAAACAGGCGACCATTTGCTTGGAAGTGCTTCGTGCGCGAACAACTTTTGTGGGATTTGGCTCATCTTGAAACACCCATACAGTCGACTTTCGGGCTCATACGCGTAAATCCACGATTCATCACCTGTCACGATGTCATAGACGTGTTTCGAAGCACCGCGATCGTATTTTTTGAGCATTTCTTTCGACCAATCGACACGAGCCTTTTTTTGAGCGATTGACAAATTGTGTGGGATCCAACGCGAACAAATTTTTTTGACAGTCAAATGTTCATGCAATTTTGAATGTATGCTAGTCCCACTAATGCCTAAGGTTGCCTCAATCTCACGATAGGTCACATGACGATATTGCAATATCAGTTCGCGCACAGCATCAATGGTTTCCGGAACAACTGATTTTGGACGACCTTCACGAAATTCGTCTTGGAGTGAACTACGACCTCGGTTGAATTCACCATATCATCGATAAACACTGGTCCTTGATGGAGCTTCATCGCCAAAAATTGAATTAAGTTCATCGATGCACTGTTGTTGACTTAATCCACGTCGAAAGTTGTAAAAAATAATCGCACGAAAATGTTCACGATTTAATTCCATTTTTTGGCCGAGATGAATCTTTTAAGTTACTGTAAACAACACAAATAGCGCTCGTATGTCAAAACGTTCTGAGTACGTATAACCTCAAAAATGTCAAACTTTACGATAGAGCTGTCAGTTGCCAGATTGCAACACTAGGGTTGTCCAATCCCGAAATCAAACTGGTTGGCAATATCGCCAAGAGTGAGAATTATGGGTAATTTTTACTTGATAATTCGCACTTCGATTACTCGAATATCTTTATAATTCGAACAGAATATTTGGCGCCAGCTTCAATAAGTCGAATTCTGGGGGAAATCCCCTAATTACGTGATTTTGTAACAGGTGTTTTTATAACATGATGATGGAGGCAGTTCGGTTCCTGCACTACTGAAGTTCAAACATATGTTTTGTTAATTAAAGACATCCAAAAAAATTAAAATTTATCAAACTTGCTTTTTCCCCTAATATGACATCTAAGTTGCAACCACTTGATCAGGGTGTCATACAAAATGTAAAATGTTATTATCGCCGCAGAAATTTGAAAAAAAACTATCAAATGTTTTGAAGAAAACAAACAAACTAACATTACATTAATGAAATGTGTTGAAGATATAACCAATACATGGAATATAGACGTCTGAGACAATTTCTAATTGTTTTAAAAAAGCCGGCTTTGGTCAGTATTCTCAGTGGAACGAAGAGGATGAAATTCCTTTGATTTTCATAAGTGAACGTATGAATGAAAAACGTGAGGAAGAAATTCAATTGCAATTGGAATATGAAGCTTGGAAAAATGTCAAAATTACACTAGAAGGTGTCACCTTAAATGATTTTATACATGTGGATGATGATACTGTTACTTCAGAGTTTTCCACAGATGAAGATATTGTCGAGCTCTACAAATCTGAATCCGAATCTGTAGAGCTCGACAATACAGATGATAGAGAAAGTGATATGATGGAGGATGATTTGCAGCAACCACCTTCAAACGAGTTGGTTGAAAATTCGTTGAGCGTTTTGCGTTCGTATTTAAAAACCAATGAACATACAACCGATTCCCTGTATAATGGTTTAAATAACATTGAAGCTTTTTTTATTGAAAATCAAAATAAAATTTTTTCTCGTCAGTCACAAATAACTGACTTTTTTACACTAAAATAATGTTTATAACTTTGATCTGTATACATACCGTGTGTGTGTCTTAAAGGTGTACATAGGAGATTAACATGGGAAATCAGTTTTTTGCAATTTCCTGCTCGCCTAATTATTTTAAGCAAAAATGCGTCAAATAAAAGTTTTAGAGCATAAAATTCTACATTTAAATCAATAAACAAAATTACTTTTCCATGCATTGTAACGACAGAAAGTAAATATGAAAATATCGAAAATTATGTTGAAAATATCGACATCCATGGAATTGAACAAAAAATAAATAAATGCTTGACGTTTTATCTGTCACAACCGTCACAACGTAAGTTAACTTATATGACGTTTCTGACAATTTGATTTTGTCTCTAGTTTTATTGTCTGAAATGATTAAAAAATGAACATTTATACGAATGAAGAGCTAAATTCGTGACAAAATTTGAAAAGACTGCTAATGTGTCTTCAAATAATACACGTGAGCCGCGTAATCAGAATATTGGCGACTAAAACTACCGATGGCGGCGCTAGTGTTGTAGCATACACGTGCTCTGAAAATGGTATTGTGCTATAAGATCGCATACAGAAACATTGTATAACCAACATTCGTTTTGAAGTATACTAACAAATTCATTAAACTTTTTATAAATAGTGTTAGTAATAATTTTGTGCACGTACTTAAATTATAATGACATTCGAAGCAAGTTATCTCAGACTTATTTCTAAGGAAATGTTTACTTATTTGGAGGCAACAAATTCTTCTCCAAGTTTTATAGAAGGGGGAGAATTGTTGAATCGTGGGTTGTTATTTTAATGGGCTGTGTTTAACCAAGTGCTCTAACGTCACATCCTCATGAGATTAGAAGAACTTTAAATTTACAATTGAGTATTTACAAAATGTTCTTGTATAGCTGGCCAGTGCAAACACATTACAGCTGTCTTAATATTTTGCACAAGATAGTAAAGTATTACCATATATTATTCATGGATGTTAAATAAATATGTATTTACTTTACTTAGTTAAGGAAATTAAAATGGAACTAATGTCAAATATCTTTCAAATTGTTTTAATTACAAGTGTAAAAAATATATTGAATGCTACATATTAAGTGAAAAGTGTATTATTTTACTCATGAATCGGTCAGGAAATAATAGAATACTTTTCATTTTTGTTATCCAGTTATGATTCGTTACATGTTTCCCAGTTTTTATTTTGGATGTCACTCGTCCTCTCCCAATTTTGTTGGAGTCCATAACAGCATCATACATAATTTTGTTACGCAATGTTGAATTTTTGATATATTCATATTACTTAAACAAAACTGTATTTTCTTAACTTTATTTATTTAATAATTTTATATTTCTATTATTGCCATAATTAACGATATTTGTTCAAATCAAATTGTCAGAAACGTCAAATAAGTTAAATTACGTTGTGACAGATCACGTGACAGATAAAAAGTCAAGCATTTATTTATTTTTTGTTAAATTCCATGGCTGTCGATATTTTTAACGTAATTTTCGACATTTTTTTCATAATTAATTTCTGTCGTTATAAAGCACGTAAAGCTAATTCTGTTTATTGTTTTAGATGCAGAATTTTATACCCTAAAACTTTTATTTGACTCATTTTTGCTTAAAACAATTAGGCGAGCAGGAAATTGCAAAGAACTGATTTCCCATGTTAATCTCCTATGTACACCTTTAAAATAGACACACGGTATATTAATCTGTATATAGCATAAGGTAAGTGGGTAAGTGCATCCCAACTGTCACCAAGAGGTTATTATTTGTTACCCATTGCACCTACAGCCGTTATGGGCTAGACAAGCCTACGTTAAGAGATTCTTGATCTGTACTTTAAACATCTTGTGATAACACGCAACACCTCTTCATTGACGACAGGAGCAATACAAAATTTCTAGGATTTTTCCAACTCTTCCTATGAAAAAAACTGAAACTACAGCAATAACGACAAAATCGGGAACTTGGAAACTAATTTCAGCATCGCCTTTTGATAATGAACATGTGTGGTATAAAATGCTGGTCAACCACTAAATTTGCCGAGCGCCACTATCACGGGGGCAACAACATAATCAATGAGAAGATGTGAAAAAAGTAACGAGTGGTTCGTACTCTGTCAGAGACAACTATCTAAAGAGAGATTGGACAGACTTATGGGTGGCCTTGTAACAAAGTTTTTGATGATGAGGGGCAAACGGAGCACGGGGAAAATAGTTCCTTGCATATTTCTTCAGAGGGCAGCAAAATCACAAAAATGACGAAGACAACATAGAAGGCAATGCAAAAAAATATATTGGAAAATTTAAACGTCAAACTGAAAAATTTAAAAGCTGACATGACATACATAATTTTTGATTCCACGTTACTTGAATTTTTATATGTTTAAAACATACAGAGAACTCGTAAGGTACCTTTGAACATTAATTACTTTTTATATAATAATATTTTCAAATTTTTCTTATATATGTTTTTGTAGAATTTTATGGAGAACAAATTCTTAATGCTTGTATATCGAATGATATAGAACTTCCCGAAACTTATAAATTAGGAGACAAATATCCTGAACATTCATTAAATGACCTTGATCATTTGCAATTCTTCAGAAGAATTCTATATGAGAAAAGAAAGGAACCAAAACAAAAAGAACTAGAAATCCACAGTAGTTTAAAAGCTGACAATATCGTTCATACAGTTACGACTATATGAGTTATGTGAAGAACTATGAAGATGTTGGAGGTTGATATTCCTTAGCTCCCAATTTTCGTTTCTTTTTCTTTTCACCTACGTTCAACACATTTGAATAATATTTAAAAATTCTTTCATGAAAATAATACTAATGCAACGATGTACGAGTACATATCCGATTGTGTTGCTTACAAGGTTTGGTTTACATCACATACATAGATGTAAAAATATAGCTCAGATATTACAGTACACAAATTAGAAATTGAATATTGCAAAGAGCTGAGGATATTGCAAAAAAATATACAAACTTGTATATACACAAACATTTATATTTTTCACTATTCCTCAAAATAATTATCTGGATAAATATTAAACTCACTTTTTAATATTATTTATATACCTACTAATTGTACTTTCCAATTTAAAATCTGTACACTATATTTTTAATAAATATTCATAATACATATCAATATGGGTTTTTCTTTTTCTTCCAAATATGAAATAAAAACTAATTTTAAAAACACCGGTCTACGTTTTAAAGATCTAGTTACCGTGGTTTAGTTAGTTGCATATGTTGATAGATGGCGAACTTTATAACGATACAACAGCATTGAGTTTCCAATCTCGGTACTCTGTATTGCATTTGTCTTAGAAGTCAACGTGTCCGCGGAAGACTAAAGTACTGCTGGCAAAACAAAATCAGAGAAGATATAAAATAGAAGAACCTATACCCCAAAAATGCATGCGATCGTTTGAAATGGCACTTCAAAATCCACGCGGAACAATGTTCATAAGGTGACCAAATAGATCGTCTAAAATTGATACATGTGATTTGTAAATAATGTGTAATCAATATGAAGAATTGACCCAGCTATTCCAAGTAATCAAGAACGAAAAGAAAATGCTTTTATTATAAAATATTGTGTTTAAATAATGTACGTTGTACATTGTAATAAAAATAATGAAAATAAATTATTTTTTCTACAAACACTATTAAAAATATTTTAATTCTATACTCTATCCGTTTTAACTATAGACTAGATGGCGTTTCGAACGCGGCCGTTTTTACATGTATTAAATAAAAAATTCAAATTTTGGCGCCATTCATGGATTTAAAAAAATCTTTCTAATTGACATTTTTTCAGTAATTTTGTCTTGTACTACATTTCGGCGAAAGGGGCATTTATACATGAAAACTACATTATTCAAATAAATTTTAAAGAAAACAACGTAAAATAAAAATATAATTCACCTTTGAAATATAAATATTATATGTATAAACTATATATACCGTTAAATATGAACAAAATAATGTTCCTCAAGTTCTTTTATAGATTTCCAAATATTACATCGTCCTATGCCCAGTTCTGATGCCACAATTTGTACACTTTCTAATTTGGAATATGCATTCGTGGCACGATATGTGCAGTATAAATTATACGCCATTTTTTTGCCCGCTTTGGAGGGCCTTTCATTTTGGATATTTTAAAACATTGGCAGAGCCAGGTTCAGGATTTTTATCCATAATATTAACGAAGAGAACAATAGCAAAACTAAAACGAACTACTAACTAAAAACTAAAAAACACGCACAATGAAAACTATGTAATATGAAATATAACGACAAAACACTATGAAAATTATATAAACGAAAAAAACAATCAAATAGAACTGAACAGAAATTGATAATATGTAATAAATCGTGTACTATTAACTATGTTGACATTTATATATTTTGTCAGACGGCAAAATAATTGATACAGTTGTCAAGCAAATTTAAATCCCGCGTCAATTATTTTACTGTGTAAACTCGGTTCACGTTTGAACCAATTAGAGAGCTAGAATCTTAAGCCCTATCTCACGCAACGCTCTATAGTTAAAACGGATAGAGTATAGTGTTAAAAGTAAATCGTCACTGATTCCTAGCAACACAAAAAACATCGATTGTTAAACTGAAATGGTGCGTTCGGCTTGCTAACGCTTTTCACTCTTTTGACTCCTAGTGTTCCTATAACCGTTCGGGTATGTACGATGGAGTAAATAGAGCTCACTCCTTAATCGTTCGGGTACACGGAGTGGAGTTAAAAGAGTTAACTCCATTTACTCCACCTCTTTGCATGGGATTCAAGGAGTGCACATGCGTATTAGGTTATTTTCTGGCGGCTAATAGAAAGTTTGAGTTTTAATTTTACAGGGTTCTGTGCTAATCGTGTTAATTGTGATGTGTGCCTTAGTGCCTTGTTAGTTTAGCTATTTTTCTTTGCGGTATTGTGGTTGTATTTAAAAAAAAAATAGGTATTCATGCTGAGAAAATAGCGAAGAGTGATTTATTATTATTTTTAATTTTTATATATAATTCATATGTTATCTGAATTATAAAATAAATAAATAGGTAATTTTTAAATATTTTATTATTTAAATGCAGTATCTACAATTCTCTTTTTGTAAATTTAAAATGACAGCTGATAGTTTATTTACCACACTCCTGTGCAGCCGACCGCTTACTATATGCTCCGAAAGATCTGAGGTCACGTGACAATGCTCCATGCTCCACTCCAACTCCATTAGAGTTAACAAGCTGAACGCACCAATTAAAGAATAATTACAAACTTAGTAAATACAAATTTAATTAATATTTATTTTAATTGAACAATTGGAACAATTAGAAATATATATTCCTTTTGCGGATGCAATTTCAGAATTAGAATCATTAGGAATTAAATAATTATTATGAGAAATATGACTTGTAGCAATGCTTTGCAACTGCAAACCAGAATCGCTAGAAGAAGAAGCACTGTCAACAGGAAGAATTTGGCAAGCAATTTTCTTTTTATTTTCCAGAGAATCTTCAAGACAACCTTCTGCGACGCTCGAGCTTTTCCATCCTCCGTGTCTTTTTATAGTTGTTAAGTTTGCCTCAGAATCTGCTAAAAAGCTGGCAGACGTTCTGCGGAAGCAATGTCCGGTATAAAGTTCACTTTGTGGCAGCTTTAAAAATTTTACAATATCGGTAGGCATTTTCCCAAAAGTATAGATTCATACCGATTGCACTGTGCATTTATTGCAACAATATTTGACAAATAGCCGTTGATGTGTGGCGTGAGATGGACGCAATGCCAAATACTTGCGGTACAAATCCAAATAAGAAGAGCCACTACTAACAATGAAAGTCCCTGGAACACTTGTTTTGGTATCTGGAATTTTTACTAGTAAAGTAGTTCCTAAATCTTCAATGTTATTTAGACACTTTTGACACAGTTCTTCACGGCGGCATGCCCCAAATATGCCCATTATTGCCGCTAATTTGAACATAAAATACTTGTGATCTGGAGCCTCTGCTACGAACTTATCAATGTCTTCTCTGGTGAAAATTTTCGACTTTTTCGGCTGGTAGCTCTCTCCTTTTCGCTTTAAGAAAGCAATAAGTCTGTAAAACTTACGTATGTCATTATTGTTTTTAACATTTAACATCAATTTTAACGTGGAAAAATGAGCCCAAAGTGTAGAAGATTTCCATATTTTCGATAACTCTTCAAAATACGCTAGCAAAACACTTTCACTGTATTTTCCTGATTGAACATTCTTGCGGTTGCACCACTCCATGAAGCGTTTGTACGCACATTCATATTGTTGCCTCGATTTAGTAGGCAGCAAGTGTAAAGTTGCCCTTGTAGCAACTTCTTCAATTTCTTTTGGAATTTCGTAATTCATTTTCACACTTTTCTTCTCGTTTGACAGATTATTTTGGATATTTATTAAACAATAGGTAACGTCACGATAACGTGATTTACTTTTTCCGCAGGCATCCAGATTATTTTTATATAAAAAACTGAAATCTTTTAAATAAAATTCTTGTGCTTTTGCTTGTGTTTGTAGAAAAAATGTTGTATGATATACGTGTTAAAAGTGTAATTTTATATTGTGAGTGGGGAATATTGCGGAACGAGCGTAGCGAGTGAAGCAACCCCACGAACACTTAACACTTATAGGCATATAGGCATTTACGAAAATTCTACCGGTAGATACCGCATCTACCGATTGCGTTCGAAAACACGAGTGGTTAATAGTTACCGTGTTCGAAAATTGTACCATATCTACCAGATCCATCTACCGGATCCATTATTTGTGGATCGAGTAATTCAGCCGGTAAATGCGGTAAATGAAGAATCTAACCTCAAAAATGGTAGTAATGCCAAGCGAAGCGCGCGCGTTAAAAGTGAAAATGTCTTCAATGTTGGAATCGGAAGTAACACTATGCTCAGTTTGTTAACTACGTGAAATTTCAAATCTGTTTCAAACGTTCAAATATTTTTCATAGGTTAGAAATCTACCATGTTTACCACTTGCGTTCTTAAAATATTGATTCCGGTAGTTGTAATCTGGTAAACAGCTGTTTACCGATATATACCGGTAACAGTTCACCGGTAGAATTTTCGTAAATGCCTAATATCATAAATACCAATTATTTTAATATACTCAAATTATAAAAGTAAGTTTATTTATATATATATATATATATATATATATATATATATATATATAAAATTAAGTAATCACTGTAAATTAAACAAATGAACGTTGACAGGTTCATACGACATGTATTTGACATTTACTTGACATGTATTTGACATGTTAAAAGTAGTTTACCCAACAGCATTCAGGGTGCAATAATTCCGTACTGCCAACTTGATGCATTGACTTGTACTTCTCGTTTACGTTTTTGTTCCGTGGCAACGTGGCAACTTGGTGGCAACGAAATCAACCTACAAAACAACGCTTCACAAACGTCAAAGCAACAGTAACATCAAATGGTTAACGCGGAACGCCTGTGCGTAAGTAGAATACATTTTTACTAAAAATTAGACTAGAAAAATAAATGTTGGTTATCGTCTATGAACGTGTATACCTACACATGTAGAGGTACATTTATATACTTAAGGCCGTTTTCACCAAAGCACTGTAGCGAAACTGTGTCGGCACCTTTGAACTGTTGATACCAAACTGAGTGACCTTGAATGAAGCCGCCATGTTCCTATTGCGCTTAGTGGCGGCAATTCAAATGACACTGCAAAGTATAATATCGTATTATACAATAACCAGTTATACAATATAAATATTTTACATGGTTTTAGAGTAATAACAATATGTCTGTTAGAAAAGTATCCGACCTTTGGCCGGGGAAAAACTGGCATATCTGGCGCGTTGGAAACCTAATCAACTTCAAAGTAGTTTCCTTGGGACTCCGCACACTTCTCCCATCGGTGCCGCCATTGTTGGAAGGATTTCGAGAAAGCCTCTTTGGGAATGGAGTTTAGCTCGGCTGTCGTTTCAGCTATAATGTCCTCTCTTGTCTGAAATCGCGTTCCTTTCAATGGCTTCTTAAATTTGGGGAACCGCCAGAAGTCGCAGGGGGCCATATCAGGAGAGTAGTGAGCCTTTTGAACCACAGGAGTCTTGTTTTTCGCCAAAAAAAGTCTGAATCAAGTGCGAGGTATGTGCTGGAGCATTGCGCCAATTTCTTGCGCCGCACAGCATCACGTAGGCGAAGGAGGACATCCCTTTAGTACTCTTTGATGATTGTTTGAAAGCAGTCAGTATCACTTTCACGTTGCTGCGCACTTAGCGGGCCTTCTTTGGTCTTGGTGACGTGGTATGCTTCCACTGTGACGACTGAATTTTCCGAATGGTTTCCACCTGGCTGTCGCTCAGTTTCAGACGCTGCTCCAGTCGTTCCGTCATTTTCCTTACAATGAAAAACCGACGAGAGCACTAAACACTACCTCACTCAAATGCTGCTTGCCAGCAACAGACGCTAACGGCAGGCGGGAAAAAATTCACGCCTGCGTACGCAGGTTCAAGATCGGCTCATGCAAGCGCGCTTGATTCAATTCCATCAGGTTTTCGCAAAAAAATAAGGTCTGATACTTTTCTAACAGACCTCGAGCTTAGTTTTATCATGTCTTTTTAGAAGTTATACACAAATTTTTGTCTGCGATTTTATCGTTCAAGACTATTATATTCCCGCCTTCTGTCAGAATCATTGAAAACAATACCATAGGCGGCGATATCAACAGGCAGACACGGATGCATATTTCTTGAGTCTTATTTTATGTACAAAATATACTGAAATTTATCTAACTTGTTATAAATTTAAAATATATGACCGTTCAATATATTTTATGTAGTAATAAATAATTTTATTGAATATTTTAATAGTGTGATAAAAGTTAAAGTCTACGCCCATAAGTAAGAATAAATGTAAGTTAGCTAACCAAGGAATAGGAATAAATCAACTCTACATTTCTCCAAGTTCAATCAAATTTTGCACAAGTTAACTAACCGGAGTATATCGATAAAAATATTTGTAGGTAGATACGAGTACTATATAATCAGTCACAAATTTTAATAGAAATGTACACACCTGTTTCAATTATAACAATATTATTTATGCAAAAATATACGAACTATCAATGTATTGTAATCAGAGGGTCTATTCTAATTCATAGTCACACGTTCTATCCTCTATATAAGTTCCACTACTAGCCAACAGATGAATTCAAGTCAGATAGCCACATGTGCTATCCGCTATAATGACAGACGTCAGACATTTTCGATTGTGTTAGTTCTTGGTGTGGCTCTTTATTTAGGTTTGTTCTAGGATTAATTTAGTAGTTTTGTTAGAGTTCTTAATTTTTTATTAGTAATAGTGTGTTAGATTACTTAGTTTAATTTTAAATGTTGTATGAGGGAACCATGTTGATAATGTGCAATAAATAATAGGCCTTCAAGTTCCAATATTCCTTGTTTAATTATATTTAGGACGTTTCGAGCTAAATCCGCTCATCATCAGCAACTAAAAAAATTTCATGTTGAGAATTATAAATAAATACATAAATGTTTATAGTATTGAAGCAGAATTACGTTGTTGTACATCATCGAAAGTTGTGAAATTACATTAACAACTGAATGGGCCGTGCCAGCGACATGTAGCATTGTTGAGTTGGGGGCCCATGCTCCATCTGACTACGAAGAATTCACATGTAATTTCACAACTTGCGATGATGTACAACAACGTAATTCTGCTTCAATACTATAAACATTTATGTATTTATTTATAATTCTTAACATAAAAATTTTTTAGTTGCTGATGATGAGCGGATTTAGCTCGAAACGTCCTAAATATAATTAAACAAGGAATATTGGAACTTGAAGGCCTTTTATTTATTGCACATTACTTAGTTTAGTTAATAGTTTTATTTATATATTACATTTTTAAAATTTCGATAGATTTAATTTCTACTGTAGCAATTTTGGTTAGTTTAAAATTTAAAATAAATTCCCTTTCTGTTAAAATCGTTTGTCTATTCAATCGAATTTCTTCCCGTCTTTCCTCTTCTTCAAGCATAACTGCAGCTAATAAAACCCTATATATATTTATATGCCATAATCTAAAATTATTTTTAAACAAAGGATGTTAGAATTATAAATAATTATTATAATTTAAATATGTACTTACATTATATAGATATAAATGAAATATTATTATGATATAACACACGTATTTTAACACAAAATTGAAAAACCGAACTGCTTGTCAACTTGTCATTCAGAGTTATCAATCACTTTTAAAACAAATATTCAAAGTATAGAGTGACACCTTGCTCGTAGCGGTACCACTGGAGATCTTGCTACGGATAGCCACATCTGGCTATATTAATATTAATTCCACTAATAGCCAACAGATGGATTCAAGTCGGACAACGGGATTGAGCTATGGGCTATGTTAGCCTGACGCTATATGAATTAGAATAGAGCGGATTAATTTAACCGTGTCATTTATACCGTTGTTAAAGGTAACTGAGATTGGTGAAATAAAAATCTGTAGTTCTGAAGTATTTATTGCTTTGGTTATTTTACTTAAGAATAAATAAATTAAGTGAGTTTGGTGAAAACGGCCCTTAGTGTTAGTTTTTGATGTATAAACGTGTAAAACATGCATAAAACAGTGTCACATAATTGACTTTGTAAACGCGAAATATGAAAAATATATTAATAAACACCCTCGTAGTAGTCGTAGTATAATTGTTACACTTACTTTGTCTCAATTCAATATACCTAAACTATTATTCACGAAAGATGACTATTTAAGGTCATTTGTTCGAAGAAAGAATATGCAGCATTTTATAGCAGTAGCTTAGCAACATTTTGTATTAGAAAGAGAAAGATTATTTGAAGTATGTCTATTTAATTTGTGTGGTATGACAGATATACGTAAATAATGCCATTACTTTCTAACACACTAAAACTAGCAGTGACGTATGTCGTAGATTTTCAGAAATGTAATTATCTACTATACTGCCTTCTATATCCAGTGACGTTGACATTAAAATCAAATTATTATTTTATGGTTTACGTCAAGTCTATATTTTTGTTTTATGCAAAAACGTAGGTGAAGAAGATAAAACTTTGAGAAAAGCGTTATTTAAAAAGAAACAAAATTTTCAAATAAAATGTATTTATTTTTTCAGTTAAAATGTACCCATAAATATTTCGCGTTGCACGCCTATGTACGCGAAATGAAGTGAAGTTATCTGCAAGTATATATTATATTATATTATATATATATATATATATATATATATATATATATATATATATATATATATATATATATATATATATAATATTATATCAGACGGCACATATACTATTATTCACGAAAGATGACAGTTCAAGGTCATGTGTTCGATGAAAGAATACACATCACTTTATAGCAGTAGCTTAGCAACATTTTGTATTAGAAAGAGAAATATTATTCGACCTATGTCTATTTAATTTATGTTGTGTGATAGATATACGTAAATAGTGGCATTACTTTCTAACACACTATAAATAATAATGACATATGTTGTAGAATTACAGATACCTAATTATCTACACTATTATTCACGAAAGATGACTATTCAAGGTCATTTGTTAGAAGAAAGAATAGACATCACTTTATAGCAGTAGCTTAGCAACATTTTGTATTAGAAAGAGAAAGATTATTTGACCTATGTCTATTTAATTTATGTGGTGTGACAGATATACGTAAATAATGGCATTACTTTCTAACACACTGTAAATAATAATGACTTATGTCGTAGAATTACAGATACCTAATTATCTACTACACTGCCCTCTGTGCTAATATTTAACCAGTGGCGTTGACGTTTAAATCAAATTATTATTCCTTGGTTTATAAGTTAAGTCTATGTTTTTGTATTTTGCAAAAACATAAGTGAAGAACATAAATCATTCAGAAAGGCATTATTTAGAAAGAAACATAATTCTCAAATGAATTATTCTTATTTTTTCAGTTAAAATGTGTCCATAAATATTTCATGTTGCACGCCTATGCAAACGAAATGCAATGAAGTTATCTGCAAGTAATATTATATCAGACGGCTCACAAATGACCTTGAATAGTCATCTTTCGTGAATAATAGTTTACTACACTGTTCTCTGTGCTAATGTTTACCCAGTGGCGTTGACGTTTAAATGAAATTATTATACCTTGGTTTATAGGTTAAGTCTATTTTTTACTTCCTTGTACGAAGTAAAGGAAGTATTGTAATCGCGAAAAATTTCGGTTTTGAGATTTCAGCGGAAATATCCATTTTGACCATCCCTGAATCCATTCTGACTAATTTCGTCGTGACGTCTGTACGTACGTACGTACGTGCGTATGTATCTCGCATAACTCAAAAACGGTAAGCCGTAGAAAGTTGAAATTTTGTATTTAGGACTTCTATAGCATCTAGTTGTGCACCTCCCTTTTTGGTCATTACATAATTTCCAGAAATGATACTTTATTTGAAGCCTATAATAGATTTTAATGAAAAACTATATTAAAATATAATCCAAAACGTTTCAAATTTGGTATATAAGACTTTTATATCAATTGGAATAACATATCAGATTTTGGTTAAAACAAGCTAACCGGAAGTGATATATTACCTGAAATTGTTAACAGTTTTTCTTCAATAAAATGATTTCATTTTGATTTTAGAAATAAATGCTTCAAATAATAGTTTTAGAAAATTAAATTCTGCGTTTAGCACATCAAGTATTATTAAATTAGCCCTTTGTATAAGCGAGATATGTAAATTTAACACTTATATACTTTTTGGTTTTTTAATGCAGCTTGCTATGGATTAGGACAAAAAATAACAAAAAAATAAAAAATAGATGTTAATGTCAAATTATGTCAAACACGTGCAATTTTATAATTGGGTCTATACTTCATCTTCATATTGGTCTTGCGTACAAGGAAGTCGTGTGGTGTCCACATCAGATTTTTTGTATTTTGCAAAAACATAAGTGAAGAACATAAATCTTTCAGAAAGACATTATTTAGAAAGAAACATAATTTTCATTTTCTCGACACCCGAAAGGGTATTACAGAGATTTAAAATGATTATATATATATATATATATATATATATATATATATATATATATATATATATATGGCACAAAAATTGACCCCTGTGGTGCACTCTCCACGCCAGCAATGAGTGCCCGTGAGGTGACGCCTGGTAAACGCCCGCACGGTACAAATATGTCATCATCATTACTGATATCTGCATACAAAGCGGACTGGCACACCCAGCAATGGGTAATATGCCGTGATGATATATTTATATTACTTTATATATATATATATATATATATATATATATATATATATATATATATATATATATATATATATATATATACATAATTTTCAAATGAATTATTCGTATTTTTTCAGTTAAAATGTGCCCATAAATATTTCATGTTACACGCCTATGCATATGAAATGCAATGAAGTTATCTGCAGGTAATATTGTATCATACGGCTCATAAATGACCTTGAATAGTCATCTTTCGTGAATATTAGTTTAAATGACCTTGAATAGTCATGTTTCGTGAATAATAGTTTACACATTTTTATATTTGAAGGCACCAACTGACAAACTGAGCTCCTCCTTATCTTCATTTCTGATGTAGCCAAGAAAAAAACTGATCCTTATATGCATCATAATAATAATATCCCGAACAAGAAAAGTGTCTTGCACCACGGTATCCAAAGTTCTATAGACTTCTTGCAAGACGAGCAATTGTTAGATCATATCCAGAGGAATATCCAGGAGAAAGATGACCATCATCAGTAACATCCAGTAATAGCAAAAAGTGCTGAACGGATGGATGATATACCAGTATTCCGACTCCGTGTGCCTCTTCCTTTCATCGTCGCAGTTTTTCTGGCTCCGGAAATACAGCCTGGACTGTGGATGATCCCGGGATATTGTTGTGATTTTTCTAATCCAATCTGATAAGGTGTGCCTGCAGAATAATCTTCTCTCGTGAAAAATGTTTATGTTAGAGTTTCGCACTAACGTGCATATATGTTTATTGGATGGCTGCATTACAAAATGTATATAATACAAAAATATAAAACTATGTAAAAATATATGAGTATATAAAACATGTCAAAAAGACAAACGTGTTTTTATGGTAGCCAAGGTAATAATCAAAAGGCCTACTATTTGCTGTCACGTGACTCGAGCGACCTTGGCGAGCTTGGAATCAGCCACTGAACTCAATGGCTCGTACCACGAGCACAGTTTTAACTAAAACGCTGTTTTAAGAAATGTCAAATTACATTATTTAATATTTATAATAAATAATAACAAATTTATCAAAATATGATTTTAAAGCAGAACATGGTTTGTAATCAAACAAATATTTTTTAAAAAATCGTTCTTTATACATAAGGGAGAAATTAAATATTGAAATTTGATTTTGACATTTCTTAAAACAGCGTTTTAGTTAAAACCGTGTACTACTGGAATGCGCCGTCAGCTTCATATTGTGAGAAGAGAGAAAGCATGATATGGGGTTTTTCCGTATTTGTTTTATACATCCTGAGTAAAAATATTTTCATTGACAAATGTCAAATACTAAATGTCATTGGTGCACTTTCAATTATGTTATTTTTATTCTTATTGTCGACATTAAGGAATAATACTTCCATTTTCTCTTGTATTGGAGTCAAAACGGTTGGAAACATTATTTATTTCAAAATTCTAAAAAAATCTTACAAATTAATGCTTAGATTTTGAAATGAATTTCTATAATTTGAAGTAAAAATTTGATTACTTGAACAAAGAAATATTCAAGAATGGACTCCATTCGGATTTACAACTATTTGTGCAATAACTCTTTACCATATTGCGACTTAATTTTTATATTAATTTTTTGACATTCATATGTGGGAAATTATAATTTTGTTTTATTTGTTATTTAATTTTTATACGGAATGTAGGGCTGATATGCCAGTGCGTAAAGGTGGGAAACCTCCCGTGTTGCTATCGCTCTCGGCCTGTTTTGTTACCATAGGGCACTCAGCTGTTTGTTTGGTGAGTGCTTGCGTGCGTGCGTGCGTGCGTGCTTGCGTGCGTGCGTGCGTGCGTGCGTGTGTGTGTGTGTGTGTGTGTGTGTGTGTGTGTGTGTGTGTGTTTGTATGTGCGTGTGTGTGTGCGTGTGTGTGTGTGTGTGTGTGTGTGTGTGTGTGTGTGTGCGTGTGTGTGCGTGTGCGTGCGTGCGTGTGTTTGTGTGAGTGTGTGCGTGCATGCGCGCGCGCGTGTGTGTGTGTGTGTGTGTGTGTGTGTGTGTGTGCGTGTGTGTGTGTGTCTCGATTATTTCCACCACAATAAGTCTTACTTCCAAATATTTCTATTTTCCGTATTTAAGCTTTCTGCATTCCAAATATTTCTATTTTCTTTATTTAAGCTTTCTGAATTTAAAATATTTCTATTTTCCGTATTTAAGCTTTCTGCATTCATATAAAGAGTTGATTAGATTTTGGGTACAATTGGATAACCGAAAGTGATATTTTACTTGAAGCCCATAACAGTTTTTAATGAAAAATTATATTAAAATATAATCCAAAACTTATCAATTTTAGTATTTAAGACTTTTATATCAAGGGGAATAACATATTAGATTTTGGCTAAAATTGATAAACCAGAAGTGATACTTTACTCGAAGCTCTGATCAGATTTTCGTGAAAAATAATTTGATATAATCCAAAACTTTTCAAATTTGGTATTTAAGACATTTATAGATGTTTTCTAAAATTGATAAACCGGAAGTATACTACTTTACAGGAAGCTGTAAACAGATTCTCTTGAAAAAATATATTATGATCCAACACTTCTCAAATTTAGTATTTAAAACTCGTGTATAATTTAAAAAAACATTAGATTTTGCCTATACCTATATGATAAACGGGAAGTGATACTTAATTTGGAGCTTTTAACAGATTTTCTAGGAAAAACTTAGTAGAATATAATCCAAAATTTGACAGACTTTTCTATTTATTGAAACAACAAATTAGATTTTGTTTACAAACGATCAACCGGAAGTGATACTTTACTTAAAGCTCATTGCTATTTTAAACATGGAATTGACGAGAGGTTATGTGCTGGCCACATCAGATTTTTATAGTTAAGTGTTTATGACCCAATAAAAAATAAATAAAACTACTATTTCCAGATTTTTATGAAATCCACGATATCTCTGTTAGGAAGCATTATGGAACCAATATTTATTGGGATATTTTTCTCGTATTGGTATCTAGAATTCAAAACCCGGTAATATCCATAAGTTTTCTTGGATCTGCTATAGATTTTATTTTAATTATTTTATCTATTCGCTTTGTTGATTTACGGAGTCTGTCGCATCTTCAGCTACTGATTTTGTTAACTGATGTTTGGTTATAATTCTATTTGCTGTGCTTTTATCTTTTATCGATCATTCATTAGCATGCTGGGTATCTCCCGAGAAACCTTTCCTTGTCGACGAAGGTTTATTGTGTATTCTCGTAACTGAAAGTGGGTGTATTTCATAAATTCCTTACACAATAACGTAAATTAATATTAAATTGGGAATTTGATATTATTGAACAAAAAACTGGTTCGGTATTTTTGAACACGGACAATTTTGTTTGTGCTATAAAATACAATAAAAATAAATTTTTAAAAATGTCAACCATACTAACTTATAATGTAATTAATATTCCTAACAGTAGAGTAACATGTAAATGTTGGTATTACATAAAAATAAGTTTGGCTTAATACTTTTACAAGCAACGCATATCAATATGTTTACAAATACCTATTATTTGTAGAAGTTATTCTACACTCTACAGCAGGGGTTCCCAAAGCGCGGCCCGCGGGCCAAATGCGGCACGCAAAGCCTGTGAATTCGGCCCGCGATATCGATACGATATATTATATTTTTATTAAAAAATAAATAAGTAAATAGTAAAATAAATAATAAATATTACAAATAAGATACAATAAAATATTTTAATATTTTAAAAAAATTCTTACAGAACTTTAACCATAAGTGTTTGTATTAATAAAATATTGTTTAGTTTATATTTAAAAAATTATTGTAGTATGTCTAGTCTAGTTGTTACACATTTGTACAGAAATATAATATAGTAGTCTCAAATAGATACAGAACTGTTAATCATTTCTGGCGCATCTAATGCAACACACAATTTCAAGGAGTCAGTAACGAATTTATCGTTTTTTTCAATGATGTGCGCTGTGCCGCACAGTACAACTGTACCACCAGACCATGGTACAAATACAGAAGGTATGACTACGCGCACATCTTCTCTCTCTCTCTAGCTCGGCGTGACGTCACGCGGCAGGCAAGCAGCCGTCTGCCGCTATTCATAACTATAGGAGCGCACCATTTATTTTTCTATTTCTTACAATAATAAACATACGATCAGCTTTATTTTCTGTATACTTAAGAAATGTACTTAGTATGATCTAAATTGTTGAACTGTGAAGTCAAAATGTCGTATTGTGCGGTTCACGGGTGTAGTAATTTTAGTAAAAAGACATCTGGGATAATATATCATAGATTTCCAAAAGATGAAACTTTATGTAAATTGTGGATAAATGCGTGTGGCAGGGATGATAAGATTAATGTTAAAAATGGTAAGTTGTTTTTACAAAAAAATACTTAAATCGTTATAATAATTATGTTAATTTGTTTATATATAGCGAGAATATGTTCGGAACATTTTAATATTGAATCCTATAAACGTGACTTGACAAAAGAGGATTTTACACCTATTACAACAAAATATAGGCGAAATTTAAAACAAGATGCCTCACCCACACAAAAATTACCAAAAAAAAAGAAGGAAATTTCAGAGAGCAGAACAAAAAGAGCACAAAGTAGACAAATGAAAAAACTTGTAAATGAATTGATTGAAGATAAAAATACTAGGTAATTTTAGATTAAATAAAAATTTAGGAAACTTCACTGGTATAGTTTTTGTTATTTGTAATTTTTTAGCCCTATTAATGTACCCAACATAAATTTTCCAAGTACTTCTACTGCTGATGCCACTTTTGAAAGCGAAAAAATTGAAGCAGAGTAAGTTTTAATTTTCAAGTTAATTTTAATATGTTGTCTTGTTAAATTAATTTATGTTAATGTTAATTGTAGACAAAGTATTGAAAGTTATAAAAAGAAAATAGATGCATTAGAACAAAGTGAAAAGGATTTGAAAAGTAAAATCGAAGAACTAACAATGAAGTTACAAGAGAAGGAATTGCAGCTACATTTGCAAAATGAAAAAATGGAAAAATCGTTTCAAGATATTTTATCAAAATATTTTACAACTGGTCAAGTTAAATGTATTTTAAAAAATAAGAAAAATATTCGATGGTCTAATGACGATATAGCATCAGCTATTTCATTACGAAGTGTAAGCCCTAAAGCATACAGATATTTACGCGAAAAATTAAATTATCCTTTACCGGCATTTTCAACATTGCGTCGATGGGCAACACATTTGAATTTAGGGGAAGGGATATTAGATGATATTTTGTTATTATTAAAAAACAAAGCAATATCAATGTCACAAAATGAAAAAATTGTTGTAATATCATTTGATGAAACTTATTTATCGCGACAAGTAAACTTAGACAAAACAAAAGAAAAAATCATTGGTCCGTTTAAAGCAGTGCAGACACTTTTTGTGCGTGGGCTTATTTCAAAATGGAAACAAATTATTTATTATGCTTTTGATCAACAAATGACCAAAGATATTCTGTACAATATAATAATAAAATTAGAACATGCAGGATATTTTGTAGTTGCTGCTACTTGTGATATGGGTGGGGGTAATTTATCTCTTTGGAAATCATTACAAATATCTTCTGATAAAACATATATTCAAAATCCTGTAGATTTACACCGCAACATCTATTTTTTCGCAGATGCTCCGCATCTTATAAAATTATTTAGAAATCATTTTTTAGATCAGGGTTATATGTTAAATAATAAACATATAGATAAATCATGTATTGAGATGTTATTAAGCAAAAGTGGAGAATTAACCATAACGCATAAAATAAGCAGTCGTCATTTAGATGTGAAAGGGCCACAACGTCAAAAAGTAAAAACTGCTGTTCAACTTATATCTAATTCAGTTTCACAAGCTCTAAAATTTTCTGGCTTAAAAGGTATAATCACAGGTAATTGGGAAGAAACCAGCGAACTTATTAAAATGTTAAATGACTGGTTTGATTTATTTAATTCTAAATCAATGTATGGAAAACAATCGGGTAATAATGCTTTTGGAGTAAATGCGGAAATACAAATTAATTTCTTAAACACAGTTACTGATGTTATGGAAAATATGAGAGCGAGAGGTAAAAAATCTAAATTACCGTTTCAAAATGGTATTATTATTTGCAACAATTCTTTAATTGGTTTATACAATGAATTAAAATCTAAATTTCATATTGAATACATAATAACAAGTAGAATTAATCAAGATATATTGGAAAATTTTTATTCATACATGCGAGCAATGGGAGGGGCAAGAGATCATCCATCTGCTATAGATTTTCAGCATCGACTAAGATGGTATATATTGGGAAAACATGCTTCAGCTGTATTTGTAAGTAGTAAAAATACTGAATTACAATCTTCATCGGATGAAAATACAATTAAACCGACATGTGAATCTTCTGTAACAATGAAGTCTAGATCACCATCATTGTCACTATCAGAGAGTAGTTTTACACAAGAGGAAGTAGAAGCTAACGCGACTGAAATTTTATTTAATAATATTAATTTTAAAAAAGAAGCAGTAGATTTGCATGACGATTGTATAGCTGTAATACAATCTCCAGAACTTACCAAAGAATTAGGAACAATATGTGAAACTGAATTAGATACTAATGCACTTTTATACTTAGCTGGATATGTGGTTTATCGATTTAGGTCAAAATACTCATTTCTGGGTAATAATTTAAAAAAATTTGATAAAATAGATGAGACATTAAACTGGATTACATTCATATCCAAGGGAAATTTGAGTTATCCAACTGAAAATTTCTTTTCAATTATTAAAGTTGCAGAGGATATGTTTCAAAAGTTTCATGGAAATAATTTCAATAAAAACGACAATATTATAACGGATTTAGCTAATGAAATTCATACTAAAACTAAGCACATTGAAGATATTCCTATAGAAGTTTTAAAATATTTTATAAAAGTGCGAACTTATATTAAAATTCGAAAAATTAATAGAGAACTTCTACAAAAACACTCTTCTCATAAATCAAGTACAAAGAAAATTAAAAAAATTTTATAATAATTTTATAATATTAGATAATTTTGTACTCAAGTTACATGTTATACATACATTAGATGGTATTCGGGTATTTTTCTATATTTTTATAACTGTATTTATCTTCAGTATGTACTGTATTTATAAAATAAACATATTTAAAAGTAATCATATTTGTTTTGAGTTAATTTTGATCAAATTTGTTAATATATGCGAGAAAAACTGTGATTTATCTGTTACTCCGCATTACAAACTTACTTATCTGCCTGCCACGTGACGTCATGCGCGGAGTAGGTCGAGTTTACGCTGCGAAGTGAACATACCTTGTTTTCTTGTATCATGCCACCAGACCTTGTCGTGCCTACCCAGTTGCCCTGAGCAATACAGGCCTATGCCATATTAACGAATATTCAAAAATGCACTGCTCCATCTCACTAGAGGTGGGACGAAAAATAGGAAAACGTGCAAGCAAAAACAGATCGTCTTTTCTTATTGGTTGCTCAAATTATGAACGAAATGCGTCTTTCGCGCAGTTCTGTTTCTATTTGAGGCTACAATGCAGTAGTGTTTACATGTGCTAAAATAAGAAATAGTTAAATATATTTAAAACAAAAAAAATCGTGGTTGTTTTGATTTTATTCCGTTTTTTTTGGCCCGCCAAAAAATTCGGTAATATTAAATTGGCCCGCCTAAGAAAAACTTTGGGAACCCCTGCTCTACAGTATTGTTATCAAATTTAGCTGTGATCATTTATTTATATATATATATATATATATATATATATATATATATATGTATATATATATATATATATATATATATATATATATATATGTATATATATATATATATATATATATATATATATATATATATATATATATATATATATATATATATATGTATATATATATATATATATATATATATATATATATATATATATATATATATATATATATATATATATATATATACCGTGTATCTGTCTTAAAGGTGTACATAGGAGATTAACATGGGAAATCAGTTTTTTGCAATTTCCTCCTCGCCTAATTATTTTAAGGAAAAACGCGTCAAATAGAAGTTTTAGGGCATAAAATTCTGCATCTAAATCAATAAACAGAATTATTTTTACATGCTTTGTAACGACAGAAATTAAATATGAAAATTTTGAAAATTACGTTGAAAATATCGACAGCCATGGAATTGAACAAAAAATAAATAAATGCTTAACGTTTTATCAAATTGTTAGAAACGTAAAATAAGTTAACTTACGTTGTGACAGATAAAACGTCAAGCATTTATTTATTTTTTGTTCAATTCCATGGCTGTCGATATTTTCAACGTAATTTTCGACATTTTCATAATTAATTTCTGTCGTTACAAAGCATGTGAAGGTAATTCTGTTTATTGATTTAGATGCAGAATTGTAAGCCCTAAAACTTTTATTTGACGCGTTTTTGCTTAAAATAACTAGGCGAGCAGAAAATTGTAAAAAACTGATTTCCCATGTTAATCTCCTATGTACACCTGTAAGATATATGTATATATATATATATATATATATATATATATATATATATATATATATATATATATATATATATATATATATATATATATGTATATATATATATATATATATATATATATATATATATATATATATATATATATATATATATATGTACTGGCGTCTCATTTTTGACGTTTTTTAAGGTATCTTAGGTAATATTAACGATAGAATCAAAACCGTTTGCACATTGCAGGGTCAACTTTTTAAGAAAAGTTTAATAGTCACCTCAGAAATTTTCGATTTTCTTTTGTTTTTGAGCTACAGGCAAAAACTTGTTTTTTCTTATGTTGATAGTTAGAGAAAAATTGTATTTACAAAATTTGTACCGTTTTTTAGATAGAATAAAATGGCGTAATTAGGTTTTTTGAAAACTTATTAATTCTCGATATAACACAAACTTATGATTTTTTAAACGAGAACCTATGTTGAAAATAGTCTCGTCTTTTTGCTTATTTTATAAGCTTTTCAATCATATATAACAAGTCTACATTCTTTTGTTTTAAACATAAATAAAAGATGAATTATTAATTTACTTGGGTGAAAATATTTAAAATTATAAGAAACAAATGAAAAAAGTCTATTACAGATCATCATTTGTATATTTTTAATAATATTTGTTTCAGTTTTACTCATTTTATCAATTTATTTACTCCAAAAGCTTATTAATAATTTTTTTTCGGTTTGTGTGAAAGCCAACTCAATCGTCGATAAATAGTAAGTTAACTAACCTGAAAATAATTGGTTAAGAATAATTTTGAGAACATAATTAATCAAAATAAACAAATGATGATCTTTAATAATTTTTTTCATTTGTTTCTTAATAATTTCCAATATTTTCACCTCAATAAATTAATAAATCGTCTTTTATTCATGTTTACAACAAACGAATGTAAACTTGTTATATATCACTGAAAAGCTTATGAAATAAGCAAAAAGATTAAACTATTTTCAATGTAGATTCCCATTTAAAAATCATAAGTTTGTGTTATAATAAGTTATTATATTATTAAGTTTTCAAAATATATATTTACGCCATTTTATTCTGTCTAAAAAACGGTAAAAAAAAATCATAATAAATAAGATATGAGATATTTTCAAAATGAGCGAAAACGAGTTTTTGCCTGCAACTCAGAAATAAAAGAAGATCTAAAATTCCTGTAGTGACTATTAAACTTTTCTCGAAAAGTTGACCTTGGAATGTGCAAACAGTTTTGCTCTATCATTAATATTACCCGAGATACCTTTAAAAAAACATCGAAAATGAGACACCTGTACATATGTGTTCTCAAACTCAAAATGAGTGCGGGAAATAGACAATTCCCGTAAACATAAGTTTTTTGTTTTGTTGAGATGAAACCATGAAAGCAATTTGTCAGGTTTACTTAAGAAAAACATACATAACCGCCCAAGTACTAGATGATATGGATATAACAAAAATTTAGAACACATTTCGTAATAAATCTTATTTTTTGACGATTGCAGAAAAAAATATTGTTCACAAGACACACGAATGTGATTCTGAAAATCCACGCCAATTCCAAAACTCCGTGGGTTCGTTTCGAAAATTTGCATTCGTTTCACAGTCACTAATTTCCCGCACTCCCGTGGTGCGTTCAACGTTTAACGTCCGACTATAATTTTTAATATTCTACGAATTACAGATCAGAAAGTCTGAATAAAATTTATAGAGTAGGTAGGCTATGAATGCTTTTGCTTGTTTTTTACGCTTTATCCCAGTATCAATATTATTTTATTGACAACATTACCATAGCAACAACTCATAACACGCTCCTGGGTGTTATTTGGTATATAACAACCCTGAAAGTAGAATTGTTATGATAATAATAACATACCAGTCGGACGTTATAGTATTTTATGTACCAAGGGCGTTACGATGATAATGCCAGGAGGGCGACGAGGATCTAGCCCGAGAGCCTACGGCTCGAGGGATAGATGTCCGATATATATAGTAACGCTCGTGGTGCATACAAGATTTTATGTCTCACTAGAATATGTGGAATAAGTTTTCATTTGTAATAATTTTGATTACAATATTGCTTAAGCTTTGGCGTTGCTAAGGATGTTGTTTAATTGTTTTATTTATTATCAACATTTATTTATTTTTAAAATATCAACGTTCTGTATCGTTGGCAAGATCGTTGGAGATGATGGAATGGGTGAATTTGATGTTTCAGAAAATATTTTATCGAAACGATGGAAAGAAATTATTTTGAATGCTTCTGCATACTTTGAGGAAGACAAACGCATAAATGTTCCCCTACTTATTCCATTCTCGTCTGTAGAAGATGTATTATATTTTGAGGTGACAGATCTCAGTTCTTTATTTCTTATGTACCTTTTTCTGA
This sequence comes from Harpalus rubripes, assembly GCA_963082715.1. NCBI lineage: Eukaryota > Metazoa > Arthropoda > Insecta > Coleoptera > Carabidae > Harpalus > Harpalus rubripes. The sequence goes on along the minus strand of OY720449.1, from coordinate 74,033,319 downwards.
ATATTATTACATTTTAGAGAGTTTGTACTGCTTTGAATGTGTCACAAGTGACAGTAAATAATATCAAAAATGAATTCAAACGTGGATAAATATCGTCCCCAATAAAATTAGTGATCCATCATCCGTCAGAAAGCCGAGCTAAACATTGCAGTCTGCAATTCGACGTACTTACTATTTACATGTGTGGTGAAAGTAAATTACTTTTTAAGGCCCTTTTCATAATCAATTTTCAGTATTATTATTAAATTAAAAATGATTTTTGTGTTGTGCTTTCAAAGCTGTTTTCTTATTATATTAATTTACAAAGTTTAAAAATATTTAATTTAATTTATTGTTCCTTTATTTATGGGTTTATTGTAACTACGGCGTTTGTTAATCAGTAATTAATAATATGAACAATTAAATGTCTCAATTATTCATCTCGAATCGCCCTTACTAACACGCAACATTCATGTTATTCAGTTATAATAGGTATTGCAAAGTCCAATCTTTACAAAGAAATATAATATTAAAATTTTAGGTAATTAGAAATGAAACGTATATTTGAAAAATATTTCACCTTTGACATATAAAAGTTCTCAGTCCATATCAGTCGAATATAATTCATTAGATTCTTACCGTCGATTTCTATCGCGAATATCAAAAATGTTGTCAGCTGTCCACCGAATCACGAATTGAGGATGACTATGCTAACACGAATGTGCAAATCACGTATGGCGCCATATTACATTTTTCACTTGAGAAAAAAACAATGTATCGCGAGTATTATTCCTATGTGTCTGTGTCTTTTTTGCTTTCATATGAAAAACTGAATTAAAGATGAAATATTCAGGGATATTGGATTGGACAAAAAAGGTATTGAAAATGATTTATTACTTTTTTCCTTCCGTTACCCTTAGGTAAGGAAAGTATTATCTTTGGTCAAAAAATTCGATGATGAGGTTTTAATCAATAAGCACGTTTTAGGGTCCCTAGAATACGATTTCACTATTTTCAAGACCGCGCGGGCGTGTTTGTGTGTGTGTGTGTGTGTGTGTGTGTGTGTGTGTGTGTGTGTGCCTACGTGCGTACAACTCTTATTTGAAGATTTTGACATTTCTTGAAAAAACTATGCTAAATGTCATTTTTTCGCATTTAAAGTTATTACAAATATTAAAGAATATTTTATTTATTATTTATTTGACTGCATTTTATACTTCGTATTAAATAGATATAGAGTTAAAAAATTATAAAGAAATTAAATTTCATATTGTAGCCAGCTACTACATTAAGAAAATTGTGAATGAATGATGTCAGTGACAAGTGTAATTGACATAGTATGTTCTTATGATTTTACTGGAAATACATACAACTGCCGGAAGGTAATGTACAAGAAATATAATCTTTTCCAGCGAACTTTCTGTATGAAATGTGTACAAAATACATAGAAATGACGGAAAGGTAATGTGCTGGCCACATCAGATTTTTTCAGCTAGTTTTATTTGCTAAAAGATTATTAATTATTATTAATTATTATTAATTATTATTAATTATTATTAATTATTATTAATTATTATTAATTATTATTAATTATTATTAATTATTATTAATTATTATTAATTATTATTATTTATTATTATTTCTTATTATTATTATTATTTCTTATTATTATTATTATTATTATTATTATTATTAAATTATTATTAATTATTATTATCATTACTATTTTTATTATTATTATTATTATTATTATTATTATTATTATTATTATTATTATGATTATACACTGTAAATGAAATAAGTGCATTAAATTTAACCAGTAATGTAACTCTTCGAGAGCAACAATTTTTCTTAATATATTTTTTTTTAAATCTTCTAGTTTTTGAGTTAAAATTCTTTAAAGATTTGTTTAAAATTTCGTTAGCCGACACTGGCAAGATTCTGCTGCCCTCAGATTTCTGAATCAAAGTTCGATGTACACAGCACAAAAATTGTCGGGTGGTGGTTGCATACTTGTAAACACATTAATTAATAAACGATCAATGGAAAACATATTTATTATTAATAAATTCGTAATAGTACAATTTTTAAAATAAAGAAATTAAGAATTTGGATAACAAAATCATAAAATTGCATATTAACACAGGTTTTTGAATTTGGGTGAATTGAGTAAGAGCGTGGGAAGAGCATACTAGTTATGGAGGTTATGAAATGAATTTTCGTGTGTCAACCCGGCAAATCATAATAGTTTAAATACGTTATTAAAAAAATGTAAGTACATACTTGTGTCCATTTAAACGAGGTTGGATTATATGAGGACCATTGACTCGTCAATTTATTCCCGCCCAAACAATTAATGATATTTTTTGTTGAAAATTGTGTTTCCTTCTTACAGTATGAGGATTTTTGTGACCAGATAAGCGTATTGTGCATTATTAAAGACACTTTCTAATATATCTAGCCCTATCAGTGAACAATATAACTCATTCGCAAAATTGAAATGCTGCAAACAATGAAATTTTTGCACATGGTATGGAAGTAACTGTTGCTCTTTTAAAATATTCCAAATTGTCATATGTGACACATCAAACTGTGATAATCTGGAAGATATTGTATGTAGTACAACATAAATTTACGAATATTACTAAGAGGATGATTTTCGTGTAACTTCGTTGACCTTGAGAACTTCACCATAGGTAATTACAATATCTGTGTATCCGCTAATCATAAACATAAGCATTTTGCCAGAATTTTACTTTATAAACAAGTTTATTACTAATGTTAAAATTTAATTGCGACATCTGACAGGACTGTCAATTACTAAAACAAAATTTTTCATGGGTATTGCTACTGCATTCAATTATTACAAAAATATTTGGAACGACTCGTCAATTTACGGGGTGGTAAAAATGCTAAAAAAATATGCGATTTCGAGAAAAAGTTATAAAGAAATATTGTTGCTCTCGACGAGTTATATTACTGGTTAAATTTAATGCACTTATTTCATTTACACCCTGTATAAATGGTGCCTTAATAATGATATCCTAATAAATGTAAGTCTACTGGATTTACTATACTGCTGCGCCAGCCTGTTTTACACACATAAAACTTATGAATTAGTTTTGATTCGTGTATGACTTATTTGACAGCTCGAAACATCAAAATTTAATCAGTTTTAATTATTTAGTAAATAAACAGTTACTTAAAGTTGTTAAATAGATTATAAAATCAAAATGGAATAGATAATATACCTGCTTTACATATTGCCATTGTAAACTTGGTTTGCGTTTAGACCAATCAGTAAGCTGGAATCGTAAGCCCTATCTTACTCCTAAGTCTATTTTTAGCTGCAATACAGTATAGACAAAAACAACCAATGATAAATACTTATTCATTAAATGGAGTAAATCTTGAAATATTAAAATCAATTAGAGACTTGGGGGTGTTTTTTGGTTCTTGGATGAATTTTGATGAGCATACGGACAAAACTATTAATAAATCAATTCAATTACTGGGTTTTATCGGAAGAACATGCCAAGATTTCCATTCAATTTCAATCATTAAAGTTTTATATTTACTTTTAGTTTGTCCCATTTAGTTATTTGCGTCTATTATCTGGTCGTCATATTTTCAGTCGCACATAAAAAGATTTGAGATATTTCAACATAAATTTTTCAGAATATTATTATTATTCGTTTCCAAACCATATACAATATACATAAATAAATAAAAATACACAATCTATATATAATACATTACAACAAATATTTCTCAATCCTTACAAAGTGAAATGACCTATTTTGGGTAACGAAATACCACATGGAGTGAGTCTGCTGAGCACTTGTTAAAACCATATAAACAGTCAAATTTGGATATCATAGGTCTGATTCATCGCCCGGCATAAACTAGGACGGAGAGTATGCATCTTCTCTGGAGATTATCTCTTTAGGCCACAGGAAAAACCGTCCGCTAAAACAGGCAGAGATGTGGCCACGCTAAATAGTATTCATCCAAAATATTGTACAGTTTATAGCAGCTGGTATTGCCTTAACCAGATCTTCTCTCGTGCATTCCTCTTCTAAGTTGGCGCACGTAAACAAGTGGGCCATTGTTTGTTCTCGACCACAATTACATAAAGTGGGTTCTGCTTGGTACCCCCAGTTGAACATGTTTGCTGCACATTTTCCTACTTGACTTCGTAGGCGATTTAATGATTTCTAAATGGGCCAATTTAATTTTTGATTAATTGCAAACTTGCAAATAAATACTTGTCAACCATTCATTTTACTTAGATTGTTGTATTTAATAATTGATAATAAGTGTCAATGGACGAGTGGATAAGTGCACATCTTTTAGCCCTCAGTTTCGTCATCCGTACCATGTTCCTTCCTTCCTTGCCTTCGAATCCCGTCAACCGACAATGTGTGAGTGACACTAGTATGAACAAGGGTGATTAGCAAGCATTTTGCTAAAGAAGGCAATATTTAATTCTGATTTATATAAATTATAGAAGGTGGCCTAGAATGTTTCAGTAATAAATGTCATTATTGTTGTCAATGTCATTGCGAATGAAATACAATAAATACATATATATATATATATATATATATATATATATATATATATATATATATATATATATATATATATATGTACCGGGTGTAGAAATGAAAAGTGACGCATAGCGATTTCAATGTTATTTTTTTAATGCTGCTACATCTCTTTACCTATTCATTTTAGCGAAAAAAGGGTAAGAATAGAAGTTGTTCAAAAATTAAAAAAGGCATCCTATAAAGGCAACTTACTTACATAATCATTCATATTACACGAGATATTAATTAAATAAAATTTAATGTTACTTTAGAAAAATCATTAGAGTGCTTTGAAAAATGAAACAAGCAACCTAAATAAAATATTCACTTTGATATTTGTTGTATAAATTCGAACAAATTGAGTTTATACCTAACAGAAATGGACCTTTCCAATTTAAGGACTATCTCTTTCTATCGCTGCAAATAGTAAGAAAATGGCGCGAACAACTGCCAGTTGGGCTGTCAAACGAAACGTCAAAAATATTGCAGTCATTAAAATACTTGTATTCTCAGTGAAAATTTGCATCGTTAGACATTTTACCTTCAATAAAAGCTTTTGTAACTTATTTCGATAAGATTTTTTAAAGTTATCCGAGATATTCTCACATTTTACGTCTAAATGTTTTAGAATCAAACGTCATAGATCTCAGTTGTTCTTACTATGCGCAGATTCCCATTGCGCATATCTTCTATCTCTTTAAATTGGAAAGGTCCATTATACAAAAAATAAAAAAAATGATAATGTGAATATTGTATTCAGGTACCCTAACAATTTTTCTAAAATAACAATAAATTTTATTTAATTAATATCTTGTGAAATATAAATGATTATGTAAGTTGTCTTTATAGGATGCATTTTTAATTTACTGAACAACTTATATTCTTACATTTTTTACGCTAAAATGAATAGGTAAAGATATATAGCAGTATTAAAAAAATCTGATATGTACACCACACGACTTCCTTGTATACAAGTGACACAAGACCAATATGAAGTATAGACCCAAGTATAAAATACACGTATTTGACGTAATTTGACATTAGCATCTATGTTTTATTTTTTTGTTATTTTTTGTCCTAATCCATAGCAAGCTTCATTACAAAAACCAAAAAGTATATAAGTTTTAAATATACATATCTCGCGTACACAAAGGGCTCATTTAATAATACTTGATGTGCTAGACACAGAATTTAATTCTCTAAAAATTTTATTTGAAGCATTTATTTCTAAAATCAAAATGAAACCATTTTATTGAAGAAAAACTGTTAACAACTTCAGGTAATATGTCACATCCGGTTAGCCTGTTTTAACCAAAATCTACTATGTTATTCCAATTGACATAAAAGTCTTGTATACCAAATTTGAAAGTGTTAGTTTATATTTTAAAATAGTTTTTATTAAAATCTATTATAGACTTCAAATAAAGTACCATTTCTAGAAATTATGTAATGACCAAAAAGGGAGGTGCACAACTAAATGCTATAGCAGTCCTAAATACAAAATTTCAACTTTCTACGGCTTACCGTTTTTGAGTTATGCGAGATACATACGTACGTACGTACGTACGCACAGACGTCACGACGAAATTAGTCAAAATGGATTCAGGGATGGTCAAAATGGATATTTCCGTTGAAATCTGAAAACCGAAATTTTTCGCGATTACAATACTTCCTTTACTTCGTACAAGGAAGTAAAAATAACGTTGAAATCGCTATGCGCCACTTTTCATTTCTACACCTGGTATATATACAGGCTGTTTCCTTTAAACAACCAGCGCTTTTTTGGACGAACTAATGACTTAAAAAAATGTTATATACAAGAAATGATCAAGAATAAGGGGCTAATTTATTAATAATAAAAAACCGAAAATTCGACCAGTGGTTCTTAAACGGCAGAACAAAATTAAATTTTTTTAAATGGTATCCTATATATAATATTTTAGCCCATTAGATAGAGATTTTTTTTTCTGATTTCAACGATATAAATATGATATAGGGTTGTATAACAATTATTTCGAGAAAAATGGTATTAAAAATAATGTTATATTACAATAGGCTATGGAATACACAGGTAGTAGTAAACCCATTTTTTATTACATTATTTCTAGTTTTTAATATCATTTTTCTCGAAATAATTGTTATACAACCCTATGCTATATTTATATCGTTGAAGTCAGAAAATAATATTCTATTTAAAGGGCTAAAAATGATATAGGGTGCCATTTAAAAAAATATAATTTTGTTCTACCGTTTGAGAACCACTGGTTAAATATTCGGTTTGTCACTATCAGTGTTGTGATTGATCTACATCATTTGATCTAAATAACTGATCTAGTTCGTTTAGTGTGGTTTTTGATCTGATCTAGATCCTTTTATGTATTCAGATCTTGATCTGGATTTAGATATAAAAACTAGGATCTATGATCTTAAAAAAAAGATCAAATACGAGAAAATCTAAGAAGAAATTAAATACAAGTAGGTTGTAATTTATTTCTCACTTAAAAAATTCAATAGCATAATGATTGTCTGCCAATTTAATATGGCCCGTCTTAATTTCATTTCAACAAATCTAAAGGCCGCCACGCGCTTGAGCGACGCGAAGAGCGGCGAAGCGAAGAGAAGTTTTTTCATTCAATGTGTCATCATCATTACCGATATCTGCGTACAAAGCAGATTGGCACACCCAGCAATGGGTAATATGCCATGATGATATATTTATTTTATTTATTTCTTATGTGAATAGTCGCCTCGTTGCTCTGCTCTTCGCTGCTCCAAAGTGCGCGTATACACATAATAATACATTGAATGAAAAAAACTTCTCTTCGCCGCGCTTCACTTCGGTCGCTGAAATGCGCGTTGGCCTTAATGTTTAAAATTATTATTTTTGTTTCTGTTTCCACTTTATTCATTAAATTAGTATTAATAAAACTAAGTAGTTATGTATCTATCTAATTTTTCTTCCCATGTCTAAAACATAAGACTAGGTATTTATCTTGTATAAATATACTTCTTGTATTCCTATTTAATTAATAAGAAATAAAAAGCATTTGAAAATCCTTACTGATCTTATTTATGATCTAATAAAAACAGATCCCCAATACCTGATCTGATCTGAAGAAAAAAATCCGATCGCAGAAATTAACCTATGATCTGATCTAGAACATATTAATTGTAAAGATCTTGATCTTGGTTTAGATCCTTTATATATTGATCTATCACAACACTGGTTACTATTGATACATTATCCCCTTATTCTTGATCATGTTTGGTATAAAACATTTTTTCTAAAGTTGTTAGTTCGCTCAAAAAAGCGCTGGTTGTTTTAAAGGAAACACTACTGTATATATATATATATATATATATATATATATATATATATATATATATATATATATATATATATATATATATACAAGGTGTTAATTAGAAAGCGGGCCATAGGCGTTTAACATGGGAAATCAGTTTTTCCTTGCGCAAAACTTCCCATTTAATTTTAAACAAAAATGTTTCAAATAAATGTCGTAGAAAATTAAATTCTACACCAGCATCACTAAACACATTTTATTTTGCATGTTTATTAACCTGTAAAATCCAATTTGAAATTTTATAAATATTACTCATTTTACTGATAGCCATGACATTTAAACAAAATTACAAAGAAATGCATATCGTTTGAATTGTCAGAATTTCGATTTTGCAGGTTACAAAATAAAAATAAATAGAATCTAAGCAATAATTTAAATGTAGATTATAAAAATAAAATAGTTTGAAGGACTTAGGATAGAATAAAGTTATTGGTAATTTTTATTTGAAAATAGAATTTCTGACAGTTCAAATCATATGCATATCTTTGTAATTTTGTTTAAATTCCATGGCTATCACTACAAATGAGCAATATTTATAGATTTTCAATTCGGATTTTGCAGGTTACTAAACATGCAAAATGAAATCAGTTTAGTGATGCTGGTGTATAATTTTAATTATCTACAACTTTTATTTGAAACACTTTGGTCTAAAATTAATTGGGAACTTTTGCGCAAGGAAAAACTGATTTCCCATGTTAAACGCCTATGGCCCGCTTTTTAATTAACACCCTGTATATATATTCAAATGAAATATGCATGCAATTAATTTTTCTATAACTATTATTTGAGTATTTTTTCTCTAAAACATTCTATAAACGATGGAGAGTAAAGAGATAAAATAATGCTATTCAAGTACTCGCTAATCAGCCTTTATCAATTGTTCTTATTAATTTAAACTCAACAAAATGTGAAAAGTGGATATAATTACTCTTGTGGCTCCCATTTAATCTACATCAAAAACATTTTACATTGCATTATATCGGTCACAACAACTGCAACAATTCCCACAGTACCTTTTAGCTAATATTGATATTTTACATCGCGTTGCTCTATTATTCTACGTGAATTAATTATCAGTTTATAGCCTTTATCAACGGTCGTATATTTTTATAACTTTGAAACTTTGAGGTTCTATTGATATTACAACGTTTTTTATTAATAAAATGTGGGTTTAAAAGTTAAACTAAGAGTTTCCTTAATTTATTTTTAACACACTTGTATTTTTTATCTTTATTTTTAATACCTAGTTATTTAAGATACAAGTATGTAAAGCTAGTCTTTATTTATTAATGGGTCAGAATTAAAACACGCGGACAGTAATAATTTCAAGGGTGTACTGCAGGCAGAAAAATACCAGCCCGGCAGCGTGTTTCTGACATTTTTACGTACAAATTATGCAAAATACGCACACTAATGATTAACTTTAATGTATTTAAATTTGAATAGACTTTTTTTTGGATACATTGAAAAAAATGTTTAGGACAATTATTGTAGTAGTTTAAGAATTTTATAAATGTTTTACCACAGTATAAACAATATACAGTAGTGACACTTCGCTGATTTTCGTTCCAACCTGCTCGGATTGAAGGGGGAATAATGAGGAGCGGGATTTTGAATCAGATTTAAATAATATATTACGTACAGATTCATTGTATTTGTAATAATTATCATACATTTGTTAGAATTTTATAAAGAATATATATATATATATATATATTTTAATATTATGTACAGGTCTCGGAAGTAAGTTCGTTCATTCTATCATAAATTTAAAATACATTGTTCGGTACAATATGTAACAAATAGCTTTATTTACTATAAATATGAACAATAACAAAAATCATGTGTACAACACGTAGGAAAAGTATATTTTTCCTTATTTGCACAAATAGCTATTTTTATAATATATACTCGTATTTTTATCTTGGTGATAAAAATTATTTTTTTTAAGTAAAAGAGTTCACTTCTTACTTGTTTACACATGAACCTAAAGTGAGCAAAAATTACTGAAGAACAATAACAATTGATGATATGGAATATGGAAGCAACTATATACTTGGTTATTGTTTATATTTATTACTTTAATACGAGTATTTTTGTAAATATGTAATATTTATAGTAATTATTTTTTGCTTAGTACAATGGATTTGATGTATAAAACTTATTTACATATTTGTTATTGGTTATTGTTTATATTTATTAGTATTTATAAATATTTGTTACTTGTTTATTATTTAAATATTTATTACTTTAATACGATTTTTTTTTATAAATATATAATATTTATATTTATCTTGAATTTAGTACAAAGAATGGATTTATTATTATTTTAATACTAGTATTTTTATAAATATATAATTATTTATGATATTAGGATTTGATATATAATATTTATTACTACTATTTAATTATTTATTATTATTGGCTTTAAATATAATCTTTTTACATATTTTTATTTCACTATTATCTATTTTTACCATATCACACTTTATCATTTGATATTAAGTATATATTTTTATGTTTTATTCAAATTTCCCGCTTCTCATTATGGACCTTTTACTTTTTTATTGCACCCTGACGTCATTTTCCAATGCGCCACGTAGGGAAATTATTAAGAACTAGAGATGAGGAGGCACCATGTTGTCAAGTAAAATGATTAAAAGGATATGCATTTATTTTCGATAAAAAATTATTTAAACATCACAAAAACTTAAATAATTTTGTCTTTGATTATAAAGAAATAATTAAAAATGAAAAAAACATATTTAAAGGAAAAACAACAATTTTATTCTTGTTTATTACTTCCCTAATATCAAACTTGCAACTACGCAATTGTCTGTCACTTTATGTGGTATTTATTTCGCATCTTGTAGAACAAAAAACCACTTTTTATGATTCCCATCTCCTCTTCTTCTTGTTTTAAAATATTCATCACAAACGCATTCTGTGAATTTATTTAATAAAGTTAAGTTTTGCCAGTTTTTTCTTTCCGCCATTTGTAATTTTATTTGAAATGTAACTGGCCTTCTCAATGCGCAAAACAACCTACTGCGCACTACATATATGTCATTCTTGTCTTTCTCTCTCTTTTGCTGTAAAAGGTCCATTACCCATTGCACGCCGAGCAGCCTGGAACGAAACATCAAAGGTTCCGACAAGAGTGTCGCTACTGCTTGTATTCTCTATACTGTGGTTTTACTATCAAAAATCGATGGAGAGGTTATCAAAAAGTCTTGTTTTGAAATTTTCGATCGATCGCCATTTTGTCATTTGAAAAAATAAAAAATAATTGTAAATGCAAATGTTTTACAGGGCATAAAAATAATTTGGAAAGAATTTGTTTTTTATTTCAAAAGCCCTTAAAATAAGAGAGATATGACGATTTTTCGAAAAACAAAAGAACTCCAATAACTACGAACCGGGGCACCAAATCAAAAATTTGAACTAAGAAAAGTTGTTTCTTTTAATGAGTTCTAACTACCATTTTCGAGTGTGACGACTTAGTATTAACACCCTGAATATAAAGAAATTATTGCAGATTACGATACACTGCAACCTTGTTTATTAAGTGTTAACGTAAGTCACCTTACATAACACTCTGTATGCCTTCAAATTTTTTACCCTTTTTTATCGCCCTGTATAAATAACGTAGATAATGGGCAAACTGTTTTCCTATTGGCAATGAATGACGTGTTGCACTTTGATGTCACAGGAATAGGGGGTTGTTTATGACAACAATATTACGATTCAAATTCTTGCAAAGTTTGGGCGTAGTAAACACAGTAATGTATGAAAAGTTGCATAACAGAACAACTAAATAAAATATATTGAGGCAACATTCTGTACCACAGTTACGTAATTATAGTTGCATATAGAACAAGTGATTTTAAAATTTTCAAATATGTTGCATATGCAGAAGGCGTTTTTCATACCGTGTATCTGAGACGAAATATATTTTTTCAATTTTGGTCTTTTAATATGTACTTTGTCAAACTTATTTGGATGTTATAAATTACTTCTTTATGACATCTAAATGAATTTTATAAAGTACATATTAAATAACCAAAAATATGTATAAAATACAGGTTTGATAAGAAATTTCAGCTCCCCTGCACCCTTAGAAAACTCGTGGCAAGTTTTTCGTTTCTAACAAAGACGCGTGCGTTATAATCATGCCTAATGAAGCTTGTATTTTAATATGCGGTGCTTTTTACTTCCTTCTACATAGTAAAGGAAGTATTGTAATCGCGAAAATTTCGGTTTTCAGATTTCAACGGAAATATCTATTATGACCATCCCTGAATCCATTTTGACTAATTTCGTCGTGACATCTGGACGTATGTATCTCGCATAACTCAAAAACGGTAAGCCGTAGAAAGTTAAAATTTTGTGTTTAGGACTGCTATAACATCTAGTTGTGTACCTCCCTTTTTGCTCATTACATAATTTCCAGAAGTGGTACTTTACTTGAAGCCTATAATATATTTTAATGAAAAACTATTTTAAAATATAATCCAAAACATTTCAAATTTGGTATATAAGACGTTTATGTCAATGGGAATAACAATAGATTTTGGTTAAAATAGGCTAACCGGAAGTGATATATTACCTGAAGTTATTAACAGTTTTTTTTTTTTGAATAAAATCATTTTATTTTGGTTTTAGAAATAAATGCTTCATATAATAATTTTAGAGAATTAAATTCTGCGTCTAGCACATCCACTATTATTAAATTAGCCCTTTGTATAAGCGAGAATTATATACTTTTTGGTTTTTGTAATAAAGCTTGCTATGGATTCGGACAAAAAAGTATAAAAATTAATGTTATGTTAATTACGTCAAATACGTGCAATTTTATAATTGGGTCTATACGAATGTTGGTCTTGCGTACAAGGAAGTCGTGTGGTGTCCACACCAGATTTTATTGTAGAAAAAAAGGTGACGGTACTAAGAAAAAAATCTAGTGTGGCCAACACAAGACCTCCCGCCATTCACAGCCCGAGTCACAAAAACGATTAAGCTGATCCTTATTTTTGAATTAGCGAATTTTACTCTAATTTTAGCAGTTTATTTCTTAAAATATAGTCTCATCTAACCTAATCTTTTTTGATAATAAAATGAAGATTAAATTTGAAATACCGGGATAGAATAAAATTCACTTATCCAAAAATGAGGATTAGCTTAAACTTTTTTGCGAATCTTTAATTATTATTAATCCATATAGATACCTACATATTTACTTATGCTGGAAACTGTATTGATTTCCTTTCCTTTTATTCCCTTTTCCTTATTCTTTTTAAAACTTTACTATTATTAATTTGAAATTAGTTCTTTGACAGTGACATTTATCTGTCAGTTACATACATTTGAATAACTGCGTAACCAAGAAGTTTTGTTTGTTTAAAGCGTAGGCTCCGGTATTTAAATTTTATAAATTTATCTATAAAATATGTACAAAAAGTATTAATGCAGATCTGTAGAAAATTTTATAATCTTTTATTCTTATAATAACATTAATCTCGAAAAAATGACATTTAAAGCTATTTTTCGAAGAAAAACTATTTTGAGCTTCTAGTAAAGTGCCATTTCCGGTTATCTGAATGATAGTATTTGAGTTAGAGTGGAGGATCCACACATACACACACACATCATCGTGAAAATGTTAAAATTGGATTCTAGGGATCATAAAACGTGGTCATTTACCAAAATCTCGATATGCGTTTTTTAGCACGATCCCTATACCTCTCTTACCAAGGGTAGCGGGAGGTAAAAAGGTGCGGTGGAACGCACATTTTGTCAAATTTTTTATTGAAACAATAGAACAGTATATAACACATGTAATGTTTGAATTTGAATAAATATATCGTTGGCGCAATTTATATAGGTATTCATAATTTTAGCGAAATATCAAAATAAATAAAAGACTAAATAATTTTCAAAAAACCGTTGAAAATAGGTGCCGTACCGGCGTGTTACATTACGAAAAAAAGCCCTGAATGTATGTAACAATGACTTTCCTCTCATAAATTTAATTGCATCGTTCCTAATAATCTAATTTATATTGCGTCTTAAAATGAAATTCCTGGTGCCTATATACTCTGCTATAAAATATAAAATTTATTTAACACAAGTGTCTGTGTAGGCGTAAGCATAATCATAAATTTTGCATCATTAAAAGTTTTGCGGTTTTAACATTTCGTGTAATGTAATTTGCAAAAGTTTTATGAACTTATAATTTGTTAGAGCATTTACTTTGATTATATGTACATTGCAGAGAATAATAATAATTATAATAAAGTAATATTAATAATTGTAGGGATGATGATGATAATAATTAGAAATGCAGTCGTGGTAAACAGTGTTTATTAAATAGTAATTTAATTAACTTTCCTTCGTTTCGATTCCAAATGAATCATCTGGGATCACTGAGAAAAATGACTGGTTTTTAGCAAATAAATATTCATAATTAAGGGGTACTTCATTCATTCAATTATTGCAACCTTGCAACAAATACAATTTAATCTTTAATATCAAATGTATTTTATTCATTCAGTTATATTATTTATTTGACCGTCATTTATTTCATTTAAATTTAATTTAATTTTTTTCAAATAAACTAATATATTTATGTTTAGTATTTTAAATTGAGATTTTTAATAAATAAATTTATAATTTTCTGAAATATTTATTTGTTTCTTACAAATATGTAATTGTTTTGAATTAATATCATAATATATTTGTGTAAACTTTATATTAATTACAATGAAAAATAGTTTTTATTGTATGAATCTATATTTATTTGTCACAAATAAATATTATTTATGGCAAAATGATATTTCCATTGAATGAACAATGTTCTATTTGTCAAATGACGATTTTAAGTGAAGTGACTTGTATGGACTTGTTCATTTGTTGTACGTTGCATCTTGTTTATGGTGGTGCTTATTTCTGACAGTGTTCATTTCTGGTGATTTGTTTTTCGTTCGTGTGCTAAAAAGTAGTGAATATGGGTGACGAAACAGTGAAAAATATACTACATACTTGAGCGGAGTTTTGTATATTTGTTTTGCATTTATCAGTGTATCTTTTATGCCAATGCACATGCATCGATACCTGTACAGATTGTGTTTTTATAATTTTATAATTTTTTATTATAAGTACATTAATATACTCAAGGATGTAATTTGTGTGTTAATAAAAATATGGCGTACGAATAAATGAAATGTACTAGTTTTTATTTAATTATGTTCCATCAATTTTAATCTATTTAGTGTGGGTAAAAATAATTCTTAATGTAAATAAATGCATAGTTCTCATGAAATAGAAGATGTAATTGATCTCAATATATATTTATTTGAGACAAATAAATGCTTCAAATAAATTATTACATTGTTTCAATTGTAGATATATTTGGATCTATTCAAGCTTAGGATTTATTTGTAACAAATAAATTTACAGTTCACGTAATTATATCTTTTTCTGTGTAGTTAAAGTACACTGAGAAAAAGATATAATTACGTGAACTGTAAATTTATTTATTACAAATAAATCCTAAGCTTGAATAGATCCAAATATATCTACAATTGAAGCAATGTATAATTTATTTGAAGCATTTATTTGTCTCAAATAAATATATATTGAGATCAAATATATCTTCTATTTCTTGAGAACTATGCATTTATTTACGTTAAATATTATTTTAATTGCGCTAAATTTATTTCATTATTATTGGATATATAATAATTTATTACTAAAAAAAGTTGCGAGAAAACATTTAATTAATTATCAAAAAAATCGTACTGATGAGTCACTAACAAAATACTTAAATGCAAAAAAATCATATCTACAGATGATAAAAAGCTGTAAAATCGAATATAAAAATCAAATCACTAATTCATTGTCGCAAGTCAAAGATTCTAAAACTTTTTGGGATACGGTCAGAAAATTAAAACATAGAAACTATAACATAAATGAAATTGGAATAAATGAATGGGAAATATTTTTCAAAAATTTATTTTCTAATAATATCTCTCAGATACCCATGTACTTAGATTGCCTGCACCCTCATTTGGATTACCCGATCACTTTAAGCGAAGTAGAATCAAGTATTTTTAATCTAAAAAACAATAAATCCCCAGGTAGTGACGGAATATCCTGTGAATTTTTTAAGAATCTTACGCCACCTTGGTTGCATTATATACATAATTTATTTGATCTAATATTTAGTAATGAGCACTTACCAGAATCATGGTTTGAAATACAAACAACTCTTTTATTTAAAAATGGCGATAAGAAAGATCTATCAAATTACAGGCCTATAGCTTTGTTTAATGTTATAGTAAAGATATATACTAATATTTTATATAGCCGGTTACAATTTTGGCTAGAGGAATCTGAAATTTTAAACGAATTTCAAATGGGCTTCCGTAAGAACAGAGGAACAACTGATAATATATTTTGTCTCTCTTCCATTACAAATATCCATCTTAGATTTAAAAAAAGTAAACTTTACGCCATATTTATAGACTTTAGAAAGGCTTTTGACACTTTAGATCATAATATTTTATGGGAGAAACTATACTTATCTGGCGTTTCAACTAAATACATTAGGATACTTCACAACCTATACAGTAACGCATATACACAAATTAAAAATAATGGTGAATTTTCACAGAATATTGATATTACTCAGGGTGTACTTCAGGGGGAGGTTCTGTCACCACTATTGTTTGCACTTTATATAAATGATTTAGATATTTTCTTCAGAAATGAAGGCGTTAGAGGAATTAATATCAACAACCACGATGATCTTATCATGTTAGGGTACGCGGATGATATAGTAGTGTTGGCAGATTCTCCAGTGGATGTTCGAAGAAAACTAGAAATTTTATATAGATATTCTACTTCAAATAAACTAACTGTAAATACCGGAAAGACAAAAGTATTACTTTTCCATAAAGGCAGATCTCCAAATATAACTACACCCTTTAAATATAATAATGAAACTATAGATATTACTAACAAATATAACTACTTAGGAACAATCTTTTCAGCTTCAGCAAAGTTTAATTTAGCAGCATTAGAAAATAATCGCAAAGCTACATTAGCTATTCAAGTAACTAAAAATATTCTAATTCAGGGAAAATCTACCGGCTGGGCGGAGAAGATAAAACTTTTGAACTCTATAGTAAATGCTACGGCATTGTATGCTAGCGAGATATGGGGTCTTGGACAGACACAAATTATAGAAAAATCACAACTTACATACTTGAAAAATATCCTACAGTGCCCTAAAAATACGCCAAATTATATAATGCGTTTAGAATCAGGAGTGTCACATGTGGCAGTCAGTATATGGAAAAGAACCTTGAATTACTGGAAAAAAATTCTAGATATGAATTACAACAGATTACCAAAAATTCTATATAATCGGATGTTACACTTTACAAACTCTTCCACGAACACAGGCAACAATTATTGGACATCTCAAATAAAATCCTTTCTAGTAGACTTGGGATACTTACATGTCTGGGAAAAGCAGGAAATAAATAATAGTAAAATTAAAGAAATTATTACTGCTTTTCAAAGTAAATTATATAACGAGGATTTAGAAAACTTGCGCAACTCCACGTTTTGTAATCTTTATAAACATTTTAGTATTGAACCCAAGTACGCAAATTACTTATCATTACATGTTCCATTTCTTAGACAAAGAATCATCACTCAGGTTAGAGTCTCGGGTAACAGGGGGCTTAGAATCATTTATAAAAGCATTAAATATGAGCTCGACTCTCAAAATACTTGCACTATTTGCAATACACAGGAACTTGAAAATTTATACCATTTTTTTGTAACGTGTCCGATATATATTGAAATACGTAATTTTTATATTAAGAATTATATATCTGAAATCACAAACGAAGCTGAAAAACTCTTTGAAATGTTACATAAATCTAAATTAAACAGTATTTTTTATTACATTATTAATGCGTTTAAATTAAGAAGTTTCTGTACTAATGAATAGATTTACTTATTTTCTAGAATAATTGTTCTGATAGGCTTTATGTATGTGTGTACATATGTGTATACACATACATTATATTGTTATAAATTATTATTTAATTTTATTCAAATACTTTTATTACGTTACGTCTTGTATTTGCTTAAAATATTGAATGGTTAACATAACTTTTTTGGATTGTTTTGTTATATGTATATCACACTTTTAGGGAAAATATACATATATGTTTAGTTAGATATATTTGTGGGGGTTTTTTTTTTTTTTGGACTTATTTGTTATATATCTAGGTAGATTTATCTGTTTTAGAAATATAATTTCTTGCACTTGATTGCATACATCGATAATAAAATTTGCTATATATTATTGTTCAATGTTACTCAAAATCTCTTAGCATGTTATCTATGGTAATTTATGAACTTCATTGGTCAATATAATTTTGTTTTACTTGTATATATATATGTATGTTATGCTTATATATCAACCATCTTTTGTATAAAAATGTACTCATTTTTCTAACAAAATAAATATTATTATTATTATTATTATTATAATAATTTATTTGAACCAAATTTAAGTATCTGCCTCTCATAACCTGTCCACTCTAAATACATAGATTAAAATTGAAGGAATATAATTAAATAAAGACTAGTACATTTAATTTGTTCGTACACCATATTTTTATTGACACACAAATTTAATCCTAAGTATATTAATGTACATATAATAAAAAATTATAAAAGTATAAATCCACAATCTGTACAGATACCGATGCATGTGCCTTGGTATGAAAGATACACTGAATGCAAAGCAAATATCCAAAACTCCACTCAAGTAGTATATTTTTCACTGTTTCGTCACCCATATTCACTACTTTTTATTAGCACACGAATGAAAAACAAATCGCCAGAAATGAACACTGTCACAAATGAGTACCACCATAAACAAGATGCAATGTACAACAAATGAACAAGTCCATACAAGTCACTTCACTTAAAATCGTCATTTGACAATTAGGACATTGTTCACTCAATGGAAATATTATTTTGCCACAAATCTATATTTATTTGTGACAAATAAATATAGATTCATACAATAAAAACTATTTTTCTTTGTAATTATGATAAAGTTTACACAAATATATTATGAATTTAATTCTAAACAATTACATATTTGTAAGAAACAAATAAATATTTCAGAAAATTATAAATTTATTTATTAAAAATCTCAATTTTAAATGCTAAACATAAATATATAAGTTTATTTGAGAAAATTAAATTAAATTTAAATGAAATAAATGACGGTCAAATAAATAATATAACTGAATGAATAAAATACATTTCATATTAAAGATTAAATTGTATTTGTTCCAATGTTGCAATAATTGAATGAATGAAGTACCCCTTAATTATGAATATTTATTTGCTAAAAACCAGTCATTTTTCTCAGTGTACAGTTGCAGTTGCACACCCGTGACGATCATAAAATCCTTAATTCATTATAATTTTTTACTGAAGAATGTATTTTAAAATTATTTAGCTTTACTACTTATTAATCAGTAAGTATTTTACGATTTTTATATAAATTTGTTATATTTCGATTATGGTTTCTGGGCCCATTAGTAAATGCCGATTATATTATTATACACTTGCCGACGACAGTAGGTTGCCAACAAATAGAAGAAAATAATTTGCGGCTGCTTGCATAACGGAGTTACAAGACTTTTTAATCCACCAATCCCGGAAGGTTATCTTGAGGTGTGATGATATTATTACAAATTAAAACTGGTTGCTAGGTTTTAAAAATACTACTAGTGAGTTACAAAATTTGTTTGACTTACTGTAATTTTGACACTTTAAAGTTAACTTTTCACTGTCAACAAATTTAGGTTAGTGAAGGTGTCATCCGAGGATCATCATTTATATCGTACAGTGCAACGTGATGTACCAGCTGTGTAAAATGTGTTAAACGAAAATATTATTGTCATTTGATCTGGCATAACTTGACCGGTCTCATGCGTCCTTGCGATGGCTCTCAATATCACTACTTTATGATCCACAAGATTTCTATCCGGAAAACGTTCCGAATAGACTCGTGCTGCCTCTCTGGCGTTACGTCCACATTCTCCGAAAATTATAATCATATCTAAATAATCAGCGGCTGAATACATGGTAAGAATTTGCCTTTTTTATTCACCTTGTCAAATTTAATTTGACACTGATATTTTTTGAAAACTACAGTCGCCCACACATTTTCAAGAAGATTTGATTTGTATAAAACCCTAGTAACGTAAAATTACGGCAAACACACGTTAAAGGTGTAGGTCTCTGATTGGTCAATTTTAAGACGTCTTTTCTCGAATATCTTTTAAGCTAGATTTTTTTTCTTCGAAATTACACGTCCTAGAGCAGTCTCGTGTTTCCTCATTCGCTCTGGGGCGCGAGTTGTGAGACAGCCTATAGGAAAGACAAAAATTGGGACGTGGAAAACGTTGCACATTCGACGATATTAATATTATTAAATTTTGATGGTATTACTTGATTGTTAGTATGATTGTAGGGATGATGAGAATAATTGGAAATGCAGTCGTGGTAAACAGTGTTTATTAAATAGTAATTTAATTAACTTTCCTACATTTCGATTCCAACTGAATCATTATCAGGGATCTGGATTACATTTTATTTATACATATAATACAAATACACAAAAAAAAAACATTTTACAAACACTTGTCTAAGGTCTAAGCTACTTATAGTCAAGTGATGATTCATTTGGTATCGAAACGTAGGAAAGTTAATTAAATTACTATATAATAAACACTGTTTACCACGACTGCATCTCCAATTATTCTCATCATCCCCACAATTAATATTATTATTAAGAGGGAAAGTCTCAACGAAAAATTATAAAAATTGTAGGATGTTCAAGTAAAATGATTGAAAATGCCTTCAAATAGATCATTTCAAATCTAAAGATATAAAAATCTGATGTGGTCAGCACATTACCTTCCGTCAGTTATATGAGGCATTTACGAAAATTCTACCGGTGAACTGTTACCGGTAAACAGCTGTTTATCAGGTTATATAGCTATCGGAATCGATATTTTAAGAACGCAAGTGGTAAACAGGGTAGATCCATAACCTATAAAAATAATTGAAAATTTGAAACAGGTTAGAAATTTTATGTCGGTAACAAACAATAGAGTCCTACTTTGAACACATTTCCACTTTTAACGCGCGCGCTTCGCTTTGCACCACTACCTTTTTTGAGATTAGATTCTTCATGTATCCGGTAGATGGATCTGGTAGATATTGTACAATTTTCGAATACGGTAACTTTTTACCACTCGTGTTTTCGAACACAGTCGGTAGATGCGGTATCTACCGGTAGAATTTTCATAAATTCCTATATATTTTCTATACAATCCATACAGAAAATTCCTTGCAAAAGATTCTAAATTTCTTGTATGTACATTACCTTTCGACAGTTGTATATATTTTATACAAATTCCATACAGAAAGTTTCGAGCAAAAAGATCCTATATTTCGAGTAAAATTATAACACAAATATACTACGAATATGGCAATTGACACTGACATCTTTCAATCAAAATTTTCTTAATATAGTACTTGTTTTTAGCATAACTGGCTAATTTATGAAATTTAATTTCTTTATAATTTTATAACTATATCCATTTAATATGAAGTATAAAATGCAGTCAAATCGTATAGAAAATACAATGTTCTTTAATATTTATAATAACATTAAATGTGAAAAAATGATAGTTATTAACAACGTTTTTTCAAGAAAAACTGTTAAAATCTTCAAATGAGGGTACTTCCGGTTGACCAATTATAACCAAAATTTAATCAGCTCTTCATATGGATGCAACGAAAAGGAATACGAAAGAATGATAATTTTTGGAATTGTAGTAGCTATTAGAGTTATCGTAGACGAAAATTTTATTACATACACACACATACAGACATCATCGTAAAAATAGTAAAATCGTATTCTAGGGACCTTAAAACGTGCCGATTCATTAAAAACTCACCACTGAATTTTTTGACCAAAGACAATACCTTCCTTGCCTAAAGGTGACGGAAGGTAAAAAATGAACTAAATTTACAAGTTAGTGCCAGAAAAGCCAGGAGGTTAATTAGGAAAAAAATTGTATATGGCAGATCGCTTTGGAAAATTCTTATCTTTAAAGAATATAAGAAACATATTCATTGGGATAGTAACAACGGTATTAAAAAAATGGAGAAATATTTTATGGAAAAATAATAAATTTAATACGTTCTGATGGTAAAAATCTGTGCTTTTATATATGTTTTTCGTTAAATTTCATATAACGTTTTCATAACATAAAACTCATTTAACAATATTTCTTTTTCATTGACCACCGTTGTATGTTCAAAATATTCTAAATTCTTACAAAAAATAAAATCCTGAAAAAACTTTATTACCTGTCTACTTATCTTTCAAATAAAAATTCCAATCATCTCCTGCTATAAATATCAAATTTGTTCACAGCTCTTAAATAAAAAGAAAATATTACAAAAATCAATATTTCTAACAAGTCCTCGTCGACTTCAAAGAATTTTTTCACTTCACATTTTCACAGACTTATAAATATCTCGCGCCATCCTTTCAACTTTTGAGTGTAAAACCTTCTTGGATATTAATAATTTACTATTTTGTTTCATCTTAAACGTGGAAATAATTTCATATTATATTTCAACACTTTACGATTACAAAGAACGAGCGAAAGAATTAAGTGGTTAGCAGGTTTTTAAAGACGAAAAGTTAATAAAATTCTTTCATTTTGTCAAATTTATAGAATAATAAAAGTCAGAAATTAAAAAATATTTAAATTGGAACATAACACAAGAATTTGGCTCAATTCTTTTATGATTTAATAAATATACCGTACTACATATCTCGTTTATAAAGCGCCACATTTTTTTTCCAAAAGAATGAAACTTAAAATTTATCTAAGTATTTTAAATACACATACTTATCAATTTTAGGTGTAACGGAATGCTTCGCATAGCTGTATCAACGAGTCAATGTCATCGTAAAACTAAAAACTTGAAAATTATTTCACAAAAGTAATTCCTGTGATACTCTTTTCCCCATACTGTAACTCTTTATATTTTATAGATATTTTATAGATATGGTTTCTTTTGAAACCCTAGAGAAGAATAGAATTATACGAAATGTTATGAAATTTTTGCATGAACCCATGTAAATATTGGACTAGGAAAGCACAGAAGTACATTACTATGTCTGGCTGAAAATAGATGGCCGACCAGGGTAACTGAATATCGAAACAGGGGTGCGTTTAAAATATTTTTTCTACGACCACCATGAAAAGTTCATATTTATGCTCTCTTTTGTTATCGTAAAGTTAATGATTACTAAGGAACGAGCAAAAAAATACTTTGCGGCGCGTCTCCCATAGCAATGCGCGGTAAAGTACTTAATTTGCTCGCTTAAATAAATACATTGTTGAAATTTTAATTTATTAAAATACATCTCAAAGGGATTATTTCGTTCCCTGATTATTCTAGATCGCGGTAATATATTTAAAGCATCTATTTCATCTTCCGATGATGACGAAGAAGACGACGACATTTTCTCTAAAATAATATATTTTATACCTTTTATTTATATGTAATACCTACTTGTAATCAAATGCATAAAAAAATTTCATAATACCATACTGTTAAATGTGCTTTAACAGTACTGTATGCTCAACTAATATATGCGTCAAAACAGCCACGGACTTTATTTTTTATAACAGTACAATTATTAAAAATCATGTGTTCCTAAAAAAATCGCAGCATCATTAAATTGTCATGATGAGCTGTCACCTGTCAATATGCCATAGAAAATAGAATTTTCAGAAGATATTTTATGTTATTGTGAAAAATACTGAACATCACACGGCTGATATGCAAATAACTGACTCGGTTGATTGTAAAATCTTGGCTGTCGACGATTTTACAATATTCAACCGCGTCTGTTATTTGCTTCATATCAGCCTTATGACGTTAATAACTATATTTCAAAACTTACCTTGCCAAAACGTCAAAAATGCAAAAGAATAAATGTCATATTTTAATGTTTTATTAAACATTTAAGTACAGAGGATCGGAGAATTAATTTAATGTTTAATTTAATGTATAATTAACATTAATGTTGTTTGGTGCAACGAAATTATTTAATTTTTAATTTACATTAATTTTAAGCTGACATTAACATTTTAAGTTTCGTTGGTGCAAACGGCCCTTGAGTGATATTGTGTAACCATGGAAATGATGGACTATATAAGTTGAATTTTAAAATAAATTCGCTGTATGTATAAAACAGAAATGTTTTAAAATTAACTTTTTTAAAGAACCGAAATTAGGTGAAAAAAATCTGATGTGGCCAGCACATTACCTTCCGTCAATTCTATGTATTTTGTACAAATTTCATACAGAAAGTTCCTTGCTAAAGATTATATTTCTTGTACTTTACCTTCAGGCAGTTGCATGTATTTTATGCAAATTCCATACAGAAAATTTATAGCAAAAGATCCTGTATTTCCAGCACAATTATAAGACAAACACACTGTGTCAATTTCTCTTGACACTGACATCTTTCAATCAAAATTTTATTTATAGTAGCTGTTTCTATAGCTATGGCTACTTTATGAAATTTAATTTCTTTATAATTTTTACCTTCCGTCACTTTTAGGTAAGGAAGGTATTGTCTTTGGTCAAAAAATTCGGTGGTGAGTTTTTGATGAATAAGCACGTTTTAGGGTCCCTAGAATACGATTTTACTATTTTTACGATGATGTCTGTATGTGTGTGTGTGTGTGTGCGTGTGTGTGTGTGGATGTGTGTGTGTAACAAAATTTTCGTCTACGATAACTCTAAAACTACAATTTAAAAAATTATAATTCTTTCGTATTCTTCTTCGTTACATCCATGTGAAGAGCTGATTAGATTTTGGTTAGAATTGGTCAACCGGAAGTACACCCATTTGAAGATTTTAATAGTTTTTCTTGAAAAAACGATGTTAAATATCATTTTTTTACATTTAATGTTATTATAAATATTAAAGAATATTTTATTCTCTATATGATTTGAATGCATTTTATATTTCATATTAAATGGATATAGACTTAAAAAAATAAAGAAATTAAATATGACATATATTAGCACGCTATGCTATAACTGTGGAAACAGCTGCTATATTAAGAAAATTCTGATTGAAAGGTGTCAGTGTCAAGTGCAGTTGACAGTATGTATGTGTTATAATTTTACTGGAAATATAGGATCCTTTGCTTTCTGTATGGAAATTGTATAAGATACATACAACTGCCTTAAGGTAATGTACAAGAAATATAATATTTTGCAAGGAACTTTCTGTATGACATTTAATTATACAAAATACATAGAACTGACGGAAGGTAATGTGCTGGCCACATCAGATTTTTTAACTCTATATCCATTTAATATTAAGTATAAAATGCAGTCAAATAGTATAGAGAATAAAATATTCTTTAATATTTATAATAACATTAAATGTGAAAAAATTATATTTAACATAGTTTTTTCAAGAAATACTGTTAAAATCTTCAAATGAAGGTACTTCCGGTTGTCCAATTGTAACCAAAATCTAATCAGCTCTTCACATGGATGTAACGAAGAGAAATACGAAAGAATTATAATTTTTAGAATTGTAGTATGGAAGTTATCGTAGACGAAAATTTTGTTACATACACACACACACACACGCACGCACGCACGCACGCACGCACGCACACACATACACACAGACATCATCGTAAAAATAGTAAAATCGTATTGTAGGGACCCTAAATCGTGCTTATTCATCAAAAACTCATCACCGAATTTTTTGACCAAAGACAATACCTTCCTTACCTAAAGGCATTGTATATATCACAATGAAAATTGTATATATCAACATGGCAAAATATTATATATCACGAAATTTTATATATATTACAGAAACTTTTATTTTGGCCCAAACGTCGCCTCATAGTGTAGTATCTATAGGTGAGAGCACGAGATGCGTTGACATGGCTAAGTAACTGGGAAACAAAATGGCGCTAACGCGACCCGTTACCATTTGACAAAAAATGTTTTGCTAGAAAATGCACAACAGGGTATGGATCAAATAAAGAGAAATTTAGTCTTTTTAAGGTGCCAAAATGTGCAATTTAGCGGCAGCCAGCTACACTATAATCACAGAACCAGGTACTAAAATAAATTTCTGATTAAAAGGTGTCAATGTCAAGTGCATTTGACATATGTTGTTTTATAATTTTACTGGACGTATAGAAACATTTTTGTACGTAATTTGTACAAAATACATACATAGAACTGACGAAAGATAAAAGGTAATGATTGAAAATATAGAATATTATGCGTTATATATGAATAATTTAATATTTTAAATATTGTGTAAAAACCGGGTCGCAACAAAACCTGACATCTAGCGGCACACTGTATGAACTAGCCCAGTTAGTTAGCCATTCTTCATAATGCATTGGAATACGTCGTGCACTCACCTATAGATACTATACCGTTCCTAAAGGTGACGGAAGGTAAAAAGAGATATAGGCTCGTATTCCGAGCGCACTTTTATAATAAAAACGTTTTTATAGAGCGCGCTTTTACATTATATTCTTGTTAGGAGTGTGGTCCATAAAAGCGCTTTATTATAAAAGTGCGCTCGGAATACGGGTCATACTATTTATTTTTACGCTGGGGTCAAAGTGACCTCGTTGTGTAGTCGAAAGTTTAAATATAAATAAGTTATGATAGCACAGTGTTTATAAAAGTGGCACATGCTACAGCTACCTCGGAAGTAAAGTGAACATTGATTTAATTGCATAATTTATTAATGACGTAGTATTACATCCTACATTGTTATGCTACAGCGACCAAGGTTGATTAATTTGCAAGAGATAATACGGTACATGTAGATAGCAGTGATATTTCGCTGACATTTATTTTCTTTGGAAAAAATTCTTTATGAATCAATACCTACTCTGTTGACATCTCCAATATTTATTGTCGATATTACAAGAATGTATCTTCGTGACAAACAATCTGAGGTGTTTAGATTCTTGGCGCTTTTTTCTTTCAATTCACGTTTCACCTAACGTTTTGTCGAGTAAACATCATATCAAGACAGTTTACCAGATACGACTCTCCCAGGGAAAAACATCCAGGAGAAAAAAATTACAAGAAAACATTTTTCTTATTTTTATCAACATCAGATTAGACATTATTTGTTACTTATAAGTAACTTCTTTTGTTCACTCTCTAAAAACAAATATAGTAAAGGGGTCTCATAGCCGCGTGTCTGAGTATGGTCATGAGACTGCAAAACCGGGTTCGAGCCCGACCAGTGCAAAAAAAATATTTCGAATTTTAAATTACACAGTTTAAAATAAACACTTTAAAAGTTGTTTTATTGTTTAGTTTTGACTATTTCACTCATAAATATATAAACTAATCCAAATTCAGAATTCTACCTAGTTACCAAACCCGTGTTCCTTCGGTCTGTGATTGTGATTTTGTGAATCCTGATTAATTTAATCGTGATCCTTTTAAAACAGAATTTAAAAATTATATCAAGAAAGCAACAACACAATCTGTCAAATGTCAATGTCATATGCAAACTAATGCAAACTATCCTATTTTATTTTATAAAAAATCAACTATCAAGTATTTTAGTATAGAATTAAAAATGGATTATATTGAAGTAAAAAATAATGTTCTTGGTAAGGAATATGAAGTATGTTTATTTCAAACAAATCTTTATGTGGTTCATTACAAGCTTTTGTACAAATTTTTTATTTTTCTTGATGCCACAAACCCCACATTGGTAAATTTCTACGCTCGGAATAGTATATTTTGAATTTGTTCTGAACTGAATCCATGTGAATCACTCACTAAAGTCTGATTTTGAAGGGAAGGGGGTAGGTTGTCTAGTGATCACAAAATGAGAAAGTGGGGATAACGAATAGGAAACGTAAAAACATTATTCTTCTTAATCATGATCACTTTTATCATGTAGATTACGAATCACAGCCCGAAGGAACACGGCTCAAGTTTCATTTCGACAAAACACCGTCAAAAATTTTCTCGCACCCTTTAAGCCAATGAGATGTCGTATTTTTACAAGTAAGTGAGTTTTGATAAGCGAAATTTTTTTGACGTTTTAGAAACATATTGTTTACATACCTGTCAAAGTGTGTATATTTTCAGTGTTATCAGTTTTTATTAAAAACGACTTGATTCGGACAGGAACCCACTTAAAACGTTGAAAACGCAAACTGAAACATGAAACCTCCAAACACAATAAAAATTAGAAGATTTTTGTCAAGAAAAAAATTATATAAATGATTATCTGATTTTTATTTTGGAAATAGTCATCCGAATACCATTTGTGGTTAAATTTTAACCTGGAAAAACTTTCCCATTGCTTTACTCGAGCCTGTTGACAATTTATCTCGTGACATTGATCAAAAATCACTCGTTGACAACTCGTGATTCAATAAATTACTAGGCAACCGGCTCTCGTAACAATTTGAAAATTTTTCCGGCAAAAATTTACCACTTATAATATTATATATGATCAAATAACTTTTAAAGTGTTTAACATGTTCATAACAAAAATTTAATGAAGATAGATGTTCCTACGACTGATTATTTTCCAATTTAAAACTATGTTAAACATATTTTATTCCCTGATGAAGTTACAAAATCAGTACGAAATATTGGAATTTTAAATAAAATTAACAACTACATGGGTTATTAATATAATTCTTGCCAATCTCCGCCGAGAAATCCATTACTTATTTTATCATTATTATTATTATTATTAATAATAATATTATAATTATTATGTTGTAGTATTGTTTCCGCTCCCATGAATTAGAGGTGTGAAATGTGGGTGGAACCTTTGAGTGCAATAAATAATATACTCTTACTATAGTTTGTTGTTGTTCTCTTACAATTTATATACTTGGTTGCTTGTATTTAAATAGTTTAGTTACTTTTTACTGCATGTTCACGTAAACACTAAAATAGTAAACAAATCTATCGCACATAAAACATCCTCTGTCTGTATGTAAAGTATGTTTTACATAAATCCCGATGTTTTTCTAAGCTAATCTCTCTTTACAAAGAACAAAAGGTCGCTTTTAAGCTGACAGATTAAACGCTAGTTAAAGTGACACTAAATTATTCATAAACTTGGAACTGTCGAAAGATGAAACAGAGAGAAATGAATAATGAAAGAAGTTCATTTTAATTGAAAATATTCTTTAATAATAAATTACAAATTAATTGAATTTTCAGTGGATGTGATTTTTGTTAATTTGAACAGATTAAAAATGAAAATATTTAAAATGGAACATGGAACATTGCTACAGGCATGGAAAATAATTGGATGTTACATTTAAATTTTCTCTTTAATGATGTTTATAAAATAAACGTAAATGAAAATAAATTTATATTGTTAAAAACATCATTAATGATATGTATTTTTATTTTGTAATTGTATGCTAGCGGGCGAGCACCTGAAAAATGACCGAATGGTTCATTCAGATGCTGAATTCTTGTGAAACATGGCGAGTGTTTTTCTAATTCTTTATTAGACGTTGTTTCACCGAGAGTTCGCTATTATAATTTGTTACTTATTGTAACGTTTTTATTTATGTGGCTAAAGTGTACAAATCAAAGAATTTATAACGTATGGTTCTAAAGTTTTGAGAAAATTTTTAGATACTGATAACTATTTTAAAACTCTTTTACTTTTTACCTCCCGCTACCCTTGGTAAGGGATGTATAGGGATCGTGCTAAAAATCGCATATCGAGATTTTGGTAAATGACCACGTTATAAGGTTCCTAGAATCCAATTTTATCAATTTCACCATGATGTCTGTGTGTATGTGTGTATCCTCCACTCTAACTCAAATACTATCATTCAGAAAATTTTGAAACCTTGTATTTCGAACTTTTTCTGTAATGGAAAGAGCCCATTAGATTTTGGTGAAAATCGGATAACCGGAAATGGCACTATACTAGAAGCTCAAAAAAGTTTTTCTTCGAAAAATACCTTTAATTGATATTTTTTCGAGATTAATGTTATTATAAAAATTAAAGATTATTAAATTTTCTATAGACTTGCATTAATACTTTTTCTATATATTTTATGGATAAATTTATAAAATTATTTATAATTTAAATCCCAGAACCTCCGCTTTAAACAAACAAAACGCAGTTATTCAAATGTATGTAACTGACAGATAAATGTCACTATCAAAGAACTAATCATTTCAAAATAATATTAGTAACGTTTTAAAA
Source organism: Harpalus rubripes (assembly GCA_963082715.1). Classification (NCBI taxonomy): domain Eukaryota; kingdom Metazoa; phylum Arthropoda; class Insecta; order Coleoptera; family Carabidae; genus Harpalus; species Harpalus rubripes. The sequence goes on along the minus strand of OY720449.1, from coordinate 74,002,960 downwards.
AGAAAAAAGTAAATAGAACAATAGAAAAGAAATTCAATACAGTTTCCAGCATAAGTAAATATGTAGGTATGTATTTGGATTCATAAAAATTAACGATTCACAAAAATATTTAAGCTAAGCCTCATTTTTGGATTAATGAATTCCACGGGTGAATTCTGTTTTATCCCGGTATTTAAAATTTAATCTTCATTTTATTATAGCTCCGGTGGCTCAATGGTTCGAGCAACACCTCGGGGGCTCTGGGTTCGAATCTCACTAAGGCATGGATGTGTGTGAATGTGAACGCACTCAGTAATTGGGATTTAATCTTGTTGAGGGGTTTAAAAAAAGTTAGTTCCTTGGATTAGATTAGACTATATTTAAAGAAATAAACTGACAAAATTAGAGTAAAATTCGCTAATCCAAAAATAAGGATTAACTTAATGTTTTTTTGTGACTTGTGGGGAGGAATTATGTTGGCCACACCAGATTTTTAAAGTATTACAACAATTAACAATAAGTATAACAATTAATATTTAACGTTTTAATTATTGATAATGGACCATAATCTTCAATGGCCCTTAATTTTCTTAAGACTTGCCCCATAATCCTCTGAACAATATGTGGATCGATTTTTCGAATCTTTTGGTAAACGCCCGCACGGTAGAAATTTGTCATCATCATTACCGATATCTGCATACAAAGCGGATTGGCACACCCAGCAATGGGTAATATGCCGTGATGATACATTTATTTATGTATTTATTTGATAAATGTGACGTCGTAATTGTTCTTCATTTGCAGCTTCCCATCCCTTGTCGTACACTTTTCTGGTCAATATTGACCAAAATTGTTCTATTGGTCGAGTTTAGGTACATTGGGAGAATTGTCCAATTTCGGAAAAAGTCTACGTTGTTTTCGTTATACCAGTCTCTAGTTATTTTGGCGTAATGGCATGAAGCTAGATCAGGCCAAAACATTATATCATCATTAGCGTGATGTGTATTTAAAAATTGAAGCAATTTAGAGAGGCATCTTTGAATATAAAGTTGTGAAGTTAAGGCTTCTCCTCTAACAAGACAAATGTACGGCTGCGAGATATATCCGGCTTCACAAATGGCACACCATACTAAAATTTTATCCTCAAATTTAGATTTACCTTTGAACTTGACATTGTCTGGTGTATTTTCCATGTCATTAGTATAAAAACCATCGTTTCCTTTCATCTCTGAATGGGACAGAGTAAAATATTTCTCGTCATCCATTACTGTTACGGAATAATATTCCGTAATAGGCAGTCACAAACGCAATTGTTTTGAAAATCAAGCCGGCTTTGCCTGGCGCTTTGTTTATTTGATTTTGTCACTTCAACTGCCTTAACTATCAAATTATAATAAAAATGATTACAAAATCTAATTATACGCCCTGTTTTACGCGATTTGAAGCTTTTACATGGTAAGTTAAATAAAAATTATTGCTTTTATAACATACCAATAATATTTTATATTTTTTTACAAAAATGCCAAGTGATGAGCAAAATATATTTTTCCTACAGCCGTGCGTGAAAAGTACTTTTCACGCACTCATTACAGTGTGTAAAGTGTCACTTTTCAAGCACTAGTGCGTGAAAAGTACTTTTCACGCACTAGTGCTTGAAAAGTAAATAAGCGTTGCTAGGCAACATTAAAATTCGGTTAATTTATCTGTCAAGTATATAATTAGGTAGTATATAATAATAAAAGTAATAAAATTTATTAAGAAATATGAATATACACTGTAAATGAAACAAATCTAATATTTTTTTAACACATTGAGTACTGATCTAATTTTTTAAAACATTAACATTTTTTTGACAAGTATACTAAGCTAACCTAATTTTTAATATTAATATTAAATATGCAATTTGTACATTATAAAAGACTAATCATCGTCTGTCTGAGATTTTCCAAGTGTTTAAGTTGCATTTTGTACAGTGTTAAGAGAAAGAGTACTAACAGTATTTGAAACTGCTGGATACCTGTACACTCAGTATTATGAGAAACATCAATACCATTTCGGTTGTAGGAAAAATGTTGTATGCAACACGTGTGTAAAATAGTATTTTTTGTCTCGTGCTACAATTTCCGCATTCGGCTGCGCCTCATGCGTAAAACATCGCACTCGACCAAAAAAGTACTACTTTACACACTTGTTGCATAAATAACTATTTTAAATAGTGTTAGAGAAAGTATAGTCTATAACTTGTATGGAATAGTATTTCTCTTACACTACTATGGAATTCATACATTCTGTAACTGAAAATTGTTACAGAATGAGGACATTCTGTCATACTGTTACGGAATAATATTCCGTAATAGGCAGTCACAGACCACTAGTTTTCCAATTCACCCATTTAAAATACATGGGAAAACGCAATTGTTTCAAAATCAACCCGGCTTTGCTTGGCGCTTTGTTTCTTTGATTTTGTCACCTCAACTGCCTTAACTGTCAAATTATAAGGGAAATTATTACAAAATCTAATTATACGCCTTGTTTTACGTATTTTGATGCTTTTCATGGTAAGTTAAATAAAAATGATTGCTTTTATAATAGTCAGCCCAATTCTGTAACATTTCTTGCTACTACTATTTGCTCAATAGCAATCTTGCTAGATTAAAATTCATAGCAATTTGTTATGTTTCTTATCGATGTTCCGTATTCTGTAAGTACAGTTTGCTACGATTTAATTGCTCAACTATTTCCGTTGTTGTGATTGTGGTTTTGGAGCACTTTTGAGGTTAACAGTCATCTGTCAAACACGTTTGTCAAACACTTATGATATTTACCAATAATAATGTAGCTAAGTAAAATTAGATTTTTCAAGGGAAAAAAATACCGGAGTTTTGAAACTTCGCACAGTTATTCCCTGATATCTACCGTACAACATAGTAAAAGTCCCCGGGTTGGGGGGTGAGCGGTGGGTGGGAGACCCCTTTAAAGGTGTACTTTTCACTATTTTTGCAAAAATTTCAGAAATTATAGATCCTAGAGAAAAACACTTTATATATAAGATTAAAGTTGATAAAAATAATGTTTACTGTTGTGTATATAGTCATAAAATGTTTGTGGTACATATATCGAGTATTTTTTTATATTTATGAAACAAATCAAGTGTTTTTTCCTAATTAGTTTAAATTTACGTTTCGCCTAAAGTAGGCAACTCCGTTATTAAATATTTAGGCACCTAATCTCTTTGGATATATTCTGAGCTTAATGTTTGAACATGTTTTAGACTGAATAATGTCCTCGGTAAAAGGAAAATTCAAAATTCACATTGTTGTCCTGCCATTTGAAAATAATTTGGTATTTGAACACATAAACAAACGTCAAAATCTCCTTAGCAAGTACTAAATTGATATTGCTTTGTAGGAATTGCTATTTTGTTTACAGGCAAGAATCTTGTGAAGTTCATAGCAAGAATTCATGTTACAGAATTAAAAATCTTTGCACATTGCTATTAAGCAATTGCTATGTTTCATAGAAATTGCTAGAAATAACAATTTACGTTACAGAATTGGACTGAATATATTATTATTTTTGCAAAAATGTAAAGTGATGAGCAAAATATATTTTTTAAATAGTGTTAGAGAAAGTATAGTCTAAAACTCGTATGGAATAGTTTTTCCGACACTCGCGAAACCGAAGACCCTACAAACTTTTCGCTCGCGCGGAAATTATCTATTCCATACTAGTTATAGAATATACTATTCCACCACTCGCGAAACCGTAGACCTCGCCTACGGTTCGGCCTACAAACTTTTCGCTCGCGCGGAAATTATCTATTCCATACTAGTTATGGAATATAGTATTATTTAATTTGTATATATTTTATTGTTTATAATATCTGATTTTAAATTTATATTATTTAATTTATTTCATTATGGTTATAATGTGACATCTTCATAGTTAATCATTTATGTGGATTGTGTTTCATTCATTTTTAATTTCAATCTAACTGAAGAGAGTTCTGACTTTACTGTAAATAAATGAATAGTTTACTTGCTTTTTAAAAAACTAATCCATTTTAATATTTTACATCCCTTTATGTTCACATATATTCTCTGTATACGAGTAACATCCAACGTATGGAATTAATTTTCACACTTCTATTCATATCAAAAATAAAATAATCTATTTTTATGAAAACCTGTTGGTGTGCTCTCCATATCTCATTTTCCCAACAGAGTTCAACTAAAACTAGCGAGAAAGAGTGAAAAGTTGAATAAAAGTGTTGAACAGGGTTGCAGGCACGAACGCACGAACCAGCGAAATGAAAGCCTTTGTTTGCTCAAGTGCACAAGCTCGAACTGTGCTTGTGCTGTGGGAAAACGGGGCAGGAAAATTAAATCATCGCCGAACGAAAATAGTGGTGAAATGTTGCAAAGATATTGTAAATTGGGTTATGATAATGTTATACTTTGTAATTATTATAGAAAAGTCAAAGGATGTTGATCATTAAAAAGTATGGTTTCCTTTAATTCCTTTACTCTCAGTAACACAGCAAAATTCGTTGAACGAGAATTATGTTGTTTTTATCACACATTTTTCTGTTTAATTATTTATTATTATTTTTCCTATGTTTGTCTTGATGACAAGAATATTTTGACAAAGTTTTATCCAAATCGGAGGTGAGGCAATACATCGACAACTTTACCGAATTTGGAATAATATATGTATGTGTGACGGTGACTCGAATATTTTAAAAACTAATAACTTTTTTACCTCTTGCTAAGAGAGGTATTGTATTCGTGTTAAAAATCACATATCCAGATTTTAGTGAATAAGCACGTTTTAAGGTCCCTAGAATCCGATTATAACATTTTTGATGATGTCCGTATGTGTGTGTGTGGATGTGTGGATGTTAGATACTATAAGACTTAAGACATTTTTAACTATACTAATTCCTCAATCTAACAATAATGGGAAGAGTTGATTAAGTTTTGGTAACAATTGGACAACCGGAAGTAGTAGTTACAAATAAAATCATCTAAATATTATTTATCGAAAATTTATGTAAATACTTATATTAAAGAACGTTAAATTCTTTATTCGATAAATATAAATTCATTATTATATCTTCTATAGATTTAGAAATAAAGAAATGCATATAAAATAATTTGATGTGAAAAATGTCAGATCAATCTACTACAAGGCAAGAAATTCAAATGTTTGTAACTGACACATAAATGTCACTGTCAAAAATATTTGTATGCCACTGTCAAAAATATTTGTACATTATTATGAAGATTATGAAAATAAAAAAAATCAACAACCCAAAAGAATATACCTAAAAAAGAATATAAAAGGAATTTGCGAAAAAATGACGAATATAAAGAAAAAGAAAAGGAAAGTAGAAAAAGAAAATTTCAGGATATTGAATATAAAGAAAATGTATGTATTGTATATAATTTATTTTAAAATATCCCATAGATTTTGCAAATATGTGTGAGAATTATTTTGTAGTGAGACATGAATATATGTATTTGTATTTAAAAATATTTTTCGTTTTATGCGTACAACCAGTTAAAATATCTAGCGAGAGGTTATGTGCTGGCCACATCAGATTTTTCTGTTTAATTTCTTTCCTGAAAGTATGTCTATAAACAAATTGTATATTGAAGGTCAACCGACTTGGACCCCCACTTATTATTTTTCCTATGTTTGTCTTGATGAGAAGAATATTTTGACAAATCGGAGGTGAGGCAATACATCGACAACTTTACCGAAATTGGAATAATATATGTGTGACGTGTGACTCGAATATTTTAAAAACTAATAACTTTTTTTAAACTTTGGACCATATCATAGGCACACAGTTTTAAGGTCTAGTATTAAAATAAATGACTCATGTTCAAATTTGTTTCTAATGTGGAGGTTCACATTTGAACCCAGCATCCCCACAAAAAAACAATCTTGTCTATATTATATAAAAGTTTCTTCTAGTATAACTGATTGAACAGAAAAAAATAAAATATAAAAGTTCTTTTCTGTTGTCAATTGAGAAATCTTCGTCGCCGTATTTCTTGCATGTAAAGTACTTCTTTTTCTTAGAACAAATTCGTAGACATTCCCACTCCTCTTAACAACATAATTGGTTTTTTATTTTGAATTGGCCTCTTGAATACATTATCTTCATAAGCGAATTAAATGTTTACTCTTGTTATTAGCTTATTACTACAGCCTTTCTTGTTCTCTTGATGCGTACATAGTTAATTTAGTCACGGAGAACAGAAAGACACAGGCATGTTTTGATTATAAACGAATATCTTTACCAACGTAAAGGGAATATTTGAAATAAGGTTCACTCCTGCGGATTGCGGATCGTGGGTGAGTGAGAGATGTTTGCGTGGAGAGGCGAATGGAGGAAGAGAAGATAATGCTGTCACCGGTGACTTGATTGTAGGTTGTTTGTAAAACAGGAAATTGCTGGGTTTATTGCAACCCAGGAAGTACGGGATTTATTGTTATTTGGTTTTAATTAAGAGATGTCTTGCTGCTTCTTTAAGCCACTTTTGTTTGCGCACGAATCAAGATATATGCTGTTTTACCTAATTTTAATTATACGAAAATAGATAGCAAAACGTTCTAAAATTACAATATTTTATCTAATCCTACCTAATACGAGATAGGCCTGCAACGCACACCCATTTTAAGTCCCTAACCGATGAGATTGAGGTAACCGGTTCAAACCAATTGCAATCGATAGTAGATATAAAAATGCATCTACAGTTGATTTTGACCGAAGTTTGGACAATGCCGACACGTATAAAAACCATAAAAATGCATTTTTTTCAGCACGCTGTTCAAACGGAATTTACACTTTACCTCGCCATATCTTAGCTAATTTATATATATATATATATATATATATATATATATATATATATATATATATATATATATATATATATATATATATATAATTAGGACTAAGTGAGTCTTAAAATACTAACCTTTATTCGAGCTCTTAATATCAATTAGAAACAAAATGGCGAATTTTTAAGAAAATTTCAACGAATTTGTGAGATTCTTTTTCCGGATCAAAAAGTTGTATTATGAATTTTTGAAATGTACATTTTTCTCTACTCCACAGTGTAGTCGAATACTTGAAGAAGTTTTCTGGAAAGTTTCAGGTCAGAATATGGAGCGGTTTAAAAATTACAACAATATTCAGTGGATGCTCGAAATTGCGCGCCGCGCCGCGCTTTAGCGTGTATGTACCTACTATTTGCATATTGGAACAATTTTCTCCTTTCATGCTTGGTTAAATATGTATATATATATATATATATATATATATATATATATATATATATATATATATATATATATATTCTTCGAATGTTATTATAATTTAAGTACGTACTCAAAATTATTACTAACACTATTTATAAAAATTTTAATGAATTTGTTAGTATACTTCAAAACGAATGTTGGTTATACAATGTTTCTGTATGCGATCTTATAGCACAATACCATTTTCAGAGCACGTGTATGCTACAACACTAACGCCGCCATCAGTAGTTTTAGTCGCCAATACTATTAATCAGTCGTTGCTCGGCAACGAAGCATCCCGCGCGGTCGAAATCCACGTGGTCGAAATCCTATGCGGTCGAAATCCTATGCAGTCGAAATCCCACGCGGTCGAAATCCACGCGGTCGAAATCCCACGCGGTCGAAATGTACCCCCACCACTTGTCCGTTCTGCCGAAATACAAATATTTCTACACCGTCGAATCCCACCCGGTCGAAATATTACACGATACAAATGAGTACGTTCCGCGCGGTCGAAATCCACGCAGTCGAAATCCCACGCGGTCGAAATCCCACGCGGTCAAAATTCCACGCAGTCGAAATCCCACGCGGTCGAAATGTACCCCCACCACTTTGTCCGTTCTACAGAAATACAAATATTTCCACGCTATCGAATACCACCCGGCCGAAATGTTACACGATACGACCGCGTGGAATTTCGCCCGCGTGGGATTTCGACCGCGTGGGAATTCGACCGCGTGGATTTCGACCGCGCGAAACGTACTCATTTGTATCGTGTAACATTTCGACCGGATGGGATTCGATGGCGTGGAAATATTTGTATTTCTGCAGAACGGACAAAGTGGTGGGAGTACATTTCGACCGCGTGGATTTCGATCGCGTGGAATTTCGACCGCGTGGAATTTCGACCCCATGGGATTTCGACCGAACATTATTACTAAACAACCGTTTTGCAAACTTATAACTGACAACTAAACGTTAATTTTACGCATTATCCTAGATAAAATATCTTTCAGAACTCATAAATAAAACAAACTTTGTCATATTTTCCCGAATCGTTAAAATTTCAATAAAATTCATAGTACGTAAAATTAAACAGTTTATTTTATTTGACAAGTACTACTTCATATTTTAATAGGTGTCTATATTTTATTAGAGTGTGTTAAGGAATATGTAAAACTAATTTAAATTTCATGTACCTCTATAAAATATTCTTTGATGGTTAAAATATGTAGGACAACGTTAAATATATAAATAGGAGTATAATAAAATTTACAGCGTTCATGAAATATGTATTTAAAATACGAATATAAACACAGATTTTCAAATATTAATATTTGTTTAATTTATGATGTGCTTTCATATACCTACCAAAACAAAGTTTAAGATCATATCAGTTACAGAGCTAAACTAACAAATTTTGCCTTTTTTGAAACTAATGAACATGGGTAAATTATACATCGCTGAAAGGCAAAAAACATTTGTAATGAAGAATGTAAATGTAACAGTTAGAAAATTTAATGTTCTTTGGAATATTCGATAATATAAATCGTCAAAATAATAATTAGACGTACTTAACCCTTAAGTACGTAGTTTTGCTAACATAAAACATTACAGGGTGCACGCGTCCATGTATTCCTCGAATTGTGTATACCGTTCAACCTTGTTATGTTTATTACAGTCTGCGTGTTATGGGGTTATCACACGTACGCACGTATCTGCAACCTGTCACACATTTTCTGCAACTTCAAGCGTTTTGTGCAACTTTTGACGTGTGATAGTGCAACAATTTTCCTAGTTTTACATCTTGTTCGAAAACTAGGCACACGTACCTGCAACTATCAAGATACGCTTGCGTAGTAAAGGGGCCGAGGGAGTAAAAATCCCTAAACTGTTTGGCATTTGTTTGCAAACAGCTGGTAAACAGTACGAAATATTTAAAAATGGCTGAAGAAGCTGGAGTTGAAACTCTGATTGATCTCGTAAGAAAAGAAGAAGATCTGTGGAATACGAGACATCCATATTTTAAATAACGTAGTAGCAGCTTATAACTTGTTGTTCATTTCTGATATTATTCGTCTAAATACAAATAAATGATTCAAACTTTAAAAATGACATTAGAAATTAAATATCATGTGTACCAAGGTCGAGACTAAAAATTTTCCATATTTCTTACAACTTTGCGTACGTCTGATAACGTAGGTTGCAAATTGCAGCAACTGTTGTCGAAACAGTTGCAGATACGTGCATACGTCTGATACCCCCTTTAGCAGTCTAGCTATTTGCCATTTTTAAATGTTTCGGGCATATTATGTAACTCAGTGGTTAATTTTTAACAACTGTTTTTAAAAAATTAACCATTCAAGTATTTTGATATAACAACAAAAATTGATTGTCAAATCAATCAAATCTTTAACCAGTCGTTAAAAATTAACCACTGAGTTACAGAATAGGCCAGTTTGTGAATTAGTAAGTATGGTTGGTACCACAGTTTTAACTGAAACCCTGTTTTAAGAAATGTCAAATTCAAATTTCAATATTTAATTTTACCCTTATGTTTAACGAAGGATTTTTTTGTAAATATTTGTTTGAATAAAAACTATGTTCTGCTTTAAAATCATATTTTGATAAATTTGATATTATTTATTATTATTAATAAATAATGAAATTTGTCATTTCTTAAAACAGCGTTTTAGTTAAAACAAGGCTTGTAGTAGCAGCCATTACGTTTATAATAATGTCAGATAAATCTCCAAGATCTAGATAGCAATTTCTCGGACTGTTCTAGTGAGCATAGCGAGGAGAACAGTATGACTGAAGAGGAATAATACTGAAGTATGGAAATAAAAATACTCTCTCTAAAATATATTTGACGAATACATTTAATATTAAAAACCATTTGTTATATAGACTGTTTTATATCTTATGCACCAAACTTTAAAGGGTAATATAATTTGATATATTGATTCTACAAAAAGAGTTTTTTTGAAATTCACAAAAATAAGTGCTGTTTATTTGAAATGAACATGGTTTGTACAACTGATTTCATAGCAATTTTAAATATTTATTTCTTTATTTCTCACTAAAAATCCAATATTTTAATTTGTTCTCAAACAATGCGTACACTTTAAGAAATTTTAGCCGGGTAAACCCTATTTGTGTACAGTGTCAAATAATTTATGTAATTTATATAGTTATTTACGTTATAAGGCTAGGAAGTGAGTTATTATGGTACGAATGAAAAGTTTACGGAAGTGGCGACGAAGGAATCAGGTTAAGAATTTCGAAATGAGTACCATAATACTACTTCACAGCCGTATGAAGTACAACATTTTATTTCATACTGTCTACGTATTTTAAAAATGCAAGTTAATTCAAATCATGTCTATTTAGCTTCATCGTGATTGAATTTGTGACATATGTGTGTATTTGTATCATTTGTATTAGACGGGAAGCCCAGTTATCAAAAGTCACGTGATAAGATACAAAAGGTATGATCTTGGGGTAGGGTGCGAATTGGCTCCCCATACAAAAATAATCGTGTCTTACAAGTTGGACCGGGGGCTTTACGCCATGGTAATATTTTCAAAATTTAAAAAAGGACCAAAAATTACGTAATGAGGTACATTAATTTTTTTGTGTCATTCAATGCGGGCTTGTGTCTAGTTTGCTAATATACCTTGTAAGACATCGAAACCGGGGGCTTTTGATATGTAAGACACGAAAGAAAATTTCAAAAAAGGACCGAAAATTACGTGATAAGGTACATTCTAACTTTTTACGGTATTTTATGCACCATTATCCAAAGATCATGAATACATTTTGTAAGACATAAAAATCTACATGATGAGGTACATTAAAACTTTTTGTGTCAATCGACGCGGGTATTTGCCTAGTTTGTTAAAATTTATTTTAAGACATAGAAATAAGTGGCTTTTGACTTTTAAGATACGAACTCAAATTTGAAAAAGCGCTGAAAATTACGTAATAAGGTATATTCAAACTTTTTGCTGTATTTTATACACACAAGATCACGAATATACTTTGTGAGACATAAAAATCGGGAGCTTAATGCTTCGTTAATAAAACTTACTCGTTTGCAAACTGCATGCATATGTATTTGTAATATGGTTTCCGGAAATACAAAAAAATTTGCAATAAAATGTGCACTCACAAAAAAAATATAAAAAAATACCTAGAATTATATTTTAAATTATTTTATTGATAATTAATTCTCTTTAGTTGAAGGTTTCGAACCATACATTGCATAAAATTAGATCTGTTTACATTAGAATTTTATAATTAGATATAAATACATGTCCCGTTTTGGGAACGTTGGCGTATAACCCAATCACAATTCGGGGAATACCCTATATAAGTTTGCTCCGATGTTCTGTACGTCGATTCATATAAAATATTTGTTTCTATGGATCCCGGGATATTTTATGGGTAAATAAAATTTTAATATATGTATATTACAATTTATAATGAATTACGAAGAGATGATTATTTAGTTCAACTCGTAGCAGTTATCGATACTTGTGTGATGCAGTTGAGGCCATTCAGTGTAACTCACATGCAAATGAAGTGGATTTAGTCATTTTATCACCAGGTTCTGGTGACCAACCAGTAGATTCTGATGAGGAAGATATTACTGAAGATATTCTTGACAAAGTCAATTTGCCAAGCGAAGTTCCAGGCGAATTAGAAATTCACGATTATAATTCAGCCCGGGATAGCGATGATGATGATGAAGATAATATACCATTAGCGTATCTCCAAAGAAATAATCAGCAATCTGAAATTTATTGGAGAAAAAGTGAAGACGTTGCAATAAAAGAAGATCCTAAAGATCCACCTAAAGTTGGCAGTGAGCATATTCAAAAATCAGAATTTGAAATATTTTCGTTATTTCTAACACCTGATACTGTGAATTATCTAACAACACAGACAATTTTATACGCACGGAGAGACAAAAATAATCATTCTTTTGACTTGTCGGAAGAAAATATGAGACAGTTTTTGGGTCTTTTGCTAATTAGTGGGTATCATTCCCTCCCCGCCGAAGATGATTACTGGTCTACTGCGGAAGACTTCTGCATTCGAATTTTTGCTAAAACTATGAGCAGGGAAACATTCCGAACGATAAAACGATATTTTCATATAGCCGACAATAAAAACCTTTCTCAGACAAAAGTTGCTAAAGTATCAGAATTTTCCACCAATCACTGAGTATCGATGAGTCAATGGTCATCACTCTGCGAAAATGTTCATTAGGAATAAACCAATAAGATTTGGTTTCAAAATATGGATGCTGTGTGGTGTGGATGGTTATCCATATAATTTGGAAATCTACTGTGGAAAAAGTGAAGAGGAGCCCAAAAGTCCTCTAGGTAGTCGTGTAGTTCATAATTTGTTGTGGAGATATCATAAAAAATAGTGCTTGTATTTTATATTCTATATTATATATATATATATATATATATATATATATATATATATATATATATATATATATATATATATATATATATATATATATATATTTAATTATGTAACAAGAAATAGATAATAAATATTTTTTTGAATATCCATATTTTAGTATCTTTAAACGCCAACGTTCCCAAAATGGGAACATGTAAAATAAGCTAATCTACGCCTCATAAATTTTTCGTTTTTTCAAATTATAGTTTAAAATACTCTAATTATAACGGGATGAAAGTTTCAAAGTAGTTAAATACGTGGATCATAGAGCGGCGGGTAAATGGTTAAAACTTTTTGTGTCAATCGACGCGGGTATTTGCCTAGTTTGCTAAAATCCATTTTACTACATTTAAACCACGGGCTTTGGACTTTTAGCATATGAACCAAAATTTTAAAAAAATATTACGAGATAAAATACTTTCAAAATTTTTGCAGTTTTTTGTGCACCATAATATAAAGATTACGAAAACTTTTTTAAGACACAGGATAGAAGGCTTTAGCTTTTAAGACAAACAAAAAAGAATTCATGTAAAAAATTACCCAATATGAGATGAATTAAAAATTGTTGATGCCTAATTTTCCAAATACATTCTAAATAATCTAAATAGAGTCTTTTTGCGTATTACAAATAAACACAAACGGTAAAACTTTTAAAACATGAGTAGGTACAAAATTAGATGTTATAAAAAATGAAATTAAAAAAGCTGCCTATTAAATAAGAACTGGGATATTTATTAAAGCCAAAAATTAAATCAATATTTATATTACATATCGTCGAATAATTCGTCATTGAATTCGGATTGAGCCTCTTCTTCTTCATCTGATTTGATTATTGCACATTCTTCGATTTCGCTTAGTGACTGCGGCAGAGAGTCTTTACTATCCCAAGATGGAATATAAAGATTTCCATCTCCTGCCAAAATCCAGCCATTACTATCTGGAGTTACTAAAGGTAAAGTGTTGGTATTACTTGCGTTATTTCTCATTTTGCAGACATAATTGCACCTTAACAATTTTTGTTTGAATACATTTTTACATGAAGGAAATAAAGCAGGGTATTTTGATATCTTGGAATGGTTTACTAAAGGTAAGTGTTGGTATTACTTGCATTATTTCTCATTTTGCAGACATAATTGCACCTTAACAATTTTTGTTCAAACACGCTTTTACATGGAGGAAATAAAGCAGGGTATTTTGATATCTTGGAATGGTTGAGCTCTTTGGTATACTAGATTTGAAGATGTTTAGACGAGCTTTGTTGAGATCTTCACAAGTTATTTGTCCATAAATTTCACATATAACCCGTTCCAATGACATATAGATACTTCATCTGAGATTTTACTTGTATCACAAAACAGCGTGTATCAAGACGCACTTATATCTCTGAGTACTACAAGAAAATTTCAGATGAATTTTGTGTCTTAAAAGTCAAAACCCCTGATTAGTATGTCTTAAAATGAATTTTAGCAAACTAGGCAAATAACCGCGTCGATTAACACAAAAAGTTTTAATGTATCTCATCATATAGTTTGTTTTTGGACACCATTCTGACTTTTGGTTGTCTTAAATGCATTAAGCCTTCGATTTTTATGTCTTAAAATGTCTATTCGTGATCTTTGGATAATAGTGCATAAGAAACCGCAAAAAATTTGAATATACCTAATCTCGTAATTTTCAGCCCTTTTTCAAATTTTGGTTCGTTTGTTAAAAGTCAAAAGCCCCTGATTTCTATGTCTTAACATGAATTTTAGCAAACTAAGCAAATGCCCGCGTCGATTGACACAAAATGTTTTAATGTACCTCATCATGTAGTGTTGGATACCATTTTGACTTTTGGTTGTCTTAAATGCATTAAGCCCCCGATTTTTATGTCTTACAAAGTGTATTCGTGATCTTTGGATAATGGTGCATAAAATACAGCAAAAAGTTGGAATGTACCTTATCACGTAATTTTCGGCCCTTTTTCAAATTTGGGTTCGTATCTTAAAAATCATAAGCCCCTGATCTCTATGTCTTAAAATAAATTTGAACAAACTAGGCATATACCCACGTCGATTGTCACAAAAAGTTTTAATGTACCTTATCATTTGGACAGCATTTTGACTTTTGGGTGTCTTAAATGTATTAAGGCCCCGATTTTTATGTCTTACAAAGTGCATTCATGATCTTTGGATAATGGTGCATAAAATAACGTAAAAAGTTAGAATGTACATACATTATCACGTAATTTTCGGTCCTTTTTTGAAATCTTCTTTCGTGTCTTACATGTCAAAAGCCCCCGGTTTCAATGTCTTACAAGGTATATTAGCAAACTAGACACAAGCCCGCATTGAATGGCACAAAAAAATTGGATGTACCCCATCACCATGGCGTAAAGCCCCCGGTCCGACTTGTAAGACACGGTTATTTTTGTATGGGGAGCCAATCCGTACCCTGCCCCAAGGTCAAACCTTTTGTACCTTATCACGTGACTTTTGATAGCTGGGCTCCCGGTCTATATTGTTTGTGTTGATTGTCAGAAATGACAGCTGCATATTCTTATTTCGCGAAATGTTTCCAAGCAACATAGTGTTACAAGCAACACTTCCCGGCCCCGGTACTGTAATGTAACATTTCCCCAGAGCCGGCCCGATAGGTGAGGCGGCGAGGCGACCGCCTCAGGCGCCGAATTGATATAGGTGCCAAAATGTGATATATTGAAGATATAAAATTTTTATAAATAGTTGGAAAATTTATTAACAAATTAATAATTATATAGTTATTTGTATCACTAGGCCAGAAACTGAATATTTGCGAAACCGAGTTTATTTTGCAAATACGAGATCTGGCAAAAAAGTTTCTGGGCGTATGATACACAAGATTTTTTGTACCGACTTCTCCATAAATTCTTCGTATATTTCTCTACACTTTATTTTATGTTACATAACCTAAAAAATGAACATATTTTTATCGGTTTTGCATTGAAAGTTTAATTATAATTACTTACATTTGAGCTTAAAATGCGTAATTATTTTATATCTATTGAAAATATAACATACAAACATTAGTTATATATATTTTATATACTTTCTTATATTTTTAATGACAGCGGAAACTCAATTGTATCATGTGAAGTTAGTTGTAGTTACAAAACAAACTAGTTCTAAAGTTGGAACTTATAATTAATCTATACGAGATGTCAGTAATGACAGCATATTATTTTTAAGGCAAAATTTAGTTCTTTAAGTTACAACAATTAAAGATTTAGACCTAAAATTTGTAAACATTTTGCTAATTCTTGTGTTGAAAATAATCTTAAATTGACATATCACCAGAACAGTAATGCCAACTCCTTTTGCCGGCCTAGGTCAGCAACAGCGCATTTCTGGACGATTTTGAGTTCTGTAATACTAGCCAAAATGAGCTTTCAAACATCGTTTGTCTTGCTAGCTATAACATATTAGTACAAGAGGAAGAAATTGAAATAGAATTTATCAATTTTTACCTCGATATATTTATTAATTCGCTGGTTGAAAATTTTAAAATTTTAAATGCTTTACATTTAATGTTAAAGGATGGAGATGAAGCCGATATATCTGTAATTACTCTCAAAAATAAACTAATAAATTTTTGACTAATTTTACCTAAGGAACTAAAAATGCACAAGAAAAATTAAATTTTATTTGTTAATTTGAATGTATAATCCCGAAAGGTGTTGTAGTTAACATTATTAGTAGGTAACTCCAGCAGAAGTAAAACGCTGGACGCAGTTTATCTAAACTGAAATATATAATTATTTACGAACAACAAACCCAAAATCTGAGAACGACTAATATCCAGTTGCACCAACAAGGCTTAAATCTTAAACCACAATGCATCGGCCTGACCCTACATTTCCAGGACTTAAAATAGCAACGTAAAGTAGTGCACAATGAACAATATGAAATAAAAAATATTACACTATTTATTGCAATAATTTAAAGAAATTTCATTCTACACTGTAATCAGTGCTACCGTGTTCCTAATTAAACAAGTTAGAAATCGCAAGATAAGTAGTTTCTTATGATATTCAGCAGTTGATGGACGTATGTATATTTGTGTGTATTACAATTATAATGTATAAACAAACATTTAAAGTGAAATACAAAAATTTGTACAGGTGTCTCATTTTCGATGTTTTTTTATGGTATCTCGAGTAATATTAACGATAGATCAAAACCGTTTGCACTTTGTAAGATCAATTTTTTGAGAAAAGTTTAATAGTCACCACATGAATTTTCGCTCTTCTTTTGTTTCTGAGCTACAGGCAAAAACTCGTTTTTTGCTCATTTTGAAAATGTATCATATCTTTTTTATTATGATAGTTAGAGAAAAATTGCTTTTGCAAAAATTTTACCATTTTTTAGATAGAATAAAATGGCGTAATTAGATTTTTTGAAAACTTAATAATTCTCGAGATATAACACAAACTTATGATTTTTTAAATGGAAATCTATGTTGAAAATAATCTCGTCTTTTTGCTTAATTTATAAGTTTTTCAATGATATATAACAAGTCTACATTCTTTTGTTTTAATCATTTGCACATTTCTAATAGTATTTGTTTCAGTTTTACTCATTTTTACCTTCCGTCACCTTTAGGTAAGGAAGGTATTGTCTTTGGTCAAAAAATTCGGTGGTGAGTTTTTGATGAATAAGCACGTTTTAGGGTCCCTAGAATACGATTTTACTATTTTTACGATGATGTCTGTATGTGTGTGTGTGTGTGTATGTATGTGTGTGTGTGTGTGTGTGTGTGTGTGTGTGTGTGTGTGTGTGTGTGTGTGTGTGTGTGTGTGTGTGTGTCTGTGTGTGACAAAATTTTCTAATGCGATAACTCTAATACTACAATTCCAAAAATTATAATTCTTTCGTATTCCTCTTCGTTACATCCATGTGAAGAGCTGATTAGATTTTGGTTATAATTGGTCAACCGGAAGTACCTTCATTTGAAGATTTTAACAGTTTTTCTTGAAAAAACGGTGTTAAATATAATTTTTTCACATTTAATGTTACTATAAATATTAAACAACTATTTATTCTCTACGCGATTTGAATGCATTTTATACTTCATATTAAATGGACATAGAGTTAAAAAATTATAAAGAAATTAAATATCATATATATTAGTCAGCTTCGCTATAACTCTGAAAACAGCTGCTACATTAAGAAAATTCTGATTGAAAGGTGTCAGTGTCAAGTGCAGTTGTCAGTATGTTATAATTTTACTGGAAATATAGGATCTTTTGTTAGAAACTTTCGGTATGCAATTTTTATAAAATACATACAACTGTCTTAAGGTAATGTACAAGAAATATAATCTTTTGCAAGGAACTTTCTGTATGACATTTTTACAAAATACATAGAACTGACGGAAGGTAATGTGCTGGCCACATCAGATTTTTTAAATTTATTTACTTCAAAGGCATATTAAACCGTTTTTTTGGCTTGTGTCAAAGCCAACTATAACGTAGATAAATAGTAATTTAACTAACCCCAAAATAATTGGTTAAGAATAATTTTGAGAACACAATTAATAGATATAGAATCAAAATAAACAAATATTGATCTGTAATAAATTTTTTCATTTGTTTCTTAATTATTTACAATATTTTCACTCCAATAAATTAATAATTCGTCTTTTATTAATGTTTAAAACAAATAATGTAGATTTGTTATATATCATTGAAAAGCTTATAAATTAAGCATAAGGACGAGACTATTTTCAACATAGGTCCCCATTTAAAAAATCATAAGTTCGTGTTATATCTCGAGAATTATTAAGCTTTCAAAAAATATAATTACGCCATTTTATTCTATCTAAACAACAGTAAAAAAATTGTAATAACAATTTTTATTTAACTATCATAGTAAATAAGATATGATCTATTTTCAAAATGAACGAAAAACGAGTTTTTGCCTGTAGCTCAGAAACAAAAGAAGATCGAAAATTTCTGTGGTGACTATTAAACTTCTCTGGAAAAGTTGACCGTGGAATGTGCAAACGGTTTTGATCTATCATTAATATTACCCGAGATACCTTAAAAAAATATCGAAAATGAGACACCCCGTACCCGTACAGTGTTGAAAAAACTACTAACTCAACGTAGGCAATGACCAAAGAAACGTATGTCAATTTAAATTTTTTAATTAAATATCAATTTGACATGAGATATTGTCAAAAGTGTTATCTAAAGAAATCAAAGCTTTCCTTCTTGAATCTTATTTTAGAAATGAAAACAAATTAGAAAAGGACGAATGTCAATATACTGTATCCTTTTTTATTATCTTTTATCCTTAAATTACATTTTAAGATCAGTTTTGACAACTTGACTTTTGAATAAAATAATCGAAAAATTTCCCAAAAATAGCGATCAAATAGCGATAGCCACGGTATTGAAACAAAAAATTAACAATTTATCTGTCGAGCTTGGTTAGTTTATTTTTATTATTACTTGTAATTTCTGTTCAAAATTGTATTCTTGAACAGATATTACAAATAGTACCTCATAAAAAACTAATCTAAAAACTAATTTTGGAGAATATCTAAAAAAAATTAATAGATTCAGTTTATTATATTAACTTCCCATTAATGTTTGGTATTTGCACCTTGAGTATTGGTGGATTAATAAATAATCAGACTAGCAGTCGTAATTACGTTGTTTATTCTATTGCTGACCTTTCGATTATAAAAATAATCTTCTTCATGACTAAAAATTAGTCAGTGAAAAATTGAAATTAACTGAATTAACTGTTATAAATGAAATGTCGGCAAGAAAATAATCAATTTAATTACGACCGCTAGTCTGATTATTTTTCAACTCAATCATCAATCAGTCGATTATCGTTTCAATAATTTACACTTAATATTAATTCATAAAATATTGTAAATATAACTATAGATATTGTAGTGCTATAAAAAATGTTACTATTATAGTAAAACCGTTCATTCATTCATGGAATTCCAACCATTGACCACTTCCCATTTTCAGCTTTCCAAATTTTTTCCCCATATCCCTTCCTTCCAGTCCCTTCCGCCCCACTCATCCCTTCTAGCATCTTTCCCATCATCCCACACCATCCTGCACCATCCATTCATCCCTCCTTGGCCACCGTGTCTGACTAGAACCATCCCGAGCTTCCTTGCTTCCTACCGAAGGAAGGTAATACGTGTTCATAGCTCTGGCATAGTACAGCGTCTGCTTCTGCCTTTGATTCAGTTCGCTTCGCGCTCTGCAGTTGTGCTCGTGCTTTCACTCTTTGCGGTGTATCGTGCCAAGCGTAAGGAAGTCGTAAGATATCGAGCGGGAAGATACGGGAGTAAGATTGTCAAAGCGGTAGATCGATCGATCGATATACGAGGGATGACAGCGATAGCGGTGTAATAGATGGTATGTTTGTTTTGTTTATGATTTGTTTTTTGGTTTGATTTTTGTTTTGTATTGTATATTTGAATGATTTTGTGTTATTAGGCTATATTATTATTTTTATATAAAGTACAGTCAAAAATATAAGTTTATCTTAAATAAATATGTTTATACAGGGTGTTCATTTTAAATGGGCCACCATTACTATCTCGATAACTATAAGAGCTACAAAGATGGTTAAAAGGGCAAACAATTACTATTTCACAAAAGTTTAAATAAAAGAAAAAAAAATTTTTCGACAGTGGTTCTGAAAATACAGGACCTAACTTTTTTATTTTAAATGAAAATATATATTTTTTATTATCTCATTCATTAGAGAATTTATTTTTGAATTCAGTAATATAATATTTTTATACCCTTACATAACGATTTCTTTTTGACTATTTCACTCATAAATATATAAACCAATCCAAACTCAGGATTCTACCTAGTTACCAAGTTTCACTTCGACAAAACACTGCCACAAAAAAATTTTCGCACCCTTTAAACCAATAAGATGTCATATTTTTACAAGTAAGTGAATTTTGATAAGCGAAATTTTTTTGACGTTTTAGAAATATATTGTTTACATACCTGTCAAAGTCTGTATAATTTCAGTGTTATCAGTTTTTATTAAAAACGAGTCGATTCGGACAGGAATCTATTTAAAACGTTGAAAAAGCAAACTGAAACATAGTACCTCTAAACACAATAAAAATTACAAGGTTTTTGTCAAGAAAAAAATTATATAAATGATTACCTGATATTTATTTTGGAAATAGTTATCCGAATACCATTCGTGGTTAAATTTTATCCTGGAAAAATTTTCCGATTGCTTTACTCGAGCCTGTTGCCACTTTATCTCGTGACAATCAAAAATCACTCGTTTGACAACTCGTGATTTTTTGTCAATGTCACTCAATAAATTGCTAGCAAACCGGCTCTCGTAACAATCTGAAAAATTTTCTGGCAAAAATTGACCTCTTATGGTATTATATATGAGAAAAATGCATGTAAAGTTTTATACCAATTTGATAAAAATATAGCTATAATAAGAGTGCCATGAATGGAAAAAATTAATACATGTCATTTTTATTACATAGAATTAGAGTGCCCTGATCGAAAAAAGTGGATATTTTGTTCTTGTAAGTGATCATAAATGTCAACATAAACAAAATATTCACGTATTTCTATCATGGCATTCTTATTCTGTCAAAAAAAATTAACACGTATTCGTTTTTTCCATTCATGCGACACTTTTATTATAGCCATATTTTAATCAAATTAATATGAAACTTTACATGCATTTTTCTCAAACAAATCGTTATGTAAGGGAATAAAAATATTATATCACTGAATTCGGAATTAAATTCTCTAACGAATGAGCAAATAAAAAATATATATGATCCCATTTAAAATTAAAAAGTTAGGTTCCGTATTTTGAGAACCACTGGTCCAAAAATATAATATTGCTGTATATACTTCACAAAAAAATATATAGGTATATTAATGAGGGTAGCTAACAGTCAGGAAATGTTAGGACATCTTGGAAAAGTAGAGGAATTTAGTAGCTTGGAAAAGTCATAGAATTGTTAAGGAAAATATTTTTTTGTTTTGTTGTTTTTTGTATAGAGAGAAATTATAATAATTCTCGCTAAGAGAGGTATTGTATTCATGCTAAAAATCGCATATCCAGATTTTAGTGAATAAGCACGTTTTAAGGTCCCTAGAATCCGATTATAACATTTTTACGACGATGTCCGTATGTGTGTGCGGATGTGTGTGTGTGTGTGTGTGTGTGTGTGTGTGTGTGTGTGTGTGTGTGTGCTATAAGATTTAAGACATTTTTAACTACGGATTCCTAAATCTAACAATAATGGGAAGAGTTGATTAATTTTTGGTAACAATTGGACAACCGGAAGTAGTAGTTACAAGAAAAAAATCATCTAAATATTATTTATCGAAAATTTATGTAAATACTTATATTAAAGAACGTTAAATTCTTTATTCGATAAATATAAATTCATTATTATATCTTCTATAAATTTAGAGATAAAGAAATGCATATAAAGTAATTTGATGTAAAAATCTCAGATCAAACTACTACAAGGCATGAAATTCAAATGTTTGTAATTGACACATAAATGTCACTGTCAAAAATATTTGTATGCTACTGTCAAAAATATTTGTACATTATTATGAAGATTATGAAAATAGAAAAAAGTCAACAACGCAAAAGAATATACGTAAAAAAGAATATAAAAGGAATTTGCGAAAAAATGACGAATATAAAGAAAAAGAAAGTAGAAAAAGAAAATTTCAGGATATTGAATATAAAGTAAATGTATGTATTGTACATAATTTATATTAAAATATCCCATAGATTATGCAAATATATGTGAGAATTATTTTGTAATGAGACATGAATATATGTATATGTATTTGTATTTCGTTTTATGCGTACAACCAGGTAAAATATCTGGCGAGAGGTTATGTGCCGGCCACATCAGATTTTTTACTTTAATTTATCGAATTTTGATAATATCGAGGATAATATACTAATTTGTATCTCATCCAACCTATTATTTAAATGGGTCCTAAACAGTTCTCTCCGCTATTAACATTTTTCTATTGTTATTGTTCAATGTGTTCTCTGGAAAAAATGTTGACTGTCACAATTGACATATAAGATCATTGGCATCGCGGCGTATTTTAGAGTATGATAATGAAAAACTACATGTTTATCAACACTGCTGTATGCCTGCATATTCTTGATTGGTGAAGGTAATTGGCATTTTGAGAATATCAAATAAACAATATAAATTGTACGCCTGTTCAAAAAACCTCAGTTGTATAATAAACATTTTTTCTAGGGAGCACATTGTTTTTTATTTTATTTTTTACCAAATTTTGAACTGTCGTGATTGGTTAGTTTTATTGAGCACCAGTTCTTTTGAAAGCAAGTAAAACAAAAATTATTGTCGGATCGGGTTAATCGTGGTATGGTTATGGTGTGTTTCAAGATATTTGCAAATCACCTGCCTTCGTAATGACGCGGTACACCGCAAAACATCATGGTATTTACGGTCCTATGCGTCAGGGGAGGATTACCAAAATTTGGGAAAACGATGTAGCGGTACTTTCTCAAAATCCCTCTAATTAAAATACCTGTTTTTATTTAAGATTTGTAAAAATTTGTTGTAATAACGTCATATTCTTTGTTCTGTATTTCATGAAATTCAAGTGAAACATTAAATTCCACACAAATATATCGTGTGCTGGATTTCAAATATTTTGTGGTGCACTCTCCATGCCAGGAATGAGTGCCCATGAGGTGTCGCCTGGTAAACGCCCGCACGGTATAAATATGTCATCATAATTATCGATATCTGCGTACAAAGCAGATTGGCACACCCAATAATGGGTAATATGCCGTGATGATATATTTATTTATATTTATTTATTTGTTACAACCTTATCATGTTACCCATCAAGCCCATTTAAGAAGCCAACCTGCATAAGTCGAGGCGTTTGCAAATATCTTGAAACAAACTATACATACATATCGTCCTGTATAATTATCTAAAGTAAATTACAAGATATATCTTGAAACCAAATTTTCCAAATAAATCATATAATAAGAAATTTTCTTATGGGAAAAAATATGGCCTCATGAAAATGTCGAGGAATTTCAATCTTTAGAATTGTTGGCTACCCTATTTAGATTTTAGATTCTTCGGAAAAACCTCCTCGGGCTTTGTTAACGACTTGACAAACTCTAGGTATTCTTTGTATTTGTTTTTGTAAAACATTCCTAGAAACTGACTTTCAGATGTTTTGCAAGTTCTCCCACAGCTGATTAACATTGGTTGCCCTAGTTTTCTTGACTTGTCTCTTCATTTCATCCACAGAAGTTGATTGGGTTTAAAGGAAACAAGAGTAAATAGTGGCAAAAATAAGATAAAATGTTCAGTTTTACGCGAGTCATGCTAGAATTATTAAGAATAAGAATATTTAGTAGGCCGTGGGAAATAAAATTTGCATTAACATTTTAAACAGTTAAGGCTGGTTTATGTAAGCCATAAATTTAAGAATTTACCTTAGCATTAGCATTATGACTTTGCGTTAAACTTTACATTACGTTGTCCGGTACATGTACTTGTTAGGGCAAACCAATAAGAGTAGGCCGGTAATGTAATTTTTTCTAACAGCGACACGTCTTTTTTATCATAAATATACCTGTATTGTTCAAATAACTGTATTAACTGGACATCTTTTTCAATGACACTCATTTTTATTCAAGACAATGTGACGAGATTTTCAAATGAAATTGTCAGTCGTGAAAATAGCTGGAATCAAGCTATCGGGCACTAACATATACTATTCTGATTGGTCGGCATTAGTATTATGACTTAAAAATTCTTCGTATTCTAGGGTTACCGTGACAAAATGCTAAGATTAAGGTTACTTTTATATATATATATATATATATATATATATATATATATATATATATATATATATATATATATTTATATTTATATATATATATATATATATATATATATATATATATATATATATATATATATATATATATACCGAGTGGCGCTCGAAATCCGTTACATAGGCATTTAACATGGGAAAACTGTTTTCCCTGGCGCGTTGCTCCCCAATTCATTTTAGAAAAAAAACCTTCAAATAAAAGTTGTAGAATATCAAAAATCCATTTCGTATGTTTAGAAACTCCATAAACAGAGTATGAAAATTTTGAAAATTTCATTTCAATAGTGCTAGCCATGGAATTAAAACAAAAAGACAAACAAATGTAATGACTTAAATGTCAAACATTGTGATTTTTGTCAAGAAAAATGAGTATTTGAACAATATAGAAGAAATAAATTATTCTCCTTAAGAATTTTACGTTGTGATAATTTTATTAAATAAAAAAAGTAAATTAAATTTTATGACAAATAAACACACGTTTGTTTGTTAATCTTTTTGTTAATTCCATGGGTAGCACTACTTTAGAGTAGATTTTCGACATTTTCATACTTAATTTCTGCTGTTACAAAGCATGCAAAATTAATTTTGCTTATTGATTCAAATGCAAAATTCTATGTTCTACAACTTTTATTTGAAGAATTTTTTTCTAAAATAATTTGGGGAGCAACGCCCAAGGGAAAACGGTTTTCCCATGTTAAATTCCTATGTAACGGATTTCGAGCGCCACTCGGTATATCATACCACGCATTTGTCTATCCTCGAATTATTAATGCAGAGTGATAATGCTAATGCCAAGGTAAATTCATAAGTTTACAGCTTACATAAACCAGCCTTTATTTATCTGCTATTTGAAATTAAGTTAGAATATGTAGCTAATCAATTTTTTGAAATATTGTTGTGAGTGAAAATGTAGAATTAACCACAAAGCATTTTTGAAATATCGTTGTGGGTGAAAATATGGAACTAACCAGAGTATTTTCTTCAATTTTTGATAAAAAAAAATAATTAAAGTAATAGAACACTGCTCACCTGATTTTGCAATAAGTGACCTTTGACTACCTTATTTATCGGGGTATGCGGATTTCATCTGACGAAGAGATTGATGCTGAAATTCATGATTATTGTGAAAACGTTCCAAAAGAAGTCTGGTCGGGGGCTTTTAAGAACTACAATGTGTTCAAAAAAATTCTTAACTCGGAGTAGGCTATGAACAGAGAAACGTATGTCTGATCATTATCCAATTCAAAAGTCAAGTTGTCAAAATTGATCTTGAAATGTAATTTTAGGAGAAAAGACAATAGAGAAGGTTAAAGTATGACATTCGCCGTTTTCTAATTTGTTTCCATTTCTAAAATAAGATTGAAGAAGAAAAGCTTTGATTTCTTTAGATAACATTTTTGACAATATCTCATGTCAAATTGACAATTAAATATTTTTAAATTGACATACGTTTCTTTGTTCATAGCCTACTCCGAGTTAGGCATTTTTTTGAACACACTGTAGAAGGAAATAATAGTGAATTGTATTATTGTTGAAAGGAAAAATTTTGAATATAGAGGGTGATTCAGGATTATTGTAACAAAATTTTGACAGCTTATTGCTGAAGTAATTTTGAGAAAAAAGAGTTATCTACGTACGTCCAGAGAATATCATCGTAGATATCCAACCAACATTTTTTGGGATAGGTCCTTGATTTTTTCTAAAAATTAAAATAATCTCAGTAAAGTTTTGGCAAGAGTACCTTTTTGTGTATAGTTGCATTGTATGTAATATTTTATAAGTAAGAAAGAAAAAAATGTTAATAGGTTAAAAAAATAACGATGAAAAACATTGAAGACTTCTGCATATGAAACGCCTTTAGTTTTTAGTTGGGATACAGAAACAAAAGAAAGTATAAATATGTATCTAAATAAGTATCAAGTTTCAAAATTTAAGTACAACTAGTACTAGAGTTATTAATAAAAATATGCCCCATGAGGTGCACTTATGGCTGTAATTCTGTAATGAAAAGTTTGCGGTCATACCTTCATAAAAAAAATTTTGCTCAAAATGACCCCATAAATAAGCAGTTAAAGTTTGATACAGTAGTCCTGAATCAACCAGTATTTAAAATAAAATTCTAAAATGTATATGAACCATGTGGCGTATGGCCCACTAATTATAGCGTGACCCTCGTATTAGTTTTTGTAAAACATTACTTGAAACAGATTTCCAAATGTTTTCAAAATTCTCGAGAAATATTGGTTTATCTAGTTTTGATAACTTATGTTTTCATTTCAATTTAAGTATACCTGTACATGGATGTTTACAATCAGAAGGTGTATTGGCGAAAAAATTCAAAGTGGGTGACGTCTGGTGGCAGATTTGTGAACTACAGGAATAAGGAAACGTTGATAGCATACATTGAAACTTATGTAACTTTAAACAGGTTTATTTTATATTTGTTGTAAAATAAAGTGAGATATATATATAGTGTATATTATATTAGTAAATGCCATAGATACTGCTCAGTGCAAGTAATTACAAGTCAAAAAGTGTAATTTTACACTATATCCCAAGTGACAAAATATGATCTAGAAATTTTCTTCCCTTATAGTTTTGACGTCTCCAATCGGTTCTATTTTTTTCTTTTTTATATTGGATCCCAAAATTCCTCTAATTTTATTGCAAACTATATTGTTTATCATCCTTTTTAATAAGTTTTCCCCTTACTTGTACCAAATCTGTACAACTTAATTTTTCTATTTCTGCTTCTCTGTACTACACAAACACATAAGTAAATAAATTAATAGCATAGTAATAATGATAACTTTTATTGTAAAACAATAAATGTAGTTTTGATTTTTACTATCCTGTTTATATGCAACAAAACTGCAAAAATATGTTTGCATTTGCATCCCAATTCTGCTCTATAAATAAATTTGCTTTCCAGTAATTTATATTCTCATTTAATAAAATTTCAATCAGATGAGAATCTCCACTCAAATGACTGGTTTTTAAACAAGATCCCAGTATTGTACCTGGTCCATAATCTTTTATTCCACAAAGCAATACACGTACAGCCTTAAAAACTGCTTCATCTTCCTATATAGGGCGTGCAGAAGCAATGTATTCAAAAATATAACTTAACTTTACGTTAATTTTCTCCATATTAAATACTTTGCACTTTCAAATGCATATTGCCAGCAATAAGGAATAAGAGAACTCTCCTTATTCCTCCGCCATCTTGCTACCGTCCGGTCTGCCATCTATAGTTCAGTTTTTTCGCCCATAGCTCTTGCCAAGATATAACGTTATTGACCAGACTTACTAATTGCGATTTAGCGCTTTTCGAGCTGGTAACTTCGTTACCTTAGTGGTAAGGGTGGGATTACCGAAATTTTGCTATTTGCAAGAAACTTCTAAATTATCTATTTCACTCGAAAAACAAAGGGTATTTGTAAGATATTAATAATGTAATTGATTGTGTACCGGTATTATTATTGACTTTAATGTTAAATTAAATAATTTTTAAAATTTGAAATATTTTATAATTTTATTTAAGTACAACTCTGAGTTTCTTATTCTTATAATCTTCTAACAATTTCCAAGCTGTGAGGGTGTAATGAAGTCAATAACGGTATGTCTTGGCAAAAGGTATACCTACCCATATTTTGAAAGTTTTTGCATTTATTATTATAAATGTTTTTATAAAATTTTACATGAAATGTTAGTTAATGTTTGTAATATTAATTCTGGCGTAAAAGGTATGTAATATATTTTCATAAAATATGTGTACGTATGTATATATTTAACATAAATGTTTACATGTTTCTGGCATTATAATTGGTATTAATGAAAATTTGTTTCATTATTGCTCCAACATGATGAAAATATATCGAGAAATATATTTATTATCATGGTAATCATTGATTATTAAAAAGGTACTAACTACATATATTCCTAAAAATATTAAAAATATGTGTAGTAAAAAAAAAACACATTTTTAAGATATTTGTGACAATGAATTTTGTCACGATTATTGTTTGTACTACATTTCTGCAATTCCGCTTTTAATAAGGTTTTCTAAAGAGTTTGTTTTCAACAATTAAAGGTAAAATCTTTTTCTTTGAAATTCATGTTTTAGAATATTTTATTAAATTCAAAATGATCCAGAGAACGTGTGCATGCATTGTGATTTCAGATATTATAAAAGATCTGAAGTTGATGAATTCCATATTTCAAAAAGACGATAGCAGAAGGCTTGAAAAGTAGTAGATAAGAATCTGGAATAAAGTAGATATGTGACCTATCGGACATAAATAGAGAAATTTCTTTAATATTTTCAACATTTTCAAATCATTAAAATATTTAATTTACTGTCTTGAAACGGCACCCCTGAAAGTCAGGCGCCTTTGTGCGGGACACAACCTGTTCATCCGCACGGAGCGACCATGATTTCAATAATTAATTGTAAAGTATCGATGGGCTATTTAAATAATAATATATTTTAAAATTTAGTACAAATGCCTTGTACTAAAAAATTCTTACAACCCTATTCTGGAAATACATATATTTCTACAAAAAATTAAAATATAGTTGACGGAAGGTATACTGTGCGGGCTATATCAATTTTTTTTTGTTATATTTATACCATCCTAATGTTTGTAATTTACGCAATTTGAATTTTACGAGCCTGCATTTCCTTTCAAATTAAGAATATCCCGATCTGGTTCAATGTAAACCAACCCTGTGTTTCACTGAATTCTATTTTGAATCTCTAAACATCGTGCGTAAAACAGAAAATATTGATGTTATTGATACAGGTATTGGCTCTAATATATGAGGCCATAATTCATGGCTACAATCACAAATACGCCAAACAGACATGACGTACACGTACTAGATGTTATTGTTGATATATCTATTTATATTATTGTTTTACATATTTCGCATTGTCCCAATTGTAGAAGTCACTATTAACGAAATGATTGCTATCTCTAGATGTACAATTCGTAAAAGTATTTGTAGACACTACCGTATTTGATTTTTCTAGTTGAACTAAATAGCTTAAGTTCTTATTCTATCTCAAAACCCGAACTATTCAAAATCTTTACAGAATTATCACTGAACTTAAGTGAAGAAATACTACAGTAACAGTACTATTAACTTAACTTATTGCTAATGTTTCTCGGATATGGAACACAGTGGTTGTCAAACTATAACATATAGTTATATTTTTACTTCCCGCTGCGTGCGAGCGTGGGCGCGAGCGTGTGTGTGTGTGTGTGTGTGTGTGTGTGTGTGTGTGTGTGTGTGTGTGTGTGTGTGTGTGTGTGTGTGTGTGCGTGTGTGTGTGTGTATGTGTGTGCGCGCGCGCGCGTGTGATTGTGTATGTGTGTGTGTGTATGTATGTATGCATGTATGTATGTCCTCCACTCTAACTCAAATACTATCATTCAGAAAATTTTGAAGCCTTGCATTTCAAACTTTTTCTGTAATGGAAAGAGCCCATTAGATTTTGGTGTAAATAGGATAACCGGAAATTACACTTTACTAGAAGCTCAAAATAGTTTTTTTTTTCGAAAAATTATTAAATTTTTTACAGATTTACATTAATAATTTTTCTATATATTTTATGGATAAATTTATAAAATTATCTATAATTTAAATCCCGGAGCCTACGCTTTAAACAAAAAAAACTCCTTGGTTGCGCAGTTATTCAAATGTATGTAAGTGGTATGTAACTAACAGGTAAATGTCACTCTCAAAGAACTAATTATTTCAAATTAATAATAGTAACGTTTTAAAAAGAAAAAAGTAAATTGAACTATAGAAAAGGATATCAATACAGTTTCCAGCATATGTAAATATGTAGGTATGTATTTAGATTAATAAAGATTAACGATTCGCAAAAAAATTTAAGCTAATTCTCATTTTTGGATTAGTGAATTCTATTTTATCCCGGTATTTAAAATTTCATCTTCATTTAATTATCAAAATAGGTAGTTTTTTGGATTAGATTAGACTATATTTTAAGAAATAAACTGCCAAAATTAGAGTAAAATTCGCTAATCCAAAATAGGATTAGCTTAATCTTTTTTGTGACTCGGGGGTACATGGCGGGAGGTATTGCGTTGGCCACACAAGATTTTTTTAAATGAGATAATACTTTTTTTAGACCTATTCAATAGATTATTTTTTTCTGAATTCAACCGTGTAATTATTTTATATCTGTGCATAACAAAATTATTGAGAAAAATGCAATTGAAATATAAATTAATATTACGTTTATATTTAGTCCGATATTTATTTTTCAATTGGCTATGTACGAAAAAACAAAAACTGCTATGTCAACTTGAATTATTTAATACATAATTCTTATTCTTGCTGTTTAGAAAGTTATTAATAAATATTTATGTTTCGTTTTAAGTTATTTTTTTTCAAGCATAGCCTACTGAAAAATAACTATAAAAATAAAATTTATTTAAATTTCAATTGAATTTTTCTCAATATTTTTGTTATGTAACGATATAAAATGATTACATGGTCGAATTCAGAAATATATCATCTCTACTTCATTCTAAATTCTTACAATTTTCAAGCTTTCTGCTGTCACTTAGGAATCGTTTTTTAAAAAATAACGATGACCCCATTGACACGAGGAGATGGCAATATGGTGGACGCATCAAATTTAATAATTAGTTTGAAACAAGAAATCAAATCTGTTCGAACTTATGGTTAATTATTTTATATTATGAATATTTTTTAAAATAATCTGTATTACAATATTAAAGCTCTTAAAATAGCCTGCAAGTCTTACACCATAAAGTGTAGTATAGTATACCATTCCATTCCATGGTATGGCGTTGCGTTTTGTAAACATTTCGCTCGTGTCTGGTTGAAAACGAAAACAGAAACGTTGGTGCAGTGAACCTGTTTGTTATTAAATTATGACGAGAGGGGCACAAGAAGGCAAGCGGAAGGATAATGATCTAACGCAGAACGCACAAGTGTGAAATACATCGCACAGTACGAGTATTTGTTCTCATTCGAGTGTGGATTTGCACAAGATCCGATAATACCCTTGTAAAGTGATATGTGGTAGTAAGAGGATTATTGGTTTGTCAAGATATAGGATTAAATAAGTTATTCAGCTAGAACAATTGATTACAACTTGGAAGGAGTTAGAAAAAAGCACTTATATATAAGGTGTTCATTTTCAGTGGTACACTATTACAACTCGAGAACTATAAGAGCTACGAAGTCGGTTAAATTAGCAAACAATTTCTAAGGTATTTTAATAGTCTATTTTAATGAGCATAAAATTAAGTTTTTTCTACCAGTGGTTTTCAAAGTTTGTGGACCAACTTTGTTATTATAAATTGAATCATATATTTTTTATTTACTTATTAGATACAGAATTTTATTCTGAATTCAGTGATATAATATTTTCATACCCTAACATAACGGTTTTTATTTGAAATCGTCACTAAAGTGCACAAAAATCGGCATTAAAAGCTCAGAAATCGGCACTAAAGTAATCCATTATAGGACGATTTCTGAAAATGCAGTTTTGCCAACGATATAGTAATTATTGTATACGTAAAATAATTGAAGCAGGTACACGATGTACAATAGTGAATTTATACTTAAAATGACATAAATTTATATAAAATGAACGGACTAAATAATACCAATAAATAAGTTTCAAATAAAACACAAAATTTTGAGTGTTCTTTACGAAAACTTCATTGCCCGATGTTTGCAACACTGAATACATTCGAATGTGTAACAGACGAACTGACAGCTAGATATAACCTATAGAAATACCATTATGTGGAATCATCCATTACAAGAAAACAAGAAATTGCTACGAGAATTCTTGAATGGCAATCCATAGCCCCACCATCAACATCAACAGCCGATATAACACTTAATAATTTAAATAAATTACAACCCATTAATATTGCAAATAATAAAAATTGTTCTATTTCAATAAATATAAATATTTAAGTAAATTGTTTCAAAGTTATAATTTTGATAATATTGAATGGCAGACAAGGCAGACAGGTATGTAAACATAACCTATAAAAATAAGTATTTCTTTCATTTTACAAATTTTCGATTTCAAATAAAATTTAATATGCACCTCGGCACTGAAGCACCTTTTTATCACTCATGTGGTTTATTTTCCTCGGCCCTAAAGGGCCTCTGAAAATAAACTCCACATTCGTGATAAAAAATAGAACTTCAGTGCCATGATACATAAATAACAACTATTAAAAGAAATATGCATACAAAATTTTATAATAATATGATTAAAATATGACTATAATGAGAGTACCACGGTAGGAAAAAATGAATACATGTTTATTTTCACCTCCCGCTACTCTTAGTAAGGGAGGTATAGGGATCGTGCTAAAAATCGCATATAGAGATTTTGGTAAATGACCACGTTTTATGGTCCCTAGAATCCGATTTTAATATTTTTAATATTTCCACGATGTGTGCTTGTATCTATCATTCAAAAAAATTCGAAACCTTGTATTCCTGCCTTATTTTAATGGAAAGAAGTCATTAGATTTTGGTGTAAATCAGATAACCGGAAATAGCACTTTACTTGAAGCTCAAAATAGTTTTTCTTCGAAATATACCTTTAAATGTTATTTTTCGCAGTCTATATTATTTTCCACAGGTTTGCGTTAATACTTTTTCTATATATTTTATGGATAAATTTATAAAATTATCTATAATTTTAATCCCGGAGCCTCCGCTGTAAACAAACACAAGTCCTTGGTTACACAGTTCATATTTCAAATATATGTAACTGACAGATAAATGTCACTGTCAAAGAACTAATCATTTCAAATTAATAATAGTAACGTTTTAAAAAGAAAATAGTAAATACAGTAAACTCCGGTTATAACGGACTCGAACGGACTGTCAGTTTAGGTACGTTATATCCGAGGGTACGTTAAAAAAGAAATAAAGTTTTATAAATCATTTAAACATTCTTTAAATTTATTAGAATAAGATACATATCAAGACAAAAACAAAAATTAAATATGTTTATACTTTCAAAGTATTCCGCCTTTTCTTGTAAAATTGGATCGCTTATTGTTATGTTCAATGATCTCTGAGTTTTAATCCATTAAAGTGATAACGTATCCACATCCTGTCAAATTGGCTTTGTAATTTCTTTAATTGATAAATTAATAAAAATCAAATGGCGGGAGGTATAGTTTTGGCCACATCAGATTTTTTAAATAGAATTAGGGTGCCCTGGCAGAAGGTAGTGAATATTTTCTTTTGTCAATTGATCATAAAGGTCAAAATGTCAACGCGTATAAAATATTCACGTATTTCTTTCATGGCATTCTAATTCTATGTAAGAAAAATAACATGTATTTATTTTATCCATTCGTGGCACTCTTATTATACAGATATCAAACAAGTGCTGTCGATCAACAACTTAAAAAATATTCATGGTACTCTGCTGTGTACAAAAACAGCACGAACTTATTTGGTTGCCTGATAGTTCTATATTAATGTGCCTTGCTGCTAATAGTTTTTGTATTTTACTGTATGATGTCTTTCCCTTGACAATTCTGCTTCTTTCTTCCTTATAGTTACAATTCTAATTTATTATGCTTCCTAAATATTTGAAGGAACTTATTTTTTTCTATTCTCTTTCCTTTCAACCATATGTATGCGACTATGCGCTCCCCTCTTCCTTTGATATTCTCATTTATTTTAATTTCTTTAGATTTATTTTCATTCCATACTCTTCACACTCCTAAACTATAAATGCAAATTACATTAATGTGAAGGACATGTTTTATCTACATTAAATACTTAGGCTAAATAAACAATTTATTTTAGTAAGGATTACCTAAGTGATTGCTTTAATAAATGTTTCGAAATTTAATGTTGTTTTTTTACTGCAAACAAAAAAATGGGCTTTCTGAGGTATCCTCTTGTGGAGTTTTTATAGAACTTTTTATGCTTGATAATTATTCCTGATTGTTTAGATATTTATAGCTAGATAAGACGGCGTAAGCTAAGAAAATGTTCGTACGGCGTACGGCAGTTTTTTCATCAACGTGCTTCACTAAAATCACCGCTTCTTTGCTCCACTTTTTCAGTTACAACTTCAGCGACGCATCATTTTCAACCAATCATAAATGATTTTACTATGATTATAAGTTTGTGATTCGCTAGGAAAAAGTTTACTTACAATTATAACTATAAACACTCTGGGGCCTATTCTGTATCTCTGTGGTTAATTTTTAACCACTGGTTAAATTTTTAACCAATCAAGGGGCCTAATCTGTATCTCAGTGGTTAATATTTAACCACTGGTTAATTTTTTTAACCAATCAAGTTTGTTGACATATAACAAAAAAATCTGATGTGGCCAACACCAAACCTCCCGCTATTTAATTTTTATTAATTTAAATATAAATACTTACATATTTAGTTATTGCGGAAACTGTATTAAGATCTATTCCATATAACTAGAGTTCTATTTACTATTTTCTTTTTAAAACATTACTGTTATTAATTTGAAATGATTAGTTCCTTGACAGTGACATTTATCTGTCAGTTACATACATTTAAGATATGAACTGTATAACCAAGGAGTTTTGCTTGTTTAAAGCATAGGCTCCGGGATTAAATTTATAGATAATTTTATAAATTTATCCATAAAATATATAGAAAAAGTATTAATGCAAATCTGTAGAAAATTTAATAATCTTTAATTTTTATAATAACATTAATCTCGAAAAAATAACATTTGAAGGTATTTTTCGAAGAAAAACTATTCTGAGTATTCTGTATTCTAGTAAAGTGCCATTTCCGGTTATCCGATTTACACCAAAATCCAATTACAGAAAAAGTTCGAAATACAAGGTTTCAAAATTTTCTGAATGATAGTATTTGAGAGAGTAAAAGATCCACACACACATACACACAGACTTCACCGTGAAAATGTTAAAATTGGATTCTAGGGACCTTAAAACGTGGTCATTTAGCAAAATCTCGATATGCGATTTTTAACACGATCCCTATACCTCCCTTACCAAGGGTAGCGGGAAGTAAAAAGGGATTTTTAGTTGTCAAATCAATAACGATTGGATAAAAATTTTAACCAGTGGTTAAAAATTAACCACTGAGATACAGAATAGGGCCCATTATTTTTTGTGAACAGTGAAGTTATTATAGATGAAAAATCAATATTATTACGTACAGTTTAATTTTATATGGTCTGTATGATGAACGAATAGACAAATTGGCATACATTTATCTCTCGCATATTGCATTGACAAGAAGGGCGCGTGATAAGGATGGATATAACACGCTTGCATTTCAAAAATTCATATTGTTTCGACTAAGTTATGACATGCCATTTAAAAATGATGCTCATTGTTGACAATACTAGGGCTGTAACGTGAGTTCATTTATTATTTTTAATATATTAACTCGATACATAGCCGCCGTATGTTTAGCGCCTGACACTGTGTCAGTAGCTCATTTTTCGCATATTTGTTTTCACATTTGCTAATGGGGTATCGTGGCCGCGTGTCTGAATGAATGTCTGGTCGCGAATATGGGGAACCGACGCCAAATATTTCGAATTTTAAATAGCACAAAATTAACCCCTGTGGTGCACTCTCCACGCCAGCGCTAAGTGCCCGTGAGGTGTCGCCTGGTAAACGCCCGTACGGTACAAATATGTCATCATCATTACCGAAATCTGTGGACAAAGCAGATTGGCACACCCAGCAATGGTTAATATGCCGCGATGATATATTTATTTATTTATTTATTTACATTTGCTAATAGACTTACCATCTGACTTATTTTTAAACTTTTAAATGTTTTACTATAACATATATTTTTATAACAGTAGTATTTTTTGTATTCTTATAAAAACTAAATAAAATATTTTCGAATTTGGAATACTTTTATTGAATCGATCGTAGAAAAAGTATAGTATGCAACATATGCATGAAGCTTTTTCACAATCGTCTGATTGCAATACTCGTCTCGTCGCGCCGCGAACTTCTCGTATATAAAAACTCAGCTTCACGCATTTATTACACAATTTTTACACACTACCTATTATTCTTCTGTTTTTATTGTATTTCTTTATTTTCAAACAATTTAGAGATACAAAAATATGAAAAATTGCGTTTTATAAATCCTGTTACCCATGCTGCACCGTAAAAATAGTTCACGAAAATTGACGGTTGACAGTGTCAAGTTAAATTTACATTGTATGGTCGTGATATAATTTTATGGAAATATACAGGCTGTTTTACAACAAATGAATAAAAAAGCTTAATCAACATGGGTGCGATCTTCACTAGTTTCCGGGATATAAAAAATTGCTGGATACGATTATAATTATAGTTATATAATATCCTAGCACTATTTTGTCGTGAAATTATTTTTTAAATTGTTGAACGCATTATACTCGTATATGTGGTTTTTATTTATTTTGGTATAAATTATCCATAATTTAAAAATAGAATAAATAAAACACGTGCATAGAGAAAATTATTAATAGTTAACTGCATTTAGTAAAAATATGAGAATCCTTCTAAATCAATTTTCCAATCTATTCTCTTCATTAAATTTTGCTTCACGGTCGCCTGATCAAACGCTGTCGTTATCCTGAGCTTTTGCCAATACGCAGTACCGTAGAAATAATCAACGTCGATATCAAGTCCTGCCCAATGTTCGTTACTCATTTGCTTCACAAAAAACGCCTTAATTTAAAATGCGAAAATGTCACTCTCGCCAATACAAGGCGGACCGGACTTTTCAATCAACAGCAAAAATCCAATGGAAAACTTCCCAGAGGTTTTCTCTGTGTATCAAATAAAGTTACGAAAGTTTAAAATAAAATATGTCTATTGAGAAAGACGTACATCAATAACTGAGATTGGAACATTTGATTGTTGTTTACTTTTATATAATTGCGATTGGCGATGCCGCTTTTAAATTCCACAGAGAAAATGAAGTATGAATCCAATATTAATTAAGTTCATATTCCGTAAATTACTTACAAAAAGTTCTTTAAAAGATTGGACTAAATATTAAATAAATAAATAAATTTGTCATCACTCATTACCAGTGGTGGAAGCCGGTAACGGTTGAAGACAGTTTCGGTTCTTAAATTTT
Source organism: Harpalus rubripes (assembly GCA_963082715.1). NCBI lineage: Eukaryota > Metazoa > Arthropoda > Insecta > Coleoptera > Carabidae > Harpalus > Harpalus rubripes. The sequence continues at coordinate 73,965,081 of OY720449.1, read as the reverse complement.
CCGGGTACCCGGTTATTTGTATGTAGGATTAATATTGTTATTTTCAAATAGAGTACATTTACCTATGTATACAAAAAAAAAATCTCAACAAATCTTTCCGAAAATCGGTTCTGCTACCCAAGTCCGAAAACAGATTTTTTGTACAGCATTTCGCAGCCGCGATACAGGCCGCGAAATTAAATTTCGTGACCGTTGTTATGGTAGCGGCCGCGAAATTAGGTAAACAATCACTTTGACATTTGAAAATTACATGGTTTTGTTTATCAATCCATAGCCACCTTGAAAGCTAACTTTCTATTGACAATGAAACTGTTTAAAATTAATAAAATTTGTAATTACTTATTTTTTACGGTTGCACAAAAAATATTGTGTACACCTTGCCCGCGAAATCCTTTAGCGCCCTCGAGATTGTTTTGCCTCGGCCACAAGCGGCCTCGGCGACAATTTTTCTCTCAGTCCGCTAAAGAGTGATTTCGCGGCCTTGATATACAAATAACTATCATTACTCGGTTCCCAATTTTTTCGGTTATTGGCGTACTATAAATTAAAACTTGATAGATGTTACAATTAGAGACAGCAAAGATTGATGCACTCACCACGCCAGCAATGAGTGCCCGTGAGGTGACGCCTGTACAAATATGTCATCATCATTACCGATATCTGCACACAAAGCAGATTGGCATACCAAGCAATGGGTAATATGCCGTGATGATATATTTATTTATTTTTTGTCCTAATCCATAACAAGCTTTTTTACAAAAACCAAAAAGTATATAATTTTTAAATTTACATATCTCGCTTATACAAAGGGCTAATTTAATAATATTGGTTGTGCGAGACGCCGAATTATTAAAAAAAAACTATTATTTGAAGCATTTTTTCTAAAATCAAAATAAAACCATTTTATCAAGAAAAACTGTTAATAACTCCAGATAATACGAGTATGTCAATTCCGGTTAGCCTATTTTAACCAAAATCTACTATGTTATTCCCATTGACATAAAAGTCTTATAAACCAAATTTGAAAAGTTTTGGATTATATTTTAAAATAGTTTTTCATTAAAACAGGCTTCAAGTAAAGTTCCACTTCTGGAAATTATGTAATGACCAAAAAGGGAGGTGCACAACTAGATGTCATAATAGTCCTAAATACAAAATTTCAACTGTCTACGGCTTAACGTTTTTGAGTTATGCGAGACACGTACGTACGTACGTCACGACGAAATTAGTCAAAATGGATATTTCCGTTGAAATCTGAAAACCGACTTTTTTCGCGATTACAATACATCCTTCACTATGTACAAGGAAGTAACAAGTTTGGCCGCCATTTTGTGTAGTAAAATTGTGATATCATTTGTTGTTTTTATTTCAAAGTGTAAACATCAAAACGATCTCTCACCAGATGAAAGCTACTCGTATTTTTACTATTGACTATTTCACTCATAAATTTATAAACCAATTTAAATTCAGGATTCTACCTAGTTATCAAGTTTCATTTCGACAAAAACTCATCACAAAAATTTTTTCGCATCCTTTTAGCCAATAAGATGCTGTATTATTACAAGTAAGTGAGTTTTGATAAACGAAAAATTTTTGACGTTTTAGAATCATATTGTTTACATACCTGTCTTAAGTGTATATATTTTCATTGTTATCAGTTTTTATTAAAAACGAGTTGATTCGGACAGGTATCTATTTAAAACGGTGAAAAAGCCAACTTAAATATAACACCTCAAAACACAATAAAATTTAGAAGATTTTTGTCAAGAAAAAAATATATAAATTCTTACCTGATTTTTATTTTGGAAATAGTCATCCGAATACCATTCGTGGTTAAATTTTATCCTGGAAAAATTTTCCGATTGTTTACTCGAGCCTGTTGCCAATTTATCTCGTGACATTGATCAAAAATCACTCGTTCGACAACTCGTGATTTTTGTGTCAATGCCATTCAATAAATTGCTAGGCAACCAGCTCTCGTAACAATCTGAAAATTTTTCCCGTAAAAATTTACCACTTGATATTATATACGAAAATTTTTATAGATTTAAAAAAATAGGACTTGTCAAAAATATTTTACAGTATGAAAATATCCAGTGTTATTAAAATTTCTCATTATAACATTGTCATATATTCATATTATTTTGTTATCTAGACACAATATAAAAACAAATATGGTATACATAAACAGTGTTGACATACAAATACTTTTGTTTGTTTGGAAACAACTTTTGTTTTCTCTTTTTCTATATGGCAAAATCGGCGCCACACCACATATCATATTTTTCTATTTTCGCATATCGCATATGTTTTATTCGCGTGAGGATGGACATATGAGCTGATTTGTCAGGTTTTTCGGCGCATTTCGCTGCTGTTTCGGTGTATATATTTAGCCTGGCCTCGGCTATTCACCTAAACGGAAAGTATATGAAATATAATCATCGACAAGTCTTCATGCGGCGCTCTGACCTGAATATTAACTCATCCCGTCTGTTTTCTGTCGGAAAAAATCGTTTTTTCCTCTCCGGTTTTTATCATACACGTAAATATTTTCTTTATTAATTAGGTGATGCATCCTGTATATAAAATATGTGCTTGTAAACTGTGCTTTAAATAGAATGATTATGGAAATATTTCCTCAGATCTAAATAAAAAAAATTATGTAGCCTGCACATTTACATTAAAATTATTTCTTAAAAGTTCATGGACTGTGGACTGGTTCATATTTTGACACACGTACATATTTAACTGTCAATTGTAAACTTTTGTATTTCAAATATATCTTTTTTACCTTCCGTCACCTTTAGGTAAGGAAGGTATTGTCTTTGGTCAAAAAATTCGGTGGTGAGTTTTTGATGAATAAGCACGTTTTAGGGTCCCTAGAATACGATTTTACTATTTTTACGATGATGTCTGTGTGTGTGTGTGTGTGTGTGTGTGTGTGTGTGTGTGTGTGTGTGTGTGTGTGTGTGTGTGTGTGTGTGTGTGTGTGTGCGTGCGTGCGTGCGTGTGTTTGTGTGTGTGTGTGTGTGCGTGCGTGTGTTTGTGTGTGTGTGTGTGTGTGTGTTTGTGTGTGTTTGTGTGTGTTTGTGTGTGTGTGTGTGTTTGTGTGTGTGTGTGTGTGTGTGTTGTGTGTTTGTGTGTGTGTGTGTTGTGTGTTTGTGTGTGTGTGCGTGTGTGTGTGTGTGTGCGTGTGTGTGCGCGTGTGCGTGTGCGTGTGCGTGTGCGTGTGCGTGTGCGTGTGCGTGTGCGTGTGTGCGTGTGTGCGTGTGGGTGTGTGTGCGTGCGTGCGTGCGTGCGTTCGTGCGTGCGTGCGTGCGTGCGTGCATGCGAGCGTGCGTGCGTGCGTGCGTGCGTGCGTGCGAGCGTGCGTGCGTGCGTGTGTGTGTGTGTGTGTGTGACAAAATTTTCTAATGCGTTAACTCTAATACTACAATTCCAAAAAATATAATTCTTTCGTATTCCTCTTCGTTACATCAATGTGAAGAGCTGATTAGATTTTGGTTATAATTGGTCAACCGGAAGTACCCTCATTTTCAGATTTTAACAGTTTTTCTTGAAAAAACGATGTTAAATATCATTTTTTCACATTTAATGTTATTATAAATATTAAAGACTTATTTATTCTCTATACGATTTGAATGCATTTTATACTTCATATTAAATGGACATAGAGTTAAAAAATTATAAAGAAATTAAATATCATATATATATATATATATATATATATATATATATATATATATATATATATATATATATATATATATATATATATATATATATAACTTTGGAAACAGCTGCTACGTTAAGAAAATTCTGATTGAAAGGTGTCAGTGTCAAGTGCAGTTGACAGTATGTTTTTGTTATAATTTTACTGGAAATATAGGATCTTTTGTTAGAAAATTTCTGTATGGAATTTGCATAAAATACATACTTAAGGTAATGTACAAGAAATATAATCTTTTGCAATGAACTTTATGTACGACATTTATACAAAATACATAGAACTGACGGAAGGTAATGTGCTGGCCACATCAGATTTTTTACTTAGATATTATTTTATAGTTAGTGTCATTCGATTTCCTAAAAATCTTACGTCAGCTCATTTCATTTGAGCTGAAATTTTTTGAAATTAGTTAAATAGTAAATAAAACATTTTTGGCAAGCTGAATTTAGTCAACTATGTGTTTATTTTAGTGGCGAGGCGAGACGAGACGAGAAATATAAAATATCGATCTCGTGTCGTTTTGGATCTGTAATCTCGATCTCGTTCTCGCACATTTTTTTGGGTCTCGTCTCGTTCTCGCACGAGAGTCTCGCTATAAAAATAAGCGCTTGCGCACTACGTATTTACGTAAAATTTTAACTACAGAGAGCCAAGTTCGCACAGTGTATTTGCAGTCGTATAAGTATAACTATAATAAAGAGACGAAACACTAAATTCTGGTCACCAAATTATTTCAATACGAACATAATGTTTATTCATTTACAGTCATCAAAAAATGTTATAATTTAATTTACTTTCAATATATCCAATTTATCACCAAATTGGGATCTCTAAACTTTTTCAATATGAACATCTGCTAATACATTCTGTCATCAATAAAACGAATTAAATATTAAAAAATTATTTTTTGTAACTAAAAGTACCTACACCTTATCATTAAATATATGCCACTATTTAAGTGAGATTTAATCATAAAAAACGCTACACTGGTAACTCGCCGGCAATCAGTCACTCCGCTTCTCTCCGTGTTGACTCCCATCGACGCTTAATATAACATCCTTTACTTTTCAGAGGCGGCAAAATGTTTATCGTAGTTTTAACTGGGGTGAATTAGGGGCTGAAATATTGGAGAAAACTAGTTCTATTGGATTCAAAACCGATTTTGTCTTTAATTTGCATTTCCTCGCTCTGGGACCGATACCATCGAAATTGACTATGGATAGACTCAAAAAATATAGTGAATTCATATAATTTTTCATATTCACGAGTTCGATGCACGAATTAGTGTTGACTCCACTCCTTGTACGGTGCATTTTTAATTGAATTTATGAATCAAAGCTATAAAGTTACAAGTACTTTAGTACTTCAGGGTTAGTAATTTTTTAATTTAATTTTTTATCTTCCGTCACCTTTAGGTAAGGAAGGTATTGTCTTTGGTCAAAAAATTCGATGATGTTTATATTAATAAGCACGTTTTAGGGTCCCTAAAATACGATTTTACTATTTTTACGACGATGTGTGTGCGTGTGTGTGAGCGCGCGCGTGCCCCTGTGTGTGTGTGGGTGGGTGTGGAGTGGATGTGTGTGTGTGTGTGTGTGTGTGTGTGTGTGTGTGTGTGTGTGTGTGTGTGTGTGTGTGTGTGTGTGTGTGACAAAATCTTTCTCTTAATTCGTTGGTAAGACAAAAATGAAGGTATTAGAAATAGGTATCGAAAATAGAATGTAGGTAACCTTAAGTAAGACAGAGATAAATATACAATTATTTGTTATTTAACGCTACGTGGATAATACATTCGTTTATACATTTGTTTTATAAACTTCGATCAAAAATTCACAAAAAAGGTATATCCGTGTTTTTATCAGAGAGCTAACTTTTGAAAATTTAATAAGCCGTCTGTCGGAAATGAACCCGAGCCTTCAAAACCACAACCGATCACATAATGCATTCAGTCATGCGCATGCGATTCCGAATATATTTAAATTAGTAAATTTGTTAAAAAATAAATAAAATAGGGCAAACAGATTTTAGAGCATTAATATGAAATCCCTCCATTTTAGTGCTTTCATTTTAATAGGATTAATTCTTCATCGCATTGCGTTTATAATAAATACACCACAAATACTGAAATCCCCTATCAGTTCCATCCTCTTAAATATTACAAAGCCTAAAGAATACACAATAAACCTACGTAAAAATCGATCCCTTACAATACCGAAATAGCTTTTTCATTTATTGGAATTAATACCGTGAACTCACAAAGAAACCCACATATCACATTGATAATCTCGTCTATTCATCGTTGTAATTTGTATGACTATTGTTACACCCGTAGAAAGTTGGCTACGGAGTTTGAAATCACGGAATAATACAAGAGGTAATTATGTTTCAGATCAAATTAGTAATTATACCAGTGTGAAAAAATGCTGGTGCTTTTAATAATTTCAAGATTTGTACTTTATAATTATGCCCCAAGGTAAGGATGCTTTGTAATTACAAAAAGTAATGTATTTTTGGTCTGTAATAAACAGAATACATTATTATATGTGCGTTTAGTGCTTTGGACAAAGATCTGCTATATTTTATGTAATTTTATAACACATAAACATAGTATATTGTGTAATATAAAATAAACATGTCGTCACAGCTTTTACTTTGATATTAAAGTTGTTACTTTGTATTTCCAAAGGTTTTATATATAATAAATGTATGTATAATCAAATACATCTAATATTTACCAGTTGCTAAGGATAATAATCTGCTTAGGGACCAAGGGATGCATTCGGGCTTTGAAATTTGTGTCGAATCGGCTTAAAAATCTGATGTCAACACATTATATTTTTGTTCAAATTTCATACAGAAAGTTTCTTGCAAAAGATATATGTATGTATATCCAGTAAAATTATATTACAAACAAAACGAGCAAAACGAAATTTTGGAAAAAAATTGAAAGTAAATTATTTAAAATAAAACAAAACATTTGAGGTAAGTACTAGGCATCAAGCAAGGAATGATAATATATTTTGGCCTGATTTAGCATCGTGTCATTATACTAAAAGATACTATTACTTTTATGTCAATACAAAACAATTCTTCAAATGTTCCACAGGCACCATCATTGGGGGAGGGTGAGAGGATGTTGGTTCCTACATCATAACAAAAAATCTGATGTGGCCATCACATAACCTCTCGCCAGATATATTACCTCGAGCCCGATTCTTGAAAACAGGCGAAATTTTCCGGTTAGTTTCGTGCACGAACAGTACTATACGTATGCGTGGTATTCTTGAATACCAAACGAAACTCCGCCGAAGCCTACGCATACGATTCTCGAAAGCAAACGAACGTAGTATGTAGCAGCCAATCAAAACGAAATATTTGTATCACGTGAATTCTTCATCATATAATTGTTTTTTAACTGTCACTGTCAACCTGTCAACCAAAGCTGTCAGCCGTAGCTGTCAGCGACGCTGTCATAAGCCACAAGTGTTTTAATTTTATTATTTGATATAGTAGATATTATTTTTCTTAGTTTACAGTATGTAAGTACATAATATGCAATATTAATATGCAAGTGTTATGTAATAATAATACTCGTAATTTTGCTAACCATTTCAGATTTGGAATACAAAGCTCGTTAAAAGGCGCCTAAAATTCCTTTTTAACAATCTATTGCATCGTTCTATTAATGCACGAGCACACATTTGTCCAATATTATAACGATACTCAAGTGTATGGAGACTCTAGATTTATAATTGGCGTCATTATAAGATCATAAAACGTACGCGGAATTATATAAAAACATAATTTGATTTATATCTTTTAAGTACTGATACACCAACACAAGAGACAGTGACAGGCACAGTTTCGTGTGTGAATGATACTGTCAAGTTATTTATACCCATGCGATGGAATTGCGCACGGAATATTCGCCACGACCACACGATTTCGTTTCAAGAATACCAATATGCAGTTCGCATGCGCATCTCTCCTACTTACGTATTCGAAAAATTTCAAGAATCGGGCCCCTGGTTGTACGCATAAAACGAAAAATATTTTTAAATACAAATACATATATTCATGTCTCACTACAAAATAATTCTCATATATGTTTGCAAAATCTATGGGATATTTTAATATAAATTATGTACAATACATACACTTTCTTTATATTCAATATCCTGAAATTTTCGTTTTCTACTTTCGTTTTCTTTTTCTTTATATTCATTTTTTCGCAAATTCCTTTTATATTCTTTTTTACGTATATTCTTTTGCGTTGTTGACTTTTTTTAGTTTCATAATCTTCATAATGTACAAATATTTTTGACAGTGGCATACAAATATTTTTGACAGTGACATTTATGTGTCAATTACAAACATTTGAATTTCTTGCCTTGAAGTAGTTTGATCTGAGAATTTTTACATCAAATTATTTTATATGCATTATTGTTAGATTGAGGAATCCGTAGTTAAAAATGTCTTAAGTCTTATAGTATTTGAGAAATCGTGAATCCAACATCCACACACACATACGGACAGCATTGTAAAAATGTTATAATTGGATTCTAGGGACATTAAAACGTGCTTATTCACTAAAATCTGGATTATGCGATTTTTAGCATGAATACAATACCTCTCTTAGCGACAGGTAAAAATAATAAAATTTACACTTTATACTTAAAGAAATACTCAATAAATAAGTATTAAAATAAAAAAATAATTACTTTACGAGATATTTGATTTTTTTGTGACTGTGACGTCACACTATTGCTATTTTTCTCGCGCAGCCTACTACAGAAACTGGTGAGGGAAAGATAGCAATACGTGTCGAAAAAAATCAAATGTAGTTAAACTGAAAAAAAATTATGACTTTAATAATATGAACTCCATTGAACAGTTTTGGGCCTTATTAACGAGAAAAGTGAACGATTAAAGATAGGAAGTCAGATTGGAACAACAATACGTAGAGGAATATTTCAAAAGGTCTGAGAAATTGTTATTGCCACCATTCAGGGGCGAATGGCAGGTATTAAACCAAAATTGCGACAGGTTGAAGACAATGGCCCCCTTTCAGTAATTTATACAGTAAAAACGTGTTGTGGGCACCCCAATTCGTGCTTATTTACTGAAAACTCACCATCGAATATTTGGGACGATTACATTACCTCCCTTACCTACGGTATGACGGGAGGTAAAAATGTAATCAAACTGTATAGAGAATAAAATATTCTTAAATTTTTATAAAAATCTAATCAGGTCTGCATACGGATGTAAAAAATCTGATGTGGCTAACACATGACCTCCCGTCAATTCCATGTTTGAAATAGCAATGAACTTTAAGTAAAGTATCACTTCCGGTTGATCCTTTGTAAACAAAATCTAATTTGTTGTTCCAATAAATAGAAAAGTCTGAAATACCAAATTACACACCACGATTACCTTACCTACGGTATGACGGGAGGTAAAAAGAGGAAAAATGTATTCCGGATTTCAAAAAGGCGATAGCAGAAATCTAAGAATTAGTATGAATTTGGAGACGTGCCTTAGTGTCTGGTCGCGAATCTGAGGAACCGGGTTCGATCCCAACCGACGCCAAATATTTCGAGTTTTAAATGACACAAAATTGACCCCTGTGGTGTACTCTCCACGCCAGCAATGAGTGCCCGTGAGATGAAATTGTTGGTGCAACTCTATCGTACAGTATACAATATAAGTAATCCATTTTCTAAAGTTTAACTATGGTGAAGGACGCCATTTTCAGTTCTAATGTTCATACTTGCATGAAATATAAACTAACTGTGTAAATTTTACTTGTTAAAATATACATTGCAAAAATGCAAACCTTTGTTTTTTTATTTATTAACTAGAAGTTTATGTTTCATTATATTTTAAATAAACTTTATATTCTTCTGTAGCTTGATCCGACGAATCGACTGATATCTCTTGAACCATTCGAGGCGGCGTACTTTTTGTATAAAAGTTGCAAAACGTAAATCTGTTTCTAATTCTGCGAACGCGTATGCGTAGATTTTTTTGTGAGTCATAAATACGATAAATATAGTTCAGACAAGGTTGTATCGTTTTCTTTTTCTCCTAAGTTACAGTCTAGAGGTTTTACGTCTACATCATGTCTGATTCTGCAAACTTGATACTTGTGCTTAATACTAAATCATTCAAGTATGTATTCGTATCTTCTCATTTTTATTCATTGCCTTTAGATATATTTTTTTTAAATTAATACATTTACTTCATATGTAACGTAGCCACTCTTCTTTTTGTTCTTTAAAAACCTCTCACCAGGATTAAATTCCAATTACAAAATGGGTTCACACATAAACATCCAACTTTAGCGGGATTGGAACCCGGACCCTGAGCGTACTTATGACAGAGTGAATGTTTTAAACTCATTGGTGTAACGAGGAATTAGAGGCTCCCCGCAAGAAAATGTAGACCTCTCCCCATAAACTTTTGAAAATTTTATGATTAGGTACAAGAAAACACAATACATATTTTAATTAATTTTAAGTCTCATTTCCACCGATTGTATTAATGATTAAGAGCTATAATTAATAACTAAGCGCAATGCGCAAAAATGTTTATTATATGGCAAGGTATATTACCATTTCCAGCTATGCATAAGGCTTAATGCTTAAGAACAAAAGTTTGCAAACTCCAAGGTTTAAGGCGTAATGCCTAAGCGTAATTGTGAGATGGAAATACATATCTGTCATCTGTCTCTTTATTTTCTAATCTGAACTGTCGCAGCTGTCAGTCTATTTTATAATTATTAAGTTTTTTTTAATCTTTACATATTGATATAGATGCCAAAAATTATGTATATGACATGTTAAGAAAAGAAGAAGTACTGCTGCAATGATAATCTGCTAGAGTTAAAAATAAAAAGGATAAAAAATGTTACATTTCTGTCGAATTAGTCACTAAACAAAGTAGCTAGAAATGGTATCCTAGTAAATTGTTATAATGCATTAAGCATTACGCACAAATCATTATGCATTAAGCATTAAAACATTCGGTGGAAATGAGGCTTTACTATTATAAACACAATATTTTTTATAGTAAAGGAGAATACAACAGATTTTCTAGAAAAAATATATTAAAATATGATCCAAAACTTCTCAAATCAACTCTCAATACTTTACTTAAAACTCATTGCTATTTTATACGTGGAATTAGTGGGAGGTCATGTGCTGGTCACATTAGATTTTTGTTACAATATTTTTGAAAAACCCTGTATAGATATTCTGCGTATGCTTGTAGATGAATTTCGTTTAACTGCATTTAACAAAATGTGTATCAGCTTGTTCATGATCACCTCGCTTCCTATATGTAATAAGACATTGCATCATGAAGATTTTATCTTTCAGTTCCATAATAGAGTAAAAAAGTTTTAATGTTGATTTCGTAATAGGCAATACATTTTCCTTATTGGTTTTGTATACATTTAGATTTTGTATACATTATTTCCCTCCAATTCGGCGCCAAGTTCTCTTTAAAGTTGTAGCACGTGCCTTGCAGCTGGCAACTATAAACCCGTGCACGTGTAGTCAGCATCAGCACGATTTGAACACGGGTCTGCAAAGCTTGTACAACACCTCTTGCTATTTTAAACCCTGCAAAACCCTCTACCTCTACAGCAAAGCCACGGCCACGGCGTGGAAAGTTGAACGCACAATGTTCCCAATATCGACATGAGTCGATATTTGCGCAATGCTTTCATCTCCAGAAATAGAACCTGTAGGTAGAAACACCAAAACCGATCCAATCAGAGAGGGGGATATTTAGAGTAATATTGCTTTCAATGAAATTTATATTAGGAGTGCACTTTTTTACCTCCCGCTATCCTTGGCAAGGGAGGTATAAGGATCGTGTCAAAAATCGCATATCGAGATATCGAGACGTTTTAATGCCCTTACAATCCAATTTCAACATTTTCACGATGATATCTGTATATATATATATATATATATATATATATATATATATATATATATATGTGTGTGTGTGTGTGTGTGTGTGTGTGTGTGTGTGTGTGTGTGTGTGTGTATGTGTGTGTGTGTGTGTGTGTGTGTGTGTGTGTGCGTGTGTGTGCGTGTGTGTGCGTATGTGTGTGTGTGTGTGTGTGTGTGTGCGTGTGTGTGTGTATAGATCCTCCACTCAAATTTACTACCTTATTCTAATATAGAAAGAAGCAATGATCCCTTAACTATTGTTAATAGTTTTGCTCTATATTTCAAAAGTGTGTATATACAATCCAGTCAATGTAATAATTCAAGGCATGAAACCGATTTTTGACCAAAGACAATACCTTCCTTACCTAAAGGTGCCGGAAGGTATTGTCTTTGGTCAAAAATTTCGGTGGTGAGTGTTTAATGAATAAGCACGTTTTAAGGTCCCTAGAATACGATTTTACTATTTTTACGATGATGTATGTGTGTAAGTGTGTGTGTGTGTGTGCGTGTGCGTGTGCGCGTGTGCGTGTGCGTGTGTGTGTAACAAAATTTTCGTCTACAATAACTCTAATACTACAATTCCAAAAATTATAATTCTTTCGTATTCCTCTTCGTTGCATCCATATGAAGAGCTGATTAGATTTTGGTTATAATTGGTCAACCGGAAGTACCCTCATTTGAAGATTTTAACAGTTTTTCTTGAGAAAACAATGTTAAATATCATTTTTTCACATTTAATGTTATTATAAATATTAAAGAACATTGTATTCTCTATACGATTTAACTGCATTTTATACTTCTTATTAAATGGATATAGAGTTATAAAATTATAAAGAAATTAAATTTCATAAATTAGCCAGCTATGCTAAAAACAGCTACTATATTAAGAAAATTCTGATTGAAAGATGTCAGTGTCAAGTGTAATTGACATATTCGTAGTATATTTGTGTTATAATTTTCGAAACTTTCTATATGGAATTTGTATAAAATACATACAAGTGTCGAAAGGTAATGTACATACAAGAAATTTAGAATCTTTTGCAAGGAATTTTCTGTATGGATTTTATAGAAAATACATACGCATTTACGAAAATTTTACCAGTGGATCTGCATCTACCGAATGTGTTCGAAAACACGAGTGGTAAAAAGTTACCGTGTTCGAAAATTGTTCAATATCTACCAGATCCTTCTACCGGATTCATGAAGAATTTAATTTCAAAAAAAGGTAGTGATGCAAAGCGAAGCGCGCGCGTTAAAAGTGGAAATGTGTTCAAAGTAGGACCCTGCTCAGTTTGTTAACTACGTCAAATTTTTAACCTGTTTAAAATTTTTTCATAGGTTATGTATCTACCCTGTTTACCACTTGCGTTCTTAAAATAACGATTCCGGTAGCTATAACCTGATAAACAGCTGTTTACCGGTAACAGTTTACCGGTAGAATTTTTGTAAATGCCTCATATAACTGACGAAAGGTAATGTGCTGGCCACATCAGATTTATTAAATTATCTCCCATTTGTTAAAATTAATGAAATTACAGAGAATGACATATTGCAAGCTATTATAAAGTTACTAAAATTAAACTACCGGTGTAGATCAACTACCTAGTTTTGTAATTAACGATTGTTCTTCTGCACTTGTAATACCCTTGGTACATATATTTAATATTATTTTGGAAACATTTGTATTTGCAGATATTTGGAAAATCGCACGTATATGTCCTATTCATAAATCTGGAGCTGTCTCAAATATTGAAAATTATAGACCTGTGTCCATATTATGTAATTTGTCAAAAGTATTCGAAACCATTATTTATAATAAATTAAGTTTTAAACTAAGTCCATTCATATAGTCATTTCAGCATGGATTTGTTAAAAAAAAAATCTACGGTGGCAAACTTAGCAGTAATATCACATTATATTACGTCAGTAAGGGGTAAGTAGACGTAATCTACATTGACTTTCATAAAGCTTATGACCAAATCGATCATGGTATATTGTTGCAAAAATTACAGTCTTTTGGTCTTAACTTAAATTTAATTTATTTGCTTCAATCATATTCATCTAATAGAAAACAATTTGTTAAATATAATTGTTTCCAATCGGAGTATTTCATCCCTACATCTGGCTTACCACAACGCTCGGTATTAGGATCATTTTAATTTATATTATATATCAACGACCAAAGTAATCTAATTAATATGTGTGATCATCTGTTTTACGCAGATGATTTAAAGATATATTGCTCAATCACGAATGAATTATGACAAGGTTTAAATTTTAAGCGTTCCTTAAATTGACAATATTGTATCGAAATGAAATGTCAAATGAATTATTATGCATTGCTGTCACAATTTCGATTTGCATTTTTACCTCCCGCTACCATTGGTAAGGGAGGTAGGGATCGTGCTAAAAATCGCATATTGAGATTTTGGTAAATGACCACGTTTTAAGGTCCCTAGAATCCAATTTTAACATTTTCACAATGATGGCTGTGTGTATGTGTGGATCCTCCACTCTAACTCAAATACTATCATTCAGAAAATTTTGAAAGCTTGTATTTCGAATTTTTTCTGTAATGTAAAGAGCCCATTAGATTTTGGTGAAAATCGGATAACCGGAAATGGCACTTTACTAGAAGCTCAAATTAGTTTTTCTTCGAAAAATATCATTTTCATATCAATTTCGAGACTAATGTTATTATAAAAATTAAAGATTATTAAATTTTCTATAGATCTGCATTAATACTTTTTTTATATATTTTATGGATAAATTTATAAAAATATCTATAATTTCAATCCCAGAGCCTGCGCTTTAAACAAACAAAATCCAGTTATTCAAATGTATGTAACTGACAGATAAATGTCACTATCAAAGAACTAATCATTTCAAAATAATATTGGTAACGTTTTAAAAAGAAAAAAGTAAATAGAGCAATAGAAAAGGAATTCAATTCAGTTTCCAGCATAAGTAAATATGAAGGTATGTATTTAGATTAATAAAAATTAACGATTCATAAAAATGTTTAAGCTAATCTTCATTTTTGGATTAGTGAATTCTATTCTATCCCGGTATTTAAAATTTAATCTTCATCTTATTATGACTCCGGTGGCTCAATGGTTAGAGCAACGCCTCATGTTCGAACCCCACTAAGGCATGGATGTGTGTGAATGTGAACCCACTCTGTAATTGGGATTTAATCCTGTTGAGGGGTTTAAAAAAAGTTGTTACTTGGATTAGATTAGACTATATTTTAAGAAATAAACTGTCAAAACTATAGTAAAATTCGCTAATCCAAAAATAAGAATTAACTTAATCTTTTTTGTGACTCGGGCTGTAAATGGCGGGAGGTATTGTGTTGGCCACACCAGATTTTTTTGTTTAAGGATCACTTAAAGTTTAAGCCTTGTTGGTGCAACTGGGCATTAGACTGTCATAGGCTTCAATATCAATTGGACCAAATTTACGAATGGTGTAACCAACTGAAACTGAACTTTAATTATCACATTGATAATATTCTAGGTACTAGAAAGACCATCTCATTTTAAAATAAGGATCTTGGAGTTATTTTTGAACCAGATATGTCTTTTGTAATACATGTTACAGAATTGGTTAATTCTGCTTTTAAAATACTTGGATTCATATTTAATATTATTAATAGTAATACAATAAAATTTAATGTTACATTTTAATAAATTTAAGAAAATGTAATTTTTATTAATTTTAATATATACTTACATTTATGCTGGAAACTGTGTTACATTCATTCCCATATAACTATTGTTCTATTTCCTATTTTCTTTTTGAAACGTTACTATTATTAATTTAAATTGATTAGTTCTTTGACAGTGACATTTATCTGTCAGTTACATACATTTGAGATATGAAATGTGTAACGAAGGAGTTGTGTTTGTTTAAATTATAGATAATTTTATAAATTTATCCACAAAATATATAGAAAAAGTATTAATGCCAAGCTGCAGAAAATTTAATAATCTTTAATTTTTATAATAACATAAATCTCTAAAAAATAACATTTAAAGGTATTTTTCGAAGAAAAACTATTTTGAGCTTTAAGTAAAGTGCCATTTCCGGTTATCTGATTTACACCAAAATCTAATGACTTCTTCTAGAATAACGTAGAAATACAAGGTTACAAAATTTTGTAAATGATAGTATTTGAGTTGGAGTGCAGGATCTACACATATATACACACAGACATCATCGTGAAAATGTTAAAATTGGATTCTAACGGCCTTAAAACGTGGTCATTTATCAAAGTCTCGATATGCGATTTTTTGCACGATCCCAATACCTCCCTTACAAAGGGCTGCGGGGGGTAAAATGGGGAATTTTTAAGGTAAATATCAAATATGGGACCCACTGAAAAAATATAAGTTGCAATATAAACGTTGTTCATTTTAAATAATCCACCATTGCTATCTCGAGAACTATAAGAGCTACAAAGAAAGCGAAATTGGCAAGCAATTCCTATTTTCCCAAAAAAAATCGTTATGAGTGGGTATTAAAATATTACATCTTTGAATTCAGGGTTAAATTCTTTTATCGATTTCAGGATTTTAATCCATTGTTTACATATACAAAAGTAGGCTGGTAACTAAGTAATAACTGTATCTGTACGGTAGTATTATTACCATACTGACTTGTCAACAACAGTCAAGAAAATAAAATGAAAATAATACATTAACGTTAACATACAATTATTTAAAAAATAATATAGTAAATTCAACAAATTGAAAACCTCAATATTACCCAATACAACAAAAAAGTAAAAAAAGACGAAAAAGCCCAACAAAATCCTGAGTTTTTTTCAGCCCTACTGGAGAAAATGCAAAACTCTTTTATTTGGAACCAAACGTGGTAATTACTAAGTAAACAAATAACTGTCACAGTAACTAACTAGATACAAAAAATTGCGTGTTATTTCTACGAGTATATGTATGTAGGTAGATTGTATAATAAATATGATGTAAATAAAATGAAGCAAGAGTGATCGAGTACAGTTAATACGTGGATCGGTAACTGCGCTTGAAAACATTATTGAAGTATGACTGTAGTCTTTTTCTTAAATTTTATTTTTAAGTTAGTAAATGTATTACGATTATTTTTTTTCTTTTTATTCTGTGTAAGGTATTATATTGTATGAATTTCAATTTTATTTTATAATTCGATCTTTTGCAGTAAATGTGAAATAGGTCGCTAGATACCTACTTAAACCAGAATAGCTTTTATAACTTCTTAGTAATCGGATTTAAAAGTTGCTTTTATTTCTGGAAAGTTCAACTATTTTTGTTGTTATTTTGTCTGTTGCGGAAATTCCAATTGTTTGACTGAGCTATTGTGAGTATTTACAAAATTAACTGTTCTGAACTGCACTCTGAATATAATAGGCCAGAACACAAAGTTTTAATTTCAGATTTCCTCGTTTCAGTCTACGTAGTGTTTATACGAGTCATAGGTAATAGTGTTACGACTACTATTTCAGTACATTACAGTGAAAAGCTATTATTCATTGTGTCGTGTGTCCCATATAAAATTGGGATCTTGGAAAAAGAATTACGACTTACGACTTCGGTTGATTCTGACTTGCTATGCGCCTTTGGGAGGTCTTCTCCGATGTGCTTTGTTTTCTCTAAAATACTTATAATTTACTAGATATTGATATGATGATAATAACTGACTACTGACTTCGGTCATTTTTTTCTTTTTCTAATAACTTCGAAAGTATAAGAATCGAGGAAAAATATTTCATATATTATATATTCGAGATATATAAAATATCGATCTCGTCTCGTTTTCGGATCTGTAATCTCGATCTCGCTCTCGTTCTCGCAAATTTTTTTGGGGCTCATTTCGTCTCGTACGAGAGTCTGGCAAGAGTCTCGCTACAAAAATAAACGCTTGCGCACTACGTATTTACGTAACTATTTAACTACAAGAGACAAGTTCGCACCAATAGCACCGTCTTCCATGTATTTGCAGTCCTATAATTATAATAAAGAGACGAAACACTAAATTCTGGTCAACAAATTATTTCAATACGAATATAATGTTTATTCATTTACGGTCACCAGAAAATGTGATAAGTTAGTAAATAATTTAATTTACCTCTAAAATACACAATTTATCATCAAATTGTGATCTATAAACTATTTCAATAAGAACACATTCTGCCATCAGTAAAACGAATTAAACATTTAAAAATTATTTTTTGTAACTATAAGTACCTACACTTTTTCATTAAATATATGCCACTATTTAAGTAAGATTGTCATAAAAAACCGCTACACTGGTAACCCGCTGGCAACCAATCACTCCGCTTCTCTCCCTGTTGGCTCCCATCGACGCTTAATATAACATCATTCCTTTTCAGGGGCGACAAGAATTTTATTAACCGTGATTTTAACTGGGGTGTATTAGGGGCTGAAATATTAGAGAAAACTAGTTCTATTGGATACAATACCGATTTTGTCTTTATTTTTGCATTTTCTCGCTCAAATACCGATACTAATCGACTCTAAATAGGCTCAAAAAATATTGTGAATTCATATAATTTTCATATTTACTTGTTCTATGCATTAATTAGCGTTGACTCTACTCCTTGTACGGTGCATTTTTCATTGTTATATCGATCTCGCCTCGAATTTTAAACTGCAATTTCGCTCTCGTTCTCGTCTCGCACAATGCAACGAGACGAGACAAGATGCGAGAGTACTCTCGCCTCGTCGTGCATCACTACTGTAAGAAAATTGTTTTTGCAACATTGCTAACTATCCAATAGAAACAAATGTACAGCCTGTCGTTTTAATATTTTCTTCAGTGTTTTCGATTATGTTAGTATTGGTTTTGCTATAGCAATATTGCTAAGAATTAGCAACCTTGTTACAGAATTGGGATAATTATGTTGCTTAATTTCTAATATAGAGGTATTCATTTCAAATGGACCACCATTGCTATCTCCAGAACTATAAGAGCTATAAAAAAGATTAAATTGACAATTTCTATTTGATAACACTAATGTAATGAACATAAAAAAAATTGTCCAGTGGTTTTCAAATACTGGAACAAACTTTTTTCTTTAAATGAAAACATGAATCTTTTATTTGCTTATTCGTAATAGCTATTAACATACCTAGGAATGTTATATATATATATATATCATAACTGCCGCAGATTTCGGCTTGAAATTCGAGCTCGTAGAGCGAAGATTTTAAGACATCGAATGTTTGTTATGATTCATAACATCCGTGGTTTGTTCTATAGTTTATCGGTTTCAGAAAATGAAGACAATATTAATAAATATTATTTTTTGAAATTCTCTCTTTAATGCTACTTTCAGAATGCTATGGTTAACAGTACAATTTTTTTGACATATGTCAATATGACAAATATTCAAATTATGTGCTTTATTACTCTTATTTAAACTGTATTTAGAACGATACACAGTTATCTGTATGTATTAGTGAAGAGCATTATAGTTTCATTTTATTTTGTTTTCAATTTGTAGACAGATGCAGTTATTACTTAGTTACCAGCCTACTTTTGTATATGTAAACAATGGATTAAAATCCTGAAAACGGTAAAAGAATTTTACTCTGAATTCAAAGATGTAATATTTTAATACCCAATCATAACGATTTTTTTGAGAAAATAGAAATTGCTTGCCAACTTCGCTTTCTTTGTAGCTCTTATAGTTCTCGAGATAGCAACGGTGGATTATTTAAAATGAACAACCTTTATATTGCAACTTATATTTTTTCAGTGGGACCCATATTTGAATTTTACCTTAAAAATTCCCCATTTTATCTCCCGCTACCCTTGGTAAAGGAGATATTGGGATCGTGCAAAAAATCGCATACCGAGGTATTGGTAAATGACCACGTTTTAAGGCCCTTAGAATCCAATTTTAACATTTTCACGATGATGTCTGTGTGTATATATGTGTGGGTGGATCCTCCACTCCAACTCAAATACTATCATTTACAAAATTTTAAAACCTTGTATTTCTACGTTATTCTAATATGGAAAGAAGCCATTAGATTTTTGTATAAATCAGATAACCAGAAATGGCACTTTACTTGAAGCTCAAAATAGTTTTTCTTCGAAAAATACCTCTAAATGTTATTTTTTAGAGATTAATGTTATTATAAAAATTAAAGATTATTAAATTTTCTACAGCTTGGCAGTAATACTTTTTCTATATCTATATTTTAATTTATAAAATTATCTATAATTTAAACCCCGGACCTACGCTTTAAACAAACACAACTCCTTCGTTACACATTTCATATCTCAAATGTATGTAACTGACAGATAAATGTCACTGTCAAAGAACTAATCAGTTTAAATTAATAATAGTAACGTTTTAAAACGAAAATAGGAAATAGAACAATAGTTATATGAAAATGAATGTAACACAGTTTCCAGCATAAATGTAATTATATATTAAAATTAATAAAAATTACATTGCGGGAGGTATAGCGTTGGTCACATCAGATTTTTTCTCTTTCGATTATATAAAAATTATTGTTGAATTTAAAATTAGTTTTATAGACTGACTATTTCACTCATAAATTTATAAGCCAATCCAAATTCAGGGTTCTACCTAGTTACCAAGTTTCATTTCGACAAAACACCGTCATAAAAATGTTTCCGCACCTTTTAAGCCAATAAGATGTATTTTTACAAGTAAGTAAGTTTTGATAAGCGAAATTTTTTTTTGACGTTTTAGAAACATATTGCTTACATACATAAAATTTAGTTGCAATTGACACTTATTTTTAATATGTATGACTAATAAAAAACAATTTTCACATGTCAACAACGTTACTGACGTGGTAACTAATTTGTAAAATTTTCACGTCGGTTTGAAATCCGAGCTCGTAGAGCGAGGATTTTAAGACATCTAAGGCTTGTTAGGATTCATATCATTTGTGGTTTCTTCAATAGTTTATCGGTTTCAGAAAAATAAGACATTATTGATAAATACCATTTTTTGAAATTCTCTCATTAATGCTACTTACAGATTGCTATGGTTAACAGAACAATTATTTTGACATATGTCAATATGACAAATATTCAAATTATGTGCTTTGTTCCACATGTTTATTACTCTGGAATAAAGTAGACCGTATTTAGAACGATATGCTAACGTTATCTGTATGTATTAATGAAGACCATTATATTTTTATTTTATTTTATTTTCATTTTGTAGACCGTTGTTGACAAGTCAGTAAGGTAATAATATTACCATACAGATACAGTTATTACTTAGTTACCAGCCTACTTTTGTACATGTAAACAATGGAATAATATCCTGAAACCGGTAAATAAATTAACTGCCTTTGTTATTGTTTATGCTTTCAGCTTTATTTTAAATTCAAATATGAATACGTTTGAAGAAACAAAAATTGTTATTGTGGGAAAAGTGTTTACTAAACAAATATTAAACAATAGAATAAATAAAACAAAATAACATTTTTCTTTTGACAAATAAATATACGTATCAAAATATCACATGTCAATATTTTGTGTGAAAGTTTCAAAATTTACCGATAAATTTTCCTTCTGGGCAAATTACTTTTTTGGAAATTTTCCAAATGCCAACTGTAACGTAATACTTCAAATCAAAAATATATCACCTAGCAATATCTAATAAAGCAAGAATATAAAATCCATGATTATTTTATTATCCAATTCTGGTTTCCAATAGATTATTTCATATCCACTATTAGGTATGTTTCGTGTAACAATATGATAAATCTTTGTCCGCCAGATGTTGTAGGCAGAGTTGTATTAAGTATGATTTCGTGCCAACTACCGCAGGGCTGAAAAAACAAACTAATCATAAGCATAAGCAACAAGCACGTGAAATGTGGGTATAAATAACTGCACCTGCCAACCAACATACACGAGAGCATACTGTTAGTTCTTTATCCACGGATCTGGGTATTTATATTATGAAGTCTTGTGCCGCATTTACCCAGTGCAGTGCAAAATAAACGAATATTATAAAATATGGTACTCGTAGAGTAATCTACTTCAAATAATATGAGTGACAAGAGAAGACAATTACTTATTGTATGATTACGATTATGCTTTAATATTTATGGATTTCATTGGATGATATTGTTTTTTCAACATCTAATTTTAAAGTGACATTGAAGATGGACAAAAAA
This sequence comes from Harpalus rubripes, assembly GCA_963082715.1. Classification (NCBI taxonomy): domain Eukaryota; kingdom Metazoa; phylum Arthropoda; class Insecta; order Coleoptera; family Carabidae; genus Harpalus; species Harpalus rubripes. The sequence continues at coordinate 73,943,188 of OY720449.1, read as the reverse complement.
TACTTTAATCAATCATAGTTATTTATGTATTAACGGCATAAAAAATTAAAAGATTGTAGCTCCGGGGAATGTTTAAAGCTCGGCGCGTAAAATAATGTAAAAACAGACAATGTTGTCACTGTCATCACTATTTGATCTATTATGGAGCTAGTTCTTCATTGTGTTTAATTTTCGTACTGTTAAATTACAAATATATTCCAGAAAAATGAAAGAACAACCAAGTATGTATTTCAATTTCTGTTAATTTTGACATCTTAATTGACACTAGTGACATTGACAAGTTAAAAATCAAGAGGCGCTTTTTAGGGGGAAAATGAACTGACCTTACTTCGTACTGAACTGAACTGAACTACTCCTAAAAAGAACAGTATTTTTTTTTAAATGAGAAGTAGAAGATAAAACATATATAGGATTATATTTATAATATAATAATATGCTGAATTTGCTTGTGTTTATAATCTGTTGTAAACTATTATTCACGAAAGATGACTATTCAAGGTCATTTGTGAGCCATCTGATATAATATTACTTGCAGATATCTTCATTGCATTTCGTTTGCATAAGAATATAATAATAAGAATAATTCATTTGAAAATTATGTTTCTTTTTAAATAATGCCTTTCTGAAAGATTTATGTTCTTTATTTATGTTTTCGCAAAATACAAAAACATAGACTTAACTTATAAACCAAGGAATAATAATTTAATTTAAACGTCAACGGCACTGGGTAAATATTAGCACAGAGGGCAGTGTAGTAGATAATTAGGTATTTGTAATTCTACGACATATGTCATTATTATTTATAGTGTGTTAGAACGTAATACCACTATTTACGTACATCTGTCGCACCACATAAATTAAATAGACAAATGACCTTGAATAGTCATCTTTCGTGAATAATAGTGTATATGGGATTTGATTTTGACATATTAATTTCTTTTACCTTTGAGTATTTAAATATGGATGTATTTCTTATGGTAATGAAACATGATAAAACGTTTCAAACTAATTAATTTCTTCTATTTATGTCATTTTAATATCAAATACTTACAAAAAAGATAAAATACATAGCAATCAGTCATAATGGCGTGACATTGACATTCGGGATCAGTTCAGAAAGCGGCTAAGATCGACTCAATACAGCAAAAATAGGTGTACGATTTTTCTCACGACCACCAAAAACTGCACAATTTATTATATTTTTAACCACAAATTAGTTGTCCGGGTGTGTACATTCCATAGATGGATTCCGCTGTCACTGCAATCCATTTTTGTGAAAATCATATTCACGTTGTCTCTAGAAATAAGTTTTATTGTATATTAATATTGTATTAAGCACGTATTCATTGTTTTATATATATATATATATATATATATATATATATATATATATATATATATATATATATATATATATATATTCGAACGATTCTAACCTGAAATCAAATGTTAAAATAACTCAAAGTAAAACGGAAGTGAACAGTATAACCAACTGTTCTGTTTATAAATACCTTATCATAAATAATTGTGAAATTATCGTACAAACCATAATTGTTGAAAAGAAAAAGGGTTAAATTTACTTTGATAATTAGCGATTTCTCAGAAATGACAAAACCCAAATTACCAGTCAGTGGGCAACACTCTTGTGCGTTACACAGTAGTGTTTTATGATTTTTCTGATACATGAACGATATTGTCAATTTTGGCACCTAGGTAATCGTGTGGAAACAATATGTTTCTTATATAGTTGTGCGAAAACATATTTTCTCACTGAATAATAATAATAATAATAATAATAATGATAATAATAATAATAATAATAATAATAATAATAATAATAATAATAATAATAATAATAATAATAATAATAAGAATAATAATAATAATAATAATAATAAAAATAATAAATATTATTAATAATAATATTAATTATAATAATGTTAATAACAATAATTAATAATAATAATTAATAATAATAGTTAATAATAATAATATGTTCTCTGAGTAATTTTCTCACTGAATAATAATAATAATAATAAATAATATTATTAATAATATTAATAACAATAATTAATAATAATAATTAATAATAACAGTTAATAATAATAATATATTCTCTAAGTAAGAATATGGAATGTCAAAAATACATACGTCACAAACACAAAGTATTCAGGATATTTCAATAAACATGATAACTACTTAAAATTATCCCTAAAATATTCATTAATATTATAGTAATATTTATCAATTAATAAATATTTTAGTTTCCTTTTAAATAAATTAAATGAATCAATGTTCTTTATATGTTCTGGTAAATGGTTATATAATTTGATTCCTATTACAAAAGTACGACGGCTTGGAAGGGTCAGGGTAAAATATTTTTTCTCTAAAATCTCGACTTTTTAAAGTCTCTACTGACACAAATTCACTCTTCAAGGCTACCAATTCACGTTAAAGTTATTCGACAGATAGCTATTTGTTTCTGTCAAATGCGTGAAAAGACGCCATGGGATTATTCGTTGTATAAATACATAGAATAAATTTATTTAACGAAGTGAAAATACCGGGCCTAAAATAAATAGAAAATACTACTTACCTATTTATTTTTGATAGTCGTACCTTGGCCTTGAGTTTAAAAAATCGGAATCCCGGGTTCAAAAAGTCGGGTTCGCAACTTTAAAAGTCGAGATCCCGAGTTTAAAAGTCGGGTTTTTAGAGAAAAAATATTTTACCCTGATCCTTCCAAGCCGTCGTACAAAAGGATCCTTTACAGTTAAATCTCGTAAGTCAATTTTTTTTAAATAAATATCAATTTGACACGAGATATTGTCAAAAATGTTATCTAAAGGAATCAAGGCTTTTCTTCTTGAATCTTATTTTAGAAATGGAAGCAAATTAGAAAACGGCGATTTGAAATACACTGTAACCTTCTTTATTATATTTTTGCCATAAAATTACATTTCAAGATCAATTTTAACAACACGTTTCTCTGTTCATAGCCTACTCCGAGTTAGGATGTTTTTTAAACACACTATTATAACTACGACAATTCTTATATTTTGAAATTAGATCTTTTTGTTTTCTAATAAATCAAATAAAATTTAAAATATATAAACATGGCAGAGTAAGAAACTTTTCTTTTATAAAACTTTACAGGTACTTCTGTAGCTCAGGTTATAAATATTTCTAATAGTTCGTTTCTGTAGTATAAAAATGCGAACGGCATTGGGAGAGCAGCACCAGAAAATTATGCCATATATTGGAATATAAAATTATTCAAAATATTTTTTTTAATGTAAATAGCTATTTGTGTATTTAGATCACAAAATGGGACATTGTCGATTGAGGAGCGCGGCATTCTCTCGAAATGTCTATTTACGCTCGAAACACACACAAGATTTTTTCTACAATCTCCACAATGGGGTCCTCTACCAACAAAATCTTTTTTTGTATAATTTATTTGTTTCAAGTACATTAAACTATTGCATCTTGTCCATGGGAGCGTTCACGCCAAATTTTTGCAGGTGGTAGCGCAACTGTTCACACAATTTATTTTATATTTAATATTAATTTATCGTTATTTTCCATTCTTCTTGAGCTACTGGTTCAATCTAATCTAAGCAGTTTATACTTACGTTTTTGTAAATGAACGCCCTATTTTATTTTCACAGCAGTGCGGCATTTTGTTTGGTTATGTAATATACCGACAGGGCAGTTATATGTCACATTGACTTGTGAAGGTGGTAAATGTGTAACTACAGTGACATTACTTCCATTGTTACATTAGGTATACAAGTGACATTTCTCAACATAAAAATGTTGATAGGGGGCGTTTTTCTACATTGTCGCGCATGAGCGGCAAAGTGACATTTTGCGTTGGCAAAACACAGCGCAAATGGCTACTTTGTATACTGTAGAAAAATATCATTAATTTGATCATCCCATTTTTAATTTTCTGTTAAATTAATAACCAAAACTTTCTGATTGCTCACTACTTGTGGTATTAGAGATATTTTATGATTAAAATTCAAACAATGAATACATATACAAATCTTTCCTCATATTTGGAACAGCAAGCAAATGTAACCAGATTAGCATACTTTGGCACAAGTTCAAAGTTATAACGATAAATTCAAAACTAAATAACAGTTTCATATGTTGTTGATATTGCGACAATTTCTACGACCATCTGCAGGAACAACAATTTCAATATTTATTATATCCTGAAATTTAGTTTTCTGTTTCCCATCATGAAATCTGTATCTGAATATCCTTCATTAGTACCAGGAAACGTTTGATTATATTTGCAAGGATATATCCTTTCTGCAAGGAAAATATTGACAAATCAATTACCCGCGGTGACAGTTTTACACGGATCACTTTGCAAGTTATTGTTTCCCGAGTGTAGTTTAATTAAATCTGTATCCACCCACAAGCGCAAGGTATAGCGAACTTGGAAGTGGAAATAACACAACTAGAAATAGCGCAGGACAATAAGTCACGTGCGGGTGCGGGTATGACGAACGACTGCAGGTGGATAAGACGAAATTAGATTGATTCTTTGATGTCACGTAATTACAACAACATCACATTTAATATCCTTTGTTTATTGTAGGTACAAATAACAATTCTGTTTATAACTAATTAAACAAACACCATTCAATTATCTTTACAAAGTACCTACTGTTTGATATTTAATAAATGAAATCTATTTATTTTGTGACTACGATACATAGCTACAGGGTGTAAATCGAAAAGTGAAACATAGGAGTTTAATATGGGAAATCAATTTTTCTTTGCGCAAACGTTACCTAATTATTTTATGCAAAAATAATTTAAATGAAAGTTATAGAGATTTAAATGCAGCATATAAATAATGTGAAACGATTATTTTATTTCTTCATATAAACGTAAAAATGTACAGGCATTGACGTATATATTATGTAATATGTCAATGGATATAGGTGATTGGAAAAATCGGGACAAATAACTTTTTTTTTAATCATTATGCAGTGATAGCCATGGAATTTAAACAACATTATAAAGAAATGCAAATCGTCTGAGCTGTCAGACACCTAAACATAGACCGGTAGTATTTACTCTTAAACAGGGGTGATTAAGCCATGATTAAAATAAATTTATTTGTTTTTTAATCATTCCAATGTAATTTTAAGTTGTTGCCATAGTAATTAATTAGTTAGGGTGACTAAAATTTAAATACAACCTATATATAGAATGTGTTACAATAAATTTTCTGTATGGATTTTGTACAGAATACATAGAACTGACTGAAGGTAATGTACTGTAAATAAGGAATCTTCTACAAGAAACTTTCTGTGTGGAATTTGTACAAAATACATAGAACTGACGGAAGGTAATGTACTGGCCACATCAGATTTTTTTTAATCTACTACGGAATTATGCTAGAGTTTAGAGATTACCCATAAAATGACCGGGTCCGGATCCGAATTGAACTGAACTGAATCGCTACTTATGTACTGTACGAGAATACGTGAACGTTCTGGAATTCAAGTGGTAAGCTGTAAGATGTAGAACAAGCGTGCCAGTGTAATATTTAGTCGTATGATGTGGGCATTGAATATATTTTGTTATTTTTGTTGTGTTTATTGTTATAAATTGTATTCATGTTTTAGTTTTTAGTAGTATATTCATTAGTGTGATAAAATAAATTTAGTAAATATACACTTACTTAGATAAATATTTAAATCGACCTATATATAACATGGTAAAATTAGATCTAGCACGCAAATATTTCAAAAAAATAACATCTGGTTAACTGTCATACCGAGTCACAAAATAAGAAATAGGTATTTTAAAAGTAGTGTTTGACAGGTAACTATGTGCTATTTTTTTTTTTAATGATACATACTAGATCTAATTTAACATTTCTTTGGTAAGTTACTCAGTCATTAAAGGCGTAAAACATAAAATAGGAAGCTAGGCATGTCAGAAAAGTATCGTGATGTTAAATCCCTATGTTCAATTTTTAGACGAACGGCCTCTATTATTATACATATTCGGCCTAAAGGCTCATTCGCAGCTACGAAATTAAGAAATATAAATAAAATTATGAATATGACATTATGGTTGCTGTTCACAGCTTTGAAAATAAAACGTAAATTAATGTCAGATGGCATTTAGTAAATACATAATTCACAAGCAATAATATCAACTTTATACCTTTTAACGCACTGTACGTAATCATATATGTGACCCTTTTTCTTAATACGGGTTTTTTTAAATTTATATTTAATTTTTAATCCTTTTTCCAGAATGTAAATTGACAGCTCAAATGACAGTTGTTAGTGGTTGTTATGCATGTGCTTAGGTTTGTGTAAAATATTTAACATTTGCAAATCTTTGTGCTTATGTCTTATGTTTAATTTTATTTTCGAGAGCTATGAACATTTTCATAAGAACCTATTGTTTATATCGTTATTTTTATTTTTATGTATAATTTTATTTTTATTTTCGAAGCTGTGAATGAGCCTTAATTCTCTAAGCAAAATTGTTAAAATTAACAACCGTTTTCAGTTGTTAATTTCAATGTCAGTTGCTAAGTTCAAAATCTCAATTCACTATTACATCAAGTTGCTAAAATTTAACAGCTAGTCGTTACGTCGAGTTGTTAGTTGTTAATCTAGCAACTGCATTTCTCTCGTTGTTAGTATTGAACAATCGTTGTTAAATGGGTTTTCTTGAAAATTTTGCGATAGGAAATAAACTTTTACTGGAAATAGAAGGACGACAGCAAAGGTAAACTTTTTATAAACTAATATATACCTACATGCCCAATAATTATATACATACTTCTAGACGATGGTCATGCGTCATTCCTGATAATATTCTTGAAATTTCGAAATCGGTCGCATCGAATGAATAAACATGTATACTAAACTGGAGAACTTCATCAGATTCTCCCAACACCTAATTTCTACGCCTAGCTATGGGTCTTATAAAGAGATTACAGGGCAAAATTTCAATTTTTCAAGTCAATCAACCATTTGCAAAATATCCAACTAACAGTTATCAGAACTGAAATGCAAACATCCAAAATTATCATGAAATCTACCAGTAGAGAAAATTGTTCTGCGGAACATCTTGAACCCCAAATTTTCTTATCACTCATTAGTAAAAACTTAAATGTCAAACGAATCAAAATCTGTCACTTTAGGCTGTGAATATAGAGTAGAAATATGTACAAATATTGAGAATCGACATGCCTTTTAACTCACTTGTTAATAACTTCACTGCTGTATTTAACAACGATTGTTCAGAACGACCGTTTTTAACAATGTCGTTAATTATGTATTTACTGAATATCAATTGAATGACAGTTGTTACAAAAGTTGGTAAAAATCGTTGTTAACTCTCAGTTGTTACCTAACGACTATGTTAACAACTATCTTAGTGAATTAGGCCGATTATATATTATCCACTTCTACGTGTGCCAATCTGTTTTTAATTCAGATTTCGGCATTTTGGTAATGGCGATAAATTTGTACCGCTGAGGACGCTTATTAGGTGTCCCCTCACGAGCTCTCACAGCTGACGCGGATGAAGCAGCATTTTTGTGCTATTTGAAAATAGGAAATGATTTCCATATGACGTCAGATAGATTCAAACTGCGTTGTAACGTACGCAGCAACGCGGCTTCTTAAACAAAATAAATAATTATAAAAATTTCACCAAAGGCTTGTTTAAGTGCCAATAAAATTGAGGGTATTGTATAATATTCTATCTCAAAGCTAATTTAAAGCGTAACGAAAATGAAAGGATTCTAAATTTCCGCTATTACAAACAAATTTCAAGAATTTGGAGTTCAAAGTTCTTATGCTTCCTTTTAATTATTTATAGCAGCGTTTCTTAACCTGGGGTCACAACCATTCGGTTGGACTAGGGACAAATGCAACAGTATTCCAAGCAGAAGTACACGCAATATTAACCAGCGTGCAATTACTATTGGAGAAGAACTACTACAATAGAAGAATCTCCATAGTAACAGACAGCCAAGCCGCATTCAAAGCTTTAAACTCGTGTGAGGTAGGCTCAGGACTAATTCTGGACTGCATCCACAGATTGAATGCCTTAGGAGCGAGTAACAAACTAAGACTGATATGGGTACCCGGGCACTAAGATATCGAAGGAAACCGGGTAGCCGACCGTCTTGCAAAAGACGGGACAAATATACCTTTTATAGGACCCGAACCTGCATGCGGAATAACTGCGGAAACAGTTAAACAGGAAATTAATACATTGCTCAGGCAATGGCACAAACGGCACTGGACAGCCATATCAGGCCAGAGACACTCCAAGCTCTTCCTGAATGAGCCATCCAAGAAAAGAACTGACAACTTACTCTTAATGAGCAAGCAAGATGTTAGATTAATAACAGGACTAGTAACAGGACACTGTCAATTAAACAAACATTTGCACAGGTTGGGCCTTAAACAAGAACCAATGCAGAGGATGTGGAGAAGAGGATGAAACTCCTCAACATTTAATGTGTCACTGCGAAGCATTTATGGCAAGCAGACATAGTCTTTTAGGAGCAAAGAAATTGCATACTGATACACTAAAGGACATCAGTCTAAAGAAAATCCTGGAGTTCACAAAACAAACAGGACTTCTAGAATAGAAGTGAAACACGGAGGGTACAATAAACCAGAAAGGTCGCAGTACAGGGACAAAGATGAACCACCTCTCGATAATAATAATAATAAGAATAATAACCTGGGGTCCATGAGACATCTTTAAGGGGCCCGCGACTGCATCGAGAAATAATATACCTTTGAGCCCAAACGCATAAAGTGGGACCTGTTTACATTTTGAACAAATTATAAAACTTACAAAAATGATCATTTTGTAAAATTTAAAACATCTGCAAATCGGCATAAAATTATGACACCATTAAAGATAAACAATTGTACATATTTAATACGTCTCGAAATTTCAGATAAAAGAATGAGAACTGATATAAACCGATTTGCAGATGTTTAAAATTTTAGAGGAATATGTAAGATTAAATTAAATAGTAAATCGCGAACCGCTCATCGACACAAATTGTGTAATACATGACATGAAGGAAAATTTTATGCTGAATTCAAATTTTCGAACCGTGTTATCGTATCTTTAACCGGGTCACAGTTGTTGATGAATTTACAGAAAAGCGTTGAAAAAATAGTAATTTACGTTATAAGTTCGGTAAATGAGTTTCTACGATACGAATAAGAGGTTCTGGACGAGGCGACGAAGGAGCCGAGTCAGGAATTTTGAAATGAGTACTGTGAAAATCATTTAATCGACGTATGACGTACAACATTTTATTTCATACCTGTGTCGCATTTTTGGACGAAATTTTGAAATAATTCCTCCTTTCTTTCGTTTAAAAAAATCACGTAGCTTGGTCTTACTAAAAATAAAACAGTAATGACAGCAACCCATTTTGTTTTCTTTTTGACATTTCTAATATTTTTCAAAATTGAGTATGAAAATAGTATATTAAAGAACGTGTTTTATAAGACATGTTTTTTTCGCACTCTAATTGACAATTGCGAAAGAAAGTCTTATAAAATGAGTTCTTTATACTATTTTTTATATTTTGCGCCTTCTACAATAACATTTATTTACTCAATTTGTGATTATATTTGTAACCATTTGTACATTTTCTTGTAAATAATCTTCCCTAAATAAAAAAATAATAATAATTTCGACATTATATTATTAAAATGTATTGTCAATTAGCTAAAAATAAATTAGGTAAAAATGGGTTAAAGAAACGTCATCTATACTGTGTTCCATTTAAGCCATTCAGTAGATGGCACTGACAACAGCGCAAATCTGAAGTAGCCGAAATTACATTGGGTAAACTTGTCTCTTGTCACTAATTTTAGCCAATCAGAGAGGTCGAAACTATTCCCTATGCTCCGCAATACTGAATGGCTTAAATGGAACAAGGTATAGTACCAACCGTCTAAAACAAAAAATTGCGCATCGAAATCATTATGAACGCAAAATATAAAAACGATAGTTCCGATCAAATCCTCTTAAAATCTTCGGAAACAAACGGAAAATTGACCCTGAAAAAATCTGCTGAAAGATATAGGAACGAATATTGTTTTTTTTTGTGGGGAAAAATAAATAATCTTGCAAACATAACAGAAGATGTAATTTTAGCATATATTTATGTTAGATCTGGTGAGTTAGTGTTTATTATGTTGCAATTTTTCTCTTTATAGAATTATTTTACGATGTAATATAACTTATGACTGTAATACGAATATTATTTAAGAATCAATGTTTATAACTCTTTTATTTTTCTTGTGGTAAGAGACATTTATCTTTAATTTTATGTAATATTTAGTTTAACCTTGTAATGTATTATAGCTGAAGATGAGACGAATTTATACTCTGTTCCATTTAAGCCATTCAGTAGACGGAGCTGGCAACAGCGCAAACTTGAAGTAGCCGAAATTACATTGGGTAAATTTGTTTCTTGTCTCCAATTTCAGCCAATCAGAGAGGTCAAAACTATTCCCTATGCTCTGCAACGCTGAATGGCTTAAGTGGAACAAGGTATAGTCTCGAAACGGCTGCAACATTGTGTCGACACTATTGTTAACAAATAAAATACGAATTTCCAAGGCCCACAATATTACCTTACTTAAAAATCTTTATAGAATTTTTATAGTTTTCCAGTCGAAGAAAATTAGTAGTTCTTCCATGGTCAAATACGGCCGTGAGTCTATGCTCTTGATGAACAAATTGTAGATAATTCTCATATTTATTTGGAAATAAATTGTTTCATTGGAAATGAATGTTATTGCAAATAAAATAATCTATTTCATTTTGAATTTCATCATAAATTATATAGTTCAGGAATAAGTAGGTTGCTTAGTAACAATGCAGTACCGTAAAGAATATTAGTACTGTATAACCGGACTGAAATCACTTCTGTAAGCAATGGAAATGCGACACAGTATAAAATAAATTATTCAAAAATCATCAATAATTTACTTCTTTCGATGCCACGACGAATGTAAACTGTTATAAATAGTAAAACTTATTATAGTAATTATTAAATACCTAATATTGTTTATTTTTTGAGTAATTTAAATTTTTATCATAAATTGTTATTCTGGCTAACTATTTTCTTTTGAGAGTTCATTACAGTTAAGTTAACCCTTTTATGAACAAAATATTACGAGCTTTAATTTTGTATTCTTATAAAATTTTGATACGGGCCACTGGTTTTCAAGAAATTAGCCAAAAACTAGTTGTTTGCACCTTTGATCCAAGATCGCAGCAAAATCCGGGGCCTTTGTTGGTCCCAATAAAGAGAATAAAATTTAATCTAGCCTGCCACGATTTATTTCCATAATAGCCTGTTTTAAACGCCCTACAGACTGGCCTATAAGTAAAACAATACGTAGCAAACTTTCGTTTTTTAATATAATTTCCCTCTTCAGTTCTCCTTGTATAAAAGTTATTGTAACGTGTGAGTCCCGCTGCTACGCCGAACAAGCGTCTAAGTATGGCGATGACGCAATTGCGCTAGCAGCCGTACTACGTAACAAACAAGCCGGGACGTGTTTAATTACTTCCGGTCGCCTGAACCTTTTGTGTTCGTTATTATTATGCGGTCGAACATTCTAGAGTTCTCTGGAAATTAATGGCAGCTGTATAAAAGGAACGCAGCTATGCTCTGTTAGTTAGTTAGTTAGTTACATAGGAAGATTCATATAGAGACATTCACATGGAGTGTTAGAGAGTAAAGAGTTAGAAGCACAGCAGTATCGTGGTGAGCGTATGCAGTTTGTATTGAGTAGGTACTCGAGAAATTACTGATAAACTGGGATAGCTATGGATGTGAATACTCGGTAGTGTTGACGAGCTGTAGTATACTAGGACAGTAACGGCGACTTGGAAAGTTACTAGTATACCAGGATAGCTGTGAAAGAGAATACTTGGTAGTGTTGAAGAGTATTGGGAAGCTTGGTATACGAGGACAGTAACGGCAAGTGGAAGTGGATACTCGGCAGTAGTGGTGAAGAATTGAGGCATACGGACAGTTGGTGGTACTGAATCTGTGGGAGTTAGACTGTTAGTTACATGAATAGACAGATAGTGAGGTGGAAAGTATGACTTCTGTCCGAGCAGTTGAATATACAGACGCTGTTGAGTCAGTTGAGTATATAGACGCTATGGAGGTCGATAGGCGGACAGTTAATTGGTTAAATAAATAAATAAACAGTGACATAAATAGTCGAAATAAATAATTAGTAATATCGTGGAAATAAATAGTAGTGTTAATTTGTTAAATAAATAAATAGTGTTAGTATTACCTAGTTAATTATAGTTTTAGTTTTCATTAGTTTTTTTTAAATAATTGTTTAATATTAGTAACAGTCATTTTCATTATAGTTTAATAAACACTTATTTTAATTAATAATAATTGTCTAATACTTACACTTCACCCAAAATAAATAAATAAAAACTTTACATTATGTTAAAAAAAGTTTTTAAAAGTATAATATCGTAGGTTTCTGCTATCTCAAATTCTAATACAATGAGGTCTGCGGTTTAGAAAAGGTTAAGAATCGCTGATTTATGGTGCATTCGTATTTACGTATAGATATTTGTAAACACTTAATTACTTAAAATGCTTCAGATAAAAATATATTTATATGTTTATGTACATACAGCTAATTTTAGTTCAGTGGGTAATTAGATGTCAATTTTTGCTCTATTTGAAATTCCCTAACCAACTCTTACTAACGACTCCTAAAATACTATGCGAAACCCTCAAACTATGTTAATAAGAGCACACTTACTGTTGAGAGATCATCCAAACAAGATTGCTCTTGCCGTAATTATGTTTGCTACAATTGCTTACAAAATAAAATTACTTCACTCACACTGGAAAATTCGTCCAGGATGTTTATGTTAGGTGTGAGGAAAATGTAATGCCGTCATATAATTGAGTGTTTTACTGTTTTCAATTATAAATAGAGTTAGAAGACTACAGGTGTGTAGGGAAATTATTTAGGAAGTTTGCCAAACTCTGGAGAAATGAGTATTTGTACCTGTATTAAAGTTTCAAACAGACTAAATTTACAATATAATGAACAGGATATTAATAAACAGAAGGGAAATAACTTTGATAAATATTGTTTCGAAAATGAATGTGAAGCGAGCAGTTACTTGCGCACCAAAATTTTGTTTACAATTTCAAAACTTAATTATTTATTTATTTATCGTATGGCAATCTACAAAATTAGGCATACAGATGTCATTCAAGTGACTAAAATAAAATATAAAATAAAACAAAGCGTAATATGCAGTATTTTGAGAAAGAGACTAGAGATTATAGATTATAAGTCGATATCAAGGGATGTTATCCAGTTGACGGCAGTGGGTGTGGCTATTAGGATGTCGTTCCATTCTGCTTGGAATCTTCATTTTGGACATTCGCGGACTATATGGTCTACAGTTTGTTCTGGGGCTCCACAGTCGATTTTGTATCTGATAATCCCCATTTATAGAGCAGGGATGAGCACCTAGCATGTCCAGTTCTGGGGCGATTGAGGCTGCACCATGTTCTCCTCGACAGTTGCATTCCTGGTAGAGGGACGGTTGGGTCCTCGTAGTTGTTTTGTTTAAAATCGTGGTTGATTGTCTTTCTTGTTTTCCAGGCTTCTGTTATGTGAAAGGTCTCAGACTGTTTTAAGTTTTTATCTAGCCAGATTGGCGTCCGGGACTTTAGGCGGTGGCTTGGTGGGTTATCTATTATTTCATGCATTGGTAAATTTCTAGATTGTTTTGGGTCTTGTAGTTTTTCCCATTCACGGACAGTGGCTTGTTGGCGTCTCAAATCTAATGGGACTATGTTCGTGAGCGCATGGAGCCAGGATACTGGAGTAAACCTAAGGGTTCCTGATATAGTTCTCATAATGTCATTAAGGTGCACATCGACCTTACATACGTGTGAGCTCTTGTACCACACCTGGACACAGTATTCTACCACAGGGTAAACTAATGCTTGAGCTGCCGTTCTCAGTGTGTCTGCTTGGGCTCCCCAAGTAGTCCCTGCGACTTTTTAATGATGTTGTTCTTGGTTTCGAATGTTTGTCCAGTTGTCTCTAGGTGTTTATTATATGTTAGGAACCGGTCTACAGTAACGCCAAGGTACTTGGGATGGCTGTTATGTTTCACCCTTTTTCAGCAAACTTGATGTTTCTCATTAAATACCCTGCATTTTCCATTGAGCAATACGGAAGACATTTACGTTAACTATAAGGCTTTTTGGCAATATCATATTTTTGTTTTGTTAGGTTAGGTTATTTTTGACAGTTTTAGAGCGCTAGTAATTACTACATATTCCCCTGTTACACTGGGAGGGAAAGAAATAGGTAGTTATAACTAGCTATGGTCATGCCACGACTACCACAACATAATCGCGACGCTGATCGGCTGGTATATAACTGTCTCTTTCCTTCCTGCAGTCTATTTGTCTTCTTCCACGATTCTAACATGGTTACAACATATATCCCTTCTCCAAAACATTAGATTGCTAATAACAATATTATTACTAATTTATGTTTAGTTTTTATTATAATGAAAAGCTATAGTGGTTAGTTTTTATATTTCATGACTTTTATATTGAAATTTGATATGGTCGCGTACCCCATTATACTGTAACTTTTTTATTTATTTGGGTGAAGTGTAAAAATCAAAGAATTATTGTTAATTAAAATAAATGTTTATTAAAACAATAAATAAATATTAAAAGACAATAAACTTAACGATCACTATGATTAAACAAATATTAAATTACCAATGTAAGACTAAGAATATAATTAAGTAAACCCTAACACTAACATTTTTTATTTAAACAATTAACTATTTATTTACACGATATTATTGATTATTTATTTCGACTATTTATGTCACTATCTATGTATTTATACCACGTTCAACTGTCCGAACTACACAGCGTCTGTATACTCAACTGACTCAACTGCCCGGACAAAATTCATACCTTTCACCTCACTGTCTGCCTATATAACTCATTCTAACGAACTAACTGTTTTAACTTGCACAGCCCTAGTATCACCGACTGTCTATGTGCCACAACTCTGCAACACCACTGCCAAGTATCCTCTTCTACTCGCTGTTACTGTCCTTATGTACCTAGCTTCCCAGTATTCCTCAAAACTGCCGAGTATTCACTTCCACAGCTATCCCAAAATACCAGTTACTTTCCGAGTACTCCAGTCGACACCAAACTATATACGCTCACCACGATACTGCTGTGCCACTCAACTCACTGACTCCTTACTTTTATTTGTGCAGCTGTGTCACTCTGTCACTGTGTTACTCTTGACTGACTTACACTCTCTATAACTGTCTTCGCACACACGTACGTCGCTTATATAGTTGTTCTAATATTTTCGAGAAAACTCGCCATGTCATAACAATGCGCCGGTAATTACGCTTATCTCCCCTCTTGTTTACACAGTAGTCCTCTTATGTCGCCAGCCTCCTTGCATGGCATCTGTGTTATCGATCGCCTACCTAGGCTCCTCCTCCCTACTAGAACGCTTCTATTCATAGGTGTCTGTTCGCACGCGCTGGCCAGGGGCTCGCGGACCAAGTGTCGTAGGTACCCTATGCTCTCACGTTACAATACATAAGAGTGGCAGCTTTAGTTATGACCTTGTTCGTTATTTACAAATTACAAAACTTACAAACGTGAACAAAATCGACGCTTAAATTTTATCATAAAAAATTCTTTTAGTAGGAATAAATAAATATAAATATCTATAAATATTATCATTGCTGGGCATGCCAACCTTTATACACAGATATCGGTAATGACGATGATTCGAACCATGTGGGCGTTTAATTATAGTTATATATGTCCTTCCAATGGAATTAATTTGTTTACGTAAATGTATTGCTAAATTTAGATTGGACTGTCAAATATGCCTTGCGTATTATAGGCTGTCTCATATAGCGTTCTTGGTACCGTAAGTATACATTTTGGTTTTGAGATTTCGTGAAAGTAATAATATTTATCGGTTTCAGGAGATAAATGCTGGGATTCTAGGCATTTTCTTAAATTTCTATAAACTCATGGATCTGTAGCTTATAGAAAGTCTATAAATGAACGCTCTATAGATTTCCACAAAACGGTATTCTCTGCAACTGTCTATAACTCGCTTGATCTGTAAATTCATCTTATGGAATCTATAACATCAATGTTACCAATCGTTGTAAAATACAATTTAATAAATTTTAGAATTATTGAAAAACATGGATTTATTTGAATTTATTATTTTCTAATATTTAAATACAATATGAAAAGCATGTTATTTGAAGAAATACTTTCGAAGACATTGTAATATCTGTCAAATTTTACTATGAATTTTGAAAAGACCCAAATGAGTATACAAACTTCAGGAACTAAAATAATTTTAATATTATTAAAAATATCGGAGTTATTTTAAATATTAAATATCTACTTTTATATTAAACAGTATAATTATATTCATAATTTTGATATTCCTGCAAAATATTTCAACCAGTCTGTTTTTCGGTTCTTATTCATTTGGGATTCTTTATTTTAGATAAATTGTGCTGATGCAAAAATGTACCTATATAAAATAAAAGTGTACAAATTTGACATAATATGTCAGTAGTCAATATGCAATAAAAGTGCAAAAATTCTTACTTTCTGTACTGTCCGCTAAATCAAGTACATAATGTAAAGTTTGTGTAATACTTTTCGTTTTAATACTAAAAATGACAGATATACAGATTTTTAGATTTCTATAAGTACTTACGGTCAACTATTGGACAACGCTAAAGTTATAGACGTCTATAAGGTATTTATAGAAATCTATAACGTATAGACGAGCTCAGAATTGCATTATTTCTATAAGGTCAATAACTCACTATAGAAACGCTTATAGACTTTATAGAAATGCCTAGAATACCAGCATAAGCGCTTGTTTACATGTACAAAAGTAGGCTGGTAACTAAGTAATAACTGTATGTATCTGCACGGTAATATTATTACAATACAGACTTGTCAACAACAGTCAACAAAATTAAAATAAAATAAAATGAAAGTATGACGTTTTTCATTAATACATATACAGATAACGTTAGTGTATCGTCCTTAACACGGTTTACTTTATTCTAAAATAATAAACAAGATTAATAAAGCACATAACTTGAATTATTTATCATATTGACATTATATCAAAATAATTGTTATATTTATCATAAGATTC
This sequence comes from Harpalus rubripes, assembly GCA_963082715.1. Classification (NCBI taxonomy): domain Eukaryota; kingdom Metazoa; phylum Arthropoda; class Insecta; order Coleoptera; family Carabidae; genus Harpalus; species Harpalus rubripes. The sequence goes on along the minus strand of OY720449.1, from coordinate 73,925,867 downwards.
TGAAAGCAGCATTACTAAAAGAATTTCAAAAGATGTTTTAAAATCCTTGCTCTACGAGCTCGGATTTCAAACCGACAACTGCGGCAGTTATGATACTCATAACATTTCTAGGTATGTTTATTTATTTTAATAATACCATACTGTTAAATGTGCTTAAACAGTACTGTATGCTCAATCGATATATGCATCAAAACAGCCACGGCCGTTATTTTTTATAACAGTATAATTATTAAAAATCATGTGTTCCTAAAAAAAATCTCAGCATCATGAAATTGTCATGAAGAGCTGTCACCTGTCAATATGCCATAGAAAATAGAATTTTAAGAAGATATTTTATGTTATTATGAAAAATACTGAACGTCACACGGCTGATATATAAATAACGGACACGGTTGATTATAAAATCTCGGCTATCGCCTCGATTTTACAACATTATTTATTTATTTTATTTATTTATTTACAACCTCCCAACGTATCCCAGTAACAGGGGGGTTGAATACACCAATACATTACAATAACAACATGAATAGACACACATTATGCAAAAATATACATTCTATACAATAAGAAAACAACCAAGTACAACGACAAAAGTAGAAATTGATTTTAGAATATTACAATACATTTTTACATAAAATATTTTTGAAATGACAGTAGCTAATACTGAAAATATCCATTTTATACTTTCGACTTCGTTATATATTAGACATAATCGTCTAACTGGATCTCTAGTTTCATAATTTTTTCTACATAGCCTAGTGCCGACCGAGGAATATTTATTTGTATACGACGCATTGAATTAATGTCATCTATAACATTTCGCAGTAACCCATGTAAATATAAACATGAGCGCATCTTACGTCTAGAATCCAATGTTTGCATATTTAAATATGATAAAGTCACGGAGTTAAGGTGCATTCACAAATAAAAATTAGGTTTAGATTTATGGTTTATACTTTAGATTTAAAGACTTTGGCCGCATATTATGTAATGACTCCATTCACACTTCAGAATTTAGAGTCTCTAAATCCAAATCATAAAGCTAAACATTGCAAGGTCCAAAATTTAGGTTTATGATTTAGTTTGACGTCACAAACTTCACCAATGAGAACGAGTCTGAAATGATATAGATATATACACCCATCTTTATTTAGTATCCACTTGGTGGATTCGGCTTTTTACACAAATGCGAGAAAAACATGGAGACTGTCATAATTTAATTGCTGAAATATAACCAATAATGCCATGCGAATGATAGTTCCACGGCGCACAGGTGTCTTGTTGAGTACTGCTCTACCGATATATTGATCTTGTTTTCGAAGCATTTACATAGATGTCTGTACATATCAAGACTAATTTTCAGGTAATTTAAACTTACATTTATGAATGACTTACTTAAACCTAAACAAAAACCATAAACCTAATTTTCATTTGTGAATGCACCTTTAATGTAAGTAAATGAATTAAAAAGAGGAGAAGATTTTATCGCGCAATATTGTACAAATTTTCTTTGTACCCATTCAATTTTGATACCATGAGTATGATACATGGGAATCCAGATAATCAGGCAATTCTCAAGCTTGGATCTAACTAGAAAAAAGTATAAGGACTTGAGAGTTGTGATATTAGTGAAGATACGTGAATTTCTAATAATGAAACCTAATGTTTTAAGGATGTATTCACTAAATAATCATAATGATGACCGATATGTAATCTGGGATCAAATATAACTCCCAAGTACTTATGAGTATTAACTCTCAAAACTATGTTAATAGCTATTACAAGTTTATTTTGAATTTTGCGCATACTCGTATATTATTCTCCTGTTTGTAATTTTACGTCCGTTATTCGAACTGGTCAACACCAAAACGAATCTTATTTCGTATATCTTTTTGACAAGTTCACACATGTGCCTTTCCATTCATATAAACTATCCTCCTCCGTGTTATTTTCGCCAGCTGAACTGAGATTCATTCACTAACTATAATTATATACCGATGTCACGTGCGTCTCTAATTGCCTTCCTCTTGCTTCTCAACAAACAAACATCTCTTCTCTTCACATCTGCTGCTGACTTGTAGATAGCCAGGAATTCTGGTGGCAGCAGCAGCATCAACAAGCCCAGATAGAAATATCGGGAAGATCTATGAGTTTAATAATGGATATTTCGGTCATTTTAAGTGGGATGTAAAGAAGGTTGTTTTGAATGAGTGTTTTTATTGAAAAGGCAAGGATAAATGGATTGGATTTAAAAATATGGTACTATTAGTCAAGAAATTAAGTTGTGTACTACAGGTTGATGTAGTTGACAGAAATAGAAATGAGGCAATTAAGTTTTTAAATCGAAAATGTAATTTAATGTACACTTATAATATTCACTAGAATGCATAAGGCATTGTGGCTACAAATAAATATCCGATATTACAAATTTCAAAGGTACATTGTTTATATATATATATATATATATATATATATATATATATATATATATATATATATATATATATATATATATATATTAAGAAGTACTCTATTAATAACTCGAGAACAATAATTGCTACGAGGTCGGTTAAATTAGCAAACAGTTTCTATTTTACTAGACTATGTTAATGAGCGTAAAATTAATTTTTTTCATCCAGTGGTTTTCGAACTGTGGGGACCAACTTTGTTATTTTAAATGGGATCATATTTTTTTTATTTACTTATTAGATAGAGAATTTTATTCTGAATTCAGTGATGTAATATTTGCATACGCACAAATAACGATTTTTTGAAGAAATATGCATATACAGTTAATGATTAAAATATGCCTATTATAAGAGTGCCACGAATGGAAAAAAGGAATACATGTTATTTTTCTTACATAGAATTAGAATGCCATGAAAGAAATACGTGAATATTTCATGCACGTTGACATCTCGGTTGACATTTATGATCAATTGACAGAAGAAAATATTCACTCATTATGGTCATATTTAAACATATTATTACAAAACTTTATATGCATATTTCTAAAAAAAGATCGTAATGTAAGATTATGCAAATATTACATCACTGAATTCAGAATAAAATTCTCTATCTAATACGTAAATAAAATATCAAAGTTGGTCCAATAGTTCGAAAAGCACTGGTTGAAAAAAATAATTTTTACGCTCATTAAAATAGTCTAGCAAAATAGAAATTGTTTGCTAAATTAACCGACCTCGTAGCTCTTATAGTTTTCGAGTTAGCAATAGTGTACCACTTAAAATGAACACCATATATAAAGTGTAAAGTATAGATGGGATTTATACCTTTTTTTTAATGCTCCATCAAATTATTCATGTTAACCGAATAGACAGTACTTATTGATCACAGAAAACCATAAAAAAAGAGAAATAAAAACATTTACGAGTAATTATTCTCGTCAATAGACCTTTTCAATTAAGGCTAAGGTCCGGTTTTTCCATCTCTGAATAAAGTATCAGTTAATTTAACTACCAAATAAAATAACTATATCGCATCAATATTAGAGCGTAAATTGACAAAATATATACAAATATCATTTATATGATGCGATATTTTTCTTTTAACCGGGCCTAAAAGATATAGAGAATATGAGCAATGGAATCTGCACATAGTACGTGCTTGTCATGCCGTTTGTTTTCTCAAAATTTAAACGTAAAATGTGAGAAAAGTGTTTGGCAATTTCTTAAAAGAAATTACAGAAGCTTTTATTGATGCTAAAATGTCAAACGATGCAAATTTTCACCAAGAATATAGGTATTTTAGTGCCAGAAGTATATTTGACGTATCGTTTGGCAGCCCAGCTGGCAGTTGCAGGCGCCATTTTACTTATAGTTTGGTTAAAATTATTTGGCGATTGACTTAACTCGCTAATGGAAGAGGTTGGTGCAACTCAGCAAGTATAAGTATGCTTGTGTACAGGAGAGGATTATAGTAATTTTACATTTTCTTCCTCGAGATTTTTTGTCAATAATGATGTTTTTTGGTGAACAAATGTTTATATTGTAAACATATCAAAATAAAATATTTCTTTTCCTGCAAAATTTCATATCTTTTTGATATTATTTGTATCCCTTTAAGAAAAACTCAAAAGAAAAATATAGATATTATCAAATCCTCTTGCGGAATACCTGCTGAGAAGCCAATCGCCAAATAATGTTAACCAAACTATACTATCTGCACAGATAGAAAGAGATGGCTGTTAAATTGAAAAGGTCAATTGCGTATTATCCACGTATATTTCTTATTATTTGAAAATATAAATTTTTATGTGTTAAAATAGTGTAACGTTTTTATTTCATTTATTTGGGTGAAGTGTAAATATTAGACAATTATTATAATTAAAATAAGTGTTTATTAAACTATACTGAAAATGACTATTACTAATATTAAACAATTATTAAAAACTAATTAAGACTAAAACTATAATTAACTAGATAACACTAACACCATTTATTTATTTAACTACTATTTATTTCCACAATATTACTAATTAATTATTTCGACTATTTATGTCACTGTTTATTTATATCACGTTCAACTGTCCGCCTACCGAACTCCACAGCGTCTATATACTCAGCTGACTCAACAGCGTCTGTATATTCAACTGTTCGGACAGAAGTCACACTTTTCACCTCACTATCTGTCTATTTATGTAACTCTCTCTCTCTCTCTTCCACAGACTTAGTATCACCGACTGTCCGTATGCCACAATTCTTCAACACCACTACCAAGTATCCACTTTCACTTGTCGTTACTTTCCCCGTATACCTAGCTTCCCAATACTCTTCAATACTACAGAGTATTCACTTCCACAGTTATCCCGGTATACCAGTAACTTCCCGACTCGCCGTTACTGCCCTTGTACAGTATAGCTTCCCAATACTCGTCAACACTACCGAGTATTCACATCCACAACTATCCCAGTTAACCAGTAAGTTCCCGAGTCCTCCACTCGACACTATCCTGCATACGCTCACCACGATACTGATGTGCTTCACTATCACCCTATGTGAATGTTTCTGTATGTCTCTCCATGTAACTCACTAACTCCCGAGCATTGCTGCGTCCCTTTTATACAGCTGACATTAACTTCCAGAGAGCTCTAGAATGTTCGACCGCATAATAGCAATGAACACAAAGGGTTCAGGCGACCAGAAGTAATTAAACACGTCGCGGCTTGTTTGTTTATATATTAATTTATGAAACTTTAATTAATTATCCACTTTTGAGAATAACAGGGGCATAACATCTACGTTATAGAATATTTAAAAAAATATTACGGCTTAATGAATAACAATTACGAATTTCTAGAACTACAAATCACGTTTAATCAAATGAAGTTTCATAAAAAAATTACAAAATTTTGAAGAACTCCATTGTTGATACTGTAAGTTACCTGCAAGTCGTTAAACCTAAAATAAAAAAAAATGTTCAGTGCATTCGAGTTCTTGCATCTTCCGTACTGCAAGAGTAGCTGTGCACGAGGCTAAAAAGTTCCTTTCGGATGAAATTTAAAAGTTTTAAAAGACATGTTAAAAATGACATAATTTTTAATCTTGTTTGATCAAAATTTGTCTAATTTGTAAGAATGTTCCTCTCGTTTTTTTTGAATTTTGGAGATTTTTTCGCAAAAATTCTTTCAAATATGTTAATCTAATTCTATTTATAAAATAATAATAATAAAATAATCTTTCTGGTAGAAATGGCAATGACCGAAATGCTATCCAGTACATTATTGCAGAAGGATGCACATACATGCACCACGTGAATCTATGGCGTCATATAATATAAAACCTTAGTGGACCACCGGGTCTTCAACGCTTGTCTAGTCGTTAGACGGCGGATGTTTCAGTTTTATCTTTAGATTACATTGCCACAAATAACTGGACACTATTTTTGTCACACTATTTCCAACACCTTTTCATTACGATGAAATTATGTTGTGTATAAACAAACACAATTTCCAAAAAGAAAGGTCAGTAAATAAACAACAAAACTTAATAAGGCGATGCTAACAATACAAAGTATACATACACAACAATCTACGCATCAATTAAAAGTAAAATTAAATTAAATTTAATTACAAATAATTTTTACTTAGTTCTTTTGATAGTTCAAAATAATCAAAAACAATAGACCTTTTCAATTTAAAGAGATAGAATATATGCACAATGGGGATCTGCGCATAGTAAGAACAAATGAAATTTTCTAAAAAATTTACACGTAAAATGTGAGTAAAATCTTTGACAACTTTAAAAACACACCGAGAACACATGTATTTTAATCACTGCAATATTTTTGACTGGCATTTGTTCGCGCCATTTACTTACTATTTGTAGCGATAGAAAGAGATAGCCGTTAAATTGAAAAGGTACATTAATTAATCAGATAAATGTCAAAATATATCCTTACACAAAGAACATATAAATGTCGTGGCAAACCGATAATGGAAGTTTTAATATTACATAATATATATATATATATATATATATATATATATATATATATATATATATATATATATATATATATATATATATATATATATATATATTGTTAATCTCATTTTCCGATAGGTTGGAGAGTTTTCAGAGGTTGGAAAGTTAACACTTTCCAACCTTAGGGCGGGAGATGCCACATCCTAACATCAGGGCTATATAATAAGAAAAATTTTTGGTTAAAAAATTATCCAATTGAATGCCTGTATTTCTGATCACGTGTGCGAAAGTAACCAATCAAAACCAACTTACACTGATAATTAAACTTAGACAATTATAACTTATGTCAAACTGCTAAGTAACAAACACTTTTTGATAGATAATTAAAGATTAATTGTTTTAATTTGAAAATGTCGTTATCACGGTATGTCAGTGAAAATAATCATTCAATTAATAAAATTATTGAAGAAAATACCCCCAAAAATACCGTTGTAAGCAAAAAGTACGTATAGAAAACCTTTATGGACTTTTGCGACACCAGCAAATATAAAACTGAACGTGCCTTGTCTTCTCGTGTCAATGCCAATCTTATTATCGTTACACTCTTCACACTGAACATATTCACAAAGCCAATAGATATACTAAAGTACCGACATGGCGGCCATCTTGGCCTTAAAAAGCAACAGTAATGATTTTTCGTGTCGCTAGAGGCGCTGCTGTTGCATGTGTCAAATGTCACATTGGTATTCACAACTTTTAATTTTGATTTTGAAAATAAAATAAACAGAGAATTTGCCACAGATAATGCCTTGTTGCTGTGCAATTAATTGTCATCATAATAAAAATAGAATATATATTTTTTGCACATCAAATGTTGAAGAGAAGTATCAGTGCTTTACAAACATTGGAAGATCCGATATTTAATCGAAATATGTAATGCCTTGTGAAGTAAAAACTTTTAATTTGAATAGTGTTGTTGAAATTAACATTTTCTATTATTACAGAAATGTTTTGTAGATAACCAATGACATTGCCAACATTACAGAACCCTGCAATAACACAAATACATGCATTCGTATAATAATCTCAAAATAAGGTACGTACAGTTTGCGGATACTTGTTTTGCAAATACTCAGTTTCTCTAACACAATAAAAATTGCTTAATACCACACCATGAATAATTTGACGTTTGACAATGACAATTTACACCTGCGACAAAAGCGCCTTTAACGACACGAAAAATCATTACTGTTGCTCTTTAAGGCCAAGATGGCCGCCATGTCGGTACTTTAGTATATCTACTGGCTTTGCATATTCATAGCTATTACTGACATCTATTGGGTGATTTTATAATTATAAAAATTCTGTTGAATACAAATCCTTCATAAATTTAATTTAAATTGCTAAAAAAATTCTCACCGAATACCCCTCGATCACTAATAAATGCTTATAATTTTATCACAACTTCCTCAAGACGTTGCTTTTAGGTAACAACCCTCCGCCTTCGGCGTCGAGTGGTTATCAAGCAACGCGCTTTCGGTAACTATGATAAAATTATTTCGTAATTATCAATGTCCTCGGGTTATTATAGCTGAAAATAACCAAAAATCGCATGTTGCTAAATCAGGTGATATGGCGGATGTTCTACAGTGTGTTAAAAAAACCTAACCCGGAGTAGGCTATGAACAAAAAAACGTATGTCAATTTAAAAAGTATTTAATAAATGGGTCGATTCTGTTCACATCTGTAAATCTTACAGATCTGTAAATTTGTAAATAATAAACAAAATCGCAACGAAACCTGCACTCTTATGTATAATTTTATATTAATTAACGACAATAGATGCGTTTTTGTCAGGTTTTTACAGATTTACAGATCTGTAAGACTTACATATATGAACAGAATCGACCCATAAATGTCTTATCTTATTTTAGAAATGGAAATAAATTAGAAAACGGCGAATGGAAATTCACTGTATCCGTCTTTATTATCTTTGCTCGTCGAAATTACATTTCAAGATCAATTTTGACTTGACTTTTGAATTGAATAGTGATCAGACATACGTTTCTCTGTATTTTCCGTATTACTTTTACAGTTTTTTGCCAAAAACTAAAGAAAATCCGGTATAACAGAAGAAAATTAACTTTCGCAATTTAATATATGTTTAAATGAAAGATAAATAACTGTTTAGACCGATTGCAAGTTTTTATTTCCACGGCCTACCTGTTTGTTTATTCGCAATAATCCTAGCGTTGGTCTCGTATTTAGAAAGAATTAAATGGCGGGAGGTCTGGCCATTACAGATTTTTTTATTTTAGAAGACCTGCTATACTTCACTTTAACGCGGATTCTCATATCTGTTTTGAATAGGACCTCGTAAGCTCGTACGAGATAAATAATTTGGAAAAAAATGTAGAGTTGAATCTAAAATCAACATGTCAAAACCACAATTGGTCATTTGTTACACTGATCTAAACATTCCACATTTTTTGTATACACGAACAAACATGCATACTCGTATAAACATTTATATGATTCGTCTCTCTCATTTTAGATCGCTTAGTAATTGAAATTCCAAGGGTTTGTAACTTTTAATAGAAAGGTTAACCATCCAATCTGTCGTGAGTTTGGCAATCCCGATGTTGTGCTGTTAATGGTTTGTTGCACATTGAACTAATAGTTCAGCCGCAGGATGTGTTGGATAGTATCCTTGGAGACTTGGCGACAACCGAACTCGTACATCTGGTCTCAAGTACACGGTTAGTGACGCCAAGTAGTACCATACCAAGAGCCAACTACAAAATAAAGTAGATTCACTTTCTAACCACTCAAATAGTACATAATAGTGCGCGAGATTAACCTAATTTCCATTATTTTTTCGTAAAACTGTTTATTAAAAAAAAAATCAACAGTGTTTAATTGAATACCTTGTAAGTAAATGTTACTTTTAAAAATTTGCTAAATTAATTAATTTTTATATATTCTTTACTTTATTTTAAAGTGTTCAAAAATGTATGTACACTATTATTCACGAAAGATGACTATTCAAGGACATTTGTTCGAAGAAAGAATACACAGCACTTTAGAGCAGTAGCTTAGCATCTTTTTGTATTAGAAAGAGAAATATTATTTGACCTATGTCTATTTAATTTATGTAGTGTGACAGATATACGTAAATACTGGCATTACTTTCTAACACACTATAAATAATAATGACATATGTCGTAGAATTACAGATACCTAATTATCTACTACACTGCCCTCTGTGCTAATATTTACCCAGTGGCGTTGACGTTTAAATCAATTTATTATAAGTTAAGTCTATGTTTTTGTATTTTGCAAAAACATAAGTGAAGAACATAAATCTTTCACAAAAGGCATTATTTAGAAAGAAACATAATTTTCAAATGAATTATTCTTATTTTTTCAGGTAAACTGTGTCCATAAATATTTCATGTTGCACGCCTATGTAAACGAAATGCAATGAAGTTAACTGCAGTTAATATTATATCAGACGGCTCACAAATAGTCATCTTTCAAGAATAATAGTTTACGAGTAATTTTTAAAAATATTGAATTAGTGTAAATAGGATATTTTCCCGATATAACTATGAAAAGAAAAACCGAAAAATCTGATGTGGTTAGCACATTATTTTCCGCCATTTAATTTTTATACAATTTAAATTAGTACAGAGTGATCCAGAATGATTGAAAGTTCCGCTTCGTTCTGATGTTTTGTTTGCCGCATCGTTGTTATAGTGAAATACGATTGACAGATTGCATGGGCGTACATATTTCCAATAATTTTCATCATTCCTCGCAGTAAGAATATATACTTCCAAAATATGTTCTTCCATAAACAACCATTCTAACTTGATGATTTGAATAAATAACAGTTTAATTACGAAGGTAAAAACAAATTGTTTGTCAAAAAATTCAAACTCATAACTCCGCTGACTTTTCCAAATGTCGGCAATATAGAAAATATAATTTGACATTGCCGGTAAATTGATACTACTTTTTTTCTGTGAAAGATAATTTTGATCACAATCTGAATTTTTTCGAGTCTCGTGACATTCAATCATTCTGGATCACTCCGTACAATACCTACTGGATAACTATTGTTCTAGTTGATAGAACCAAAGCTACTTAATAGGCGAAGGCTCGACGGCTTCAAAATTCTAGTTTTTTTTAATGTTAGACTTGGCTTGGACTTGATGAAACAGAAGCTTGGCATGGCTTGAAAAATCAAGCTTTTTGAACGGCAGGTTTAACTTGGTTTTTCAAGCTTTAAAACTGTAAAGTTTTGACGTAGCCGCAGCTACCTTTTTGGGTTGAAACTATATGCAACCAGGCCCGGATTAGCCATAAGGCCGTTGCCTAGGGCGCAGGCACGGAGGGGGCGCACATCGAGTAGTTGGAAAAATATGAAAACGCGGAGAAAGAAGTGCCTGCAGTTACCAGACGACGTAAACAGTTACATTTACTTTAATTATACAAAAACAGTATAGTAAGGTGATTGGTAAATCCTGTTGGGCTATGACAGTTGTCGAAGATTTTAAATAATTCTAATATTTATATACCGCGTGTCTACTTTTTATGAATCTTAGCAAATACAATGGTAAAATTTTCATATGATTGTAATTTCTGCCCTATTAATTTTAGAATAAAAGTATAAATACAAAAACTGTTCAGAATTAAAAACTGCATCTAGTAAGTCCAAATTTATTGTTTCCATGCGTTTCATTCGAGAGATAGAGAAGCAAAATAAAAGTTGTAATCTTTCGCTACTTAAAAAAAGATGGTAAATGTATCTATGATGACTGATAATAGTAAGTATATTTAAAAAAATAAATTTTATAAGGCAATCTGTTAACCCATGAGCTCAAACGAACCGCTTCGCGGTGAGTTTTACAAAGGACGAGTGCGATTACATGCCTTATGAAACATGTTTTAATACTATTTTTTCTATTGGGGTAATTTTATAATTCTATTAGATTTTTAATAAATGCGGCTTGTAAAATCAGTTACATTGGTAGCGCTTTTTGCTAACAAATTGAACTTTACAGATAAAAATTCATTGTTGATGACTGACTGCCATTTGATGTTGATATATGTTATTTATGTATCAGTTTTCAGAGCAGTCATTCATACCACCTCTAGAAATCGAAAAGCTCCAATAATAGTGCGTTTATAGGTCTATTTAACGTCATGTTTTCAGTGCGTTTATAGACTCAGAAATCCAGCAATATTAAAACTTTGTCAGATGTGACATTAAAAATACTTCTTATGGTCCATAAAAAAATAGACATTGGGTATATATTGTAAGAGAATGAGAGGTGCAGTCCTAAACTTTGGCCTAGGGCGTAAAGAAATGCTAATCCGGGCCTGTATGCAACCCCAAGGTAGAACAATTCATCCTTTCTAAAAGGTCGATGCACCAATCTCTGTTTAGGGTAGGAAAACCTGCCTAACTTCCAGGTAGACACGATGTGACTCTTCATATAATGGGATGCAAATACTTTAAAGTGATTTGGCATTTCCGTAACACAAGTTACCTGTAAATGCCTATATGGTTGTTAGAAATGATTTATAGTGATTTATATGAAACCTTATATGAGGACATTACAAATTCCTTGAAAGGTATATAATTATTATTAGGATTCAGGAAAAATTATAAGTTATGTATAATAATAAATGTATTCGCTTAATAAAATAAAACATGCATAAATAAAATGAGATATTGTAAATTACATATGTTTTATCTTTGAGGTGATATCCAGTAAACGCCCACACGGTACGAATGTCATCCTTACGATATCTTTGAACGAAGCAGATTGGCACACCCAGCAGCTGATTTATTATGCACGGGCTGAAATTAACGTCCTTTAGTTTTCTTTTAATCAATCATTGATGTCAGCTGTCATCGTATAAATATAGATAACCTGAAAAGATAAGTGTACATTGTTTTACTGCATTGATTTGCAGTCGTAGGAAAAGTATAGTATGTTTCATAAACTTTTTAGATACTCGTAACCAAAGTAACGTTTATGAAACTTGTTGCATAATCCTATTTGGTCTAACAGAAAGTATCGATCGACGATACAATTTTTTTTTGTTATTTAGGAATTCTTTTTTATTATAAACAAGAACTAACTGTATAGATACGTATGTCCGTAATTTGAAATTTGTTCTCATATTTGTTAATTTATAAAAGAGACAGATTTATTTATTTTCACAAACATAAAACTGGAAAGTACTTCTGTAAACATAATTACCTTCATCTTAATATTATCTTTCTCTGGTTTTTAATATCTGCGTCTTTCATGAAAAGTAATATTACACTACGACTTTATAAGATCTTAAAAGAAGTGTAGATTTACTTCCATTTACATAATTAATTTCTCCGTCTACAAATTGTAAATTACGTATGTACTTAGACACCTACTACTCCCTCGCTCTTTTACATTTATAATGAAGAAATACCAAGATTCTAGAATTTATAAAATATATCGCTCCCGGCAAAAGCTCAGCTTTTTGAAAGCATCAAAGCTCCGTTTTCTCAAAGATTATGTTGTACATGACTTTAAAAGTTTATGTAAATGTATATTCGATTTTGCTGATACATTTTATTATTTGACAACAAACCAACAATTTGTATTCTTTATTCACATATTTCTCGGAAAAATTGATTTACAATATTTTCATATGCAGATCTCGGGCTTCTATTCAATTTAAAATTGTCGTTTCTATAAAATGAATGAAAAATTGCCAATATGTCTGTTATTTCATTCAGAAACCTGAAGAATAACATTAATAAAATCTAGTTACTACAACGTATCCATATTTTTACGAGGGTGATTGAATGTTATTATGTCTTACTTGTAATAGATTTGTTGATTTGTTTATTAATGTCATGAATATCATGTAGATTATGTAGAGTATAATACCCGCGCGGGCATTATGAGTTGTTGTTATGGTAATGTCAAGTAATTGTCACTGGGATAAAGCCTAAAAAACAAACAGAAGCATTCATAGCTTACTTACTAGGTAAATGGGTCATACCAAAAAGAAAAAAATGTTGATTTTTCTTTCATAAATGAAAAATTTATCTAATATTATGCATATATACATAATAGTTATTTATGATATAAGTGTTAAAAGTGACATTTTATTTTGTGAGAAGGAAGTTTGGAACACGACGCGAAGCGGAGTGATCCAAACCTTCGAAAAAAATAAAATCACTTTTAACACGTATATCATACACTATTTTTTCGACAAACACTATTTTTTAATTTAAATTTGTATTTCTAATAATTTTTTGACATTCACTTTTAACACTAGTGTCAAAAGTAACAATGATCTGTCACTTTTAACACTGGTGTCATAAAATGACATTTTTAACGCTAAAAACAAACATTAAAAAGCCCACTTTTAATAGATTTGTAGAAAAAAAATATTTGATACTTTTCATTTATGATTTTCTTTATCAGTGCCGGCTCGAGCCGGTAAGCAGACGATCCGTTGCATCGGAGCGCCTTCCTTAAGGGGCGCCGAAGTAAGCAAAAAAATTACAATAATATTGACACATATTAGACAAATATACTCGTATGGAGTAAATATGTTGTAATATTAATTCATAGTTACATATGAGTATACAAATTAGCGGGAAATTCATTCTATAGCAGTGCCGCTTCGTGAATAAAAGGCGCCTTTGTGCCAAGTTATTTTTCAGCCCCCGCACAATGTATAATTTACAAATTCACACATTTACATTTATGTATTTAAAATCTAATACTTTGCTTTTTGCGATTTCAATTGAATTTGAAACAGAAGCAAAATACGGCCACTGTTAATGTTTACATTTGACACTAGACAATTAAATTTCTGCCTTTATCATTTTTTCTAGGTTTTACATTTACATATTTAAAATAAAATAATTTGTTTTTTTGCGATTTAGCATTGAATTTGACGTTTCAATATCAAATATAGAAGACATGCGTTCATATTTTCATTATAAATTAGCGCTCGTAGCGGACAACTACGGAGAACCAAAGATGCTGCATACTTCATCGTATTGCGGGCATGTCGTTTGTACAAAAAAATACGCTATATTTTATTACTTTTATTGCTTTAATGTGGAAAAATCATTAGATACATTTCAATATGATTAAACTCTACCATTATCAAATAAGACAAAGTGACCCCTATGGAGCGCATTTGAACAAACGTAGAAAAAAGTGTATATTTGTCGAACGAATTTCAAATATACAATATTTTTCAAGCAATACATCTCTTCTTTCATCGCTCGGTAAATAATATTCGTCCTCGTATATCTACATACAACTGCTATGAGTACGTAGTAAGAGATTGCATTTAAATTATTTCCAGTACTCTCTTTGCTTTCTAAGCGAATGTAACGTGAATATATAAATTCTAAACATAGACATCGCTCAGATCGTAGAGAATTTCAACTGTAATTATGGATTTCAAGCACAAATATTTGCGGTGGTGGGTAACTAAGTTTATATGCTAACTGTACGATGATACGGTGTTTTACTACTTTACCACAAACTAAGATAGATAGCATAATATAAGATATGAATATGCATCCGCATAAGTTATTTCAAAACTGGGACACTATGTTTGTAACAAAGAAACTTTAACCTATTTTTTACAATTATTAATGTTTACTCTTCCCTGTTGTCTTTTCATTTTAATTAATTACAATCCATTTGTTTTCTTTCTGTTTCTTTTTGTTTCTATACATCCTTTTTTCTCTTGACCTTTGGTCGCGTAACAGCTCGTTTTCTTCTCTTATTTCTCTGGTCTAAATGGTGTCCTTAAATGTCTTAATGATTCTTCTTCCATTCCGCGTGGCCAATAACTCTTCTTTTTATTCGATAACATTTGTTAATTTTCTTCATTACCTCGTCTTAACCTCCCAATTGTATATATATATATATATATATATATATATATATATATATATATATATATATATATATATATATATATATATATATATATATTTTAGTATGACGCGAAATTAAAATTATCATAATTTATACCTTTTGTTGTAATAGGGCTGTTGGCAAGAATTTTTATATGCCTTCTAAGTATTAAATTTAAAAAGATATCATTATTTAAATAGCCTCAAATTTGAAAAACAAAACACCAAATATCAATTAGATATTTTAAAATTAATTTTTGAAATTTGGATAATATTTTGAAAAAGTCGCGTGATCTGAAACAGAATGTCACGTCACAGCACATACATCTTCTTCGGCTCCAATAGGGGACTACAGTGCAATTGAACTAAGAGAATTTAGAAAAAATATTGAAAGTATATGTTTAATAATGAATATTAATAAAGAAATAAAAGGATATAATTTAAATACTTCGGAAATAAGGGGTTTTTTGTTGTAGCAGCTTGTCACTCGTACGAATTCCATATATATTACGAGTATTTTGATTGGCGGATCAAAGACGGCCTATAAATATATAACGAATACCAAGTTAGGGGAGGAGCTAATTCCAATGGAAGTAGAGAAATTCAAATAGCGGAGGCGTGGCTATCAGTTCAGTACTGCAATTCTCAAACAGTTTTTATTTGAATATAAATGTTTTGTATTAAACTTAATAATTTAAATACTCTTCCAATTATAAATCATGTAGACTTGTACTGTAAAATAATATTCATTTATTTTTTATAAATATAATTTAGAAATAGCATATATTTCAAGAACATTTAGGGCCATGAAGAAAACAGTTTGATATAAAAACTTGTATTCGTGGCGTCACATCTATATTTTCAAATTTCGGGGGACTATAACTCGCTTATTAAAGGGAATTTTTTCACTGGATTTTCACCAACAGTCTTAGTTTTACTTATACGTTCAGATGAAATTATATTTAAAAAATGGTGGAATCCCCTATTGGTCACTTTAAAGTGTCAATTCTTTGTGTTTTGTTACAAGTGTTATGATAAATATATTGTCAAAGTTGGCAAACAAGTGCCAAATTTCGTGTTAGATAATAAAAATTCAATATAAAATGAGTAATTTATAGTATCGTATTGTGCATTCTTGCAAAAATGCTGCAGGAGTAAACCTACTATTGAATTTATAAATATGCCAAAAGATGCGAAGAAAAGAAAATTGTGACTGGAACAATCCATCGTTTTCTGATAAAAATTTAGCCACCATCCAGCTATCGACTTTCGGTAAACTGTCCGACTTATCTTGAGTGTAGTCTTTTAGCCATTATTACTTTATTACTAATTTATAATAAAAATGTCAACTTCAAATGTCAAATTAGAAGTTAGTTATTAACATGTGACAAACTAACGCATACGTTTATTTATCTAGGGCCACTTTTACAATCATTAGATAAACCTCGTATAACGCTATACCAGGTATAAAATTGGAAATTGTATATTACAAACCTCGGATAAACCTCAGATAGAATGAACACCAGTATTTCTTATCCCATGGAAATCGGCCGTATAAACGTCGGATAACTTTATCCCTGGTTCTTATGGTTGCCACCACGTTGCCACGTAAACACTAACGATGTGTTGTTATTCATACGTTTGACAGATGTCAATTAAGTATTTCATCATCACTCCCAGAATCAAAAACATCGTTTATATCATCTAACGTTGTGAATAATGTAAATTAGAAGGCAGAAATAATAACAATATTTAAGAAAAATAGTCTAACAAGAAGATAATTTTATTGTATCAATACCAACCTAAAGTGATTTAACGTAATTCCTGGTATAACTATCTGATAGATAAAGATACATTGTAAAAGACAGTCTTGTTTATCGAAGGTATAGTTGCTAGGATAAAGTTATACCTCCGATAGCTATACCATAGTTTATCCATCAATTGTAAAAGTGGCCCTAAATAACAAAAATAAACGAAGTTGATGGAAAAACTGTTTTTCTATTGGCTGTGAATGACGTAATGTATGTGCTTTAACGACACAGGATTAGGGGGTTGTTTTTCATGACTAGTTTTGGCGCGAAACTATTAATTTAATTATTTACGAAAATAACAACAAATTATTAAAAAAATAATTATTAATAAGAAAAATATTGCATAAACTTTCATTTAAAATACTTTTTGAAAACTGTGAAACAGGCTCATTGACATATTTTATACGTCTCTACATTACTCGTTATCCAGGATAAGATTTTCAAGGTGAGGATCTTGAGAACTATAATATAAGAGATACGAAGTCGGCTAACTTAGACAAACGGAAGTCATTCAGATGTGTTTTATTATCCGGGGAAAAATCATAGGTTACAAGATGTAGGCAAAAATATTAATTAAATTTTTTATGTCTCACTAAAGCATTATGAACTGTTTATTGCTAGGATACGGTGTATATAAACATATCTATAACAACTGGGGCATAATGGGAGGGCATAATATTTCATTATACCCTCATTATAATTCGATCATCGTTTATGGACTTTAAATTAAAAATAATATGAACGGTATATAATGAATTTAATTTCTTTTTAATTTTAAGTCATTACACTAATAATAAGGACTGATTACAACAATTAATATATTAATTGATTACAACAATTAATATAAGAAAATAGCTTTAAAAGCATAACACAGAAATCAATTTTAATTTAATTATAATACTTAAAATTGATTATCAAAAAAACCTTAAAGTCATTTACTTTCACCACACATGAAATAAGTCCGTCGAATTGCAGACTGTAATGTTTCGCATTCATTTTTGACAGATGACGGATCACTAATTTTTTTGGGGACGATATTTATCCACGTTTGAAATCATTTTTGATATTATTTACCGTCACATGTGACACATCCAAAGCCGTACAAGCTCTCTAAAATGTAATAATATTCACAAATAAGTGCATAAATAAAGAACTGAGATCTGTCATGTGATAACGAACCTCAAAATATAATACTTACATCTTCTACAGACGCGAATGGTATAATTAGGAGATCATTTATACGTTTGTCTTCCTCAAAGTATACAGAAACATTCAAAATAAATTCTTTACACCGTTTCTACAAAATAACTTCCGAAACATTAAATTCACCCATTCCACCATCTACAACGATTTAAAACGTTGGTGTTTTAAAAATAAATAAATGTTGATAATAATACAATTAAACAACATCCTTAGCAACGTCAAAGCTGAAGCATTATTGTAATCAAAATTATTATAAATGAAAACTTATTTCACATAATCTAGTGAGACATGACATAAAATCTTGTATGCCCGACGAGCGTTACTAGATGATAATGCCCATCGGGCGACATCTATCCCTCCTGGCATTATTATCACGCCCTTGGTACATAAAATACTATTATTCTTGCAAATGACTTAAAAGTATAAATTAATATTGAATTTTGACTTGCACTTGGTTGTGGCACTTTTTTAAGATTTCTTTCTTTAACTGTGATTGCAAAATATAAAACTCATTAGCCAACATAATATACTATTAGATAGATTATTCGTGTTATTATTAAGATATAAACACATTTTTTTCTCTTCCTCCATATGTGTTTTGATTTCCCGGTATTTGAGCAACTCTGCTCTGGCGTTTCGTTGGTGGCGTCAAGTTGTATGATTAATTCACGTTGGAATTCCATTGCTGGGATTGCGGACTGACTGTTTGTTTCCACATGGTCTATATTTACCCGCAACGTGCAATGTCTACTGCTGGTCTCCGCAGAGTAAACCGTCAACACCAACACAACACATGTGATGATTCATACATTCACTTTTCACCAGTTGTTTGATACTTATGCGCGAATAAGATAAAAGAGTAGGAGAAAGTAAATGACAAGAAAAGGTGCTGTCAACTATTTATTCTAGCATTACAATTCAAAAGGATCTCAAATTTTTAATTGAAAATATTGTATGAGTCAAGCCTATACAAGTAAAATAATGGGGTCCTCCACCATAATTTCAAATTAAAACATGGGTCATTTATATTAAAAAGACTATCAAAGTTTATTCCAAACTTACATTACTTTTAAGACTTCTGATATCATCTCTTTACCTCCCGCTACCCTCGGTAAGGGGGGTATAGGGATCGTGTTAAAAATCGCATATCGAGATTTTGGTAAATGATCACGTTTTAAGGTCCCTAGACTCCAACTTTAACATTTTCACGATGGTGTGTGTGTGTGTGCATGTGTGTGCGTGCGCGTGAGTGAATGTGAGTGTGTGGATCCTCCACTCTAACTCAAATACCATCATTCAGATAATTTTGAAACCTTGTATTTCTACCTTATTCTAATATGAGAAGAAGCCAATAGATTTTGGTGTAAATTAGGTAACCGGAAATGGTACTTTACTTGAAGATCAAAATAGTTTTTTCGAAAAATACCTTCAAATGTTATTTTTTCGAGATTTGTGTTATTATAAAAATTAAAAACAATTAAATTTTCTACAGATTTGCATAAATATTTTTTCTATATATTTTATGGATAAATTTATAAAATTATCTATAATTTAAATCCCGAAGCCTACATTTTAAACAAGCACAACTCCTTGGTTACACAGTTCATATCACAAATGTATGTAAATTACAGATAAACATCACTGTCAAACAACTAATTATTTCAAATTAATAATAGTTACGTTTTAAAAAGAAAATAGTAAATAGAATTTCCAGCCAGAAATAGTGCGATAAATAAATATTCTAATAATAGAAAATACGAGAAGCTCTTATGTCTGAAATGGTTAATTTGCGAACCCATAGTAATGGGGGAGTTTAGTCATGTTTTCCACATTACTGCAATACTAAGCATGCAATATTACTATTAAAGGAATAAAAGTAATAAAATAAAGCGTATTTTTTTGTACAAACGATATTAAATTTATCGTTAGTTAAATCGCCCGCAATACGATGAAGTATTCGGCATCTTTGGTTCGCCGTAGTTGTCCGCTACGAGCGCTAGTTTAGAATGAAAACATGAAACGTCAAATTCAATGTCAAATCAAATTATTTGATTTTAAATATATAAACGTAAAACCCAGAAAATGCGATAAACACAGAAATTAAATTGTCAATTGTCAAATGTAAATATAAACAGGTAGCCGTGTTTTGCTTCTGTTTCTTTCAAAGAAGCACGTTTTGGGCACGTATGTCGAGACCTAATTCGTACATAGTTGATGTTGTGTACGCGATAATGGCGGGAAGAAAATATTGCAAAAGTTTGACATTTTTTTTGTATTTTTTAAAATTTTACAAAATATAAAAGTAAAAATGCTTTAGATTTAAAAATATTTTAACATATAAAAAAATCTTAAATTCTAAAATTCCCCCATTAAGCATTTTCCTCATTTAGTCTGTACTTTATGCTCCTAAACCTTTGGAACTGTTTCTTTCATTCTGTATTATCCTGTTATAAATCTTCAAATTAATTCTGCTCCACTTTGAATATAAATAAAAGTGTTTCAATTCGATCTTTTTACGTTGACACTGCCTGTTTAATGGCGGGAACTCCATCTCTTCTTGTGATATGTTATGCACGGCATGTGTTGTTTCAGGTCCCAGTGACCGGAAGTGCATCGCCCCCAACGTCCCTGCTACTACGAACCGGATGTGCCATGGCCCTACCACTCGGTAAGTCACCTTCCATACCATATACATATAGCTTATACCCAACCTTACCTGACTCCCAAAAACAATTCATGAATCAAGATGGTAGATAGGGGAAGGTCGTTACAAGTGTTGAGCTGACGAATGGTGAATTGGTAATGAAAAGAAAAGATGAGATATGATATATTAAGAAATTGAAGAGAGAGGGGTGAAGTTAAAGAATAAGTTATGTATAAAGCTCGGTATAAAGGTACTGCTTCAATGAGGTATACGATTTTGATCTAATTTAGAGAAAATACTATAATGTATTATTAACGTAGGTTTAAAAATAACATACCAGTATGTTTTATATTTATTAAGTACCTAAAAAAACAATATTAAATATTCTGTGATGTCACCTATACGAAATAACAGAAGCAACAAGAGTGAAAGAGTTATGCCTGTACCTACACCGGGTGTAACAAGAAAAACAGGCCATAGGTAGGCGTTTAACATGGGAAAACAGTTTTTCCTTGCTCAAAAGTGGCCTTAGACAATTATGCTTCAAATACATATTTTAGAGAACTAAATTTTTATATTTTTCTGTATATATATGCGGGCTATTCAATTAATTTCGAGCCTAATTTTCTCAAACTATTCCCCATTTCAGTTAATACATTTTTGCATTCGAAGCAATTTTCTAAAGATGGAGGTATGTCATTTATCTGTTATTTCAAAGCCAAGTAAATAATTGCACTCCGCACAATTTATCGCTGACCTGTGGAAATAAAAAAGTATTTGGGTGGCAAGTCGGGACTATATGGTGGATGACCCATAAATGCAATGTTTGTTCGTTTAAATAGCCTTCTGTTCGAGCGACAGTATGTGGACTACCGTTACTATTGGTCGATTTTGATACATCTTTTGAAAGAATGTAAGCAAGCATATCTAAATATATTATTCAGAATTGACCATAATATAATCATACCAGGCAATAGTTGCAATATGCCCAGTAATACCAAAAATGTAGCGACGATTTCTTTGTTACGGTTTTTTTAACGAACAACTTTTGTTGGAGCAAAATCATTTCACAGCGTTTGTATACTCAACTGCCCGGACATAATTCTCATTCTGAACTCTCTTCGACTCCACTAACGGACTTGCTTCCTATCCAGTATCACCGACGGTACGGTCCGTATGCCACAACTATTCAACACCACTGTCGAGTATCCAGTTCAACTCACCGTGACTGTTCCCATATACTCTATCTTCCCAATATGCCTCAAAACTACCGAGTATTCACTTCCATAGCTATCCCAGTATGCTACTAGACACACTAACTTCCACAACTAACAGACCTCCCCAGGGTCTGTATACAAAACAGAGCCCCACAGCCTCTGTATACACAACTGAGCTCCACAGCCTCTGTATACTCAACCCCCGATCTCATTTGGTGAACAATAAACCAATTTTCGTTATTTTGAATAGTTTAAATTTAGCAGCAAATGATGGTAGTTCTATGACTTAAACAGCGACATTTAATTATACTTTAGAGTTACTATTTAATAATTTGTATTTGCCCAAACCTAATGCATGTGGAGCTGTATTTAGTAATATTTTTGATTTTCAAGTTTATGTAGTCAAAATTCCTTTTACTTTAAAAGGAAGTATTGTAATCGCGAATAATTTCGGTTTTCAGATTTTAGCGGAAATATCCATTTTGACCATCCCTGAATCAATTTTGACTAATTTCGTTGTGACGTTTGTACATACGTACCTGTGTACGTACATACGTACGTACGTACGTATCTTGCATAACTCAAAAATGTTAAGCCGTAGAAAGTTGAAATTTTGTATTTAGGACTATTATGACATCTAGTTGTGCATCTCCCTTTTTGATCATTACACAGTTTTGAGAAGTGGTACTTTACTTGAAGCCTATAATAGATTTTAATGACAAACTATTTTAAAATATAATCCAAAACTTTTCAAATTTGGTATATAAGACTTTTATGTCAATGGGAATAACATAGTAGATTTTGGTTAAAATAGGCCAACCGGAAGTGATATATTACTTGAAGTTATTAACAGTTTTCTTGAATAAAATGGTTTTATTTTAATTTTAGAAATAAATGCTTCAAATAATAGTTTTAGAGAATTAAATTCTGCGTCTCGCACAACCAATGTTATTAAATTATCCCTTTGTAGAAGCGAGATAAGTAAATTAAAATTATATACTTTTTGATTTTGTTACAAAATTTTTGTAATAAACCTTGCTATAGATTAAGACAAAATAAAATAAATAAATAAATAAATATATCATCACGGCTTATTACCCATTGCCGGGTGTGCCAATCTGCTTTTTACACAGATATCGGTAATGATGAAATATTTGAACCGTGCGGGCGCTTACCAGGCGTCACTTCACGGGCACTCATTGCTGGCGTGGAGAGTGCACCACAGGGGTCAATTTTGTGCCATTTACAAAAAATACGTGCAATTTTATAATGGGGTATATTTCATGTTGGTCTTGCGTAGTAGGAAGTCGTGTGGTGTCCACATCAGATTTTTTCATAAATAACTTCTAGTAATGCCAATTTTTTCATAATTTAGTATCACTTTTTCAATACATATTGACACTTTAGATAATAAATGACATATAAATGTCAAATCATAATATAAAACTATGTTCCGTAACGCAACCGGTTCGACCAGATTTACGGTTTTGTGTTCCGTAAGTCCTGAAATTATTTACCGGTTTCAATTTGGAACGCGGTTCCTGAAAAAAGTTGGTAAAAAGTCGGATCACGGCAACCACGAAATAATCCTGGTTTCTCTGGTAATTTTACCCCCACTACTTTCAAACATCATCATAATAAATCAAACGATATCCGTCAATGTCAAATATCTAAACCGCATTTTTAGTGGTATTATTAATAATTATTACAGATGTAAGTATGAAAACATTATTTATATTTGATATATTGTTGATTGTGTTATTTTTATTGGCATTATTCAACATTATCGTTCTTTTAGTTAATTTTTATTTTTGTTAGGTTGTGTCAATTTTATATGTCATATGATTCAATGTCAATCTGTCTCGAAATAGATGGAAATATTCAGGAACCAATAGGAACCATGGTGTACCCGGAATCAAGATACTGGTTTTTTTGGCTGACTTACGGAACGTAGTAAAAATAATTAAATTATCCAAAAAAAAAACAATCAAATACTTTCACTTTTCAAAAAAATATATCAACGGCTGCAATATGAAAAATGAAAAGTGCAAAGTTACAAAGATTTTGGTGGAACAGGCCCCAGGTGTGAGCATTCGTGCGCAAAGCTTACGAGAGTGATTTTACACCAATAGACATGATCTGCCTTTTGGGTTAATGTTAAATAAAAGTTTTATTTTCTTTTTATCTAGGACTAAATATAATAATAATGAAATACATAAAAATACAATTTTACTGTTTCTATTTTTACCTCTCACTAAGTGGCATATTCAGAGAAATACAATCATAAAGGTTGCTACGCAAATAAAGATTGTTATCATAAAGACATTTGTAACAATCTTTATGAATTTGTCAATTCAGAACCTACATCGGTATTATTAACAATCTTTACAAAATAATAGTTGTGAATGAACCAGATTATTTGACAATAGCTAACTTCATTATACATATATAAACCTAATCTAACCTTAATCTTATATGTCAACGTTTTAATTTTTTTTACAAAATAATGAATTGCCAATTATATTTAGTACGTAAACGTTTTCCCATAAGAAGTAAAGAACAATATTATATTTATGTCGTATTTGGAAACATCTACATTATTTAGAAAGGGTTTGGTAATTCCTAGAAATGATCTCAACGTGATTGAAAATTTATGGGAAGATTTAATTTTTTTATTTTGACTGAATATGTAACAGAAACATTACACATCACACAGAGTTTTCAAGAATACCACAGAATGTCAAAAGCAACTTTCTACCACCACAGTCATTATCGCTCTTATGATCATTATTCAAATCAAAGAAGAATCTATATGTATAATAAACTGCATCCTGCTAAAATATAAAAAAAAACTATATTTGGCAGAAAGGTCAATATTAATAATATTTGATTGATATAATAAGCTGTCACATGTCAAATAGCAACGTGATAACAACCATAAATACATAGTTTTAACAGTCGTTATGATAAAGACCATAAAGACTGTCAAAACGCTTAACAATTGTTGACAGTAACCACTTTCAGTACTGAGAATACCAAATTCGATTTTAACAATCTTTATAGTACATAACAACCATAAAGACCATAACGACTACACAAATATTGAGTTCTGAATAGGCCCCTAAGAGAGGTATTGTATTCATGCTAAAAATCTCATATCCAGATTTTAGTGAATAAGCACGTTTTAAGGTCCCTAGAATCCGATTATAACATTTTTACGATAATGTCCGTATGTGTGTGTGTGGATGTGTGGATGTTGGATTCACGATTTCTCAAATACTATAAGACTTAAGACATTTTTAACATTGGTAACAATTGGACAACCGGAAGTAGTAGTTACAAGAAAAAAATCATCCAAATTACTTATATTAAAGAACGTTCAATTCTTTATTCGATAAATATAAATTCAATATTATATCTATAGATTTAGAGATAAAGAAATGCATATAAAATAATTTGATGTAAAAATCTCAGATCAAACTAATACAAGGCAAGAAATTCAAATGTTTGTAATTGACACAATGACACATAAATGTCACTGTCAAAAATATTTGTATGCCACTGTCAAAAATATTTGTACATTATTACGAAGATTATGAAATTAAAAAAAGTCAACAACGCAAAAGAATACGTAAAAAAGAATATAAAAGGAATTTGCGAAAAAATGACGAATATAAAGAAAAAGAAAAGGAAAGTAGAAAAAGAAAATTTCAGGATATTGAATACAAAGAAAATGTATGTGTTGTACATAATTTATATTAAAATATCCCATAGATTTTGCAAATATATGTGAGAATTATTTTGTAGTGAGACATGAATATATGTATTTGTATTTAAAAATATTTTTCGTTTTATGCGTACAACCAGGTAAAATATCTGGCGAGAGGTTATGTGCTGGCCACATCAGATTTTTATATATGATAGTAAATACATAATGTCCATAACAACATTAATCATGTATTTTTGTTTCATTAAATATTATCTATGCTGCTTCAATTAATCAATGCATTTTACCTTGTCCTTATTTTATTGTATTCAATATATATTATTTGTATCATAAATGAAATTCACAATGAAATCCCTGAAAGAAAGATTGATGATTGTTGATTGCATTGAATAAAATACCCCAAACAAAGAAAGATTGTTTCGAATGAAACATGATTTTCTACTCACAAGTCAAATTCTCTTTTATTTTTTTATTTTCAACAAAAGGTAGGTAAACGTATTTCATTTGAAAATATATATTAGCTGTTCTATTGAGGATTTTATTTTTCAAGAATATAAAAATAACCCTTCCGAAAACTATACAATTCTACGTGACCAGCAAACGAATATGTATCCCTAGAAAAATAAAAGATTTTTGATCCGATAGGGAGGCTTTATTTTTAATGTTATATTGTTGACTATTTTATATGAATTACCCTTTCTTCTTCACACAAAAAAGAATATGAATTATTTTCATTATGTGAGGGTCACGCTAAAATGTTTGGTTATAAGAAAATTATGTATGCTTTGGAAAACAAAATTTTAAACAGTAATTTATTTGTCATTGGGTTGGATAATATCGGGGTATTATCCAATCATAAATCAAGATCAAACTGCACCTACGTTTCCATCACTCTTTTCTTACGTGAAATTAAGTACAGTTGTTATACAACACTAACACATGAAATATTTTACAAAAATCCAGTGAAAGTACGTTAGCTATCACTGTCGAATGTATAGAGGTTATATACATGTACAACCGCAACTCTTTATTTGTATACAGCGTGTCCAGGATAACTTTTCCAACATGGGGATCTCGGGAACTATAAGAGATTCAAAGTCGCTTAAATTAGACAAAAGTTGCCACATTAAGGGCCGGTATTTCCATCTCCGGATAAAGTTCAGGATAACTATCCATCAGATAAATGATAAAATATCGCATTGAAATAAGAGCATAAATGAGGTAAATTATATTGAATGTCATTTTTTGATGCGATAATGTTCATTTATCCTATACAGATAAGTTATCCAGCACTTTATCCGAAGATGGAAATACTGGCCCTAAGACACAATTATAATGGTATTAAATCAAAGAAATTGTGAAAAGAATGCTAGCCGGCGGGATTTGAACCCGCATCCTCAACATTTGTACTGTTGAGGATGCGGGTTCAAATCCCGCCGGGTAACATTCTTTTCACAATATCTTTCATTTAATATTATTTAAAAAATACCACATTCATCTACTATTTACTAATTACAATGGTGTTTTGTTATTTGAGAAAAAACTCATAGGTTACTAGATATTGGTGAAAATGTAAATTTTGCATTTTTTTGTTCTTGCAAATATTTTCCAAATGTGAAATAATACTGGATTTTAATTTGCACATCTTTAAGGCACTTTTTTATATTCTTTCGAATAACGATGCTCAATTTTTTTATCACTATTTGTTTTCGAGTTATGATGTCAGTTTTAATTTTTATGTGGGCGCCATATTGGAAAGTTACACCATTGAAAACAGAATTTTTTAGCTTTCCAACCATGTTCAATTTGTCTATTTTCATTTGTTTCAAACACCGAAAATACAACAATTTCTAAATTTATAGGTTAACAACAATGGTTCTTGCAATGAAATAAATGAAATCATCAGTCAGGTATTTTCATTTGTTTAATTTAAAAAGTTTATAATATTCATATTCTGTAATATTTCTAACATACATAACATTGAAATATTTTTTAAAAATTTTGTTATAAATTCCATTGTCTTCTACGACATCCAAATAAAAATATGAAGACTTTTTAAAATTTTGAGAACTAATTGAAGAAATTATGAATGAAAATAATCAAATTGTTATTTCCAATTGTGTTTTTCAATTGTTTCATTGCAACAATCATTGTTTTTAACCTATAAATTGTATGCCTCATCAGTTTTTCCAAAACGTGGAACATGTAAAAATTTGCCAAGAAATTTTAACACTATTAGATAGTGGCGGTCACTAATTTTTTCAGATATTGTGACAGGTGAGGATACATTCCTTTTTTCGACGTACTAACATGCCAAGAATATCGTGTATGAATTCGTAAAGATGGGGAAACATCAACAATAACCAAGAATCATTACAGGACTGATAAATGCAATTAATTTGGATGGACAGAAAGCAGTTACAGCAAAATGATATTGTGAATAATGTTTGCCTAAAGTACGCAATAGTGTTCCAGTGAGAGACAGGAATTATATTACATAATGTTAATGAGTCTTTCCATAGGGGAGTTTCAAACCTATTTTTACCTCTCGCTAAGAGAGGTATTGGATTCATGCTAAAAATCGCATATCCAGATTTTAGTGAATAAGCACGTTTTAAGGTCCCTAGAATCCGATTATAACATTTTTACGATGATGTCCGTATGTGTGTGTGTGTGTGTGTGTGTGTGTGTGTGTGTGTGTGTGTGCGTGTGTGCGCGTACGTGCGTGCGTGCGTGCGTGTGTGTGTATGTGGATGTTGGATCCACGATTTCTCAAATACCATAAGACTTAAGACATTTTTAACTACAGACTCCTCAATCTAACAATAATGGGAAGAGTTGATTAAGTTTTGGTAACAATTGGACAACCGGAAGTAGTTGTTACAAGAAAAAAATCATCTAAATATTATTTATCGAAAATTTATGTAAATACTTATATTAAAGAACGTTAAATTCTTTATTCGATAAATATAAATTCATTATTATATCCTATAGATTTAGTGATAAAGAAATGCATATAAAATAATTTGATGTAAAAATTCTCAGTTCAAACTACTTCAAGGCAAGAAATTCAAATGTTTGTAATTGACACATAAATGTCACTGTCAAAAATATTTGTATGCCACTGTCAAAAATATTTGTACATCATTATGAAGATTATGAAAATAAATAAAAAGTCAACAATGCAAAAGAATATACGTAAAAAAGAATATAAAAGGAATTTGCGAAAAAATGACGAATATAAAGAAAAAGAAAAGGAAAGTAGAAAAAAAATTCAGGATATCGAATATAAAGAAAATGTATGTATTGTAGATAATTTATATTAAAATATCCCATAGATTTTGCAATTATATGTGAGAATTATTTTGTAGTGAGACATGAATATATGTATTTGTAATTAAAAATATTTTTCGTTTTATGCGTACAACCAGGTAAAATATTTGGCGAGAGGTTATGTGTTGGCCACATCAGATTTTTTTTATTAAAAGTTAACGGAAGAAATGGAAGGAAAGGGAAAGAAAGAGCACATTTAAAATACAATTCCAAAAAATATGAACGATGTGTCTTATTCTTGATAATTCTAGAATGACCCTCATGTCACATTTAATAGTTATTGGGTTCGGGATTTGAACCCGCGATTTCTTGTTTACAAACAAAGTTCATTAACCATCTACCTCCAATGTTTGTTTTTGAATCCATACGCGTATATTATTAAACATTGTCCATAAAAAATTAACGGTTTATTGATTTGTTCGCTTCCTCTTCCGTTTTTCATCTTCCGGTTGGAATAAACAAACAACGTCAAATTATTTCTATCGCGTGTGGACCCTTATACGTAACCAAAGAGGCGAATGGTAATCAATAAAAGTATGCAAGACACGTGGGTGTAGTTTATACACGTGTTAAATATGGATAATATGACATTGAGACTATTAAGATTGCGTATATGGTGGACAGCTAGGTACTGATCATAAGCCATAGCCATAGCAAAATATATATTTGAATATTAGTGTGCAGAATAATAATGATGGTGATTGGAAGTAGCTCGAACTCATGACACAAACAATTATCAGTAAATTTGTCTACTAAGTTATTTGTTTGCATTATGTTGAATGAATCATGGAAAAGTTGACATCGAAACCAATAAGAAAAAAATAATTTTTCAACACGTTCTTATAAAATGCCACTTTATCCATTGAAATTTTGTTACACAACACTAAGATGAGGATTAATAAATAGTTATTTACGTCATAAGTACCTAGGTAGGTACGTAAAGCTAGTCTTTAGTCACGAAAGGGTCAGAATTTAAACACGAGAATAGTGAGGGTTTTGAGACCCCTGAGTGACTAAAAATGCTTTACGTATGTATATTGTACAATATTTTATCTACGATTACGATAGTATCTAAAAACCCAATGAATATAAAAAAAATCTTTTATTTATGAATTAGGATCAGAATATTAAATGAAAATCTGATGTGGCCAGCACATTACCTTCCGCCAGTTCTATGCATTTTATACAAATTCCAAACTGACAGTTTCTTCCGAAAGATTCTTCATTTCCAGTACATTACCTTCTCGCAGTTCTATGTATTTTGTACAAATTCCATACAGAAAGTTTCTTATAATTGATTCTATATTTGCAGTAAAATTATAACACAAACATACTATGTCAATCGCACTTGACATTGACATCTGTGTATCAGAATATTAAAAAAATATATTTGCTGTTTCCAGTGTTATTGCATAGCTGGCTGCTTTATGGAATTTACTTTCTCTATAATTTTTTAACTCAATATCCGTTGAATATGAAGTATAAAATGTAATAAATCGTGTAGAGAATAACATATTCTTTAATATTTATAATAACATTAATTGTAAAAAAAATTATATTTAAGAGTGTTTTTTCAAGAAAAACTGTTAAAATCTTCAAATTAGGGTACTTTCGGTCGACCAATTATAACCAAAATCTAATCAGCTCTTCATATGGATATAACGAAGAGGAATACAACAGAATTATAATTTTTAGAATTGTAGTGTTGGAGTTATCGACGTAGAAAAAATCGTCACACATACACACACACACACACACACACACACACACACACACACACACACATGCACACACATGCCCCCATACACCCATACACACATACACACACACACACATTCACACATACACACATACACACATATACACATATACACATATACACATACACACATACACACATGCACACATACACACATACACACATACACACATACACACATACACACATACACACATACACACATATACACATATACACACACACACACACACACACACACACACACACACACACACACATGCACACACATGCCCCCATACACCCATACACACATACACACACACACACATTCACACATACACACATACACACATATACACATATACACACACACACACACACACACACACACACACACACACACACACATGCACACACATGCCCCCATACACCCATACACACATACACACACACACACATTCACACATACACACATACACACATATACACATATACACACACACACACACACACACACACACACACACACACACACACATGCACACACATGCCCCCATACACCCATACACACATACACACACACACACATTCACACATACACACATACACACATATACACATATACACATATACACATACACACATACACACATGCACACATACACACATACACACATACACACATACACACATACACACATACACACATACACACATACACACATACACACATACACACATACACACTTACACACATACACACATACACACATACACACATACACACATACGCACTTACACATATACACACATACACATATACACACATACACACAGACAACATCGCAAAAATAG
Organism: Harpalus rubripes; assembly: GCA_963082715.1. Classification (NCBI taxonomy): domain Eukaryota; kingdom Metazoa; phylum Arthropoda; class Insecta; order Coleoptera; family Carabidae; genus Harpalus; species Harpalus rubripes. The sequence goes on along the minus strand of OY720449.1, from coordinate 73,893,937 downwards.
TAAAATCGTATTCTAGGGACTCTAAAACGTGCTTATTCATTAAAAACTCACCAGCGATTTTTTTGACCAAAAACAATACCTTCCTTACCTAAAGTTATGACGGCAGGTAATAAGTTTGCCATGATAACAAAATATTAATCCAAATTTGCAAATTTAACGTGATTATTTCATTCATTTCAAATTTGACCAATCAGAATGTCTCATTTTCCATTGTTGTGCATTTTAAATAATACTATGTTCCGTAAGTCAACCAAAAAACCAATGTGTTGATTCTTGGAACACCATGGTACCTGAATATTTTCATCATCGGGACAGATTGACATTTAAAATTGTCACAACCTACCAAAAATAAAAATTAACCAAATGAATGATAACGTTGAAGATGCCCACCAAATTGTACATTTTATCGCATTTAATGTCAATAATAACAACACAACCAACAATATAATAAATATAAATAATGTTTTTTACGTCCATTAAAAATAAAGTATGCCTTTTTTAATTCATGAAAGTTTGACAAAAATGCATTTTTTTAACACTGTGGAGTAAAATAACGAAGCGCTGCGACACTTTTTTCACGCTCCCATTACAGACGTAAAAAAAATTGTATGCAACTTGTGAATGATTTGCGCACTCGCCTTCGGCTCGTTCGGCAAATTTTCTTCTCGTGAAAAAAAATAATTTACTCACCTGGTACATAAATAACTATTTCATATTTACATCTATAATAATTATTAGTAATACCACTAACGCGGTTTGGAAATTCGACATTGACATTTATGGTTTGATTTTGTTATGATGATTGTTTGAAAGTAGCGGCAGTGGGGATAAAAATACCAAAGAACCGTGGTCCGGCTTTATACCAACTATTTTCATTAACCGCGTTCCATATAGAAAATGGTTAATAATTTCAAGACTTACGGAACACTAAACCGTAAACCTGATCGAACCGGTTGCGTTACGGAACCTACTGTAAGTGATTAAATAGCACCTAGCTTTTAACAGCGATTAAAATGAAGCTAGCTTTTATATACAAATTTTGAACATTCTGAAGGCATATTTAGCCGGATAATTAGTCGCGGAAGCAAGATTCTTACATGGCGAATTATTCGATTCAAGCAAATTTTATTTATTATTTTTTGACATTTATTTGACAAGTAAAAAAAACAAATGAATGAAATAATCTTGAGATATACCTCTCGTGCTAAAGAATTGAAATGATTAAATTTGATGTCTGGCTTATTTATAAAATTTTGCTTCGGTCTCGGGTTTTTTAAAATTATTCTGTACTCAAACACCTTTTAAGCAAAATTTATTGCATATGCCAGACATGCCAAATTTAATCAATTAAATTCTTAGCACTCGGGATATAACCATTGATTAAAAATTTGAATACCTGTGACTAATGAAATCTTGTTATTAAAAATAAACAACCTTTTTACAAACTTAAAACTGAATTTTTATTCAAAATCTCGTATCGGCCAGTGACACTAATAATGTACACTTCAAGAATTAAATATATAATAGAAAATAATTTTCCGAATTTGAGAAAAATCCTTTTTGGTTGAGAATCAGTACATGGAAATGTATAAGTAAGACCATGTATAAATAAATATACCATCATGAGCTTTGTTTATATTATAATAATTATAAATATTTTAATTAGCGTATATTTTGTTAGTCATAAATTTGGGTCATTTATATTTTATGTGTATACATAGAATAACAATTATTATTTATGGTAAACAAGATACGACGAAAAATAAAATGAATCACATATTACAAATACTTTCTTCTAAGAAATATGTATATAAAAGAGATTATGTATATATAATCTTTTTAAACAGATTATAAATTATTTGTAGATTTTAAATTTTTTTTAATGCAGGCATAAAAAAGCGTAGAATAGTATCTCCATTAAAATAAAATAAAATTCCCCCAAATAAAATTTAACTGAACGTAGTCGGGCAGAACAAGCAATATTGTACTCAATTTGCATTTCAAACCCCTGCAATATTTATTTTCTTATTTATGATTTCCTCATAGTAATCTTTATGCAAATCTTTCTAGGAAACGAGAAATTATTTCTTAGAAGTCTCTATTAATTACTTCGAAACACCTTCGCATAATAATTTTCAACGGACACTTGAAAAATTTATTTTCCGACAACGAAGATTCTTAGGCCATTTGACTACACGACTGTGGTAATAAAATAGTCATAAACGCAGTCAAAATCTCGAGGCGTAAAGTTGTTAGACATCGTGTTCTGTTTGTAAACATTTCCTAGAACAATATGAGTTCGCTTCCGAATACCAAATAGGCACAAGCCAACAATCCTTCCCCCTAGGACTATGAGCTTAGATGAGTACAGGATTGTAGTAAGGAGGAGGCAAATTATATTAGATTATGAGATAATATTACACAAAGGATAATTTGTAACGTAGAGAGAGATATTTTGAAGAGTGTTTTACATAGATATTATTTTAAAATAATGAATTGAATCAGCCTCAATTTATTTTTATTTTTGAATATAAATAGGTTTGTTCCAGCCTTTCACTGCTGATTAGTGATGTGCAAATTTCGGATACCTATTTTTTTCAAAGTTTCACAAAATGTTTCATTTAAATTTCAAGAAACTCAACAATTGTCAGTTGAATTTAAAATATTTGGATCTCATCAGATTAACTAATTTGAAAATAAATAAAAAAACACAAGCTTCAAAACAGAATAAAAATTTATTATTCAAAATGTAATACAAAAATATAAAAAAATAAGTATTAAACCATTTAAAATAGAAAGTATCTTATTGTCTTTTGTATTTATTTCATTGAAATATCGCCAAATTCTACCTTTATTTTCACCATATTTAATCTGTATAAATTCTGAATTTTATATTCCATAAATAATATGCAAGTTCCAGCCACAGATATAAAATAAATAGATTGCTAAACCCGTATGCTAGCTTTGAGATTTCATGGGCGGTTATCAAGTCGATGTGCTTATAATATTCAAAAATACAATAATAATACTGAAATTTCACTTTCAAATATACAAGTGAAAATATATAATCTGCATTTTGCCTAATTATTCTAGCAGCGCACACCATTTTAATGTTTTAAATAGTTTTTCTTATTTCGCGTTTACAGAGTAACTTTTAGGTCACTGTTTTTAGTCAACAAATAGATATCGTTTACAAAGTTTAACGTTGGACATATATTTCTCTGTTTCGGAATTAAAATGTCACATTCTAGCACGCATATTGATGTTGGAAGGAACTTCATTTTTGGTGATATTTTGTTATTTGAGATTGGCATGACTGCAATAAATAGGTACACTAACTATCTAGGCAACGGACAGAATAAAAGCAAAAATCACTGTCACCACACCAACCTAATCATTCTACCAAAAATTGATATTGTCAAATGTTTTTTTATAAAAAAAAATAATATAAATGAAAGCTTTAACAGAGAAAATAGTATAAAACAGAAATCAATTGAAGCACTCGGTCGTTGGCCCACTCACCGCTGCGCGCTCGTGAGCGAATTTGTAACTCGTGCTAGAATTCGTTTCCTTCTATAACTTATGTTTTAACATACTACAGAATGATCCAGAATAATTGAAAGTCACGTGACTTAAAAAAGTTCTGATTATGGTCAAAATTATCTTCCAAGGAAAAAAATTAGCATCAATTTATCAGGAATGTCAAATTATGGTACCTATATTACCGATATTTGAAAAAGTCAGCGACGTCACGTATTTTGAATTTTTGGATATACAGTTCGTTTTTGTCTTGTAAAATTAAACTTTTATTTGTTCAAATCGTTACGTTAGAATGCTGTTTACGGAAGAACAGACAAGTTTATTTTGGATGCATATAATTGCGGCAACAAAAAATCAGAACGAGGCGGATCACTCTGTGTTATACTGTTTATTGAAGTATTTATAATTTGTGAAATTTTAGTCGAAAGCAGTGTTGTAAAGTTTTTAGGGATTTTTTATATTTGTGATGGTAGTAAATTAGGCTTAGTGTCAAATACAGATATTATTTTAATTATCGTTGCTCGTGTAAAAACAATTTGATTGTTTTTATAATATAATTACATCAATCAGTATTTCTTTTTAGGCTGTTAACATAATAATTATAAATTTTAACTTCAAAACTTCATAAGTGTTGACAAAATGTCAAAATAAATTATAACAAATGTTTATTGGCGCTAAATATGAAAAATATATTATGAATAATATAATAAAAATCTGATGGGGCCAGCACATAACCTCTCGCCAGATATTTTACCTGGTTGTACGCATAAAACGAAAAATATTTTTAATTACAAATACATATATTCATGTCTCCCTACAAAATAATTCTCACATATATTTACAAAATCTATGAGATATTTTAATATAAATTATGTACAATACATACATTTTCTTTATATTCAATATCCTGAATTTTTTCTACTTTTCTTTTCTTTTTCTTTATATTCGTTATTTTTTCGCAAATTCCTTTTATATTCTTTTGCGTTGTTGACTTTTTATTTATTTTCATAATCTTCATAATGATGTACAAATATTTTTGACAGTGGCATACAAATATTTTTGACAGTGTCACTTATGTGTCAATTACAAACATTTGAATTTCTTGCCTTGAAGTAGTTTGATCTGAGAATTTTTACATCAAATTATTTTATATGCATTTCTTTATCTGTAAATCTATAGAAGATATAATAATGAATTTATATTTATCGAATAAAGACTTTAACGTTCTTTAATATAAGTATTTACATAAATTTTCGATAAATAATATTTAGATGATTTTTTTCTTGTATAACTACTACTTCCGGTTGTCCAATTGTTACCAAAACTGAATCGACTCTTCCCATTATTGTTAGATTGAGGAATCCGTAGTTAAAAATGTCTTAAGTCTTATAGTATTTGAGAAATCGTGGATCCAACATCCATACATCCACACACACATACGGACATCATCGTAAAAATGTTATAATCGGATTCTAGGGACCTTAAAACGTGCTTATTCACTGGATATGAGATTTTTAGCATGAATTCAATACCTCTCTTAGCGAAAGGTAAAAATGCATATTATTTGACCGTTTCTGAGACATGATTAATCTTTTGATGTGTCGTAATTTTTTTGTTGCAACTCGATTTATTTTGTGATCAATTAAATAAAAGACCACTATATTATATTTTAGAGACTTTTAGTGTAAAATATACTTTTATACCATAAATCACCGCATAAGTAATTTGCCACGTATGCTTTCTAAAACTACGAAGCTGCATCTTACAGAAATGCATGCGTTCAAAATTGTGCATTATTCAAATCTTTCAGTTACATATCATCGACTCATATTTAACATTATCTTGTTTCTTGTTCCTCCTGAGTCCGTTCTTCCCGTTCTTCTCGGAGTCCATCGTCCTATGCGAGATGAGGTTTTTATTCACCACTCGTACACAGCACTTCGCTCATATCCTGTCGGATATCTCTTTGTCTGTCCTCATCTGCACCTAGTGAGTCCGTGCGCATAACGAACAACTCGAGGAAGACAGGTACACTAGCGTGCACAACAAAACAAGGATGGTCGCAGATATCTGTGTGGTCACTCCTGAGAAAACGACATTGTCTTCGCGAAATCAAGGACGAAGGACTCCACATTGTGAGAAATACAATAGTATGTGAAAATGAAAAGATTAGAGAGCATTGTCTAAGAGAAATTAATTATTTTATTGTATACACCTGTGGTCTTGTGGTTTTTGTGGTTACGAGACGATTTATGAACGTAACCACTAAGATGTTATATGAGATTAATTAGAATGTCTTTGTAATTACGTTACTACACTTTGTGGTTCTGATATCTCGAACTATTTACAAATTTTTATTGACTATTTCACTCATAAATATATAAACCAATCCAAATTCAAGATTCTACATAGTTACCAAGTTTCATTTCGACAAAACACCGTCATAAATTTTTTTCGCATCCTTTAAGCCAATAAGATGTCGTATTTTTACAAGTAAGTGAGTTTTGATAAGCGAAAATTTTTGACGTTTTAGAAACATGTTGTTTACATACCTGTCAAAGTCTGTATATTTTCAGTGTTCAGTTTTTATTAAAAACGAGTCGATTCGGACAGGAATCTAATTAAAACGTTGAAAAAGCAAATTGAAACATAACACCACTTAGCACAATAAAACTTACAAAATTTTTGTCAAGAACAAAATTATATAAATGATTACCTGATTTTTATTTTGGAAATAGTCATCCGAATACCATTCGTGGTTAAATTTTATCCTGGAAAAATTTTCCTATTGCTTTACTCGAGCCTGTTGCCAATTTATCTCGTGACATTGATCAAAAATCACTCGTTTAACAACTCGTGATTTTTTTGTCAATGCAACTCAATAAATTGCTAGGCAACCGGCTCTCGTAACAACCTGAAAATTTTTCCGGCAAAAATTTACCACTTATATCATATATGAAAAATAATTATTATTTTCGAATATTTTCCACGCCAGCTATAAATATTTAGAAAATGATTTTTTTCGATACTAATTATTTACATAAGAGTCAAAAAAATGGTACATTACTGACTAGAAGCCATATTGAAATACAAGGCACTTCGTGCCAAATATTTTACGGCTCCGAGTTAAGTATGGTATGACTAGCGAATGAAAGTTGACGTTTAAATTATTTTTATAGATGTGGTTTCTTTTGAAACCCTAGAGAAGAATAGAATTGTACGAAATATTCAGGTATGAAATTTTTGCATGAACCCATTTAAATACTGAAATAGGAAAGCACAGAAATATATTACTATGTATGGCTGAAAATAGATGGCCGACTAGGGTAACTGACAGAGCTGGGCAATACTTGCAAGAAAAGTACTTTATTAGGCTTGCAAGTACTTACAGTACTTCAAGTACTGTACTTTCTATTTATAGTACTTTGTACTTGACAAAGTAAGTCTATTCACATGTACTTAGTACTTAATACTTGGAAAAATACTTGGAGTATTTTTAAATACTTGAAGTACTTTAAATGTACTTGAAGTATTTTAAATGTACTTGAAGTATTTTAAATGTATTTGAATTACTTTAAATGTACTTGAAGTTCGATGAATAATTTAAAAGTTAACAATGTTATGAGAATTGTTTGTCTGTCAGTGTTTCTTTTACAGTGGTGTGGTGTTATTCCTGTTGTACATAATTATGTAAATTTCATGAATAAATATATTTTCAGCGATAATATGAAAGTAAAGATATATTAGCAACTTTTTTGCCATAAATAAATTAATTCTAATCTGCATATTGCATATACAGAATATAATGTTTGTATTACATAACTACAGTGCTGGGACTTCGCGTATCGCCTGGCGATCGCATGACGTAAAAATGACATCATTCTAACATCTCGGTATAGCTTCTCGTATCGCTTGGTGATCATATGACGTCATTTTACGTCATGAGATCGCTAGGTGATACGGCAGTCCCAGCGAGAAACTCTTGTTTTAAACAACCAAATAAATATCGCATATTGAAATTTTTGTCAACAATCACCTTTTAAGGTCCATATACTTAATCAAAAAAATATCTATTATATGAAAAAGTAATTGCACCTAAATTTACAAGTATTTTTTGAAAAACTTGGTACTTTCAAGTTCTTTAGAAACTAAAAAACTACTTGTACTTCAAGTACATTTAAAAACATCAAGATACTTGGTACTTGTACTTCAACTACTACTTTCCGGTACTTTGCCCAGCTCTGGTAACTGAATATTAGAACATGGATGCGTTTAAAATATTTTAAACATTTGTCGTTTATGTTGACTATAAATAAAATATTTTGATCTTTAAACTATTTAGTTTGGCAATTCTATGAAATAGGATTATTTTTAATATCCTCTAAAAGTAATTCCGACTCGACAGTTGCTAACATCTAAGACGAACTAACTAGAATTTGCGGTATTAAATATTTTAAATACATCCCTGAATCCAGTTGCTAAGATCATTTTAATTTGAGTACAATTCTGTAACGGAATACCTAAGGGTCAGTTTCCTTTCAAATCACATTTAGGGAAATATTTTCAAAAGAAACCACATCTACTAAATAATCTAATCTAAACGTCAACTTTCATTCGCTAGTCATACCATACAGACATTTTACTGATCTTTGATTATAATAAAAATTAATTTTAAATATATTAATTAAATCTGATTTTCTATAAATATTTGGTAGTGCGCTTCTCTCGTTTCTAAGGTGACAGAAAAAATTTAATAAATAAACGAAAACCAATAAATTACTGTCAGTTTTGCATTTGGCCCTTTAGAGATTCTGGGATAAACATATCCAATGTTCAAAACACAACTACTGGGACCCGTAGAATAGCATGCGACATTAGCGAAATTTTAGGGAACTAAATTAATGGCGACCAGTAGGACATGTCCTACCATCGTTTTGTTTAACAGAAAAAGAAGTTCTTACATTTTGATTATATAATTTATTTTGAAAATATTCGAAAAATAAGCGAATTATAGAAAATTAACATATATACATCAAAAAGTGCTGTATTAAAGAGTGCACGAGCAAAAATAAATTCAAGACGTATTTTATAATTTTAGGCAAAGAAGATAAACTTGATTGATTGTACGTATAGAATAGTATATTTTACAAGTAATGGAATGGCCCATTTTCCACACGACGAACAAGTTTATGGTTCGAGCCGAAGGCGAGGATTACGGTTTGTGAGTATGGATTATGCCATTCCATACGTGTTGTTGTAGATTATACTTTCTCCAACAAGATTTTGGAAATTATACAGAAACTATTGATTGATTATAACAATTATCATATATCTACAATGATTATGACGTTATAGCAGGAATGGCTAAAAGATAAATACTACTGTAGATGGCTAAGGCATATTACAAGATTGTGATAAAATAAAACAAGATAAGAATTTGCAGAACTGCATAGAAGGAAAAAGGTAAAAATTAAAGATTAGCAAATGAAAATAGAACAAGAGAATAAAAGAAATGTAAATTTATTAGTTTTGAAGGAATCCTGTTGTGTTTCAAAATTATTTAACATATGAGAAAATATTAAATTTCATCCAGCTATGTTGCATATTTCTAAATTACTTATTTCTAATATAATATTAGCTTATTTACATTAATTAATTAATTGATTTATTTATTTATTTACCTAATTTACTCTTCCTCCTCACCCAAAGGTTCCTCCCACTCCCATCGCCCCTCCAAGGCCATATACAGCCCGAAGGCTGTAATGGCCGCAACGTCTACTCCAAATTTTAAAATTGTGCATGTGAATATGGCCGCTTTTTTCCAGATATAATGAAACATTTTGCTATCTTCAATTTACTTCTGCACTCGTATCCACACGAAATAACAATAATACTAGTATTACTATAGTATTTAAATAATACTATTATAACAATGTAGAATATATTATGGTTACCTGGTAACCAATTAAATATAAATAGGTACATTATTGTACCTGTAATCCATTTGGCACGTGACTAATGCCCGGTTGCACCGCTGACGCTACAATTTAAATTAACAATATCGTATGAAAATGAAATGTTAAATGAATAATTGAATATTGTTGTCAAAATTTCGGTTTACATTTTTTTGTTTGTCTAGTTAGAAATTTAATTGCCATAGCTAGCAGTTAAAGTATACAGGTACGTATTTATTACCTTATTTATTGAGACTAGCACTGTAAAATATAGTGTCTGCCATTGAGTTGTGAAGACAATGATTTTTTTCTGTCTGTATATCTTTGGAAGTTTACTGTAATAATTTGTGGAATTAATTTTTGAGATTATATTCAAAGTGCACGTAATTTTGTGACTAATAGTGTAACTCGTTATCATCTCACGTATCTGCAAAATTTAATAAAATAACATTTAATTTTCCAGAAATAATAAAACATTTTGCTTTTTTATTTCGGTTTACGTCTTCACTCGTATCATTATTTAGGTATTACGTAGAATTATCTACATAGCTTTCTGCTACTGCTACTGCCAGCCACCATGTCTTTTCAATGAAAGTAAGTCACCACCTGAATCCACGAGAATGGTAGCTGATGATCTTCATATACCATCAAATATTTTTTTTGATGCCGGTTCATAACTTTCTTACAATAGCAGCATTTATATCTTTCTTTTGCTTTTTACCTCTCGCTAAGAGAGGTATTGTATTCATGCTAAAAATCGCATATCCAGATTTTAATGAATAAGCACGTTTTAAGGTCCCTAGAATCCGATTATAACATTTTTACGATGATGTCCGTATGTGTCTGTGTGTGGATGTGTGTGTGTGTGTGTGTGTGTGTGTGTGTGTGTGTGTGTGTGTGTGTGGATGTGTGTGTGTGTGTGTGTGTGTGTGTGTGTGTGTGTGTGTGTGTGTGTGTGTGTGTGTGTGTGTGTGTGTGTGTGTGTGTGTGGATGTTGGATTCACTATATCTCAAATACTATAAGACTTAAGACATTTTTAACTACGGATTCCTCAATCTAACAATAATGGGAAGAGTCGAGTCAGTTTTGGTAACAATTGGACAACCGGAAGTAGTAGTTACACGAAAAAAAACATCTAAATATTATTTATCGAAAATTTATGTAAATACTTATATTAAAGAACGGTAAATTCTTTATTCGATAAATATAAATTCATTATTATATCTTCTATAGATTTAGAGATAAAGAAAGGCATATAAAATAATTTGATGTAAAAAATCTCAGATCAAACTACTACAAGGCAAGAAATTCAAATGTTTGTAATTGACACATAATGTCACTGTCAAAAATATTTATGAAAATAAAAAAAAAAGTCAACAACGCAAAAGAATATAAAAACAATTTGCGAAAAAATGACGAATATAAAGAAAAAGAAAAGGAAAGTAGAAAAAGAAAATTTCAGGATATTGAATATAAAGAAAATGTATGTATTGTACATAATTTATTTTAAAATATCCCATAGATTTTGCAAATATATGTGAGAATTATTTTGTAATGAGACATGAATATATGTATTTGTACTTAAAAATATTTTTCGTTTTAAGCGTACAACCAGGTAAAATATCTGGCGAGAGGTTATGTGTTGGCCACATCAGATTTTTTTTTCGTAATAACGGGCAGTGTATCATTAGCAAGTTCCCTTATTTCAGGTGGCGTACATTCCATATCTATATCTTCAAGGCCACTTGACATTTTTCTCTACAAAATGATTTTCTAATTCTCTTAATCATTTTTTCCGTGACTCTTGTATTTCTTGTAACAAAATATTATGGAGTTATTTTATTATGAGAACCCTACCTGATTTTTTAATTATTTTTCTAACTAATTAGACTTTTGAATTACTCAATACTAAGTAATGAAAATTATCTATGACTGACCCTGTTTATAGCAAAAGTAACTCAAACAGTTACTATTTGCATATTAACTCGGTTACAGAATTGGGCTGTTTTACTATTGAAATGCAGCTAAAATAATCAATGTAAGGTATAATTCGTGCCCTGGAAAACACAGGACACAACAAGATCTTACATGTATATATACATAAGGAAGCACCAATAAATAATACAATCTCAATCTCAATCATGTTACACTTATTCAGTTACTGATATTTAGCAGCCCTAACCCTATTTCTTCCTGGTAGTAACTATATTATATAACACATACAAGTAGTAAAAATACTACAATCATTACCAATTCATCACGTAGAGTTTTCATCGTGTCGATCCCCACCTCCTAATTCTTTACTCATTCTTCCACCAGTCTTCGTACGGTTAAGTTCTACCATGTGTTAACATGTCCGCAGATAATCCATCATACTTCACCGTCAACGGAACTCTTCCTTGTTCCAAGGGCAAATTTCGACTCTTCAGACGAAAGGACATAGCAGATATCCCGCCTTACAGAGGACAAAAACTCAGGACCTTACTCCGAAGCGTTAGTTCCAATTCAGCTGATTCCAACCAGGAGTTGTTAGTCCTTGGAGAACCGCGTGCCTGCGATATAGCTCCTCCTAGTCCTTTTTTGGATACTGGTAGGAAACGCCAAAAGAATAGAATGGATGAGTTAACATATTCTCCTTTGGCTACTTCTGAGGAACAAGCCGATGAAATGTTCTACTCCGAAGAAGAGGAAGAAGTGTTTTTAACAGAAGATAGTGCTAAATATTATAACATTTCGGCGAAACCAAATGGATCTAATGGAAGGAGACATTCTATTGGGACGTATCTGCTGTCTGAAAGGGAGAGGACTCTGAGCATAGCGTCTTCGAGTAAGAGTTATAGGGATGAAACTCCTGCAGCTACTGTGCATGCGACGATGGATGGAGAGGTGGTCAAAGGGTCACTTTTGGAGGTGGTGGAACAACCCAAGAAGAGGAGGCGGTGCAACAAGTGCAAAGGTAGGATTTTTAAAAGTTTTTGCATGATTTTTGTGTTTTACAATATAAAATTTAAGACAGTAATACTACAGTGAAGTGTTAGCAAATAGCAGTAAGATATTGATATACTGCTGTTCACCCTTATATTACACAAAAAAAATTGTCAGTTAGTGCTATGTGCCACTAGGGGCCTGTTTCTCGAAAAATACAGGACTAGTATTACTAGTCCCTACACTAGTAATACTAGTGAAGTTTATTAGTTTTTGTTTCTGAAATGTAAAAGTGTAAAATACTAGTATTTACTAGTGTATTTGAAAAAAAATACTAGTATTTTGTTTCTCAAAATATTTGAGTTGCCTGTCAGACTAGTAATTTCCTAGAGAAAAGCTACAAGTGTCAAAAGTCTTATAAATTTTGAATTCAAATTTTACTAATCGTATTATTTTACACTTGGTGTGTTTTTTTTTCTTTTTCGTATGTACGTAATTCAATGGTTCCTTGTTAATGTTTATCAGATTCATGTAGTGTCTGTCGTTGTTTAGTGTTAATATTTTTACTTCCTTGTACGAAGTAAAGGAAGTATTGTAATCGCGAAAAATTTCGGTTTTGAGATTTCAACGGAAATATCCATTTTGACCATCCCTGAATCCATTTTGACTAATTTCGTCGTGACGTCTGTACGTACGTACGTACGTATGTACGTACGTACGTACGAACGTACGTGCGTATGTATCTCGCATAACTCAAAAACGGTAAGCCGTAGAAAGTTGAAATTTTGTATTTAGGACTGCTATAACATCTAGTTGTGCACCTCCCTTTTTGGTCATTACATAATTTCTAGAAATGGTACTTTATTTGAAGCCTATAATAGATTTTAATGAAAAACTATCTTAAAATATAATCTAACACTTTACAAATTTGGTATATAAGACTTTTATGTCAATTGGAATAACATAGTGGATTTTGGTTAAAACAGGCTAACCGGAAGTGACATATTACCTGAAGTTGTTAACAGTTTTTCTTCAATAAAATGGTTTCATTTTGATTTTAGAAATAAATGCTTCAAATAAAATTTTTAGGGAATTAAATTCTGCGTCTAGCACATCAAGTATTATTAAATTAGCCCTTTGTATAAGCGAGATATGTAAATTTAAAACTTATATACTTTTTGGTTTTTGTAATGAAGCTTGCTATGGATTAGGACAAAAAATAACAAAAAAATAAAAAATAGATTCTAATGTCAAATTACGTCAACTACGTGGAATTTTATACTTGGGTCTATACTTCATCTTCATATTGATCTTGCGTACAAGGAAGTCGTGTGGTGTCCACATCAGATTTTTTTTTTAATAATATAGTAATGTGGTCTAGTGCTCTGAGTCTAGTGATGAAGAAGTAGTGCGACGTCAAAAACTAATTAAAGCAAGAATAAATTATGTCCATGTAGAAACCCCAGATAAATGGCAAATAAGTTAGAAACATTAATTTATTTATTGGGTCCTATTCTTTAGCTATGAACAGAAACCATGCATTATCTATAAAATACAACTTTTTTAAGTTTGGCCAAAATGTGTCCCTGATATATTTTTAGTCTTTGTATTGTCTACTCAACCCTAAGCGTGACAAGTTTGACAGATTTTTGTCCATTCATTGAATTTAATTGCTTTAGACAATTTATTTAGAGAATGCTCCAAATAGAATACTTTTAGCATCTCGAATCATCCCCAAAATAGTTAATTTCGCATCCAGTTTAGATATTTTTATTGAAAAATAATTTAATTTCAAATTAAAACACTTGAAATTGTCAATGTTAGTCAGAAAATTAAATCACTTGATTTAAAGAATATTGGATTAAATACTAATATTTATTTAAAAAAAACTTCTAGACTATTGAAAATGTTTCAGAAACACTATTTTACTTGACTAATAAAATTTCACTTGTAACTATTAACTTGTGAACTAGTAACTTGTAAATTACGAGTAGTAAAATACTTTTCAGAAACACAATTTACTAGTACTATTAAAATATTCAACTTGTAACAAGTAACTTGCAACTTGTAAACTAGTATTTTTTGAGAAACAGGCCCCAGCATTTACTCGATAATCAAATCAAAGTGGATTTATAAGTTGTATCACTTGCTGCTATTTACAATATAAAAAGTCAATTTGAAAACAAAAAAATACCAAAACACGGTAGAATAAGTATTACTAAATACTAGTGTTTTTATGATACCTAATGATTTAAAACATATTTTTTACTGTATTATTTTATATAAAGTGCTAAATTCATTTTTATTGAAGAGCAACGGCTAATATATTGTTATTGTTTGCAATTTATTTGTTTGATAAAACGGAATTATTAATTTGAATTGACAAGATACTGGAAGCGACATAATTAATAACGATAATGGATATCGCGAAATTAATTATTAACTTTCTTAATTTATGCGTTAATTAGAACATATTGTTTATTGAACATAAATTATTATTTCGAATCAATGTAGTAATTATAGAAATGAAAGCGGAAAAATTATATATTGTTATTCTGAAAATATTGTTCTAGTGAATTATTAATGCTATCGTAACAAAATAGACAGATATGTAATTCTTTAAATAAGGGTACACATGTAGTGACGAGACGAAACAATTATTGCCATTAGAGGATTGAACGAAATTTTGGTTTTTTGGTGAAACACGTCTGTTGAGCTATCGCCAATGGATGGTGAAACAACAGTACTAGTACACTTATTGATACCATATACCTATTAACTAATATATTGTGGATCCTTTGCTCTCCGTGAAGCCTTGAAAGCGAAATGGAAATATTATTTCTGCATAAGTCTATCACAAATACCCAAGCTGGGGTGCTTGTGTGAGATAGCGTTATGCAATATGGAGCAATATTTCCATTTCAGAATTGATACCCATATTTTTTACCATTTCGACGGCCAATATTACGAATGCCCGCAGTAAACATAACAAAATATACAGGTACTTAACAATGTTTTTTCAATTAAGTAATCATAGTAAAATACATGATTAAAAATTTATATGCGGATAACATTGAAATGAAGTAATTTTTATATGTTAGGTAAATCATACTCTGAAATACAGTAAAAGAAAATAGTCAATATTACTTACAAACTGCGAGGCCTGTTAAATTTCTTTTCTTCAACTATATTGGTATTGTAAAATCATAATATAATACAACTTAGGGCCGTTTTACGACATCCGGTCAAAGTTCCGGTTTTGTACCCTATACTACCCAAGTAACACTGACCGACGGTCGACTAAAAAGTGACGTCGATTATAGGTTGAATTTAAGTCATATGCGGCCGTCTAATTTGACGTGCATGCGACGGTACTGCGACGTTGATTTTTGGTCTGAAATTGGACTATTTAGACGTCTAATTTGACGTATATGCGACAACACTGCGACGTTGATTTTTGGTCTGAAATAGGACTATTTAGACGTCAGATTAATTGTCGCTATGACGACCATGTGACGACTTTATATGGTCATAATTAGGTCTATTTAAACCTTTGTCACACGTCTAATTTGACGTCTTTGCGGCGATTATTTTTACTTTATTTTTAATATTATTAAAAACTTATATTCAATTTTTAAAATTATTTAATTTGACAACTTATAATTGTTTATATCACACGAAGGTGTATATTATTTTTATTTAAATGTCAAATTGATATTTTATTTTTCCTTAATGCAATAATATAAACAATAATTTTTAAAATTTGAAAAATTGTAACATAAATCAAATTTTATATACATTTTTATTTAATTATGGTTATCCGTCATCGTCACCGAAATGGATAAGCCGTGATGATACTTATGTTTTATTTATTTAAAACATATTTACATTTATGTACATACGACTGTGAAAAAGAAACAATTTATATCTGATATATTTGTGGTACAAAAATCAAAGTATATATTGGAAATTTTAATTTTTAACATTTAAAAAAAATCTAATAGTGCTTTAAAAGTATATTTTAAATCTTACAAGAAATGTTATTAAACTCCACGCTGAGACGTCTTCAGGACGACTATATGACGTGAATTAGGACGTCACAGTGACGTCGATTTTAGGTAATTTGTGTTACTTGGGTATCCAAACTGTATCTCCCGGTCAATTCACCGCTGATTATGATCTAGGAAAAAATTATGTTAATTGTCACTTTGACATAAAATATTCGTCAAAAAATGATATACAGACTGTCGTTGAAATGACCGTCCTCGATATCTCCCTTGTCGTTAGAAATAGAGCATAAATTTATTAAAAGAATTTATTCGTCTACTCAAGGAGTATAACCTAAAATTATTTTCACATATACAGGGTGTTGCATTACGGCTCGGCGAGAATTGTTTCTCTTTTTTTAAATGGAACATCTTATATATTTTCAAATATTTTTAATTATATTTTATTCACCTATACGCACAAATATTTTTTTTAAATTTTCTTCGGCGTTGTCAAGTTATTCCGTTTTTTCTCTAAAAATGACCTAGTACACGCATTGATTTATAAAGGCGTACTAGAAGAATTAAGAATTTATTTTCTGTACAGCTATAACAATACTCTATGTTCTCATATAATTTTTTAAAATATAATTATACAGGGTGTTCAATAAAGCGAATCAAATTTACTCAATTTCAAATTACTATAACTCGTCATTTTCAAATGGAACGCCCTATATTTTATTATTTGGTTGGGTTTCATTTTATGTTATCTTTCTATGTTATTAAGGGTATCCTATTCCTAAAACCAATAATTTCGGAGTTATTCACCATTTTTGTCTAAATTTATTTAAATTAAATCTAGTATACTTTGGAAATTGTGTTTTTATTAAGAAACAATTGCAATAATGGACAGTAGTTTGCATTAGCCAATAAATAAAACTTTATTATTAATATTAGTGTTTTCAATAAATCGCTTTCAATAGATAATAACGCAAATTCCGACAAACTTTTGTTTTTGTTGTGCATCCGTTTGACCGTAGGCTTTAAACGTAATCATACACAATTGCAATTTGCACGAGCGCATCTAGCGGCAAAGCATAGGACTAATGGTTGCTATGGCTACGACTTCCAAACAAAAAACTGTCACCTCTATGCTCCAGCGATCGTTATAGTTGTATTATCGATTGATCTTCAATATTATTAAACAAAAAAGTTGCCCCAGGTACCTCTTCTCGCTTTAATCTCATGTTTTAAGAAAACAACGAACAAAACAAGTCAGAATAGAGAATTAGGTTATAACACGAATGACAGATGCAAACAGAATGGCAGGCATAGTACTATGGAGAGGGACGTAAGACAAAGAGAGAGGGTTTGTTTGAAAGCAAGATCTTTTATTTCTCTCTTGAGTGTGACGTCAATTATGTAAGTGTGTATTGCCCCGTTTGCACTAGTACTTGAGTCGACTCTACAAAACTCTTTTTATTTGAATCAAACGTAGGTACATATAATGTAGGTAAGTAATCTCGTAATTTGGAAAGGAAAAAATTACTACAGCCAGTTGTTATTTTCATGGCTGGAATGATATTATAGAAATCTCCCCGCATATAAAATTGTTCGGTTGCAAGTATGAATTTATCTTTCATCTTGAGACAAAAAAAAATTCTTACCGTCTGGTTGTAATTTTTTCGTCTGCATCTCATCATCGTATTAAATCTAATCTGAACCCTACTTTCTAATTCTCTAAAGTGTTCTCACTATGTCTTATTGAAGTGATTGCCGTGTTCCGTGTTCTCAGTCCTTATTTTATACTCACTAACACTCGTTACGTCCACGGACGATTCGTCCGACGGACTTTCTTGGCACACTTGATCTTAGTGATGCAATTTGTCAATGATAATCTAGGCCTGATTTAATCTACGGGAATAGGGCACAGAGACGGAATTAGGGAGATTCAGATAAAGAATGAAATAATAATAATAATAATAATAATAATAATATTTATTGACCAACAGTTATACACCGACAAAAATTGAAAAATAAGGCATGCTTAGTATAGAAGAACATAATCAAAAATAGGTAATAATATATATATATATATATATATATATATATATATATAAATTAATTGATAGATTTGTGGATATTGGTTTTTAAAAACTATTGCTTTCTACAATAAAGTATTAAAGTTTATTGTTTGGATTCTACATCAAGACTGACTAAAAGTTTACAAAATTGTGGAATAAGTACAGTACATAGATAAGGTGAAATGTGATCTTCCTACTGCTCGCGGGGACATGGCGGATGCCGGGAACTGCTGATGTCTGCAGGATACGGTTAGGTAACATATATATATATATATATATATATATATATATATATATATATATATATATATATATATATATGTATATATATATATGTATATATATATATATATATATATATATATATATATATATATATATATATATATATATATATGTTTCCTTTAAAACAACCAGCGCTTTTTTGGGCGAACTAACAACTTTAGAGAAAAATGTTTTAGGTATACCAAAAATTATCAAGAATAAGGGGATAATGTATCAATAGTAACAAACCGAATATTTAACCAGTGGTTTTCAAACGGTAAAACAAAATTATATATTTTATAAATGGCACCCTATATAATTTTTTAGCCCTTTAAATAGAATATTTCTGATTTCAACGATATAAATATAGCATAGGATTGTATAACAATTATTTCGAGAAAAATGGTATTAGAAATAATGTAATAAAAAATGGGTTTACTACTAGCGTAACTAGGCAACACACTTGTGTATTGCATAGCCTGTTGTAATATTATTTTTAATACCATTTTTCTCGTAATAATTGTTATACAACCCTATACCATATTTATATCGTTAAAATCAGAAAAAAATTCTCTATCTAAAGGGCGAAAAAATTATATAGGATACCATTTAAAAAAATATAATTTTGTTCTGCCGTTTGAGAACCACTCGTCGAATTTTCGGTTTGTTAATATTAATAAATTAGCCCCTTATTCTTGATCATCATCATAACATTTTTTTCTAAAGTCATTAGTTCGCCCAAAAAAGCGCTGGTTGTTTTAAAGGAAACTGCATGTATATATATATATATATATATATATATATATATATATATATATATATATATATATATATATATATATATACATAATAACAAAGTTGGTCTCCATAGTTTGAAAACCACCGGTTGAAAAAAATTAATTTTACGCACATTAAAATAGCCTAGTAAAATAGAAATTGTTCGCTAATTTAACAGATCTCGTAGCTCTTATACTTCTCAAGATAGCAATAGTGAACCGCTTAAAATGAACAGCCTGTATATATACAGGGTGTAATCATACTTCGGGAAAAAATGAAAGGGCATATAGTACTGAGCAAAATAAGTAAAAAAGGCTTAATCAATATAGGTCCGATCTTCAACTGTTTTCGAGAAAGAAGCCATTTACTATTAGAATGGAAGAAAATTGACAATGATAGTGATTGAACAAAATTTTGTCTATGTCAGTAAATAGACTATAAAAAAACAATGAAATTTTATATGAAACATTTTTCTCCATTTATAATAGTAGCGAAGTACAATTACTAGATTTTTTTTTAAAAAAAAAAAACAAGAATATCTAATTGACCTCTGACAGGTAAATAAAAAGTGTTATTTAATCGACGTCGTAACTCTAAACTAAAAGAGAGAAAGTTTCCGAGTGGGAAGAGAAGAAGAGCGTGTATGAATGTGATTATGAATGTGGCCGAGGCGAAAGAAGTGTGCTTAGACAGGAATGTGTGGCGAAAGGCGAAGGATGATTGTTTCGTAACCATTATTGTGGTCCGGTTGCGGTATTTCGCTACCGAAAATCGGTCACTTTAATATGTTAAGAGTGAGGAATATGTGTTGTATTTATGATGTCAGGTTAGTAAGAATGTTGTTGAAAGAGACTGATTTTTTTGGATGATGTTATTTTTATTCTTTCGGGTTTGTGCTAACACACTACGTGGGAAATGCGTGATTTTATGTATGTATGTATATGTCGTAACTCTTATAGTTTTTCGAGATAGCATTTTTTCCCGAAGTATGATTACAACTTTACAACCTATATATAACACAAGCATAATAGGTGATAGATTAGACATAAGATTACAAGCGACTGTGCATAATATAGATAGAATTGAAATTGTGAAATGGTATCATAACAAATGAAATAAATTGTGGAATAATTTATTAGCGAAAGTATGAGTGTGATTTGTGGCCGTTTTCACCGCATCTGCTTAAGTATAACTTAACATTAAGTGGAACTTAAATTAAAAATATTTTGTACCGTATGCTAAGTTAAACTTGAGGTACACTTACTTTAAGCCTCAGTTAAGACGCACTTAACCTTTAACATCGACTTTGATAATGGATATGATTGATTACGATGATGATAAATTTTAAATTGAAGTTTTGCAAATTCTAGTCTAGCACTAGCAAGATCAGTATAATTTTTAAAATGAGAATCCATATAACTTGAAATATGTCACTTTTAATACCGGATTCCATAATTACGAGTTGTGAAAGTGCACAAATTTTATTACATAGTTCTAGAAAGAAATTTATATCCAAGAAGCACTAAAGTCTTGGAGAAGACGAGTCAGAGATATGGGAATACAAATGGAAGATCACTGTTTGACGACACTCCTATTTGCGGATGATCAAGTAGTGATAGCAAACGAGGAAGAGGACATGGACTTTATGATCCGAAAACTTGTAGAGGAATACAATAATTGGGGGCTGAACACAGAGAACATAGATACAGAACTCCAAATAAATCAAAATATTAGAAAATGTGACAAGTATGTATACCTAGGTAGTACGATATCGGAGGAAGGAACGTCTAATAAAGAGATAAAAAGAAGAGTAGAACAAGGGTATAAAAGTATACAACTTTAAATTCTATACTACGGTCGAATCAAATTAGACTACAAACTAAAATGACAATCTACAAAACTATTGTAGATCCAATTTTAACATATGGAGCAGAATGCTGGCAATTTTGTATTAAAAATAAAAAAAAATGGTGGAGACGGTGGAAATGGATTTTTTAAGAAGAACGTGCAAAGTATCAAGAGTCCAACACGTACGTAATGAGGAAATTAGATGACGGACTGGAAGGGTATATACTAGCGCAGATAGAATAGAGTCCCGACAATTAATATGGTATGGCCACGTTATGAGGATGGGAGAAGAGAGATGGCCCAAAAGAGCTCTAAATTATGCACCAAGTAGGTAATAGAAGAAGAAAAGGTAGACCCACAACATCATGGATACAAGGTATAAAGAAAACAATGGCCAATCGAGCGATAGATGAAGACGACTGGAGAGAGAGACATAGATGGCGAACGAAATGCGGGATGCGGCAAAGGCTTTAGGACCCACGCCTGAATATATATATATATATATATATATATATATATATATATATATATATATATATATATATATATATATATAGTTCTAGAAAGTACACGCCTATGCCTTTGGTGGCCCCATAGGTACACTATATCACCACCGCCTGCTCACATTTATTTGTGATTTTCTTCTATATTTAAATTATTCGTTATTAAAACAAACATTAATATTACTACCATAATAAATCAAGATGATTTTATCACTCGCAACATTTCATATTAAACTTTGCAAGTTTTAAATCCCTAAACTGTCACAAATTTTCAAAGTTAAACGTCAAGCTAACTACGATTCTGTATTACCTAAATCAGAAACGTTGATATTTTATTTTAACCAAATCCTGTTCTTAGATAAGTAGAACTTAAAATTTACATATGCAACAGCCTCTAGCCGGTGCCCGATAGCTAGAGGTTGACAAATTTATTGTATCTCAACTTGGAAAGATAAGGGGAGTGGATACCTGACCCGGATTCGATCCCGCGACTAATATTCTATCACTTTGCTATCTCGCCGTCTCCTCAACTTTAAGTAAAGCTTATCGAAGTATAACAAGATTACATCAGTACAAACGACTGTTAGTATGTTATCATATTTTTATTAAATTTTCAACCTTCGTTCTGCTAAAATCAAATCTTTAACCTTTTTGATATTTTCCTTCGTTCTTGCTTCCACAGAAGCTTCTCACTTTGAATTATTCTCAATTGATTCGCGGTTCATCGAAATTGATTACACTATTGTGGCGACCAGTGTCACGTACATTCATGTCATAGACACACACATAAACAAACAAACACATACATACAGCATACAGCCATTCGCACGCTCTCTTACTTTTTTACCTTCCGTCACCTTTGGACAAAAAAATCTGTGGTGAGTTTTTGATGAATAAGCACGTTTTAGAGTCTTTGGAATAAGATTTTACTATTTTTACGATGATGTCTATATATATATATATATATATATATATATATATATATATATATATATATATATATATATATATATATATATACCGTGTGTCTGTCTTAAAGGTGTACATGGGAGATTAACATGGGAAATCAGTTTTTTGCAATTTCCTGCTCGCCTAATTATTTTAAGCAAAAACGCGCCAAATAAAAGTTTTAGGGCATAAAATTCTGCATCTAAATCAATAAACAAAATTACCTTTACATGTTTTGTAACGACAGAAATTAATTATGAAAATGTCAAAAATTACGTTGAAAATATCGACAGCCATGGAATTGAACAAAAAATAAATAAATTCTTGACGTTTTATCTGTCACAACGTGAGAACTTATTTGACGTTTCTGACAATTTCATAAAACGTCAAGCATTTATTTATTTTTTGTTCAATTCCATGGCTGTCGATATTTTCAACGTAATTTTTGACATTTTCATAACTAATTTCTGTCGTTACAAAGCATGCAAAGGTAATTCTGTTTATTGATTTAGATACAGAATTTTATGCCCTAAAACCTTTATTTGACGCGTTTTTGCTTAAAATAATTAGGCGAGCAGGAAATTTCAAAAAACTGATTTCCCATGTTAATCTCCTATGTACACCTTTAAGATAGACACACGGTATATATATATATATATATATATATATATATATATATATATATATATATATATATATATATATATATATATATATATAGGGTGATTCATCGGTCTGTCCTCTCTCTATAACTCTTTTATTTTAAATCTGATAGAAAAACTCTTCGAATATAATTTATATGATATATTATTGTCTATCTACCTACCATATGCATTTGTATACAGGGTGCTCCGTTTAAGCGCAACAATATGTAACTTTATATTTCTTAATGGAACATCCTATATTTATTTATTTATTTTGATAGTAAATTAGATTTCCTTTAAAAAAGTATTAAATAATAAGGGGTCTAAAATTATAAATTAAGAAGTTATTTACGTTCATAAAAAATAGTAGTTCAGAGTGGAAAAACCCATTATATAATACAAAATTTTGATCCTTTTTTATTAATACTTATTTTAAACATTACACTAATTCCAAAGAAGCTATTAAAATTTAGTGATAGAGTAAATAATGCAAAATTATAATAAATGTTCGAAAACTTGTCCTTCAATTTCAATAGATGTTTCTATTATAAATATTATATTAACCATCTCATCTTTACTAAAATTTGAATTATTCATTTTCACATCAACATCAACAATGACAAACTAAGAGTATTTGTACAACTTGTTTGTTTAAATTCGAAACATTTGACCAAATTATCCATAGCTTACTTTGTTAATAATAACATGATAGAAACATATCATTCAACGAATAAAGATAAATAACTTCTTAATTTATAATTTTAGACCCCTTATTACTTAATACTTTTTTAAAGGGAATCTAATTTACTATCAAAATAAATAAATAAATATAGGAGGTTCCATTAAGAAATATAAAGTTACATATTGTTGCGCTTAATTGGAGCACCCTGTATATAAATGAATATGGTACGTAGATAGATAATAATGTATCATATAACTTATATTTGAAGAGTTTTTCTATCTAACTTAAAATAAAAGAGTTATAAAGAGAGGACAGACCGATGAATCACCCTGTATATATATATATATATATATATATATATATATATATATATATATGTGTGTGTGTGTGTGTGTGTGTGTGTGCGTGCGTGTGTGAGTGTGTGACGATTTTTTCGGATCCGATAACTCAAATACTACAATTTAAAAAATTATAATTCTTTCGTATTCCTTTTCTTTATATCATGTGAAGAGATGTTTAGATTTTGGTTGCAATTGGTCAACCTCATTTTAAGTTTTCAACAGTTTTTTTTTAAACACTGTTAAATATCATTTTTCCATATTTATGTTATTATAAATATTAAAGAATATTTTATTCTCTATACGATTTGATTACATTTTATATTTAATATTCACTGAATATAGAGTTAAAAAATTATAAAGAAATTAATAGTATGTTCCGTAATGCAACTGGTTCGACCAGATTTACGGTTTTGTGTTCCGTAAGTCCTGAAATTATTTACCGGTTTCTATTTGGAACGCGGTTCCTGAAAAAAATTGGTAAAAAGTCGGACCACGGCAACCACGAAATAATCCTGGTTCATAACAAAATCAAACGATATCCGTCAGTGTCAAATTTCTAAACCGCATTTTTAGTGGTACTACTAATAATTATTATAAATGTAAGTATGAAAACATTATTTATATTTGAGATATTGGTGATTGCGTTATTTTTATTGGCATTATTCAACGTTATCATTCATTTAGTTAATTTGTATTTTTGTTAGGTTGTGTCAATTTTAAATGTTATATGAATTAATGTCAATCTGTTCCGAAATAGATGAAAATATGAAAATAAACCATGGTGTACCAGCAATCAAGATACAGGTTTTCTGGTTGATTTACGGAACATAGTATTACTGCAGTATATTAAAATTAGAAATTACCCCAGTCGGAAGGTGGGTAATAGTACATTACTAACCGAGGTGGAAAGTGTTTCATTGTCGAGGGCGAAGATAGTTAACCAAGGCGCGAAGCGCCGAGGTTAACTATAGCCCGAGACAATGAAACTTTTCACCGAGGTTTGTATACTATTTTATTCACAATCTGAAATAAAAAATTAATATTTGATATTTAAATAATAATAACCTAACATAAATAAACGAATAGTCTGAGATTGTTCATTTGTCACATGAACTGTCAGTTTGATTTCTAACCTTAAATATTGATTTCATTCATTACTTGTATTATTTACAAGTTTATTTAATATTTTTATCATATAAATTGTAAAGATGCTTTGTTTATATGAAAATACCCATCATTGACACGCATTGATCTCTCAAAACGGGGGGCAGCTATTTCCCGCCTCGAGGTTGGAAAGTATAGCGTGAGTATAGCTGAGGTTGGAAAGTGTCAACTTTCCAACCCCAGCTATCTTCACGTTATACTTTCCAACCTCTTGGAATATGAGGTTAACAATAACTAACTTTCCAACTTTTTAAAAGTCAGAAATCGTCATATTACTAACCGATTGTGAATAAAATAATGTGTTGAATGTTTAAAAGACATATATTTTATTTATTATTATTTTTGATAATAAAATAGTATAAATTTCAAAAAGCTGCTAGCTATGCTATAACCATGGAAACCGCTCCTATATAGAAAATGCTGATTGACAGATGTCAGTATCAAGTGCAATTGACATGTTTGTGTTATAATTGTACTGGATGGAAATATAGAATCTCTTAGGTACATGAAACTTTCTGTATGGAATTTGTACAAAATACATAGAACTGGCAGAAGGTAATGTACTTGAAATATGGAATCTAGTGCAAGAAACTTTCTGTATGAAATTTGTACAAAATATGTGGAATATTATTATTATTATTATAAATTTATTTATTTTCATACAATGTTTTGCCTGAAGCTGAAAATTATTTTAAAACGATTTCATTAATTTCATAAAAAAGAAACTATACAAATCTTACCTGGCATGCAAGTGAAAAGTTTCTAATTAAATGTAAGTTTGAAACTTTTCAGACATTAGTAGATTAGTATATTAAATTGCAATTTAATTAACATTTCGCCTATTCAAATAATTATGAAAATGAAATAGATATATTCGAAACTAAGGATTAATGAAAGGTACGTTCAGGAAATCGAATCGAAGGAAGAAAAGACTAATTGAATTTGCTTATTTCAAAAGTATGATTAAATTGCAAAATTAGATATCGTCAATTCATAAAGACATTGTGTGGGGGTATACATAATGTGCACATGTATAGAAGATAATGAAAATGTAGAGGAGTTAAACTTATATTCCTACAATTGCTAGTGACATTTTGATTTGATTTATTACAATTTAACTTATGAAATAATTCGAAAACAGAATACAATCCATTATGACATTATACATAGCTAACCTATTTCTTATGATCTAAATATAGTATACAAATTATTCGCAATAATAATATTATTCATTGGAATTTCTTCATGAAATTTATCACAGTTTAGTTCTTTACAAGTGATTCATCATTCCATGATTTGTGACTTCAAACAATTCATTAATAATCTATCAATTATTTTACAACTCTGAAACTGAAAAACTCGAAAATCGTAATTTGTTTTACTTTTCATGTCATACTGAAAATTACTTAAATTGCTAAAATCATTTAGCATTTTTCAGATACAATAGTTAATTTTGTGCCTTCGGTCAGTATAACTTGTTTCACATATCTCTATGTGTTGA
Organism: Harpalus rubripes; assembly: GCA_963082715.1. NCBI lineage: Eukaryota > Metazoa > Arthropoda > Insecta > Coleoptera > Carabidae > Harpalus > Harpalus rubripes. Next base: position 73,866,775 of record OY720449.1, on the reverse strand, counting down.
TTACTATCTGACATAGAGGTGGGCGCGTGAGTAACTTTTTGTTCACGATCACGCACGCTCACGGAACTAAAAATGTAATTACGACCAATCACGCACGACTTTTTATGTTTAATTCACGATCACTCACGGTCACGATTTTATTTTGGCACTCACGCCCGATCACGGCCGGCGGGTCACGGTCGTGTCACGTAATTGTTTCTATAAGTACATTTAAGTCTATAAGTTGTTATCAAATTTGTTAACAAATTGGTAATAAGTTGGGTAACAGATTGGTTTCATTGAAAACGAATGTTTATGGACAAATATGTAGGTTGTTCTATTCCATCACAAATATCATTATAAATTTGGTAACAAATTTCTTAACAAAATTATGCTCATGTCAAACGGGCTTAAAGATTTGTATATCTTTAGTGAAATCGGAGCAGCTGTGTATACAATTTTGGGTACAACAATAACACTATTTTTTATGCAAAAATTACTGTTGTTGACATATTTGGACATAATAATAATAACAAGAATTTAAAGTATAAGATGGAAATTGACAATTTTTTAAATAAAAAATAGAAGAAAACTTGTACTCACGCCCGATTAAATTTCAATCACGCCTGATCACGCACGATAATTTTGTAGTGCCTCACGCTCACGTCCAATCACGACGCAAAATTGAAATTGTATTCACGATCACGCGGGTTACGACGTGACCCATCGTGACCCGACAAAATCACGGCCCGCGCCCACCTCTAATCTGACATGTCAACAAAAACAAAACATACAGAGATTATTTCCGGGAATAATATCTAGAGCTTTATTCTCAATATAATAATGACAGGATTGGTTAAAAAATTCACGTGACACAAAATTAAACATTTCATTGGTTGTAAGAAATATCAAAAAATAATCTGTTTAATTTCATATTTTCATTCACAATTTTAACTGATAAATAAATAACTGTTTAAAATAATAATGCAAATTTTGTTTTCCTTGGCCTACCCGATTTTCTTATTTTCAATTACTCTAGCGGGACCGTAGTAATTTCTGTTTGATACAAACAATTGTTGATTTAACCTACTCAGTTACATGTCTCATACAATTAAGAGCTGACACAATATTCAATCTGAAGATAGCAATGAAGAGTTCGCGATTTATAAATAGCATGTGTAATCTGGTTGATACATAGTGATTGCATAATGATGATATTCATGTTTGATTTGGGTGGGTACGGGCCTGTGTTAGAAGCTCCCACGTGTTGTAAAGCTTCACTTCATTCAATTAACTGTTGCATGTATTGTCGTGTGCTTATGTATACATTAATTAACTCGGTACAATTGGCCCGTATTCATTGTTTTCCTGTGGGTCTAGTCAGGCACTCGGACGCGACGCGACGCAGGCGCGTCTGACTACTCAACTAGAATAGCGATTTTAGGCGCTAATTCTGGATTTATGCAGCCACCCAGAACGATAAAGCAGGGTTCGTTACTGAAATTATTTACTTCATTTTAGTTGGGGCGAGCCATGGGCGTGCATTATAAAAGGCAACTATGGCCGAATGACGTGATATACTGAAAATGAATAAGCAGAAGACTCACGTCATCGACCTGAAAAAAACCTTATAAAACGAAATATAACTTATAGAAATTATTGGGTGTTATTTATTTTTTAAAAAAGAAGGAATAAAAAATACTAGTATTAAGAAACGTATATATTAATGAAATTTACCTTCATATCCAAGTCAATCCTTATTCCTTTTAGGGAATACAAAATTATTTGAAATAAATGTAGTTAATTTTCGTATCATAACGGTAGCACTACTGACAATGTCCATGTTTACATTGAATTTAAAATCGATCAAATATCGATCCTGTCCCTGTCACTTGATTGTCAGTGATCGTCAACTCATCTCATCCAGGCACAAGTGACTTGAATTAATATAAATGATTGCAAATATCAAAGTAGTTATGTATTATTGTTTTGTAAAAAATATATTGAACTGTCACTTTACTGTCAATAAAATATATGAAAAAAACCGTTTTAGTTTCTTCTGAATTTAGTATTTTGTGAGTTGTGTTTACGCTAGAGAATTACTGCAGTGCCCAATTACCGGACAGGCTGACTAGGCTGCAGCCTAGGGCGCACAGATTTTGGGGGCGCACAATTTTCTCGTCTCATTATAGTTTTTGGGGTGCTTTCATTTGGTTAGAGCTAAGACGACCTAAACCAGGCCCTGAATATTATTGGTTTGTTTTAATAAATATTACAAAATAATCCATCTGCAGTCATGCCAAAAGCTTTAACAAAGCAATCGCAGAAGCAAATAACGAATGACGTGAACTACTTCGAACGGGAACTGGCCAACGGTGGGCCTTTGATTCCGTTCGAGAGGTAATTTTTTTCAAACATTTCTTTTATCAAACTTTAGAAATCTTAATGCAGATATTCCGCATAAAATGGTTTTCATCGATGAAACCTGGATATTCCAGAAGGGTTCCGCTCACCGAAGTTGGCAAGACTCTGACGTGAAAAGCGTTAAGCAAAATATTGTTATAGGTACGTAATTCTGCATGCTGGGACAGAGGCCGGTTGGGTTCCCAGTTGCTCACTTATTTTCGCATCGAAAACGAAGCAGGACGATTAACATGGAGAGATTAACCATGATAATTTTATGAAATGGTTCAAAGAACAATTAATTCCGAATTTGGACGAACCATCGTTAATATGAAGAAACTGTTGTAATTAAACTTCACTAACTATAATAGACAGAATAGAGACGAGATCTCTAAAATGGTTCGGTCACTTAATGAAGATGGAGGAAAATAGCTGGCCAAAGTGTATATTTCAGTGGATACCACCAGGGAAGAAGAAGAGAGGACGACCAATCGTCGGGTATTGGGAAGGCAGCATCTAGCAATATAATTATGTATTGTATTGATTATGGTGAAATATGTTGAGTACATACATATATGTACTTTAAATTGTACATAATTTAATCTAAATATATGTAATAAACAAATTAATAAATAAATAAAAATAAATATATAAAAGAAAATGATTATTTTCAAAAATAGTTTAGTTTTGTTATTAATTATTTTAATTAATTACATGCATGTATTGTAAACAGTAAGTTATGCAACACGCATTGCATTTTCTAGAATAAATTAGGACCCCATGAAAACGTAGTAACAAGTGACGTCATTATCTAGTAATATTTATTGATGACGTGGGTCTTCTGCTTATTCATTTTCACTATAGTAGTTCGACCGGCATTTTAAGGGTCATCTTCAATCCAAATTTAGCTCTACCGAGACCCTTTACTTTTATCACAATGGAAAACAACTTTGTACGTATCCACCTTGCACGTTGCAAGACATATAAGACAATACTCTCAAGAAAATGTGCAGGACTTAGGGATACAATGCCTAATATAATTAAAACTTTAAGTGCCACCATTCTCGTCGCCGCGTGCCTGAGTGTCCGGTCGCGAATCTGGGGAACCGGGTTCGATCCCGACCGACGCCAAATATTTCGAATTTTAATAGTATATTCCGTAACTTAACCACCGTGGTTATGGTTCAAGTGGTCAGGTTATGGTCACTGAAAAGTGGTTATGATTCGGAACATCTTGGTTACATTGTGTCGGTAAAGCAGGGTAGCACCGCGTCATTAGAAATAGGCGATGTGTACATTTTGAGCGTTAGCGCCTCTAACGGCTACATTGGCATTTTTGGTTACCGAATCAATTTTGACATTTCGAGAAAGTGATACAGTTTATAATTTTATTTTGAGTTGTTGGTATTGTATATGAATATTATACATCATAGTATATTGAAATGAATAAAGAAAATATTTAAAATGCTATATATGTGTACCGGCGAAGATACTATGGCAGGTTTTTTTTTTTCATAATATGTGTGATTTCTATAAACCATTTTATCATATTTAAATTTATATTATAATTTATAATATAAGTTAAATGTTACAAGGTGCACAATACATGGAAATTGAGATTAAAAAGTTGGAAAACTTGAATGATTGGAGAGAAGAAAGTTTCTACATGTCACGATATCAGTGAATGATATTAGCATCTTTATTTTATATTCGCAATAAATGAAGAAGATTCTTCATTGAAAATATACCAGCTCTAAGTGGAATCAGTTGCACAAGCTTGGAAAAGAAAATACACGATCTTTAACATTAAATAAATAAATAAATAAAATAAATTACATGTACAAAATCTGTAATACATAGACGAATTATGTCAAAAATAGACTGCAAGTATTATATAATTTTTAGACAATTTTCTGCTTCTTGTATTATATCTTGTTCAAATATTAACTTAAGAAACACATTATTATATAATTCATTATTGCAATCAAAAGACCATCGTTGGAATGTTATTCATACGATAAGTATGTTTTACAATGAGAAAATATAAAATATGTATACCTAAAAGAATTTTTCATGTTAGTAGAAAATATCTGTTGAAAAGTTATTTTCTTAAGCATCTATTCCTCATATATAATATTCTAGGAAATTTATAAAATTTGATACTTAATCGGTAATTTTGTACGAATTATTACATCCCCCACTGCATCACATAATACTTGACGTCCTGTCATTCGCATTTATTGCATATATTTTATAAAATAGAAATTGCAAAATTATTCTGACATAAAACATAATGTTTCAATGAGTAACCATTTTGTCATTTTTGTCCGCTGTCGGCGCTGATTACTTTTGTGCACACCGCCTATAACATAACTTTTGTCTATCCTCATACTAACGTAAATACGAGTATTATACATATTATATAGTATGTAGTAATAATATGTTTATACAATATTATTTATTATATTATGTATAAGAAATAAGAATATGACCACAACAACCACAAAAAATTGTGGTCGTCGTGGTCACGAAAAAGTAACCAAAACTTTCAGGAATCACATTCCGAAATTAAACCGCGATCCTGAAATTATGTTCTGCGGTTACATTACGGAACGCATAACCAGAACCTTGGTCACCGCGATTAAGTTACGGAATATACTATAAATGGCACAAAATTGACCCCTGTGGTGCACTCTCCACGCCAGCAATGAGTGCCCGTGAGGTGACGCCTGGTAAATGCCCGCCCGGTACAAATATGACCGATATCTGCGTACAAAGCAGATTGGCACACCCAGCAATGGGTAAAATGCCGTTATTCATAGAAAAAAAAATTGTCCCAGGGGCCACCACAAGTTTTTCACTGTAAATGGTTTATAATACTACAAGAATTCATTATGAAGTATCAGATTATGAATATAATTAATTTTACGTTAATTAAAGTAAATTTAATTTGTGGTGACATATTGGTCTCGCTCGGCTTCCTGCTTTCAAAATTCTCCAATACGACCGTGTGAGACTAGCGTACCACCCCACCATTACATGTCGGTAAACTCTGTATCTCCGAGTTAATCCCCACGTCATGAATTTCTGATACAATAATTACTAAACTTTTATCTAACATCTTTGTCGAACACACATGACATATATGAGACTTTTATTCGCTATCTTATTATCGTAGGTTTACCAGGGGGTGTAAGCTATCTCCGTCTAATCAACGGCAAAAAATGAAATAGAAACGGTATTGTAACCGCGGTAACGAGTGTCATTTTCAAATATTTGAATATTTATGTTATTGTGTCATTCATTTTAAGGTGATTTTGGCGTCGATAATAAATTGTGCTTTTTGATGCACAGTGAAATTGACACAGTATGTCTATTTTGACCAGTTCTGACATTACATCATAATTATTCAATTGCAAAATAAATGTTACTTCGAATTTTAAATAACACAAAACTTCCTTTAATTTCACTTTCATTGTATATAACAAAATAATAAACTCTCTTAAAAACATATGGCTGTTCACACACACACAACTAGGTTAGTTTTTAGTTTATGTCATTTGGCTAGACCGCATTATAACCTCACAAAACATGGCGTCAAAACTAACTTGAATCGCGAATAGTTTACATACCGGGTGGCGTTGGAAATCAGTTATTTAACATGGGAAAACAGTTATTCCTTGGGCGTTGCCTCCCAAATTATTTTAGAAAAAAATCTAAAATCTAAAAAATGCTACTTATAAATTAGTAAATAAGATTCATTTTTTATGTTTAGTAACTCTAGAAATTAATATGAAATTTGTAGTTTAATAGCGCTAGCCGTGGATTTAAAACAAAAAGACAAATAAATGATTGATGTTTTCACTGTCAAATATTGAGACTTTTTCAGACATACAAAAATCTTACATTTGATATGTTTTTTGTTTTAATTCCATGGCTATCACTATTTTTGACGTTATTTTCGACATTTTTATATAAAATTTCTGCCGTTACAAATCATGCAAAATTAATTTTGTTTATTGAATCAAATGCAGAATTTCATGATCTACAATTTTTATTTAAAGTATTTTTTTAAAACAATTTGGGAAGGAAAAACTGTTTTTCCCGAATTTCGAACTATAAAAAAAATACCCGGAGTAAGGTAATACTTTCTTTATTTTTATGTAAATTTTCTTCAAATGTTTATTGCTACTCCTTGATAGATTTTGAGATATTCGTGTTATTGCGATCTATGTATGCATAGAACTGTCATATGCAGAATGTTATTGAAAGTGGAATTTGTGAGAAAAATATAGAATGATATTTCTCGCAAACGTCATGGGTCGAATTTAAATTACCCGTTATAAACGAAATTTAATATTTTCAGAGCGCCGAATTTCCAGAAATCTCTTCCCAGTCCTGATTTAATTTGGTGGATTTTTTTTCCGAGCCTGTTCGTCTCTCTTATGGTAATATTGTTTTATATAAACGCAAATTAAATTTACTCTGAGATTGTATCAAAGTATTCTCTTCAACAGAAAGCAAATACCTATTTATATAAATGTAAGCAAGAATATTTTTAACTTCCATCTCCTGTGACGTCAATTTACATCCCGACGTCATAGCCAATTAATAGTGTAACGTTTTTATTTCTTTGGGTGAAGTGTAAAAAACTATTAATTATTATTATTAATTAAAATAGAGGTTTATTAAAACGATAAATAAGTATTTAAAAGATAATAACAATAACGATTACTAATATTAAACAAATATTAAATACTAATTTAAGACTACGAATATAATTAACTAGTTAAACACTAACTCTATTTATTTATTTATTAATTTATTTAAACAATTAACACCACTAGTTATTTACACGATATTACTGATTATTTATTTCCACTATTTGTTACTTCACATTCAACTGTCAGACCTACCTACCTCCACAGCGTCTATATACTCAACTGACAACAGCGTTTGTATATTCAACTGCCCAGACAGAGTTCACATCTTTCACCTCACTGTCTGTCTATTTATGTAACTGATTGTCTGACTATCTAATTGTCCTTCTGACGGATTAACTTTCTAACTTCTACAGCCTCTGTATCACCGACTACGTATGCCACAACTGCTGAATATCCACTTCTACTCGCCGTTAATGTCCGCGTGTACCTAGCTTTCCAATATTCTTCAAAACTACCCTTGTATTCACTTCCACAGCTATCTCAGTATACCAGTAATTTCCCGAGTATTCCACTTGATACTGCTGTGCTATTCAACTCAAATGTTTATTAAAACGATAAATAAATATTTAAAAGATAATAACAATGACGATTACTAAGGTTAAAGAAATATTAAAAACTAATTTAAGTCTACGAATATAATTAACTAGTTAAACACTAACACTAATTATTTATTTATTTAAACATTTAACACGACTATTTATTTACAAGATATTACAGATTATTTATTTCGATTATTTATATCAGTATTTATTTATATCGCATTCATCTGTTCGACGTACCGACCTCCACTGCGTCTATATACTCAACTGACTCAACAGCGTCTGTATATTCAACTACCCAGACATAATTAACACCTTTTACCTCACTGTTTGTCTATTTATGTAACTAACTGTCTAACTATCTAATTGTCCTTCTGAAAAACTAACTCCCTAACATCAACAGCCTTAGTATTACCGACTGTCCGTATGCCACAACTCTCCAACACCACTGCCCAGTATCCACTTCTACTCGCCGTTACTGTCCGCGTATTCCTAGCTTCCCAATACTCCTCATAACTACGGAGTATTCACTTCCACAGCTATCCCAGTACCCCAGTAATTTCCCGAGTATTCTATTAGCCACTAAACTGCATACGCTCACCACGACACTGCTGTGCTATTCAACTCACTGACTCCTTATTTCTTACTATCTATGTAACTGTCCTTCTGACGAAGTAACACTCCATGTGAGTGTCTTTCTGCACACAAGTACGTCGCTTATAAAGTTGTTCAAATATTGTTCTTGAACGTCTCCAACTATATAATAATGCGCGGGTAATTACGCTTATTTCCCCCTTGTTTATCTAAAGGCCCGCCCCGCGTCGCCCGCCTACCTAGCTTCCTCCTACCTACTAGAACGCTTCTATTCATAGGCGTCGCTTACACGCGCTGGCTGGGGCTCGTGGACCAAGTGTCGTAGGTACCTACCCTCTCACATTACAATAGAAAAACAGTTTTGTTTTAAATTTAAGGCTATAAATTATAATATTTTTTGTGCAACCGGTCGCGAAATAAGCATTTCGCAACCGCAATACAGGCCGCGAAATTGGATTTCGCGACCGTTGTCATGATAGCGGCCGCGAAATTAGGTAAACAATCACTTTGACACTTGAGAATTGCATGGTTTTGTTTATCAAATGTCAATCCCATAGCCACCTTGAAAGCTAACTTTCTATTTACAATGAAACTATTTAACATTAATAAAATTTGTAATTACATATTTTTTACGGTTGCACAAAAAATATTATGTACACCTTGTCCGCGAAATTATTTAGTGCCCTCTAGATTGTCTTTGCCTCGGACGCAAGCGGCCTCGGCGAAAATTTTTGTCTCAGTGCGCTAAAAAGTGATTTCGCGGCCGTGATATACAAATAACTATTAAAAATTTAATATTTAGAAGCCATATCTATAAAAAAATTTGTAACAACCTTATTGTTGCCTTTGATTGTTCTGGGATTTCTTCTTGAAATTTCCTGTCTTTCGCTTTCCAATAGACAGAAAAATTGACTATCGGGTACAGCAATAAAACTATAATTATCGTAATTATGACAAAGCGGCATATCGCTCACTGCTTGCATTATAACATTATTTACGCTGCTCTATTGGAATAAAAACATGCATTGCATAGTACTTCTACCCAGGGTTGGCATGATTTATATCATTTGATTTAAATCGTGATGATCAAATGATTTTTTTTAAATCAAATTTTATAAATTAATACATTTTTTGTCAGAAAATCAATTTCAAATTATTTTAGATGCCTACAGAGTTAACAAAAAGAAAATTCTACTATGGTAATATAATACAAAAATATATTCACATATACCGGGTGTCCACTTTTTTTATGGACCATAGGAAATACAATGGTAAAGTTTTTAAATATTTATAAATTCAGGCTTAATTAATTTTAGAACTAAAGTGTAAATACAAAAAATGTGCAGAATTAAATACTGCATCAAATGAGCTTAAATTTATTGATATAATAGGTTCTTGTATTGAGATAAACGTAAAATAAAATATCCGTTTTAAGCTTTTTACAGAGTGCCATGCAAGACATGTTTTGAGTTGTTGTATTTAGATAGGCATGGTTTCAGTTTAAAGTTTAAACAGGCGCGCGTGGACGCGTTATATACTACGTATAAGCAAAAATTCAAATGCATTCTTTGGGGTTTTATTGCAGATTTCATTTTCGTTTATGAAATAAAATATTTATATTGTTTTTAAAACAATTAAAAAGTGCAATAACACCAACATGTCTTTAAAATTTAAAAAATCATGATTTTTGCTAACCCTGGTTCTACCTACCTGCTCCGAGTTCGCTGTATAGTAAAATAATCATACAGTTCCTTTAACATAAATGCTACTTTTGTTTGAAATAATTTTTGGAACTACATAGTTTTCATTCTATATTTTATTATATAGAGCATGTCTTCATTTTAACAGAGTCGCACATAATTACGATATTTATAGTTTCATTGCTGACCCGACAGAGTCAATTTTTCTGATAATATATTTGTACAGTGTGCTTCGGCCTATATTGCATTCTGTGATATCTCGGCTATATGAATTATCCCCCGACATTTCTTATCTGTGTTTGATAATTGGTTATTTGTGAGATACAAATTATATACTGTTTGTTATCGTGTTATCGGATATTGTTATTGTTCGGCAGTTAATAGACACTGATTATGTTTGTTGTGATAGCCGCGATAGAGTAATGTACATGACTTACCAGGATAAATAAACTAACATCTAACGAAGATAAAAATAAAGTCTGATCTGCTGGTGAACATGTTTATAACAAACCGATTAGCAATGTTCTTAGAAAAGCTAGCAGGAAAAGCTTCTATAAGACAAACAGAAAACATCCAAATATGGTACATGCATCTAATCTTTCACAAAAATTCTTCAGTTCTACATTTTGATTGATTTGAGGTATACAGGGTGATTGAAAAAATAAATACAAATTGCTACTTTGTTTATTATTAATAATAGACCTTTATAGTTTAAATTACAAAGTTAGAGTACGAAATTAAATGGTACTTTTTGGTTTCTCTTGAATCGAAATCATCGTTGATTTTTTAAATGGAATGGTATACGAGTATGTATATTTTTTACATTTTCGGAAACAGTGGCGGATTTCTGCACAGGCGCAGGAAGCGCGCGCTTGGGGCCTCTTAAATCGAGGGGGCCTCAAATTTCAGGTCTCAAAATAAAAAATTGTTTTATTATTATTATTATTATTATTATTATTATTATTATTATTATTATTATTATTTTCTCAATAAAAATAATTAACAATTTAATAATATTCTCTAAATTAAATTGACAAAAGAATACCGCCAGCTATGCCATAAGTTTTGTGGCGGCCTAGCGGTAATATTTCAAACCATAGGCAAGTTTGCTCTCTACTGACGATAGAATAACCTTACTACTTACTTTAAATTTGACGCTAATTCGGTTCGTTCAAAACTCTTTCAAAATACAGCCTAACCTACTTTCAGCTTTTGTAATTCCCGTTCGATTTGGACGTCATCACTTTCGGAGTCTACTCTGAACGCTGTATTTGTAAAAATTATAACTTCTTCGCTTGTAAATTTTCAAAAAATACTTTAGTCTAACGTTAATCTAACGCACAGAACTCAGTTTGACGAAATTCGGGTATATAATGTAATGCAAATAGATAATGTTATCTCTATTCGGGTGGTTGCATGAATTTTGTGATAAAATGATTATTAGTTTTTTAGGCTGTATTTATGAAAAAATTGTCATTTTTGCTTCCAAATATTCAAAAATACTTTAATGTTAAGTACATTCATTTTATAGGAATTTAACCCTACTTATTTCTAAAAAATGGTTTTGCAACTATATGTATATAACCTTTAAAATAAAATTCTTGTGGGGTGGATATTCTAGACTAGGTTAAAATTTAAAAACGTTTTTGTTGTATTTTTTATTAATAAACCCTGTTTTCTAATAAATCGTAAATGTATTTGTATTATTTTTCATTAATAATCTGGAGTGCGTGCTACAGTAAAACCGTACGCGTAGAATGGTCTTAAAAATATTAAGGAAGGGAGAGAGGGGGTTTAATGGGGCCTCAAAATTGAATTGCGCCTCGGGCCTCTCCAGTGCTAAATCCGCCACTATTCAGAACAGATATTTCCCTTTTTTGTCCAAAATGAAATATCGCGACAGTTGACGTAAACAGGATCATGGGCGCCCATAGGGGGGGGGGCAAGAGGGGGCACTTGCCCCCCCTGGCTTTTCTCTAATTTTAAGAATTTTAAATGCAAAGCTACCATTTTTAATTGTTTTACCACGGCTACTTATGTCGCATCCTAATTTTGATCTTGAATTAAAAATGCCGAGAGTCGCTAGTGGTGGAAGACAAATTCACCGTGCAAACTACGAAACTAATTCTGTGCGAGAATATTTTAAAAAAGCAATTTTTATAAATTACTTAGATTCCTTAATTAGTTCTTTAAATTCTCGGTTTTCGAAAGATAATAATGTTGCCATTTTTCCTCTATAATTTGCATCCTATTAATTTAAAATAAATAAACTATAATTATTTTACTAAACTAGCTCAAGAGATTCATTCATATTATAAAATTGACAATTTTTTAGAAGAAGCTTTAACATGGCACAAATATTGGGTTTCAAATAAAGAAATTATTATTACTAAAGAAACTCCTGTAATAGAACTTTTACAACATTGTACATTTTACCCAGCATTCTCCAAAGCTTTAGAAATTTTAATTTGTCTTCCTCCAACTACATGCACTGTGGAAAGATTTTTTAGCACTCAAAGAATAGTGAAAACATGGATTAGATCTTCTATTAGCGAAGATCGGCTAGACGGTTTATGTATGACGAGCCTCCATCGCGATTACATAAGCGAAAATAAATAAAAATATATAGACGAAGTTCTAAATGAACGATGCAAGGAATTTAAAATTTGCATTTTCGGAAATAAAAGAATATGTAGGTAATGTTGTTTATTTACAATCGGTTAGTAATACAACGAATTCTGACTTTTAAAAAGTTGGGAAGTTAGTTATTGATAACCTTCGGGCCTTGGTCAGCTATCTTCGCCTTCGACAGTAATGAAACACTTTTCTCCTCGGTTAGTAATGTACTATTACTGTACTGTAATTTTGTTCTATAAATATTTATGTTGTTTTATTTTTTACGAATATACTTATTTTTAGTATATTATATTTTTGTATTTTTGACTTTGCCCCCTCTTGAACAATATTGTATGGGCGCCCATGAACAGGATGCGTCATAAAGCCATTAATGTGCTAGTATTTAAGACAGATGAAGTTATTAGACGTACCTATCGAAGAAAGAATGAAGGAAACCACAAGTAAGACAGAGATAAATATACAATTACTTGTTATTTTGCGGTTCAGAAATCAATGACGTGAAGCTTAAGTGATCTTAATCGATGTATAATAACTTATTTCACCCCGTAAAAATTATTTGTATGTATGGCGGCAACCCACAGATCATATTTTAATCCGTTTTACATGCTCATGTATTAGTATATTCTATAACTAGTATGGAATAAATAATTTCCGCGCGAGCGAAAAGTTGGTAGGCCGAGCCTTAGGCGAGGTCTACGGTTACGCGAGTGACGGAAATACTATTCCATATGAGTTTTAGACTATACGCTTGTACCGTTCCGTTTTGAGCGACGGCAGCGCCGACTACTGGAAGCGATAAGCATCTTTGAGCTGATCATTGTCAAAGTCCGGAAAATGTCAGTTACAATTACTTGTGGTTTTCAAGCTGTAAACTTGAATGTTTTTCGAAATAAAAGTAAAAGTAACGGTAAAAAATTAGTGGAAAGCTATGAAGTTTCTAGAGCCAAGGAAATTATTGAAAATAATTCGCGAAAATTAAGGTGCTGTCGTAATTAAGGTAAAATAATGTAGATTACTAGTTTAAATAATAATTGATTTTAAAATATATTAGGTGAAGAAAGATGCGAGAATCATGTATGACTGATAAGGAGGGAACTTCAGTGCAATTTTGTCAAATTTGAGATAAGTCCAGGACCTAATTTAGGACAAGGAAACTATACGCTTGTACCGTTCCTTTTTGAGCGACTGCAGCGCCGACTACTGGAAGCGATAAGCATCTTTGAGCTGATCATTGTCAAAATCCGGAAAATGTCAGTTACAAATACTTGTGGTTTGCAAGCTGTAAACTTGAATGTTTTTCGAAATAAAAGTAAAAATAAAGGTAAAAAATTAGTGGAAAGCTATGAAGTTTCTAGAGTCAAGCAAATTATTGAAAATAATTCGCGAAAATTAAGGTGCTGTTTTAAGAGAAACTTTAGGAGCTCTTGGCAATAGAGCACATTAAAATATTTTATAATGTCGAAATTAAGGTAAAATAATGTAGATATTACTAGTTTAAATAATAATTAATTTTAAAATATGTTAGGTGAAGAAAAATGCAAGAATCATGTATAGCTGATAAGAAGGAAACTTCAGTGCAATTTTGTCAAATTTGAGATAAGACCAGGACCTAATTTAGGTCGACACTATACTGGATTTGCCTAGGGCCTGTAATTCCCAAAAGACAAACTTTTTAATTTTAAATCGACGAAATAACTGTTACAAAACATATGTTTCCCAATGCACATATCTAATGTGTATCATATGGCTGGAGATAATAGTGAATATGTGTGTCTTTGATTCAGAAAACGACTAATCACACATAAAAATTATTAAAATAATTGTATCATTACTGTATGTTTTTTTAAATTTAATCGTGGCATATGAACCTATATGTAAATCAAGTATGTATACCTATGTAGATAATTTACTGAATATATGTACTTACGTCTGATTAGAGCCCCTCTATGAATTTTGATTTGATTACAATAAAGGAATACTTATAATTACAACAAAGGAACTTTGATTACAATAATGAAAATGGTTAATCACGAATGTTTCTTTAATTCAAATGCAATTTAATTTATGATATATTTACAGCTACATTGTCTTGTAAAATTCTAGGTCCAAGTTTTTTGATGATGGCCTGAAAAATATTTATTGCCTATAAAAGTCTAAATTAAACCCTGGATAAGACTAAATTATTATTTCAAGTTTATTTACAAAATATTTCTTTATTTATTAAAATATTTAAGTGATAGAAGTAATGTTTCTTGTATTAAAATTACTTATTAATATATTATTCAACTAATGAAAGTTCAGAATTCTGGGTTTTTACTTTCAAAATTTGAGAAATTTTGAGCGTAGCATACTCACCTTCCTTTGATTTTAATTATTTCTACTGAACCAAGTAATCATTATCGATGATAAAAAATTTTAAAGTTAAAATAACACGTAAATCCTATTGAATACACACATTTCTGTCAGCTCAAATATTGCATTTTCGGCCGATTGGCGTCGCCTCGAGCGTTACGGTACAAGCGTATACTTTCTCTAACACTATTTAAAAATATATCACTTGACATTTTTGCAGAAAATAATAAAATATTATTGGTATGTTATAAAAGTAATAATTTTTATTTAACTTACCATGTAAAAGCCTCAAAATGCGTAAAACAAGGCGTATAATTAGATTTTGTAATCATTTCTTTTATAATTTGACAGTTAATGCAGTTGAAGTGACAAAATCAAAGAAACAAAGCGCCAAGCAAAGCCTGCTTGATTTTGAAAACATTTGCGTCTTCCCATGTATATTAAATGGGCGAATTGAAAAACTAGTGGTCTGTCACTGCCTATTACGGAATATTGTTCCGTAACAGTGTGACAGATTGTCCTCATTCTGTAACAGTTTTCAGTTACAGAATGCATGAATTCCATAGTAGTGTTAGAGAAAATTATTAACACATGACGTCATTGTTTCTAGTGATATTATATTATGACGTAAACCCATCGACTGGCTGGATGCCCTATATTAAATTAAATTTATAGTAAAAACCTAAACATAATTTATATTTGTAAATGTAGCCTTAGTTACCTATTCGCGATTTAAGTTAAGCAATCTCTATTTGGTGGCTAAATTTCGAACTAAAAATATATCCAGAATATATTATTTCCTTCCTTTCATAGAAATTTTCTGGAGTTTGCATGCCATTTAAATAATTAAAAATGCCGTTTAACACAAGTTTCATGATTTTAAATATCTCTAAAAAGTGTGTAAAATGCAGTATCATTAACAGATTGGCAGCTCGTACATGAGTGATGTGACGTCACATCACTGATAAATAACGGCGGGAAAAGTTAATTTGAATCACCAATTGAATTAGAATTTTAGTTAATACATATTTAAAATAGTATCTTCCTGGTTTGAAACAAGTCATGTTCTAGATTACAATTCAATAATATACATTCCAATAATTAATTCTCCCTGTTAATTATTTGCGACTTATTAATCGATAAATTAATTTTGTTCACGTCGGTAGTTCAGTCAAATACCATGCAAATTTAGTATTAGATATGCGTATATAATATCCAAGGTCTTCCAACAAAGAAATGCAGTTCAATATAGTAACAAATAGCTGACAATATTAGCAATCAAGTCAGCTATGACTGATTGAAGAGGCCACCCTCATATGATTTTATCTGTCAGATACAGAAGTCTCTGAAAGTATTGTCTGTTGACTTATAGCAGGATGGAGCTTTGTTGGTTTTTGAATTCCTGATGCAGGTAGTAAACAAGATATTTGACAATTTAAATTGTGCTTTTGTTTGTTTGAAAGAAAATTTACAAACGAAAGGTAAACATAAACACGCAGATGAATATATACATAATACAATACGAGAAAAGGTTATATGCTGCAATCGATCGTTGGAATTGAAACGTAGTTTGAATTTTAAAATTGCTGCAGATTTTCGGTATGAAATAAAAACAAATCTTTGTTTTTATTTAATGTTAGATGTTACATACATATTAATGAGAAAAAAAATTGTTATTTATATAAATGACAAATACAATTGAGATCTCTCCAATAGGAATAAAACGCGTCCATTCACGTTTCTGGTTTATTATGCCATATATTTCTATTCCGATCGTGGCATATTGTGAGCAACATATTTTTGTTTCGCTTTTTACAGTGAAGATATTTCATCAATTTCATAAATTTTATAACTCAAATCAAAGTGTATCGAATTAGTTATTTTTATATCAAGTTACGAAAAAAAAGTTGTTATGTGAATACCGAGTGGGAAAATCTGCACGTGCACGTAATCTTTTTCCACATTTTTCCAACAACTGAGAATAAAATGTTTCTTTTCTACAGCCTATATACAAACTAGCCATTTGCACTCTCTTTTGTCAACGCAAAATTTCACTTTGCCGCTCATGTGCAACAAAGTAGAAAAAACGCTCGCTATGTAAATTCTATTGAAATGTCAAATTGTCAAAATTGATTTTGAAATGTAATTTTAAGGAGACAAGATAATAAAGAAGGATACAGTACACTGCCATTCGCCGTTTTCTAATTTATTTCCATTTCAAAAATAAGATTCAAGAAGAAAAGCTGTAATTTCTTTAGATAACATTTTTGACAATATGTCGTGTCATATTGACATTTAATTAAATACTTTTAAATTGACATACGATTCTTTGTTCATAATCTACTCCGAGTTAGGAATTTTTTTGAACAAACTGTACATTGGCCCCCTTTCCAACCACAACCAAAGCAATAGTTATGTAATAACAAAAAAAAAACGCACAGTTATATGAATAATACTTTCTCCTACAACCGTGAGTAAAGTTAAAGAACATACTTACGCACTCTGTACAGTGTGTAAAGAGACACTTTTCAAGCATTAGTGCGTGAAAAGTAAATAGGCGTTTTTCGGCAACCTACACATTCGTTTAATTAACTGTCAAGTAGATAATTAGGTAGTAAAAATCAATGAAAGTAATAAAAATTTTAAGAAATATTAATGTACTCGTACATTGTAAATGAAACAAGTGTAATAATTTTTATTAAGTTTGAGCATTAACCTAATTCTTAAAATGTTAACGCTTTTTATATAATCAGTTCTAAACTACCCTAATTTTTAATATTAGTATTAAATGTACTCTTTCGCACTCCCGAGACTAAAGAGCAATTCTAATCACTCATTTCAGCGACTAAAGTTCAAATTCAGTCCCAGAGGGATTAAATATGAAAAAAATTCCTGGGGGACTAAAGTAAAAATAAACAAGATGTTTCCATAACATCATATAGTTACTATGATTTATTTATTCGTATCTACACTACATTTTGAGCAGGCTTTGAGTTTAAATTTGAACAAAATTTTTGACATTTGTATTGTCAAATTGTAAGATTAATTTCTTTTACACTAATATGGTTCCATTTGAGTGCGAAAAATAGCGTATATATCACAGGACTAAAGTGCATTCAATCCCTCAGGTGATTATTTCCCTCACCTTCGGCTCGGGAAATAAACTTCACCCACAGGATTGAATATGCACTTTAGTCCCTGAGTATCTATATAATATACTATTTGTACAATTTTAGAAGACTATCCACCTGTCTCTGAGATTCTTTCGAATGTTTATGTTATATTTTGTACAATACTATGAGAGAGAGAGAGCTGTTATAGTATTTGAAGATGCCTGTACATGCCAGTATTATGAGATACAGCACTAACATTTCGGTTTTAGGAAAAATATTGTATGCAACACATGTGTAAAATATCGTTTTTTTATCTTGTGTTATAATTTCCGCATTCGGCTGCAAAAAGTGCTACTTTACACACTTGATGCATAAATAACTATTATGAAATTGCACTGTGTAATTTCTGTTGTCCTAATTAAACCACCTACATCCGACAATCCATAATAATTACTCCTGTGCTAATGGCGACTGGGCAGTCCACTTGAATGCAACCGCAATTGGAATGCATTTGCAACCACAGAGCAGCTCAATGCACACTCACAGCTGAGGCACGTGGCATGCGGTGACTCCAAGACATTCATCTGTGAATGATTGTGAGCTGGGTGACAGAGTATGGACACTAATGGTAGAATGGCAGCAGCCAGGCGCCTCTACAGGTGCCACCAGTGTCGGACGTCCGAAAATATATGCAAATCACGTAGGTTACGTCCGGTGGAACGTAGGAGAAGAGAAGAGAATGATTGGAGAATACAATGTTTGGATGATGTCTAATAAATGCTGATGGTGTTATACAGTTTCTAATTGTAATGGTTATGGTTACATTGTAACGTTAAGGATGATACAAAAACAATAAATAAGGTCGTTTATCATTTGAACAATTTTTATTGAATTTAATCATTGCTGGGAGTGCCAATCTGCTTTATACATAGATGTCACTAATGATGATTACATATTTGTATCGTGCGGGCGTTTACCAGGCGTCACCTCACGGGCACTTATTGCTGGCATGGAGAGTGCACCACAGGGATCAATTTTGTCCCATTTAAAATTCGAAATATTTGGCGTCAGTCGTGATTGAACCCGATTCTCCAAATTCGCGACCAGACACTCAGGCATTTGGCCACGAGACTTTCCAAGCATTTTTATTGAATTTCTATAATAGCTCACATACATTTATTAATAGACCATTTTCAATGACGTGATTAGAGTGAGAGGTCCGAACTGCCCTGAGAAATTATTTACATGTCAAGGCCTTATCACACTACAATCATATCTCTGACTCCTTGTCGCTGACTTATTTTATTTGACCAACTCGATCTATCACACTGCAATTTCAAATAATCGTTTTCCCTGACTTTTAGTGGATTTTCATTCTTAAAGTTGGTTATGATATGGTTTCTTTAATGACAACATATTTCAAATTTGTTTGCCATATCAAATTATTTCAAGTAAAATGAATGAAAACGATAGAAAAATAATGCAATTGTGGATAAGCATACTAATTTTATGTGCATCAAACAAAAAATGTTAATTTCTGACATTTCTGCAGTTATATTTTACTCCGTAAAGTTACATTCCTGTACTTCAGAGACAGTTGCACATGCACAGTAGGGAAATAGTTACAGGAAATGAAACCCAGGCTACAGAAACTTAAATGATTGACATTTGGACCGTACTACAATGCCATCTCTTGACTACTTCCGGAAGCTCCATAAATTGGTTAAGTGTGCTGTGCTTACATTAATATTTTTTTTTATAAGTTGTCAAAATCCTGTGGCTATTCTAACCAAATTCTAACAAAATTGTCAAGAATTTTAATTTTCTTGAGGGAAGTTCGATTATTTGAATTGTTGAGATATATTACATAGTGTAATATTTTCTTTTACGTATGTGTATGTGTGATTCAAGTTTCTACTATTTTATTCGTATTAACGCTATAGGAAGAATGCTCTTATAATATATTTTAAAATACAAACGCTTTTTACCTCTCACTAAGATAAGTATTGAATTCATGCTAAAAATCGCATATTCAGATTTTTGTGAATAAGCTTGTTTTAAGGTCCCTAGAATCCGATTTCTTAAATACTGTAAGACTAAAGACATTTTTAACTATGGACTCCTCAATCTAACAATAATGGGAAGAGTTGATTAAGTTTTGGTAACAATTGGACAACCGGAAGTAGTAGTTACAACAAAAAAATCATCTAAATATTATTTATCGAAAATTTATGTAAATACTTATATTAAAGAACGTTAAATTCTTTATTCGATAAATATAAATTCATTATTATATATTTTATAGATTTATAGATAAAGAAATGCATATAAAATAATTTGATGTAAAAATTCTCAGATCAAACTACTTCAAGGCAAGAAATTCAAATGTTTGTCAAAAATATTTGTACATCATTATGAAGATTATGTAAATAAAAAAAAGTCATCAGCGCAAAAAAATATACGTAAAAAAGAATATAAAAGGAATTTGCAATATATATATATATATATATATATATATATATATATATATATATATATATATATATATATATATATATATATATAACATTTATTATTGTTGTTTTCTCAATAAATAAGGCTAGATGGTCCACGTAACGTGTATTTATTTAACAATACGGACACGGACGTTTCGGGCTTTCAGCAAGCCCGTCCTCAGCTAAATCTCTCCAACTCCGAAATGATTCGGTTGGTTCAGTGCTGAAAACATAATTGCTCAACGTAAAATGTAAACCACGTTGCTTAATCATTTCATCTGTATTATTTTTTTATAACTACTGTACAACCTTTGTAATTTAGCTGAGCAGCACACATTGTATTGACATATGCCCCTATCCACCGATAGACATAGACAAGCATCCAGATATGAACCAAATATGTAAAAGCCGAAACACGAGTTTTAATCAATTGATATGCACAATAAAAATAAAAAATCTGTTGTGGACACCACACAACTTCCTTGTACGCAAAACCAACATGAAATATAGATCCAATTATAAAATTGCACGTATTTGATGTAATTTGACAAAACATTTTTTTTTTTTGTTATTTTGTCCTAATCCATAGCAAGCTTTATTATACAAAAACCAAAAAGTATATAATTTTAAAATTTACATATCTCTCTTATACAAAGGGCTAATGTAATAATACTTGATGTGCTAGACGCAGAATTTAATTCTCTAAAACTCTTATTTGAAGAATTTATTTCTAAAACCAAATTAAAACCATTTTATTCAAGAAATACTGTTAACAACTTCAGATAATATATCACTTCCGGTAAGCCTATTTTAATCAAAATCTACAATGTTATACCCATTGACATATATGTCTTATATACCAAAAAAAGTTTTGCATTATATTTTAAAATAGTTTTTCTTTAAAATCTATTATAGGCTTCAAGTAAAGTACTAGAAATTATGTAATGACCAAGAACTAGATGTTATAGCAGTCCTAAAAACAAAATTTCAACGGCTTACCATTTTTGAGTTATGCGAGATATGTACGTACAGACGTCACGACGAAATTAGTTAAAATGGTTTAGGGATGGTCAAAATGGATATTTCCGTTGAAATCTGAAAACCGAAGTTTTTTGCGATTACTATACTTCCTTTACTATGTATAAGGACGTAAAAAGAAGTGACAGACGTTTGTCTAATGCGGTAAAATTGGGGATATACTTGTCCTCGAGCTTTGGCTCGAGCCTGAACCGATAATTTGAAAAAGTCTATCCAAGTCGAGTTTACAATTTTACACTCTGGCGGCTCCCCAGTGTGCCGCGGCACCATGGTTGAGATATTGAGAACTACTGGTCTACATTATGCATTTACCCTGTTTTTTCTGTTTTTTCCTCGTGCATATCTGGTGTGTCTCAGCCTTTCTTCCGTTGAGTAACCTCAGTGCTTAACTCTAACTCAGTAGCCTGCGATCAGCTGTTGCCCCGCCCAGAAAACTGTAGTGTGCGCTGCTGGTCGCCATTGTTAGTGCATCGCGGGCGGCGATGACCGCTGTCACACACACGCACATCGCATCAAGCCAGTATTAAGTGTTCATTCCAAATAGTACAGTATATTGTGGCTAGTGATACAGTTTTTGAGCTTCAGTAAATCTGTAAGTGAATTTTTATTTTTGTGTAGTTGGGGATCATAAAATATGCAGGAATGCAATTAGTTAATAATTATTTTGATTTAATGTTGTGGTTTCGTTAATAATCGTGATTTTTTCAGAGTAAAATTTAAATGTATTTTATAGTGGTTGATTTCTATGCAAAAATTATTTTGAATTTTTTCTTTTTGTATATGTATGAATGGTAGGCACCTGCGCACATGCGTATAAGAGCGGTACAGGTTACTAACCAAATTGATAAACTATTGAAGGTTAGGTTATCATCATTTGTAATAAATTAATTTCATATTACTTTTATTTTTATTAAAGAAAAACTATGTATATAAACTAGTTTGTGATTGTCTTTTTCATTTTCTCATTAAAATTTTATTAGCTATCCATATAAATATATGAATATTACACTGAAAAAAAAAATTGCCAACTAAAACAGATATGGAAAATAGTGAAATTTTTACTAATATTTATAAAATTTTATGCTTTATAAATTATATTCTCTGGTAATAATTTGTCACTAAAACAATTTAATTTATTAAAATATTATACCACTTATAGTGAAAATTATTTAATTAGGAATTAAACAAAAATTATATTAAAATCAACGTTTATACAGGGTGTTTCAAAAATACTGTAAAAATTTAAGAGTTACGACTTTGATTAAATGGTTTTTTTGTTTACCTTTCAGAGGTCATCAGACTTATGCACGTATCTGCAAATGTTTTCACAACAGTTGTTGCTGCAACTTGCAACCTACGTTATCAGACGTATGCAAAGTTACAAAAAATATAGAATTTTTTTATTCTCGACGTTGGTACACATGATATTTAATTCCTGTTGTAATTTTTTAAAGTTTGAATCATTTATTTGTATTTAGACGAATAATATCAGAAATTAACAACAAATTATTATCTGCTACTACGTTATTTAAAATATGGATGTCTCGTATTCCACAGAACTTCTTCTTTTCTTACGAGATCAATCAGAGTATGAAAAAATTCGTTTGATTTTATCTCAACTCCAGCTCTTCCAGCCATTTTTAAATATTTCGTACTGTTTACAAACAAATGTCAAACAGTTTAGGGATTTTTACTCCCTATGCCACTTTTCTACGCATGCGTATCTTGATAGTTTCAGATACGTGTGACTAGTTTTCGAACAAGATGTAAAACTAGTTGCAAGAAAATTGTTGCACTATCACACGTCAATAGTTGCACGAAACGCTTAAGAGTATGATGCACCCCCATGAAAATATGCGAAAAAGTGGTATAGAAATCCGGTCATATCTTTGCAATCACTAAACTTTTAATAAACAAATAAATTGTAGTTTATAAAACAAGAATCAATCTACGTATGATTGGTACTATTTTTTTACTTTTTGTTTTTATTAATTAGTAATTAATTAGTAAACTTGGTGAAATTCGTCATTTTTCGATGCAAAATCTATGAATAATAGAAGCAATTTTTCAAAAAAATATTTCCAATTAGACTTAGATTGATCTTTAATTAACCCAAATTATGTCATATTTTTGGTTTTCGTAATGTGATTATTATAATATGAACGGATTCCCGAGACAGTAATTCTCTAACTGATTCTGTTAAAATGAATCATGCAGTGCTGCCCTCTACACCTTACTGTTCAAATCTTCAAAATTATGGAAAGATACGAATTTCGGAAAGTTCGTTTTCGTAGACAAGGATAGGTATATACTGATGGATTTACAGTATTTACTCAAACCTACATCCCTTGAATATGGGTGACCTAGGTAGTCCCAGGCCATAAAATTCCACTTTCCCTAATTTTTCCAAGAATTCGTAGCGATAGCAGTCATTCAAGAAAGATTGTGCTTCAAAAAGAAAATATTAAAATTTAACTCCTCTTGTCCTAGGACCTAGGTAAACATAAAAACTGTGCTGATTATTTTTGCACAGGACGGGATACTGTTGATGATGAAAGTGGAATATGTCTATAAAGATGATTTGTTTTGGCAACAAATGGAGCTAAAATTAAAACATTTTATATGGAACATTTATTAGCTTAGCCCGTTTTACACTTTTAAAAGTATTTCAAAAGAAAGTTTATAATACAATGATAATAATTTGTTGTTATTTTTGAAAATAAATAAAAATATTGGCGCCAGAAATAGTCGTCAAAAACAAACCGCCACTTCTGTGTTGTCAAAGTACATATAGCACGTCATGCATAGCCAATATAATTGTCCATTACCTACTTTATTTGTATAAGTAAACGTAGGCGATAGTGTGTCACATGTAGTTGTATGAACTTTAACATCACACTCCGTGTCAGATCAAGTGACTTTTTCGAAATATTACACAAATTTTAATTGGGCGCGTGTAGACACGTGACTCAAACGACCTTGATGTGATTGGACTCAGCTAATTTGTGTGCGCTTGTTACTTGACAAGACTAATGTTTTGACTTATTTTAATTTTGAACTGTTAAGAAGTTATTTTTAATTTTATGTGTTTTACTGCCTAAAAATTGGTCTTGTCAAAGTGACACGGGCACACAAATCTGCTGATTCCAAGCATCTCATAGTCGCTAGCGCCCTATATTTAATTGCAAGATGTAATAGGTACCGGATGGCGCTCGAAATCCATTACATAGGCATTTAACATGGGAAAACCGTTTTTCCTAGCACATTGCTCCCCAAATTATTTTAGAAAAAAAATCTTCAAATAAAAGTTGTAGAACATAAAATTCTGCATTTGAATCAATAAGCAAAATTAATTTTGCATGCGTTGTAACAGCAGAAATTAGGTATGAAAACGTCGAAAATCTACTCAAAAGTAGTGATACCCATGGAATTAACAAAAAGCTTAACAAACACATGTGTATTTATGTCATAAAATTTAATATACTTTTTATTATTTAATAAAATTACAAGTATCATAACGTAAAATTCTTAAGCAGAATAATAATTTAATTCTTCTATACTCTTCAAATACTCATTTTTATTGACAAAAAATCATAATATTTGACATTTAAATCATCATATTTGTTTGTCTTTTTTGTTTTAATTCCATGGCTAGCACTATTAAACTAAAAATTTCAAAATTTTCATATTCCATTTCTGGAGTTACTAAACATACGTAATTAATTTTGTTTACTGATTTACATGCAGAATTTTATATTCTACAACTTTTATTTGAAGATTTTTTTTCTAAAATAATTTGGGAAGCAACGCGTTAGGAAAAACGGTTTTCCCATGTTAAATGCCTATGTAACGGATATATATATCGTGATATTTTCAAATTCGAAGTTATGTAAGAAACAGTATTTAGAAAATTTAGCAATTAGAAGGCTTATAAAAATTCTTGCAATAGTCCTATTGTGGATTCGAGGTTGAAAAATAAAAAATAATTAATTATAAATTTTAATTCTTTCTTTGTTGGAAATACCATCCTTTCTTTCTCGTATTTCATACTCAGCATTTTTGTAAAATAAGGATCATGTTGTTCATTGGCAATTTTTTTTATTCTCTAAATATTATTTATTTTAGATATTTATAAATTATTTTAGCTACCTATATAATTAAACAAAATATATAAATACCTAATTAAAAAAGAACTTATATGTATAAACAAATGAAAAAATAAGTTATACGCGTACATAATTATAGAAAAACTATTTCTAGAAGCAGTGAGATGCGATTCAATTCTAGTGTTTTAACGAAAATTTCCGAAAAGTGTCGACCTAGTACACGCTCGTTGTGTTGGCATAATTTTATAGCCCTAGAGCCCCAACTCCTCTTTACCCGACCCCGCGTAGCACAACTAGCAGTAAGGGTGCATCATACTCTTAAAGATACAGAAAATGTGTAACAGGTTGCAGATACGTGCGTACGTGTGATAACCAGATAAGATGTGCTTTTGTTTTTCTTAAAAAATCACATCATTGTTCTATGTTAAATGTTGTGGCGACCTTGGCCAATATTTAATTTTCAAATTACTTCGTAACTATTAGAAATTGAGAAAAACGTTTCATATAATATTTTTTATAGGCTATTTACTGACATAGACAAAATGTTGTTCGATCACTATCTTTGTCAGTTTTTTTCGATTTTCGATTTTTAGCTTTTCTCGGAAACAGGTGGAGATCAGTCTTATGTTGATTAAGCTTTTTTACTTATTTTGGTCAGTACTATATGCCTTTAATTTTTTTACAGTATTTTTGAAACACTCTTTATACGTTTAAATTATATTACGAAAAGTGTTGATTTTATTTTAATTTTTGTTTAATTCACATTAAAATATTGGTGCAACCGATCATTTAAAAAATAAATTGTACACTGTATGTGTATTATGCTAAATATTTAACCAATTCAACGTATACTTTTGTACTTTGAAAGTGGTAGGTACACTTCATCACTTTTGTTTTACAAGTATAATAACATTTGAGTGTGATGCAACAGTGAAATTTAATAATAATATTATATTTAAACCGTTTCTTCAAACTAATGGTTTATTTTTAACAAGCCTTTAAAGTATTTCATGAATCAAAACTGTTGACATGTATATAACAAAAGTTGAATGAATCACACTCATATAATACACACATGCACACATACAGGATGTTTATCAAAAACATAGAAATTAAATATAGAATATATTTTTTTATTCAGAATTTCTCGTCATTTAATTTTAGAGCCAAATATTGGACATAAATGGTAAATCTTGAAATTTTTAATTTTGCGAAACACAAAGTTATGAATTTACTACTTTTATGACCGAATAGACTTAAAAATCTTTAGGTTAACTATCATACAACTTGTAATAGTTATTTATAATATAAAACTGTTAAAAATGTATTTTAGTAAGAAAGGAATTTGGGATATGATGCGCAGCCGAGTGGGTCAAACCTTTGAACAAAGTAAAATCACTTTTAACTTGCTTGTATATTTCCATAACTATAATTTTTTTTTTAAATTTGTATTTCTAATAACTGTTCACATAATGGCAAAAATATCAAATTTTTGTTGCATTCATCATGCCAGAGGTCTTAACGTTTCTCAAACTATGGGATGATTTACGTGTTTACTAGCGAATGAAAGTTGAAGTTTAGATTATTTAATAGATGTGGTTTCTTTTGAAAATATTTCCGTATATTTTATTTGAAAGGAAACTGACCCTTATATGTATGCCGTTACAGCAGATTAGAATTGTACTCGATACCAGGAGGCATTTAAAATGACCTTAGCAACAGGATTCAGGGATTTATTTGAAAAATTTAATACCGCAAATTCAAGTTCGTTCGTCTCAGGTGTAAGCAACTGTCGAGTCGGAATTACTGTTAGAGGAAATTAAAAATAATCCTATTTCATAGAATTACTAAATAGTTTAAAGATCAAAATATTTTGTTATAATCAAGATAAACGAAAAATGTTTAAAATATTTTTAACGCACCCCTGTTTTTATATTTACTTACCCTAGTCGGCCATCTATTTTCAGCCAGATATTGTAATGTATTTCTGTGCCTAGTCCAGTATTATAGGTTCATATTCTATTCTTCTCTAGGGTTTCAAAAGAAACCACATCTATTAAATAAGTTAAACATCAACTACTTTCATTCGCTAGTCATACCATACTGTAACACGAGGGGGGTCTCCTACGCTGAGCTGACGAGGATGATGCTAAACTGATCACTGTTTACTCCGACGATGATACGTTTTATTCTTACTGACTGGTGAACAGGAAGAACACACACTAACACTGTGCTTTACAATTGAGGGATGAACACAGAATTTACGGACATGGACACTACTTGTGATTTACTGATTACGGACTAGAAGTTTTAACTAAATTATTTTATTAACATGGTTACATTAAACATTATTATTAATTAAAGATAGCCTAAGTCTAACATGTTACATTCCGTAACCCAGCGGCAGGCGTTTAGCACGCGCCCCAAAACTAAAAGACACTACATGTTCCGACAACAAAACGTATGCACGACTTGGCGAACTAATCTAGACTCTTTCATGTTTTTCCATGAGTAACTAATGTCGACTCTCTAAAAACAAAGAGCTATCTTCAGGCCAGGATTATAGGGGTACAGGGTACATAGGATAGGGCATTCAAAGTCACGCATGTATACATAATAATTGCTAAACCTAATGATCAACAAATAAATGCCGTGACTATCATAATACGAAAAGAATTTCTAAACTGAATTTTGACATTTATAATTTAAATAATCAGAGTTAAAATATGATTATTGAAACTATAATTTAGAAAAATTTATAAAAAGTTATTTATCTGTTATAACTCTTACCCTCGCTTTATTACAATATTAACCCCACAAATGTTATAAACAATAACTGAAAAACGCAGGAAAAAGCATAGAAAAGACTAAACCTCTACCAAACTCAATGTAAACAAATGCACTTAAAAGGTTTGGTTGTCCTCCATGCTGACAGGTTGCCTAGATCCAACCACATGATGCCCTATATAGTTTTTATTTTCACTTAAATTTAGGTTAGAGGTTATTTTAAATTTTATTATCAATAAACCATAATCGAAATACAAAATATTTATATTAAAATCGTGAATTACTTGCTAATTAATAAGTAGTAATATTTTTTTTTAAGAACATACTTCAGTAAAGAGTTATAACGAATTATATATTTTGTGACGTCAGGTGTATACCATTTCATTCACTTGGCCAGAAATATAAAAGCTGCGAATCTCTCGTGTAATTCTATAGTGCACATTGGAAAAATAACTATGAACTGTTACATTTTTCACTGTCCTATTTAATTTTTGCTTGGTATTTAAGGTTATATTTACTCGAATATCAAATAAATACTTTAAAATTGACAAAAGAATTTTAATTTCGTTTGTATTAAGTTTAACTATAATAAATTAGGACTTACAATATGTAAAATACTATTTTTATATTAAAAAATATATAACTTATGAAAAAAAAAGTTTCTGTGCGATGGAATGAACACACGTGACGTCATAAACTCATCGCTAATTTAATAATACTTGATGTGCTAGACGCAGAATTTAATTCTCTAAAACTATTATTTGAAGCATTTATTTCTAAAATCAAAATGAAACCGTTTTATTGAAGAAAAACTGTTAACAACTTCAGGTAATATATCACTTAGCCTGTTTTAACTAAAATCTATTTTATTCAAGTTGACATAAAAGTCTTATATACTAAATTTGAAAAGTTTTGGATTATATTTTAAAATAGTTTTTTTATTAAAATCTATTATTGGTTTCAAATAAAGTACCATTTCTGGAAATTATGTAATGACCAAAAAGGGAGGTGCACAGCTAGATATTATAGCAGTCCTAAATACAAAATTTCAACTTTCTACGGCTTACCGTGTTTGAGTTATGCGAGATACGTACGTACGTACGTACGTACAGACGTCACGACGAAATTAGTCAAAATGGATTCAGGGATGGTCAAAATGGATATTTCCGTTGAAATCTGAATACCGAAATTTTTCGCGATTACAATACTTCCTTTACTTTGTAAAAGGAAGTAAAAATCATAAAAAGCAATAAAAAAATTAGTTTATGGGCCCATTATATTATTCATAGGCTATAATATTCAGTTAATAAGCTAAATTATGAACAAAGACTTATTTTAATTTTCCAACTGATTCTGAATAATACAGTCCTTTGAACTTAAGAAATATTGTCATAGTTATTTGTCTTTCGGTTTGTTCTTTGGCAGATTATACTTTCTCCTTTGATAAATCTTTGTGTACATGGCGTGGGTTTAAATTTATTCCCACTGAAAGTCATTCTTCTGCAACGCTGTAGATCTTCGCAATATATGGTACTTGAATAAACATCTTGAACAGTCTTCCTCCATGTATTTCGCATAGTATTGAATAACATTTTCACACAAAGCAAGTCACATTGTAATTATAATTTGATACTTCTGCAGATGGTTGCTTACGAGCTGAGATGACTAACAATTTCATTCATCACACTTCTTTGAATTAACTTAATATTTAGAAGGTTACCATCGTAAACTTGCGCATAAGTCAACGAATAAAACATGAGGAAAATATATTTTAATTTATTGGAGTTCAATAAAAGAGGAATAAATATTGTTTATTGGTCACGACTGCATCAGAAACTAATATAACACTTATGTTATTTTATGCAAAAACAACCAATGACAACATGTTATAATATGGACATCCACCATTTCTTTTTGTTACATATTTTTTATGAATCTAGAGGGCCCACCTTAGGGCCTAGAAACTTCCTTTTTACTTCCTTGTACAATGTAAAGGAAGTATTATATTCGCGAAAAATTTCGGTTTTCAGATTTCAACGGAAATATCCATTTTGACCATCCCTGAATCTGACTAATTTCATCGTGACGTCTGTACGTACGTACGTACGTACCTCGCATAACTCAAAAACGGTAAGCCGTACGAAGTTGAAATTTTGTATTTAGGACTTCTATAACATCTAGTTGTGCATCTCCCTTTTTGGTCATTACATAATTTCCAGAAATGGTACTTTATTTGAAGCCTATAATACATTTTAATGAAAAACTATATTAAAATATAATCCAAAACTTTTCAAATTTGGTATATAAGACTTTTATATCAATTGGAATAACATAGCAGATTTTGGTTAAAATAGGCAAACCGGAAGTGATATATTACCTGAAGTTGTTAACAGTTTTTCTTGAATAAAATGGTTTCATTTTGATTTTAGAAATAAATGCTTCAAATAAGAGTTTTAGAGAATTAAATTTTGCGTCTAGCACATCAAGTATTATTAAATTAGCCCTTTGTATAAGCGAGATATGTTTATTTAAAACTTATATACTTTTTGGTTTTTTTAATGAAGCTTGCTACGGATTAAGACAAAAAATAACAAAAAAATATAAAATAGATGTTAATGTCAAATTACGTCAAATACGTGCAATTTTATAATTGAGTCTATACTTCATATTAGTCTTGCGTACAAGGAAGACGTGTAGTGTCCACATCAGATTTTTTAAAAACAAATAAAATAAAAAGTATTGCTCATGCAAAATTTATTTTTGGATAATTAAAGAACATAATTTGAAGTTTTAAATCATGAAGTTTTAAACTCAACAACTTGAAGGTGGTGACCACTGATGCAACCAATATCTGAAGCTCCTTTCTACACTTTCCAACATTCGGACTCCTTTTTTTTTGAAGGCAAATAAAATAAAAAGTATTGCGGATAGACAAAATTTATTTTGAATAATGAAAGAACATAATTTCAAGTTTTGAATCGTGCAGTTTTAAACAAAATATCTTGAAGGTCATGGCCATAAAAGGAAAATTCTTCAGCTAAAGCAGGGTTGTATTGCGGTGTTTGTAGAGTCCGTTCGCTGTAAGAATATGCCAGGCACGTCATGAATACGCCATTACTTTGTGGCTGCGCAGTAGTCAAAAGTAGCGCCTCCCCTTAACAACGAGCAACTTTGCATAGCAACGGGACGCTAATGCCCGGTTTCATGAGAGTTGATTAAATTTTAATCAATGATTAAATTTTAATCGCCTTGTTAAATACGATATTTTGTTTCATGACAGTTGATTAGCTTAATCTGAGTGTTAAAACGCCGGTTAATTTAATCAGTAAAATTTGGCTGGTCAAATTTTGACCGAGTCAATTAATTACACATAGAATTACCTATTATACATGTGAGCCTGGGAAGAGGCCCCCCCTCTTTAAATTTTTTATTATAAGTAATAGAAAAAAATGGCTCATATAAAAGTTTTATTATTTTACATATACTATTTGATGGCAGATGTAGATATTTTTTATAAAGTCAGGTTTACAAGATACGACTATCAACTTTTATTTTTCAAATGGCAATTTATAATTATTTTAATAAAATAGAAACCGCTATTTTTTTCTCTTTTCAATGATGTATTATTTTTTATTAATGTATTTGAAAAATTTCGAGAAAAATGAGATAATTTACAAATATTAGAAATAATTTTTAAACAAATGTAAACAAATGAATTAATTTCATGAAATGCACAAGTACTTTAATCAGTGATTAGAGTTAACAATGCAATTAGTAAATCATTGATTTAATATGCCTTCATGAAACCGGGCGTAAGCCTATTCTATTCGCCACTGTTTGTTGTGAGTGCGTCTAAAATATTCTCGCGCACACAAACGATGACGTCCTGGGCATATTCTTACAGCGAACGGACTCTAAACCTCTGCCTTAAGATATCCCCATAAAAAAAATTACATGGCGTTAGATCGGGCGATCGCGTCGCGCATGTAATGTTACCTCGAATCGAGATGAGGCGTCAGAGGATCATTGTCCTCATAACTCTAACGCCATGTGATTTGTTATGGGGCAGAAGTTCACAAACACTGTCCTACAACCCTGCTGCAGCTGAAGAATCTTATTCGGCAGAAAATAGCCCGAATGTTGGAACGTACAGAGAGAAGCTTCAGAAATCGATTGCATCGATACATAGAGAACGGTGTCCCTGTCCATCACCTTCAAGATATTTTCTTTAAAACTACATGATTTAAAACTTGTAATTATGTTCTATCATTATCCAAAAATAATTTTTGTTTATCAACAATGCTTTTTATTTTATTCGCCTTCAAAAACGGAAGTTTCTAGGCCCCATTCTGTATATAGCGTTTTTGTAGGCGATTGTACAATCAATCTCGTATCAGATTAAAATTGACTTTGTTTATATTTTCATTTTGACATCGGCGATACTTGTATGTAAAAAATTATCTTCCTCCTATGAGTGATAAAATATTTTTAATATTAATAACACGCAAACATTCATTTGTATTAGGAAAAACTGAACGATTGTGGTTAGAAGACCGGATGTATTCGTTAACTGTTAAATAACTTTAGATATGTTTGTTTAATATTAATAACAGTAACAGAACAGTAACGCTACTATTCGGTTTCATCCATCAAAACTTTTAAAAAACAGAGGGTTGCATTTACGATATAACTGTGTGTACATCTGTGTTGTACAAAATACTAATACCATATCCAAATTTTAAAATCTTTAATCCTTTCACTACGTAATTTGTATAGATATAGTATATTTTTCATGTTGGTATAGTATGACTAGTGAATGAATGTTGACGTTTCAATTATTTAATAGATGTGGTTTCTTTTGAAACAACCATTTCCCTATATTTTATTTCAAAGGAAACTGACCCTTATGTATTCCGTTACAAAAGATAAAAATTGTACTCAATACCAGGAGGCATTTAAAATGACTATAGCAACAGGATTCAGGGATGTATTTAAAAAATTTGCTACCTCAAATTCTAGTTCGTTCGTCTCAGGTGTAAGCAACCCTCGAATCGGAATTACTGTTAGAGGAAATTAAAAATAGTCCTATTTCATAAAATTGCCAAACTAAATAGTTTAAAAGTCAAAATATTTTGTTATAATCAACATAAACGAAAAATGTTTAAAATATTTTAAACGCACCCCTGTTTTGATATTTGACACTAGTCGATCATCTGTTTTCAGCCAGATATAGTTATGTATTTCTGTGTTTTTCTAGTTCAGTATTTAAATGGGAACATGCAAAAATTTCATACCTGAATATTTCGTACAATTCTATTCTTCTCTATGGTTTCAAAAGAAACCACATCTATAAAATAATTTAAACGTCAATTTTCATTCGATAGTCATATCATAGGTATGTAGGTACTCCACGAATTTCATTATAATAAATAAAATTACATGGAAATAACACAGAAGTCCTAGAAAAGCACAGACCTTCAAACAAAAAGTAATAAAACTAACACGAACAAGATAAATTATAACATGCAATGGCGAAAACACTTACTCTTCTTAATAGTACACTAATATTTACATATTATGTGAAATATGTCAACAATTGTATTTTTTTTTTACAAATAGAACCCTCTGCATTTGACTCTCGCTTGTGGCCTGCACAAAAAGTCCTGATGTGGCTTTAGTCAGAGGGTTAAAATTATTCAACAAAAAGCATCTACACGAAACATAAACAATTATCCATTGTTTTCAAATACATACATGCTAATCACGTTCGACCTTACCACCAAGTCAAAATTCCTTTACTCTTTTATGGGAATAAATCTATTTAAGATGTGAAAGGTATGTTTAGTATTCAATTTAAAATAGAAATTGTACTGTTTTTTTTATCTGGGGATTCAAAGATATTTGTAACTTTCGGGTTTTCAATAATTTCGCACTAAAAATGTGAATCTACCCACACGTTTCTAGGATCTTTTTCACCATCTGGAGTAAAAATCTTTATCTCTGATGCAAAATCATGATAAAAGCAGGACATTTTGCCTATAGGGAGAAAATATGTCAAAAATAAATCCTAGAGATTTTATATTATTTTTAAGTTCAATTATCCAATATAGATAAAATACATAGTGATCAAAACCATCTGATAGTCACGTGACCCGCATTTTTCATCAAAACTAGACTTCTGGGAAGAAAAGTTTGGTATGTAAATTCATGGACGTATGCGAATTTGTATTATAAAGAATACGCTTCGACAATAAACTTGTGGTGTTCGTCTGTTTCTCGGATACGGGACACCCCGATTATTTTCTTTATTATTAGAAACAGAATAAATAAATATAAATATATCATCACGGCTTATTACCCATTAGGTGTGCCAATCTGCTTTGTACATAGATATCAGTAATGATAAAATATTTGCACCGTGCGGGCGCCTACCAGGTGTCACCCGGTTCCCTAGATTCGCGACCCGACACTCTGGCACGCGAAATAGAAGAAAATCATTCAAATAAAAGTTGTAGTAGATGAAGGGAGACATTCATTTATTGAAGGAAAAAAAATAACCAGTGGTTCTCAAACTATAACATAAATATATATTTTTTTAAATGGGATGGTATATATTTTGTAGGCCCATGCGATCGAGTATTTTTATCAAAATGCAACCATGTAATCATTTTATATCCTTACACTGCAAAAATATTGAGAAAAATGCAATTGAAATTTAAATAAATTTTATTTTTCAGTAGGCTATGCATGAAAAAAACTGAACCTAATTTAAAACGAAACATAAATATTTGTTAATAACTTTATACATAGGAATTATGCACTAAATAATTCAAATTGACATATAGCAGATTTGTTTTCCATACATAACCTACTAAAAAATAACTATAAAAATAAAATATATTTAAATCCAATTCATTTTTCTCAATAGTTTTGTAATATAAATATATAAAATGAATACATGGTTAATTTCAGAATAAAATGCTCTACAGAATAGACCTAAAAAATATATATTATCCCATTTAAAAAAATCTGATGTGACCAGCACATTACCTTCCGTCAGTTATATGAGGTATTTACGAAAATTATATCTTTTATCAGGGTATAGCTACCGGAATCGATATTTTAAGAACGCAAGTGGTAAACAGGGTAGATCCTAGAATCTATGAAAAAAATTGAAAATTTAAAACAGGTTAGAAATTTGACGTAGTTAACAAACTGAGCAGAGACCTACTTTGAACACCTTTCCACTTTTAACGCGCGCGCTTCGCTTTGCATCATTACCTTTTTTTGAGATTTGATTCTTCATGAACCCGGTAGATGGATCTGGTAGATATTGATCAATTTTCGAACACGGTAACTTTTTATCACTCGTCTTTTCGAACACAGTCGGTAAATGCGGTATCTACCGGTAGAATTTTCGTAAATTCGTATGTATTTTCTATAAAATCCATACAGAAAGTTCCTTGCAAAAGATATAAATTTCTTGTATGTACATTACCTTTCGACAGTTGTATGTATTTTATACAAGTTCCATACAGAAAGTTTCGAGCAAAAAGATCCTATATTTCGAGAAAATTATAACACAAATATACTACGAATATGTCAACTGTACTTGACACTGACATATTTCAATCAGAATTTTCTTAATATAGTAGCTGTTTCTATATAGCATAGCTAGCTAATTTATGAAATTTAATTTCTTTATAATTTTATAACTCTATGTATTTTATACAAATTTCATACAGAAAATTACGAGCAAAAAGATCCTAACACAAATATACTACTATTATGTCATTGCACTTGAAACTGACATTTTGCAATCAGAATTTTCTTAATATAGTAGCTGTTTCTAGTATAGCTGGCTAATTTATGAAATTTAATTTCTTTATAGTTTTTTTAACTCTATATCCATTTAATATGAAGTATAAAATGCAGTCAAATCGTATAGAGAATACAATGTTCTTTAATATTTATAATAACATTAAATGTGAAAAAATGATATTTAACATAGTTTTTTCAAGAAAACTGTTAAAATCTTCAGATGATGGTACTTCCGGTTGACCAATTATAACCAAAATCTAATCAGCTCTTCATATGGATGCAACGAAGAGGAATACGAAAGAATTATAATTTTTGGAATTGTAGTATTAAGAGTTATCGTAGACGAAAATTTTGTTACACACACACGCACGCACGCACGCCCGCACACACGCACACACGCACGCGCGCGCACTCACACACACACATACACATACATACATACATACATACATACAGACATCATCGTAAAAATAGTAAAATCGTATTCTACGGACCTTAAAACGTGCTTATTCATTAAAAACTCACCATCGAATTTTTAGACCAAAGACAATACCTTCCTTACCTAAAGGCGAAAGGTAAAAATATAACTAAGTTATAGTTTGAGAACCACTGGTTAAAAAAATTCGTTTCTTCAATAAGTGAATCTCCCCATTCCTCTACTATAACTTTTATTTGAATGATTTTCTTCTATTTCCACTAATAAAGAAAATAGTCGAAGTGTCCCGTATCCGAGAAAGACCCTGTATAGTTTGGTTCACGAAAGATGACTATTCAAGGTTACTTGTTTGAAGAAAGAATACACACTTTACATAGAAGTAGCTTAGCAACATTTCATGTTAGAAAAAGAAAGATTATTTGACGTTTTATGCTGTGTGACAGATATACGTAAATGCTGACATTACTTTCTAACACACTACAAATAATAATGGCGTATGTCGTAGAGTTACAGATACCTAATCTACTACACTGCCCACTGTGCTAATGTTTACCCAGTTTTTGTGTTTTGCAAAAACATACGTGAAGAACATAAATATTTGAACAATGCATTATTTAAAAAGAATAGTATACTCTACAACAAGTATTGGAATGGCCCATGTTCCACACGAGAAACACGTTTGTGGTTCGAGCCGAAGGCGAGGACTACGGTTTGCGAGTGTAGATTATGCCATTCAAAACGTGTTGTAGACTATACTTTCTCCAACAAGATTTTAGAAATTATACAAAAAAATGTTGATTGATTATAACATTTTTTTAACACGTCAATAAATTCCTTATAATAACAGCATTTATATCTTTCTTCTACTTTTTACGTAATAACTGGCCCACTGTATCATTAGCAATGTATCCACAAATATTTCATGTTGCACGGTTATACATACGAAATGCAGCGAAGTAACTGCAAGCAGTATTATATCGAACGTTTTATAAATGACCTTGAATAGTCATCTTTCGTGAATTAAACTATAATATTTTTTGGCACTTAAATTTTCATTGAATTTAAATGCGTCAGTTGTACAATATGAATCTGACCTTTACGTTAATTATTTTTTTAAGTAGAATATACCGTTCCACTTTAATTTCATTGAACAACAGCATAACAAAAACATGATAGACACGTTGCTTGGCCTTCTTCCTCTGCTTTATTAAAAGCACGTGTTCTATTTCGCATTTCTCGGTATTGTTCCGGTCTGTGTTTCTGTGAAGATGCTAATGAACATCTTTATAACGGCGGGATGCACACATCATAACCCTTTGCCGGCATGGCATACCATGACAAATTAGGAAGGTTTGTTCTGTGGCTGTGGCGTTGTTCGACTGTTCTACTATCAAGATGGCGTCCTCACGTGACTTCCGTTCACGTTACCTTTTTCCGGTAACACTTCCGCGTGCAGGTGAAGAAGAAGTGAATACAGATGTACGGTTACTAACCTTTTATGGAGGTAAACTGCACGTAATAATAAATATTGTAATATTGTGATTTATTACGGTGCTTAGAACAGACATCTGCATGCTTAGTTTATTAGAAACTTATACACCTACAGAATTCATTTATGGAAGTAAAGAACATGCTACGTAATAATAATGAGATTCTCCATAATTTCCATTTTCAATTCTAAAATGGGGTCCTTTACTATTTTTCTTTTTAAAGAAATTTCTTCTAAATTGAATGCGATCTGTAGTTCTATTTGTTAATCGTTAAGTCGTAATAATATTATTCTTAATATTCTAAGACGTATATGTTAAGCTCATTTTGTTTTCCACCAGTGGAGTTTTGCTAATAATTGAAATCACATAAAGTGATCTATTTCGACACAAACTAAATTCGGCTACTTAAAATTGGCGCTGATGTCAGCGCCATCTGCTGAATGGCTTAAATGGAACACAGTATACTGGTATTACTAATAAAGGCGATGTAACCCAATATTAAATGACGGAATAATTGATAACATATTCAGTTTTTGTACGTTTAAAATCTGTATTTTAAACTAGTCGAAAGAAATTTGTATAAATTATTTCTCATTATTCGCGTAGGTTTTATATTTTTACTTTCCGTCACCTTTGGTCAAAAAATTCGGTGTTGAGTTTTTAATGAATAAGCACGTTTTAAGGTTCCTAGAATACGATTTTACTATTTTTACGATGATGTCTGTGTGTGTGTGTGCGTGCGTGTGTGTGTGTAACAAAATTTTCGTCTACGATAACTCTACTACAATTCCAAAACTTATAATTCTTTCGTATTCCTCTTCGTTGCATCTATATGAAGAGCTGATTAGATTTTGGTTATAATTGGTCAACCGGAAGTACCCTCATTTGAAGATTTTAACAGTTTTTCTTGAAAAAACGATGTTAAATATAATTTTTTCACATTTAATGTTATTATAAATATTAAAGAACATTGTATTCTCTATACAATTTGACTGCATTTTATACTTCATATTAAATGCATAGAGAGTTATAAAAATGAAATTTCATAAATTAGCCAGCTATGGTAGAAACATCTATTAAGAAAATTCTGATTGAAAGATGTCAGTGTCAAGTGCAATTGACATATTTGTAGTATTGTATTATAATTTTACTCGAAATATAGGATCTTTTTGCTCGAAACTTTCTGTATGGAGTTTGTATAAAATACATACAGCTGTCGAAAGATAATGTACCTACATACAAGAAATTTAATATCTTTTGCAAGAAACTTACTGTGTGGATTTTATAGAACATACATACGCATTTACGAAAATTCTACCGGTAAATACCGCATCTACCGACTGTGTTCGAAAACACGAGTACTAAATAGTTACCGTGTTTGAAAGTTATTCAATATCTACCAGATCCATCTACAGGATTCATGAAGAATCTAATCTCAAAAAAAGGTAGTGATGCAAAGCGCAGAGCGCGCGTTAAAAGTGGAAATGTGTTCAAAGTAGGACTCTGCTCAGTTTGTTAACTACCTGACCTGTTTCAAATTTTTTCATAGGTTATGGATCTACCCTGTTTACCATTTGCGTTCTTAAAATATCAATTCTGGTAGCTATAACCTGATAAAAAGCTGTTTACCGGTAACAGTTCACCGGCAGAAGTTTCGTAAATACCTCAGATAACTGACGGAAGGTAATGTGCTGGCCACATCAGATTTTTTTTTTGTTGAAATTTAAACCGGCTGATCTATTCTGAGTCTGGACTCGTATGTTATCATTATTAATATTGATGAATATATTATTACTTTTTGTAACAAAATAAACCAATATATCTACTCTCAACAGTACTTTCGTATAAAAAATTCATATAGATCAAATACGATATGAATCCGAGTAGGTATATGTTAAAATTCTACATACAAGTAGGTATCTCGTGTCCTTTTATATTCATCATATGAACCATATACTCTAGCGACTAGCGACTCTAGCCTGTTTCTGCTTTCACCCTTTCTATTGTGTATCTCCTCTCCAATCTGGCTCCCTGCGTCACTAATTGGCTTGACTATGGTGGGTTATCTCTAATTCTCGCATCAGCAGTGAAGTGCTGCATTGGGACAGAGCTTGGAGCACTAGTGCAGCTCTCAAGTGAACTCTGCTCCGCTCTTATCTCAGGCCGGAGGTCTTCCACAGCCAGTGCCCAAGCACAATGCACCTCTGTCACAAACAACCAGAGGAATTCAGAAGCCAAGACAAGAAGGAAGGAGGTATTGATCTAAGGACTTGTAGAAAGTTTGGAAATCATAGGAAATTAATAATCGTTATAGCTATTATAATTGTTCGAGTGCTTCTGAATTGTGTATTAACTGTTTAATTGAATTATGAAGGTTATCAGTAATTTATTAATTATTAAATAAAATCTAAAGTTTGCTCTTCCAGAAGATAAAGTTAGAAACATATCATATATAAAATCAAAAAAAAAATTGTGTACATTTTGATTTTAAGATAATCTAATCTTTTAACGACAGTTCTCTGTAAGTTTTTATGCAATGCGATATTAACATTATTATCTTGCCATTACCCTAAAGAAGGTGGATTTGCCACAGAAACATTGGTTCATTTGTCATAGATAAATACATAATTAATTTTCAAACACTGACTTCTCCGTTATTTTGCTACAATAAAATCTAAAGTTTTCTCTAGACTACCAACCACCAACATCTATATGTGGTTCTCACAACCCAAGTTCGAAACAAATCTACTTATGTTTATTATCGTCGAGAGCAGCGTTAAAGAAACTATTACTCGTTCAATAAATTTAGGTACCTATATATAAAATTCTGTAACATTTCAAATAATTTCAAAAATACAATTTACAAAAACCGTAGAATAAATATAATATACTGAAAACATAAATAGTATTGTACATTGCAAGCCAGGTAAAACGGTTTTTACTGCTGAAAGGAGGAAATGACTGGCGAACTGAACAGGCAAGTTTGTCACCTCTTTGAGGCAGTGATACAGTTACCTGGCGTGTACTGTACAATATTTTATTTGTTAGTTTTTTCGTGTTTCGTCCCATGCAATTGGATACTGGATCTAGCGTTTCCTATAACATCAGAGTGAACCTAGCAGCTGATTCGCAGCAGCCGATTCGAACGAAAAATATTTTGGACAACCCTACCATGGACGAAACAAGAATATAACATTCTGAGTATTCTTTAACAAATATTAACATGTAAATATTTAATAAATTATGAAACAAAATATACATTCAATACAAAAAAGTAAAAATTATTGAAACATTTAGGGGATGAGGGTTAGTAATATAAGGTTAAAGTTAGAAGCGTTAGAAGCAGCGAAAATTTGTCTTGGTTTAAATTTTTTTATTTTTTAAAAAATTACTAGAAGCTTTGTATTGAATGTATATTTTGTTTCATAATTTTTTAAATATTTGTTAAAGAATACTCAGTATGTTATATTCTTATATTACTGTCTTCATCTCTTCATTGTGCTATGTTTCGTCCGTGGTAGGGTTGTCCAAAATATTTTTCGTTCGAATCGGCTACTACGAATCGGCTGCTAGGTTCACTCTGATTCCTATAACGTACGTGTTCCAGATGTCTAGCTTTGTAGCTGTATTTTAAAGAGAAGGTAGAATATTGTAAACGATTGACCAGACGCTACTATCCCTGTAGGGTAGGTTTCGAAATCTCCAAAGATATATGCGGATAAAAAGATTAAAAGATTGTGGTTTTCCAAGTACGGATTACATTACAGGATTAAAAATGGTAAAATGATAAAGAAAAAGGAAATTTAATATTGGTTAGTGATTTTATAAGAGTACAAAACAGACGGAACATAAACTTAATGGGGTCCTCCATAATAAATAGTAAAAAAATAAGAACATAGGTCATTATCACTATCTTATTTATGAAAGTTAAAATTTGTCGTCTATTCAAATCTACACCGTTTTATATACGGGCGCCAAATTTTGTAGAGATGTACTTTTTTAGCTGCCAGACGTATCGTAGATATTTTATTATATGGCGGATTCTCATTGCTGTGTTATAATGTGTTCGTCAATTTTCCTAAGGATCCAACTTTTACAATTATTGAACAGAGTGTTGTGTCAAATAATCAATCAGAGTTCTCCCTTTGAAGCGGTGGTTAAAAAAACAGTGTAGAAGTGTATCAAAAATTGAATATACAGAATAATTTAATATAAAAACATTACCACATTATGGGGTAGTTGCATAAAACGTTGTTAGCTGATTATATGTTTAACTACACATACATTGGAAAAGAAGCCTTGTCAAAGTTAACAACGTGATTAAAGTTAACAATGCTTTATGCAACTGGGCCAATATTATTTGTTGCAAATATTTGCATGGTATACAAAGTATAAAAAATCTGATGTGGCCAATACTATACCTCCCGCCATTTGATTTTTATTAATTTAAATATACATACTTACATATTTATTTATGCAGGAAACTGTATTAAGTTCCATTCCATATAACTATGGTTCTGTTTACTATTTTCTTTTTAAAAATTAATTTGAAATGATTAGTTCTTTGATAGTGAAATTTATCCGTCAGTTACATAAATTTGAGATATCAAATGTGTAACCAAGGAGTTGTGTTTGTTTAAAGCGTAGACTCCGAGATTTAAAATTATAGATAATTTTATATATTTATTCATGAAATATGTAGGAAAAAGTATTAATGGAAACCTAGAAAATTTAATAATCTTTAATTTTTATAATAACATAAATCTCGAAAAAATAACAATTAAAGGTATTTTCGAAGATAAGCTATTTTGAGCGTCAGGTAAAATGCCATTTCCGATTATCCGATTTACGCCAAAATCTAATGGACTCTTTCCGTTATAGAACAAGGTCGAAATACAAGGTTTCCAAATTTTCCGAATAATAGTATTTGAGTTAGAGCAGAGGATCCACACACACATACATACATACACACAGACATCATCGTGAAAATATTAAAATCGGATTCTATGGACCTTAAAACGTGGTCATTTAACAAATTCTCGATATGCGATTTTTAGCACGATCCCTATACCTCCCTAACTAAACCAGGATTGCATTAATACTTTTTCTATATATTTTATAGATAAATTTATAAAATTATCTATAATTTCAATCACGGAGCCTACGCTTTAAACAAACACAACTCCTTGGTTACACAGTTCAGATCTCAATGTATGAAACTGTCAAAGAACTAATCATTTCAAATTAGTAATAGTAACGTTTTAAATAGAAACAAATAAATAGAACAGTTATATGGAAAGGAATTCAATACAACTGTAAGTTGCATAAGTAACTATACAGGTATGTATCTAAATTAATAAAAATGAAATGGCGGGAGGTATTGTGTTGGCCACATCAGATTTTTACGTCATAATTGTTGTTGGTAAAGTT
This sequence comes from Harpalus rubripes, assembly GCA_963082715.1. NCBI lineage: Eukaryota > Metazoa > Arthropoda > Insecta > Coleoptera > Carabidae > Harpalus > Harpalus rubripes. Next base: position 73,823,131 of record OY720449.1, on the reverse strand, counting down.
ACATTCTAAACGATGAGTATTATAGTAAAAATAACCACAAATATAATAACGATATATCACTTATGTTTGAGATAAACTTACCCCGCCTAATTTTGTTGAAAGATACGGTGATATCTGTCATATTTATAGCTGGTAATATTAATTAGTAGTGTGTAAATCTTCCAGGATAAAATCTTGATAAATTTCGTAGGCTTCTAAATCTTATGTGTAGACATTCATAATATAATCTGGAGCATACCTCTAGTATTTTCTGTGTGATACCCGTAGTGTTCCAGGAATAATGGCTTAAATAAATTACATCGTTGTTCGGAGAAACACTCATATGCACTCATGTTCAATTTATTAAATGATGAACACCGGCGATCTATTTTCGTAAGACTAATTCTGATATACCAAGGATAAATTTACGGAAATTTCAGAAATATTTTACGAAGATACAAAGTTTCGTATATAAATATTAATTAGTGAAGCGGTGAACCATAATATTTAATAAGGTGGAAAGAATTTGAAATTTGAATAGAATTTGTTATTACGAAAAACAATATTACACACAAAGTACACATTTTAAATTTTAATATCAATATTATTTTAAGAAATTTGATGTCTAGGGGTTTTCCTACATGCCTGTTTCAACTAAAATATTCTCAAAGTAGTAGCTCTTCCGGTTTAACCGGAAGTATACCCTAACTGTCTTATTTTAAATAGAATGCTATATATTTTGTTTTACCATTGCATTGAGCGGAAAATTTTGAAGACGAAATAATAAAAATATTTGACTCATGATCAACCACTTCCGGCGTAATTTAACTTTTTTTGATTTTTTCTGTAAGAATGGCCACTTCTTTATCCCTCGATATCAGTGGCGTAACTAACGGGCCCACAGGACCCGCATTGCGGGCGAACCTCCGGCTCTAGAGTGGCCCCAATTTACATGATGTATAATTTTGTTACTACTGCGAAATTTTGAATTTAATAATTTTTTTTTGTAGCAACGTACAAATTTATTTAGTCCTTTATTTTTTAAATGTTAATTTCCAAAAATATTATTGGCTAAGGGGCCCCTTATCCTCTATGCAAAATCAAGCAGTTTATTTTCCATCACATTTCGTCTGGTAGAATTTTCGATTTCTTGGCAAATATTTTCCTGTAACTGATCTAGAGTTTGTATTTGTAATATTAATATTAATAAACTATATTTTAGCAATCGTATAATTATCCACCTTATTTAAGAATAACATATTTATTAAAATATAATCTAATCTAATCCAAGTAACTACCTTTTTACCTTCCGTCACCTTTAGGTAAGGAAGGTATTGTCTTTGGTCAAAAAATTCGGTGGTGAGTTTTTGATGAATAAGCACGTTTTAGGGTCCCTACAATACGATTTTACTATTTTTACGATGATGTCTGTATGTGTGTGTGTGTGTGTGTATGTATGTGTGTGTGTGTGTGTGTGTGTGTGTGTGTGTGTGTGTGTGTGTGTGTGTGTGTGTGTGTGTGTGTGTGTCTGTGTGTGACAAAATTTTCTAATGCGATAACTCTAATACTACAATTCCAAAACTTACAATTCTTTTGTATTCCTCTTCGTTACATCCATGTGAAGAGCTGATTAGATTTTGGTTATAATTGGTCAACCGGAAGTACCCTCATTTGAAGATTTTAACAGTTTTTCTTGAAAAAACGATGTTAAATATCATTTTTTCACATTTAATGTTATTATCAATATTAAAGAATTATTTATTCTCTATACGATTTGAATGCATTTTATACCTCATATTAAATGGACATAGAGTTAAAAAATTATAAAGAAATTAAATATCATATATATTAGTCAGCTTTGCTATAACTCTGGAAACAGCTGGTACATTAAGAAAATTCTGATTGAAAGGTGTCAGTGTCAAGTGCAGTTGACAGTATATTTATGTTATAATTTTACTGGAAATATAAGATCTTTTGTTAGAAACTTTCTGTATGGAATTTGTATAAAATACATACAACTGCCTTAAGGTAATGTACAAGAAATATAATCTTTTGCAAGGAACTTTCTGTATGACATTTATATAAAATACATAGAACTGACGAACTGACGGAAGGTAATGTGCTGGCCACATCAGATTTTTTTGATAATAAAATGGATATTAAATTTTAAATATCGGGATAAAATAGAATCCTGTAATCCAAAAATGAGAATTAGCTTAAACTTTTTTGCGAAACATTAATTTTTATTAATCTAAGTACATACTTAAATACAAGTATTTACATATGCTGGAAACTGTATTTATTTCCTTTCCTATTGTTCTATTTCCTTTTTTCTTTTTAAAACGTTATTTATTATTAATTTGAAATGATTAGTTCATTGTCACACAGTGACATTTATCTGTCAGTTACATATATTTGAATAACTGCGCAACCAAGGATATTTGTTTGTTTAAAGCGTAGGATCCAGGATTTAAATTATATATAATTTTATAAATTTATAGAAAAAGTATTAATGCAAATCTGTAGACATTTTAATAATCTTTAATTTTTACAATAGCATTAATCTCGAAAAAATAACATTTAAAGGTATTTTTCGAAGAAAACCTATTTTGAGCTTCTAGGAAAATTCCATTTCCTGTTATCCGATTTACCTACACCAAATTCTAATGGGCTCTTTCTATAATAGTAAAAGTTCGAAATACAAGTTTTCAAAATTTTCTAAATGATAATATTTATATCCCACCTCCAAAACAAATACAAACAGTGTCATTTGATTTCAGTTTTGTAAGTGAACACTTCCCCATTTCCAATACGATTCGTAGTTTTAAAATTTCATTAGCACTTACCACGTTATGAAGTTTGAAATTGAAATGACTATTACATATATAATGGGCCCTATTCTGTAACTCGGTGGTTAATTTTTAACCACTGGTTAAAATTTTTATCCAGTAGATATTGATTTGACAACTAAAAATCCCTCTTTTTATTATATGTCAACATATTTGATTCGTTAAAAAAATTAACCAATGGTTAAAAATTAACCACTGAGTTACAGAATAGGCCCCAATATCATGGTAAATTAATGAAGATTTGGCCCTATTCTGTCACTCAGTGGTTAATTTTTAACAAGTTGTTAAATAGTATATTCTACAAGTAATGGAATTGCCCATATTCCACACGAGCAAAAAGTTTGTGGTCCGAGCCGAAGGCGAGTACTACTGTTTGCGAGTGTGGATTATGCCATTTCAAACGTGTTGTAGACTATATTTCCTCCAAGATTTTAGAAATTATACAAAAAATGTTGATTGATTATAACAATTATCATATACCATCAAAAAAATTTTTGACGCGAGTCCATAAATTGCTTATAATAACAGCATATATATATATATATATATATATATATATATATATATATATATATATATATATATATATATATATATATTATATCTATATCTTTTGCTTTTTTCGTAATAACTGGCCCGGCGTATCATAAGCAAGTTCCCTTATTTCTGGTGACGTACATTCCATATCTATATCTTTATTGCCATTGACATTTGTATAATTTTTTAATTTTGTTTTTGAATTATATTGTCTATAATATTTGTATCATAACCATTATTTCTTGCTATATTTTTGATTATTTGTTCTTCTGATTCATAATTTTCTTTACATAATGGAATTTTGATTAATCTGTGAATCATACTATGAAATACTGATAGTTTTTGTGTTTTTGGGTGATTAGAAGATTTGGATAAACTTACTGCTCTAGAGATCTCCAAAAATCTGTAAAAGTTAACAGAAAACTCCAAAACTTCAAAATGTCAAACGCGAATTCAGAAATAAATAAATATAAAGCAAAGAGTCATAATTACAGCAACCGAACCAAGATATTTGATATTCCGCGCTAATATGCGGCTAAACAGATTCTGATTTGTTGAAAGCCGTGTGGAATTATTCCAAACGACAAATGGAATTATTGGAGAAAGTATAGTCTACAACTTATTAAAAATTAACCACTGAGTGACAGAATAGGGCCAAATCTTCATTAATTTACCATGATATTATATATGTAATTGTCATTTCAAACTTCATAACGTGCTAAGTGCTAATGAAATTTTAAAACAACGAATCGTATTGGAAATGGGGAAGTGTTCACTTACAAAACTGAAATCAAATGACACAGTTTGTATTTGTTTTGGAGGTGGGATATTAATATTATCATTCAGAAAATTTTTAAACCTTGTATTTCGAACTTTTACTATTACGGAAAGAGCCCATTAGAATTTGGTGTAGGTAAATCGGATAACAGGAAATGGAACTTTACTAGAAGCTCAAAATAGTTTTTCTTCGAAAAATACCTTTAAATGTTATTTTTTCGAGATTAATGCTATTGTAAAAATTAAAGATTATTAAATTTTCTACAGATTTGCATTAATACTTTTTCTATATATTTTGTGGATAAATTTATAAAATTATATATAATTTAAATCCTGGAGCCTACGCTTTAAACAAACAAAACTCCTTGGTTGCGCAGTTATTCAAATATATGTAAATGACAGATAAATGTCACTGTGTGACAATGAACTAATCATTTCAATGTCAAACGCGAATTCAGAAATAAATAAATATAAAGCAAAGAGTCATAACTATAGTAACCGAACCAAGTTATTTGATCTTCCGCGGTAATATGCGGCTAAACAGATTCTGATTTGTCGAAAGCCGTGTGGAATTATTTCAAACGGCAAATGGAATTATACCACACGGTTTGTTGGAATAATATTGATTCCAACATAATTTTTAGTTGTGGAATGTGTAGTTTCCAAAATAGTGTTGGAGAAAAATATAACCAATCAAGAATTTTGATATTTAACAAAAAAATGTATGTTTTAGAATAGACGCGATTAACATCTAATAATATTTATTATTTTTGGTCGAGTGTCCTGGGTCCTGGGTATTATGTTTATGACAGTATTACTGAACTGTGCATGTGCACTCAGTATACACGCAGATATAAGCTGTATTCTTTTTGGACAAAATCTCAGCTCCTCTCAGATCACTTCAGATAAACTCAGGAAATCGTTGTTCTTTTTGACACAACTGATTTGAGTTGTTCTGAGTAAACTCACTTTCCCCCTTTCCGATGCTACACTACCAGTTTACAAAACTCAAAATGATTTGAAACACTCAGTTTGCATTTTAAGGTTATATAATTCAACAAAATTTATATATATATATATATATATATACATAAAAGTAATATATTTTCAACATTATCCATTTTTCGTTTATAAACAGTATCATAGATCAGAAAAATGTCAATAAATTTGACAGCTGTTACAGAAAATGGTATCGGTAAAGAAGGAAATGATAAAATTGGAATAAAACCTGTTCTTTTTGCAAAATCACAACTCACTTTACCTCAACTCAGTTATGTACTGTACTGAGCTGAGATACAATTGGTTCAAAAAGAATACAGCTATTGTATGAAATTTGGATGAAAACTAGTATCGGATAGTTTGTAAATAAATCAAAAAAACATAATTACTATAAAGCCTATTTTGCATTACAGGAGTACTTTTTTTACTAAAATATACTTCCTAAATTAAAAATAGATTTAAGTAACAAAGAAGTACTCCTGTAATGCAAAATAGGCTTTATAGTAATTAAGTTTTTTTGGTTTATTTAAAAAATCCGATAATAGTTTTCATCCAAATTTCATACTATATCTGCGTGTATACTGAGTGCACAGTACCGTCATAAACATAATACCCAGGACCCAGGCTTTATTCTACACAGTAGAGAAATATGTATTGAATCTTCGTAAGTTTATTTTGTAAATATTTCTTTTACAACATTGCCCTCCCTAAAATCACAGCTATTTTTCTTCGTCTTTCCCTCCAAATCTGGGCTTGTTGGTATTTGGTAAATTTGGCCACCAGATGCTGGAATCTTCTACCTCTACACAAAGGCAGAAGTCAGGCACTCGGACGTCGGAAGATGTAATAAACAGCAGGCGGACCAGCAAGTGCTCTTCAACTTATAAAACACAAATAGCCCAAGAGAGGCTCAACTAAACCACTTGAACTACACGTTGCACGTGCACAGGGCAGGAGGCAACAGGCTGAGCCCTGAGCCACCCTACAAAAGTCAAGTGTAACCCTTTCCTATCATCCAAGAAAGACAGAAGAAGAAGTAAAAAATATAGATTTTGGGAAAAATAATAAAAATAGTTTTAGTTTCATGTCAACGTCATAGTTTCAAATACTAATGCTCTAAAAACGCGTCCTGCATGGGGATAAGGGTTTTTTTACTGAATGATTTTATGATTTTATTAACTAACCATTTAATAAGGAATATATCGGTTTTTGATTAAAATTTAAATTCTCGAATTCGATTAAATATTAACGTTTATTTTTTACTTCCTTGAACATAGTAAAGGAAGTATTGTAATCGCGACAAATTTCGGTTTTCAGATTTCAACGGAAATATCCATTTTGACCATCCCTGAAACCATTTTGACTAATTTCGTCGTAACGTTTGTACGTACGTATCTCGCATAACTCAAAAACGGTAAGCCGTAGAAAGTTGAAATTTTGTATTTAAGACTACTATAATATCTAGTTGTGCACCTCCTTTCTTGGTCATTATGTAATTTCCAGAAGTGGTACTTTACTTGAAGCCTATAATAGATTTTAATGAAAAACTATTTAAAATGAAATCCAAAACGGCTTTATTTTGATTTTAGAAATTTTATTGCACTGATTTATACATATTTACATATACCGGGTCTTTTTACTTCCTTGTACATAGTAAAGGAAGTACCTATTGTAATCGCGAAAAATTTCGGTTTTCAGATTTCAACGGAAATATCCCTGAATCCATTTTGACTAATTTTGTCGTGACGTTTTTACGTACGTACGTATCTCGCATAACTCAAAAACGGCAAGCCGTAGAAAGTAGAAATTTTATATTTAAGACTACTATGGCATTTAGATGTGCGCCTCCTTTTTTGGTCATTACATAAATTCCAGAAGTGGTACTTTACTTGAAGCATATAATAGATTTTAATGAAAAACTACTTTAAAATATAATCCAAAACTTTTCAAATTTGGTATAAGACTTTTATGTCAATGAGAATAATATATTAGATTTTACATATTACCTGAAGTTATTAACAGTTTTTCTTGAATAAAATAGTTTTATTTTGATTTTAGAAGTAAATGCTAAATGCCAATATTATTAAATTAGCTTTGTATAAGCGAGTTATGTAAATTTAAAAATTATATACTTTTTGGTTTTACCAAATTTGAAAAATTATGGATTATATTTTAAAATAGTTTTTCATTAAAATCTATTATAGGCTTCAAGTAAAGTATCATTTCTTGAAATTATGTAATGACCAAATAGGGAGATGCACAACTAAATGTTATAGCAGTCCTAAACACAAAATTTCAACTTTCTACGGCTTCCCGTTTTTAATGGTAAAAATGGATATTTCCGTTGAAATCTAAAAACCGAATTTTTTCCCGATTATACAATACTTCCTTTACTATGTACAAGAAAGCAAAAAAATCAATCTGATTTTTTTAAAAAAAAAGTTCGATCAAGATCGATCAATCGATTTTTTTCGCAACCCTAGTCACCTGTACAATAACAATCACCAAAATTTTATGCAAGGAGGATAATGTGTACTTACATATGAGTGCTTTTAAAAATATCATCTGCTAATAATATCTAAGTAGGGTAATTGTGGGATGTATGCCCTACCTAAGGAAAATTCGCTCTAAAAAAATATAGGTTAGTTATTTTTAAATTACGTTGTTGCTACTGTATTTAGCAGAACCTTATTTTATAAAAAATATGATTTAAAAATCATTATTGTTCATAGTTACCCTATAAATTTAATGTAAAGTTGAATACCCATTGTAGTATAGATGCCCACCTATGTGGGATTTATGCCTTACCGTAGAGTATAGTTGACCAATGTATAGGATAGTTGCCGAGATAAATTTAATAATATAGGCACATGTATCAAAATAAACAAAATATATATTTATTATATTATGTGATTATAAAATATATGAAATTAGATATGCGTGTCAAAAAATGATATATAATAGATTACACAGATTCGTTCAGTACGATTTGTACTGATTAATTATATATTTAATTTTCTTGTAACGGCATCGCGTTTGATTATTTTTCCACATTCATTACAATGTGGTGCATGAAGGAATGCTAAATACTTTGCTTGCGAAATTGATGCTCATATTTTTGGTTTTAATATTTTCTACTGCAGTTCTTAAATTTTCTTCACTCCACTGTCCCCGCTTTGGTGCATCTTCTTTTCGCTTATACTTTCGTGGCATTGCAATCTAAATAAGTAAATAAAAATTCGAATTACTATATATTGTCATATTTTACTCATTTTAAATAAAAAGAAATATATTAAATAGACTATTACGCTTAAAAAAGATGTAATATATTGGGGCATTTATACCACAAAATTAGTGGGGCGTCTATCCTTTTTTCGGGGTTTAGACGCCCCATTGAATTTCTGAAGCGTATGTGACTAAATCATGTTCAAAGAAGTCTTAATAAATATGTTAGAATATACTTTGATAAACTAATCACAAAAAATTATTATTCATGCAATAGTGCAAATGTAAAAGCTTAGTTTCAAACCTACCGTACTGACGAAATCAAGTTCTTATAAAAATTCGGCCAATTTTTTTTATTTCTTGCAGTACAGCTGTTCTCCAGACTATATATGATACTTGAATAAGGTTGCACACTGATTAATGCATCTACAACTACGTTTGGAGCGCACTCTATTATATTTATCAGAAATTATACGCAGTGAGGCTACTATCCCATGTAGGCAACTAACCCACATTTACCTTAAAAAATTACAAAATATTTTTTGTGATTTATATCTCGAACAGAATTTCAACAAAACAAGTATGTTTTTTTGTTGTCGTGGTTGTGATCTTGTGATATATTTATTTACGTATTTCTTTCACGTAGAAAAACATTATTTATGTTTAATTTTAATGTGTAATAAAATGCCGATTTACCTTGCTTGAATCTTAAATTATACTACACAAATATTTATTATCCTCAAGGCGAGAATAAAAAATTTATTTGTTCCCTATAAATTTTAATCTCGATTTTTTATCTGCGTTCATTGTTTGTAGTTACACAAACATCTTTGACATTGTGTTAAATATAACATTCTATTTCAAAAACTAAAATGTTTGACACCGTTTTTTACGGGGCATAAAAATAGCCGTGGATTTTTTGCCAGCTACCGAGCCACCGAGGTCTTTGCTAAAGAACATATGTGCAGAAACAATGTCAGTTTGTGATATTGAAACCAAAACCTGAAAAACTGCAAGCGTCGCATGACAGCAGTTTTTTAGAAGATTGTTTTTGAAAAGCAAATTTCGAGAATTTTAACGAAGGAGTGACAGATTACTAATTGGAATAAAAAACTAAAAGAAAAGATCCTAATTAGGAATATTTATATGACAGAGTGAAATTTGTAAGATCCACATTGCAAAAATAGTTTATACCGGCTGTCTACTTCAAATCTGATATACAGGTGAACATGAGAATCCGTGACATAGGCGTTTAACATGGAAAACAGTTTTTCTTAAATATTCGGTGCTATTCTGTAATTTTATCATTATCTCTTATCGATCGTTAAATTAATGACAATCGTTTATTTTTAATGATCAAGTTATCGATTGTCTCAATTTTCGTATTCTACAACTACAATCATTTTCTTTGTCATTTATTTGAAAATTTTACGCATTTCGCGCTCATATGAACTTAGCAGTCATTTACCAATATTTCAATTCTTTAATTATTGCGTTGTATTGTAATATTGTATATGTATATAAGTAAATATTCACTCACAGAATTGCAAAAAACAAAATAGTTTTAACATTATAAAATGTACCTACCTAAAATTTTCCAAAATAGATAAACAGTACCGAATTTAAGAAAGAGTAATATAAAATATTTTTGATTATTGCTCAAGAATATTCATAGCACAAATTAATCCAACATGAAAAATTATTATGTAGTATTTTACGAAGAATAATTATGATTTACTATCATATATTTTTTATACATTTAAAAACTATGATGGAATTTTGAAAGCTGAGTGATTTTTTTCTTTCCACCGACATTCTCCTGATGTACTATTAAAATTTAGTAGAAAAAAGTAAAAGAAATATTCCATACGCATATTTCTCTGGCATTGTTATATTGAAAACTATAACTGTAAAATTATTGATTACAACAAAGAATATTTTATTGATTACAAGAATGAATCCAACAAAGGAAATTTAATCAACATTTTAATAATAGCATTTTGCAAGAAAAAAATACAAAAAATTGTGGTGGAAATTATGAATGTATAGTTTCGAAGGGGCCTCATATGTCATAAAAATTGCTCTGGGCCAGTCCGCTGACACTTCAATGAATTCCCGCGTCTAACGGTTTTAGTTCAGCCTAACGTCGGTAGTTGCGCTGAGGTCGCCGGGTTGTTTGTGATTGTTTCAACTCGTTCGATTTTATCCAATAAGAATTTGTTTTGTCAAACGTCAGCGAGATTCAAGTTTGAAGTTTACTTTCCGAGCAAAGATGTTTAATAAAGTAAAATCTTTTGATAATCACTTATAATCTGATCTTCATATAATATACTTTGCTTCAAATATAAAATTATGTTTCTCGTTTGTCAGCAAGTGCTTTGTATTGTGGATGCAGAATATTTCATCATGAGCATCATGAGTAAAGTAAGTATCAATTATCTATACTTATTTTAATGTTTTAAGTTTTCTTATACAGTTTTAATAAATAGTAATCATTTTAGTTAACTATATGATTAGCAAATTTTATTAAACAAATTTTTATCAGTTTGGGAACTGAAGATTAATTATCTATCTTTTTATAGAAATGTGCATACGAAGTATGTGTGACAAATACGTTACCAGTGGAAGAACGTGGTACATTATTTTGTTTTCCAAGAATTACAACATTGGCTACATAATATGAATAGGCTAGATTTAGTGGATTTACCATTTGACAAGCTCGTTCATCGATGTCCAGTGTGCATACTTCATTTTGATGATAGGCAATTTCAAACACCCGAGAAGAAAAAATTAAATTTTAGACAAATACCCCCTCCTGTACTTCCTGAAGGTATGTACTCTTAACAATTTTTATTCGGTATCTTATGTAGAAGACCGTTGTGGTATAATTTGGGTTGCGTTATTATGTATATGAAACATTAATTTTTTTAGTACGTTTTCTATAGTTAAGTAAAAACTCTATTTAATATATGTGATCCTACTTTAGGTTGTAAACAAATCAAACAGATCGTAGTTATGTTATTGAAAAACTGTTTTCTTTAATTTTTGAAATATCAGATAATTAATTACACTCGCATTATAGTTATATACTAAATTTACAATTAAGAAATATCTAATTATAGTTTCTTTCTGGTATAGGAACGATCACGGTACAACATCTTGGAGTCAAGAGGAAAAATCAGTTGACGCCGCGAAAAAAGGAAATGTGTTCCAGGCTACAAAAGACAGAAAGACTTCTGTCATTAAACAGGAAAAGCGGCAAGATTCTCTTCCAGAAGTGTAAATAAAACAAAGTAGACATACTTTCAACGAAGTCATATAAATTTATTCTCTCTGGTCAATTTATTAAAATATACTCGGCTAACGTTTCCACTTTTCTCAAATCTTCTTCAGGGTTGCTACAATTATATGTACATAATTTTATTGTATCTTTAGATAATTCGAAATTTCAACTGAGCATATTTTAACAAATTAACTAACGTGACTGGAGTTTTCATAATACATTTATCTTGTTTTGTAAAAAAAATAAATTGTAAATAAAAAGCTTTTTACCCAATTGTTCTTTTATTTATAATATATTTCTGTAATAATTACAGTCCTTGATTTAAAAATCCCGGCAACTGGCGAACTTTCATGTATTAAGGGTGGATGGAGTTGATATTAGTTCACCCTAACGTCGGTAGTTAGCACTGCGCAACTGCAGTTTTAAAAATAACACTATCTGTCGTGTCTGTTGCCGTTAGGTATAGATAGTCTGTGCTCTGGGCCTCGCGGTTTCTAGCAGTGGCCCGGCCCCCGTATGTCATTTCTACCATTTTGCAGATGAGGCTTGAGTGTTATGATTAAATATTGGGCGAGTTCTCGGATTACTTAAAAGATTTGTTTAAAATTTTCAAGGAGAAAGGGTCACTTGCATTTCTTAGTGCCTTGTTGTGAATACATAACCTAAATCTACAAATGACATAAAAATATAAATAGTACGAATTATATTATATGATATAAAATGCTTACTTGTATATTCTTTCCATTATGTATATTGTATTGAAATACAAGCGATATAATATTCTAACTGCTATTTTCATCTGATTTTGACATTTGTTATCGATCATTAATATGATAACGACAGCATATTTGTTATCGACTATCATTAACCAATTTTAATGATCAAGTGACTTACAGAATCTCAATTTGAATTGCAATCGATCATTACCTCGATAATGATCGATAAATAATAATGATTGAATTACAGAATAGCCCCGATTATCTGTCCTATAAAACAGGTACGAGTAACGTAAATTTTGAACTTATAATTACAATTTGTTATCTTTTATTAAATACGAAACAAAATTTTTACACTTTCGTGGAATTATAAAATGACGGCAATCAGTGCCGCTACGTGGGTAAAAGGCGCCTTATGCAGTGTCCCCCCATAATGTATAATTTGCCAATTAACACACACTTTAAATTTCAAACTATAGCTTTGAATCTTTGAAAAATGCTATAGATTTAAAGTAATGATAAAATACTCTTTGGTAGATTCGTTCTTGTAATCAATATAATTATCTTATAATCAAAATCATTTGTTGTAATCAACAATATTACAATTATAACAATGCCAGAAAATAAAGCTATAAACCGAAATATTTTTTGTTGATTGTTGTAATCAACACCTTCACAATTACTATTTGCATTCTAGAAAAACATCCGTTTGGTATGATAATTATTTTACTTATAACTTATAATTAGGGCACTAATGCAAACAAATTACCAAAAATTATTGTTAACTTCTATAACCTTACTGCTCTGGTTTGTATAGTATTTTTTCTTTACAAATAAATGCAGTTGAATAAAAAGAATGAGATCCGAAAATTGGACGAAAGAGGAAACGAATTCGTTATTTGAATTAATTAAAATACACGAAAGGCACACAAAAGATAAAAATTCTAATAAAAATTAAGCTTATTCTGGCATTTTTTTGTGATTTATATATTTTTTCGCGTTTATTTATATTTTTGACTTCATCTACGAATTCAAGAATCTGAATATTACAAAAAAAATAAATTGAATCCATTAAAATAAATTTTATTTACATATATTTAATAATAATTATCCACAATAAATCTTAAACTGAAATTAGATTAAGTCTGTAAGCTTGACTGGTCTTAAACCAACTAGTTTAACGATTTATACCCACTACTTGTAGGTTTAAATTTATTACCTATTGGTATAAGCTAAACCTAAACATAAAAGTGTCATGAATACGATTCTTTGCTAAACCTAGTATAAAAAACAAGTTTAAAGTTATACCGGCTGACAGAGAATTAAATTCTGTTTAGTTGTGTAATTTTTTTGCACAATCGAGTTTTTTTAATGTTTACCGATAGAGTTTCCAAGGCTGGCTTTATTTACAAATTACTGATTCACATCATTTACCGACCATGAGGCAGAGGCGGTAAATAAATAAAAACAACGATCAAAGCTTACTTTAATGAAAACCAAGCATTTTTGATATGTAAAATAATTTTTTAATCTTATTTTTTTTAATTTTGTGCGTCGGACGTACAAAAAACTTAATAAACATTGCGGTCAGTAAGTGCTCTTCTACCGGTATGGGATGTATTGGAGATCTCGACTTCGTCTCGATCTTCAAAATCATCCTCAACCGGTCGGATTCACTTACTGACCTTAATACTTAAATAATTATTAATACAGGGTGTCCCAAATTATTTAGATTACCATTGGAATCTCCGAAACTATATGAGCTACGAGGTCGGTTAAATGGGCAATGTTGTGCATAGTTTTGAGTACTCATTCAGATTAAAATTTTGAACAGTTTAAAATCTTAGATTTTAAAGGTAAAACAAAAGTAAAACAGAATAACCCTTATATCATTGGAAAGAGAAAAAAATAAGTACTTTTTTAAAGCAAAAATCCAATATGGCGCCAATTTAAAATAAGAAAGATGCTATTAATATCTTGAAAACCGCCTTCTTGAATTTTATTCTGACATCAGTTTTAAGTTTGTCTCGTCAAATCATGAAACTTTTATACGAAACATTTTTTTATATCTATTATAATCACGGAGTTATTTAATATTTTCTAAAATCGCGATTTTCAGTTTTTTAGCAAATTTTAAATAGTTCGCAATTTTAAATTTTTCCAAGCGGAATGTAACTGAGCACTCAAAACTGCACATCTTTGCTCATTTAAATGACGTCGTAGCTCTTATAGTTTCCGAGATCCCAATGGTAAACCAATTAGTTTGGGACAGCCTGTATACGAGTTAAATTAATTTAATTCCTCCGATCATAAATTATTATCCAATTGTTGACAAAGGATATGATATAAAATGCTTACTTGTATATTCTTTCCATTATGTATATTGTATTGAAATACAAGCGATATAATATTCTAACTGCTATTAATCTGCGTACAAAGCAGATTGGCACACCCAGCAATGGGTAATATGCCGTGATGATATATTTATATTTATTTATTTATTTATTTATTTATTTATTTATTTGACAAATTTGGTAAATTGGTTTTATTGGAAACGAATGTTGTGACTGTGACAAACAAAATGTTATATTACTACCATCATAAATTTCATTACAAATCTGTTTGACACGCTCACAAAACCAAATTTGATAATAAATTTGTTAACAAAGTTATGACTATATCAAATAACCTCAAAGAAGAAAAACTTAATTTAATACCTATGTGATTATTAAAAAAATAGGTAGATATTTGACAGTTAATGGACGCTCATTTATTAAAATATCGCAGATATTTACTAACTCTTTAAATTAAGTTTACTGGATCACTAAAGCTATAAATTAAAAAAATTTCACAATAAATAGTCTAGAATTTTATTCTCTAAAACTGTATGTAAGTACTCTTATAAATAATCAGATAATAATTAAATACATAATACTGTTTTCCAATATTAAATCATTAAATGTGTGTATCATGTATTTTCGTTTTCACTCTGTATAGGGAATACATTGTTTATTTTTTTTTTTTGCTGTAGTTAACTATTAAATAAAAAAACTTAAAAAAATTCATCATAATTAAAAACTACACAAAATGAGACTAAAATCCTCCACATTTGGAATAAAATTTGCAATTTACAGTACCTACCTATATTTCAGGGCGCCATGGAGGTAGTGATGTTTTGTTTATTATTATAGATTAGATTTGTCAAACAAATAGTTGATAACATTGCTAGTTCCACGGCACCTTGAAATATGCTGTAAATTGCGAATTTTATCTTGCGTTTTTCAGCAAATACAATAAAATTGTGATTGATTTTTTTTCATAATGTGTAGTTTTTAATTGTGAACAGTTTTGTATTTACAACTTTTTCCTAAAAATAAGTAATTAGTTACACCAGAATAAAAAAAAATAACATTATATGCCTTATATAACATATTTCAACTAGACACAAAAGATATATTAATATCAACAGACTTTTATCCAATTATCTATATATAAATTACAATTTTCCTATAAACTTTCCCTGAAAAAGGTCAAATTCGCCCTATCTAAACCTTCCTTCCGTTGAATAAACTTGCAAATGGTGTGTATCCCGAAGTTTCACGTGCGCGTGGGTGTCCTGTCCATAGTTGTATTGGCCTTTCCTTCATTCACAGCGGGTCGTGCTTTTGAGAGAAGCTTGTACGTGTACGAGACTCCACTCTCGTAAACTTGTGAAACCCAAGGCATCCGGGCTGAGGCTGAGGAAATGAAAGTGCCAGACTGAGTGGAAAACGCGCTAATAAGTCATTTTCTCGCTGATAAATAGACGGACTATTGATTAGTTTGAGACAACAGACAAGAGAAGGCAAGACGAGTTAATTAGCAGAATGAGGTTTTTTTTTTATTTGTTTCTCATGAAACAAAACAATACATAAAGTAGAAACAAAGGCGAACCTACCAAACGAGTTGCTAAACTGTTAGATAGTTGCTATCTGTTCATTATACAAAATATTGCGAATGTGGATTTAGTTGCGGATGCAATAAGACCGAAGAAAATAAACCACATGAGTGATAAAAAGGAATTTCAGTGCCCAGGTGCATATTCAATTTTATGTGAAATCGAAAAGTTGTGAAATAAATGGAATAATTATTTTTATAGGTTATGTTTACAAATCTGTCAGTTGCAGACAGTCAGACAGACAAACAAACTTATATTATTCAGTGTTGCAAACTTCCGGACATTGAAGTTATCGTAATGAATACTCAAAATTATGTGTGCTATCTCAAACGTCTTCATCGAAATTGTACAATTTGTTCTTCTTGCACATATTTTTTGTCATTATACGTACAAATTTACTATTGTACATGTACATCGTACACCTACCCAAATTATCTTAAGGCCTAATCACACTACATTCATATCTCTGACTCTTTTCCGCTAACTTTCGTATGACCAACTCGATCTATCACACTGCAATTTCGAACAACCGTTTTCTCTGACTTTTAGTGGATTTTCATACTTGAAGTTCGTTGTGATATGGTTTCTTTAATGACAACTCATTTCAAATTAGTTTCACATAACAAATTATTTCATGTAAAATGAATGAAAACGATTGAAAAATAATGCAGTTGTGCACAAGTATAATAATTTTATACGTATCAAACAAAAAATGTCAACTTCTGACGTTTCTGCAGTTATATTTTACACCGTAAAGTTACATTTCTGTATACTATGACTAGCGAATGAAAGTTGACGTTTAGATTATTTAATAGATGTGGTTTCTTTTAAAAACACTTCCCTATAATTGATTTGAAAGGAAACTGACCCGTATATTTTCTGTTACAGAAGATTAGAATTGTACTCCATACCAGGAGGCATTTAAAATAACCTTAGCAACAGAATTCAGGGATGTATTTAAAAAATTTAATACCGCAAATTCTAGTTCGTTCATCTCAGGTGTAAGCAACCCTCGAGTCGGAATTACTGTTAGAGGAAATTAAAAATAATCATTTTTCATAGAATTGCCAAATTAAATAATTTGAAGATCAAAATATTTTGTTAAAAATAACATAAACGAAAAATGTTTGAAATATTTTAAACGCTCCCCTGTTTTGATATGCAGTTACCCTAGTATTTTTGTGCTTTCCTAGTTCAGTATTTAAATGGGTTCATGCAAAAATTTCATACCTGAATATTTCGTACAATTCTATTCTTCTCTAAGGTTTCAAAAGAAACCACCTCTATAAAATAATTTAAACGTCAACTTTCATTCGCTAGTCATACCATACTTCAGACAGTTATGGTATGACTACCGAATGAAAGTTGACATTCAAATATTTTATAGATGTGATTTCTTTTGAAACCCTTGAGAAGAATAGAATTGTACGAAATATTCAGGTATTTAAATACTGGACTAGGAAAGCACATAGATGGCCGACTAGGGTAACTCAATATCAAAACAGGGGTGCGTTTAAAATATTTTAAACATATTGGCTGGTATTCTGAGCACCCGACTAAAAAAGCGACTAGCTAGTCGCCCGACTATCATAATGTTACAATATATATGTTTTAGACGGGTGACTAGCTAGTCGCTTCCTTAGTCGGGCTTAGTCGCGAGCTCAGAATATCAGCCATTTCGTTTATGTTGATTATAACAAAATATTTTGATCTTTTGTTTGGCAATTCTATGAAATGAGATTATTTTTATTTTTTTAAATACATCCCTGAATCATGTTGCTAAGGTCATTTTAAATACCTCCTGGTATTGAGTACAATTATTCTAATCTTATGTAACGGAATACATAAGGGTCAGTTTCCTTTCAAATCAAATATAGGGAAATGTTTTCAAAATAAACCACATCTATTAAGTAATCTAAACGTCAACTTTCATTCGCTAGTCATACTATACGCAAGTCAGCGATAAAGTCAGAGGAAATGAAACCGATTCCATTCCATCTGACAAAAGGATCCATGATTTTCTGTGGCTATCACGCTGGAGTAAGTCAGCGATATGAACCGAAGTCATGGATAATGCGTGACAAGTCAGAGATACTACTTCAGTGTGATAAGGCCTTTGACAATAATTATAATAAGGTTGGCAATACTGCGTTTGTATAAAATCGTCGTATGAATTATTTGCCGATTTCTGAACTTTTAATGACGATTTTTGTGCACTTTAGTGACGGTTTCAAATAAAATATATTTATAAACAATACTTGTCTATATATTAGGATTAGTAAAAACTTTACCAACGTAAATCATTATATCTAAAAGAACAAATAATTAAATTTGTCGTTCGGTTTTGAAATTGGTTTTGAAATTCCCTTATGTTTCCTATTTCCATATTTCATTCCTCAATTTTAGAGGAAATTTATATTTTTATTCCTACTGCGCAAATTCCTGGGATGCACCCGGGCAGTCCAAAATATTTCCTGTTATGCGACGAGCCACCAAATTGTGTCTTCTCTTGCATTTCCTCAGCCTGTCATTCATTCGGAAACGACATTTGCTTGACCTGAACCTTCGAAACGAGAACCACTCAACCACTTCGGCCACCGAACGGAAACGTCTATCTATTCTTCACTACTTGTTCATTAATATTACTAGGAAAGGCACAGTGAATAGAAAAGAGAGAAATATTTTTCTTTAAGGGCCAATTTTACAATCTTCGGTTAAATTTTAATTGCTAGTTCTATAAACAAAATTGAAACGAAATGAACTATCAAATACCAAATTGATCATTGCTGTAATGCTGTCAATAATCCGATTTAATATAGTTTATTTTCTAGTATTTACAATTCTCACTGAGGACTATATTGGCCCTAATAATATACAAAAAAATCTGATGTGGTCAGCACATTACCTTCCGTCAGTTCCATGTATTTTGTACATAGTTCCTTGCAAAAGTTTCTATTTCTTATACATTACCTGCTGGCAGTTGTATGTGTTTTATACAAATTCCATACAGAAAGTTTCTAGCAAAAGATCCTATATTTCCAGTAAGATTATAACACAAACATACTCTGTCAATTGCACTTGACACTGACATCTTTCAATCAGAATTTTCTTAATATAGTAGCTGTTTCCATAGCATAGCTGGCTAATTTATGAAATTTAATTTCTTCATAATTTCTAACTCTATATCCATTTAATATGAAGTATAAAATGCATTCAAATCGTATAGAGAATAAATTATTCTTTAATATTTATAATAATATTAAATATGAAAATATGTTATTTGTCATTGTTTTTTCAAGAAAAGCTGTTAAAATCTTCAAATGTGGGTACTTCCGGATGATCAATTATAACCAAAATCCAATCAGTTCTTCATATGGATGTAAGGAAGAGAAATACGAAAGAATTATAATCTTTGGAATCGTAGTTTTAGAGTTATCACAGAGCAAACTTTTGTCACACAAACACTCACACACACACACACACACACACACACACACACACACACGCACACACACACACACACACACACACACACACACACACACACACACACGTATATATATATATATATATATATATATATATATATATATATATATATATATATATATGTACATGTATATATACAGGGTGAGTCTGGGAAGAGCCCCCCCCCCCTTCTTTAACTTTTTTATTATAAGTAATAGAAAAAAATGGCTCATAAAAAAGTTTTATTATTTTACATATACTATTTGATGGCAGATGTAGATATTTTTTATAAAGTCAGGTTTATAAGATACGACTACCAACTTTTATTTTTCAAATGGCAACCTATAATTATTTTAATAAAATAGAAACCGCCATTTTTTTCTCTTTTCAATGATGTATTATTTTTTATTAATATATTTGAAAAATTTCGAGAAAAATGAGATAATTTAGAAATATTAGAAATAATAAACAAAACGTAACAGTGCTATATAACTTTACAAACTAAAACAACAGATTTAGTAACAAAAACAACAACAAATGTTCAAAATTACGACCATGTTCTGTAATACAAAAATTCAAGCGTTGAACGTGATGTGTTCGAACATCTGCCAGCATGTTTCGCGAAATATTCTGAAAAGCATTTCGAATACGCTCTTTCATGTCTTCTACATCTTGTAGGTATCTTCTGATAGACAAGATCCTGGACGTATCCCCAAAGAAAAAAATCCATAGGCGTAAGATCAGGAGATCTTGCTGGCCATGAAATAGGTCCACCTCGTCATTGTTCCCTCCAATGATTATTTAAATAATTCCGAACATTACCGGCATAATGTGGTGGCGCTCAGTCATGTTGGAATATTAAATTTTAAATATTAATTTTCATACACAGAAGCCAATACCATAATTTCCGTTTCTTCATTTATTATAACATTAGCTGTATTTCGTTTTGGTTTTTCAACTGAACTTGTTTCTCGAAATCGGGTAAAAATTCTTCTCAGTGTTCTTAAACACGGTTGCCGACGTCTAGAAAACCGCTCGCGGTAAATTCTTTTTGCTCTTCTTATGATTCCAGTCGATTCACCAATTATTAGAATCATATCAATTAATTCGTTCCTCGTAAACATTTCAAAATGTTTTTTTTTTTTGTTTATAAAATAAGTTAATTAAGTAACAAACAAATGTATACTTTTTTGACATTAATTTAATTGTTATACATTGTTACGTTTTGTTTATTTTCACATAGCCACCTATAATATTTGTTTAAAAATTATTTCTAATATTTCTAAATTATCTCATTTTTCTCGAAATTTTTCAAATACATTAATAAAAAATAATACATCGTTGAAAAGAGAAAAAATGGCGGTTTCTATTTTATTAAAATAATTATAGGTTGCCATTTGAAAAATAAAAGTTGCTAGTCGTATCTTGTAAACCTGACTTTATAAAAAATATCTACATCTGCCATCAAATAGTATATGTAAAATAATAAAAAATTTATATGAGCCATTTTTTCTATTACTTATAATAAAAAAGTTAAAGGGGGGGGGGCGCCTTCCCAGGCTCACCCTGTATATATATATATATATATATATATATATATATATATATATATATATATATATATATATATATATATACAGACATTATCGTAAAAATAGTTAAATCGTATTCTATGGACCCTAAAACATGTTTATTGTTTAAAAACTCACCACCAAATTTTTTGACCAAAGACAATACCTTCCTTACCTAAAAGTGACGAAATCTAAAAATGAATTTTTGATGAAAATAGAATTTTATTACAGTAAAATTATTTAAAGATGTCCGATCAAGGTCATCTACGAATTGTATGAATTAAGATTTTGTTCTGTCAAATTCAGTAGGGTCGTTCACTTAGTTCTTATGAGGGTGCATAAGATACTACTGTTATTTTATTATTATAAAAATATATATATGTTAAAGTATTATGCATTCAAAATTTAAAACTAAGTCAAATGGTAAGTTTATTACCAAATGTAATACCAAATATATGAAAAATAAGATACTGACACAGTGTCAGTGTCAGTAATACTGACAGAAAATAATGTTATTTATACGGCTATAAATCAAGGTAATATATCTGAATTAATAAATAAACTTACGTTACAGCGAAAATATTGTTAAAAACGAGCATCGTTTTAAATCGAAACAATATGAATTTGTGAAAGACAAGCGTGTCTATCCATCCTTATCGCACACGTTTCTTGTGAGAGAAATAAATATATGCCAATTTGTTAATTCGTTCATGATATAGATGACCTTCATCGGACATTTTTCAATAATTTTACTGTACATACTTATTTAATAGCCATTAACATACCTAGGATTGTTATGACTATCATAACTGCCGTAGATGTCGGTTTGAAGACATCTAAGGCTTGTTATGATACATAACATCCGTGGTTTGTTCAGTAGTTTGTCGGTTTCAGAAAATGAAGACATTATTTATAAATATAATTTTTTGAAATTCTCTCATTAATGTTACTTCCAGAATGCTGTGGCAAACAATCCAATTATTTTGACATAAATCAAGGTAACAAATATTCAAATAATGTGCTTTATTCCTCGTGACGATACACTAACATTATTTGTACGTATTAATCAAAAGAATTATATTTTTATTTCATTTGTTTCAGTTTGTATACTGCTGTTGATATTTCAATATGGCAATAATATATTACTGATATATTCAGTTATTACCTAGTTTTGTGCATGTAAACAGGCTTAATATCCAAAAACCGGTAAACATCATTAACATTATAGTTTGAAATTAAATGCACGTAAATCCAAAACTTTCTAAATGTGGACAGTTTGAAAATAACTCAGTTTTCTAAATAAACTTTCGTCTTTTGTCAAAAAAGCGTTAGTTATCGTCATTCGTGATGTCACATAGAAGATTAAACTTTTTCAAAAAAGTTTTCTATGTGAAAAGTTAGAGACGTGTCAATAAAAGTTGTTTGGCATTTAGAGATATTTTATTTCCAAAAGCAAATTAAGTTACATTCAACTTCTTTCAATTCTTCTTAACCATGTCTTTGAAATCTGTAGATTATTGCAAGAACAACCAGTGTCAAAATATTTAAAATCAATAATATCTTTCGGTATTAATAACACTGATAGCACCTATATGTGAAACTTGACATTCTGCACTATTAATTTGGATTACAAATATCAATAATTCTTAGATTAAAGTATATGACATGTCTATATTGTTAATTATTGCAATAAGTATTTGTATTTTATGACATGACATTGCTTCAATGGATGCCAATTCCTATAGGTTCCTTTACATTTAGATTTTGTTTGACTTGTATTGTTGCATTTGTTACGGGCAAAGTCTGAAAGATATATAGAGTATTGAAACTCATTTACTGTTTTTTTTTAATATTTGGATTTATTTAGCTTGTATCTTTTCTAAACATTCCTTAAATTAAATTATTAACAAAAACCATGTACGCAAAATATGAGATATGGTAATCGTTTTTTGATTTTTTAAAATAAAATAAACTATAATGGCTCTAAATTTGCTGGTAGATTTTTAGGCGTTAGAATAGGTTAAGTTAAGGATTGGAAAAATCGCAAATATGTGTGAACAAATAAAAAAAATCTGATGTGGCCAATACAACACCTCCCGCCATTAAATTTTTGTTAATTTAAATATAAATACTTAGATATTTAATTGTAATGGAAACTGTATTAAGTTCCATTCCGTATAACTGTGGTTCTATTACCTATTTTCTTTTTAAAACTACTGTTATTAATTTGAAATGATTAGTTCCTCAGTGACATTTATCTGTCAGTTACATACATGTGAGATATACTGTGTAAACAAGGAATTGTGTTTGTTTGAAGCCTAAATTTTATAAATTTATCCATAAAATATATAGAAAAAGTATTAATGCAAACCTGTAGAAAATTTAATAATCTTTAATTTTTATAATAACACAAATCTCGAAAAAATAACATTTAAACGTATTTTTCTTAGAAAAACTTTTTGAGCTTCAAGCACACACACACACACACACACACACACACACACGCACACACGCGCGCACACACACACACACACACACACACACACACACACACACACACACACATACACACACACGTGCAGGCACGCACCCACACGCACACAGACATCATCGTGAAAATGTTAAAATTGGATTCTAGGGATCTTAAATCCTGGTCATTTACCAAAATCTCGATATGCGATATATACAGGGTGTAAATGAAATAAGTGCATTAAATTTAACCAGTAATGTAACTCGACGAGAGCAACAATATTTCTTAATAACTTTTTTTCTAAGTCTTTTAGATTTTGAGTTAAAATTCTTTAAAGATTTGCTGCATATTTCGGCGCGCGCGCCCATGGAGAACAAATGGCTGCTCCGTATTCAAGTGGGATACAAACAGCTCAAAAATTTTCGATTATCGATTACACTTGCAGTGACAGTAATTAATAAACGAATCAACGAAAATAACATTTATTATTAATTAATTCGTAATAGTACAATTTTTAAAATAAAGGAATTTAAATTTTGGATAACAAAATTATAAAGTTGTGTATTAAACAGGCTTTAATCACCTGTGAATAGAGGAAGACGAGGAGGAACGAGGGGAGGAAGAGCAAAAGCATAGTTATTAGGTTATGAGATGATTATTTATCGTCGATAAATCATAATAGTTTAAATACGTTATTCAAAAAATGTAAGTACAAACTTTTGTCCATTTAAAAGAGGTACATGAGTACTAATAATTAGTCGTCCATTTATTGTTCCCTAAACATTTTTAATGAAAATTTTTACAGCATTTTCGTCTGTCGAGATGTGTATTATGCATAATAAATACACCTTCCCAAGTAAATTCAGTCTCATTAATGAACATTATGAACCATTCCCAAAATTGAAGTCTGTTATGTGCTGAAAACAGAACTTTTTGCACATGTTATGGATATAACTGTTCCTTTTTTTAAAATTGGCATATGTGACACTCCGTATTGTGATGTAATAAAGATGTACAAGTACAAGATTAACAAATGTGCGAATATGAAGAACAGAATTATTTGGTGATGATTTGGAAACGCTCCGTGTAAATGCGTTGGCAACTCCATGACACTGTCTTTATGTCAACCGTGATGTCAAATAAAATGTAGTACAGATACGAGTAAAAAAATAAATAAATAAACCATAGGTAAGTAATTACAATGTCTGTG
Organism: Harpalus rubripes; assembly: GCA_963082715.1. Taxonomy (NCBI): domain Eukaryota; kingdom Metazoa; phylum Arthropoda; class Insecta; order Coleoptera; family Carabidae; genus Harpalus; species Harpalus rubripes. The sequence goes on along the minus strand of OY720449.1, from coordinate 73,798,110 downwards.
TACTCGCATTTTGATAGAATTTTACCTTATAAACAAGTTTATTACTAATGTCAAGATTTAATTGCAACAATTGACAGGACTGTCAATTGCTAAAACAAAATTTTTCATACCTATTGCTACTGCATTCAATTATCAGAAAAATATTTGGAATGACTCGTCAATTTACGGGTTGGTAAAAATGCTAAAAAATATGCGATTTCGAGAAATAGTTATTAAGAAATATTGTTGCTCTCGCCGAGTTATATTACTGGTTAAATTTAATGCACTTATTTCATTTACACCCTGTATATATACAGACATTTTTAATGTTTTGATTATGAATATGTCTGAATTTTTCTATGAAAAAGTCGATACTCCAGGCATTTCCGAATATATGTCGTTATTTAATTTAAGATAAAAGAAACCGAATATCTCTACCTCAGAGACTTCGTTGAATATTCGACAAAATAAGATTAAATTATTACTTTACGTCTATCACCACGAAAAAGGACACTATACTTTGTTTCGTTTGCATATCTCTGCTGATGACAACTAAAAATAAAAGCATGAGCATCTCTGTGAATAATTTTCCAGTGCGAATGTTTCATTGTTCTCGTTCCATCAGTTAACACTCCATTAATTCCGTGCGATGATATCGATTTGGATATTTGTTTTATTTGCAGAAAACTAGGCCATTATAAACAGGCTCATTTATTATTTAGGTTTCAAATGAAGTAACTTATTTAAAAGTTCAAATGGGATTTAATAAAATTACAAATTAATGTAAATGGATTTACAATATTAAAGATTGCTCGTATTTGAAATGATTGTAATAAAATTGAATGAGGAATAAATAAATAAATAAATAAAGACTTTCATTCACATTATTCTTAGAATAGAGTCCTCTACCATACTAATAAATTAGAATATAGGGCACTAATTAAAATTAGACCTTACATTAATTATGGTATAATTTTAAGAAAAATATGAGAAACATTAAATGTTTAAATACTTATCTTCGATTACAGCAATATTTTAATTTAGAATGTAACAAAAATTAGATATACGAGCAAATTATTTTTATTTAATTTTTCTTCAATATCCCTTTAAAATATAGGTGCAACTAGGTATTAATAGACCTTTTTCTTTCAACCGTGTCTGGAATATTAAAACAATTGCCTTTTTCATGTAAAAATATTACTGATATTGAGTATTTTTTGGCACTTTGTGAACTGAATTTAAATGCTTCAATAATTACTGTTTTGTAATGTGGAAGTGTGGACGTAGCTTTAGGTTATTTACAAATGCTGTGTTAATAACAAGGTCATGTGCAGCAAACAATATGGCGATGTATAAGATGTCATCTGTCAGTGTAGTGAAAGAATTGACATTTTGAGATGGTTTCAAAAGTTTTTTGAAGATTATTTTTAGTGACACTTGTTGTGAAAGATATTTAGTTAAAGCAGAAATAATGGTGAGTTTATATTTTGTGTGATCTTACTATCGATATCCTTTTACCTATTAATTTTAGAACAAAAAGTTAATTAGAGAAAAATGCAAAATAATTTTAACAATTTCAAAATAATTGTCTGTATGCCATGGAAACAAACAAGTTATGATTTTCGAGTTTTGCAGTTATGTTCTAAATAAAATAATAATTAGAGCGATTAATGTATTGTTCGGATTCACCAATCATGGGAAGGATATACAATCCAACATATCGATTTCAAAAAAATACATGAACTATCAAATATGTTAATGAGGGCGTTTAATGATTGAAACATTTTTAACAAACGTGTTAAGTTACAATATTTTTCCGTTGACCGTATCTTACTGAATTGGAACATCTAATTTTATTCCATGACAAAAAAATTAGGTTAGTTACGTTTGACACTTGTTCAGCAATGGAATCGTTACCTATTAAAATCGTTTAATAATAAAATATTCCAGTAATATCGGTCATTAATGAATGATTTTCTATACATTAACATAACTTCTTAATAAATGCTCAATGGGAAATTGTTATGTTCATGTTTAATTTAAAATCTAGTAACTGTGTGTATATTGTTTGTTGTTGATAGTAACAAAGCAGTTATCAAATAGATAAGATACAAACGTGTCTTTTTGACTAAATTGCAGTTTATCCAGAATTCAAGAATTTTATATTAATGGTTATATACTTGGTAAAACATTAAAAACACTAAATACCGCTAAAAATTGGGTGCGGAAAGCTATATTTATAGAGATTTTGGCATTTTTTCTGAAAAAAATAGGTTAGATGAACTATGAACTACATATATTTCCATGTTTAAGTAGGTACTTACGCTTTCATACGAATAATACTGTTTCAATTAATGTATATTTGCAAAATTATGTCTTATTTTCCTTCTTATGCTACGTTTCATAACTTTTTTTTTATAATTTTGCGTTCATCTGTGAAATTACTGTAAACTAATATGAAGATAGTCAGGATTTTTTTAATATTTCTTAAAAAATACTTGTGCGTTAGGTATTGTTTTTTTCTGGATTTTTTAAAAAAAATATATAAATACTTGTTTCCGCGCTCCAATTTTATGTTTTCTTATTATATTTAAGCTAAAATAAGACATTACAACAAAAATATTGCAATTTCTACTATTCTGGATAAACTGCAATCCAGCCGTTTTTTTTTTCAATAATAAATAATAGATTTATTAAATACATCTTTTAATCCTACATTAAAAGTGTGACATGGTGTCAGGTGTGAAAAAATTAACCTAAGATCAATATCGGAATAGAAAAATCAACGACGAGAACCATGCAGTGCTTTAATCCGCCAGAAATACTTGAATTGAGCGGAAATTTGTTAGCAAACTGGAAAAAATTCAAACAGAAGCTTGAAATATTCCTTACAGCTACTGGTAACATCACAGCAAATATTGAAAAAAAGAAAATTGCCATTTTGTTGAATTTGGTTAATAAATAATACATTCAAATGGACTACAAATGAAGATAAGAATAAAGATAATATAACAAAATTTGAAGAATATTGCAACCCAAAGAAAAATATTATATTCGAACATTATACAATTTCTTCCACGCACATCAACAAGAAGGACAATCCGACAATCAGTTGATGAGTACCTAACTAAATTAAAAAAAATTGGCATCTACGTGCGAATTTACAAAGATAACATTTTTTTGACAATTTATGTTATTGAAGAAATTCTCTGTCTGCTATATTTACATTATTCATGATCCAGAATGATTGAATGTCATGTGACTTGAAAATTATCTTCCACGAAAAAAAAAATTAGTATCAATTTCAAGTTGTGTTTTGAATTTTTTGACATACAGTTTGTTTTACCTTTTAAAATTAAACTGTTATTTATTCAAATCGTTACATTAGAATAGTTTTTATGGAAGAACATTACAAGTTTATTTTGGAAGTATATTTTCTTACTGCAAGGAATAAAGAAAATGAGTGGAAATATGTACGCCAATGCAAACTGTCAATCGTATTTCATTATCACAACAGTTACAACGATGCGGCAAACAAAAAATCAGAACGAGGCGGAACCTTCAATCATTCTGGGTCACTCTGTATCTTCTATAGATTTAGAAATAACAAAATGTAAAATATTAAATAATCTGTTATTATGACAAATCTCGAAGTCTACATTACCGTAAGAGCCGGTATTATAAATGTCAAGTTAAATTTAGTTTCCTAGTAAATTGAATTAGTAAATGAACAAATACAACGAACATTTTTGATAGTAATGATTTGAAAATTTAAATGTCATAGGAGCATGGAAATTGATTCGAATTAGTTCATTTTATTAAATTTACTATGGACCTAATTTTAAATGGATGTTTATAGTATCAGCTTTATGGAAACTAATTGAGAAATTCAAATATTTGTACTTAATTGACAGGTAAAATACGTTACGTAATCAAATCAATTTAAAATAATATGAAATTAGCAGGACATCATGATTCTGGCTACAATAAATTTTCATTATATGGGATGTTATGTAAGTAATGTGACATATACAGGGTGAGTCTGGGAAGACGCCCCCGCCCCTTTAACTTTTTTATTATAAATAATAGAAAAAAATGGTTCATATAAAAGTTTTATTATTTTACATATACTATTTGATGGCAGATGTAGATATTTTTTGTAAAGTCAGGTTTACAAGATACGACTATCAACTTTTATTTTTCAAATGGCAACCTATAATTATTTTAATAAAATAGAAACCGCCATTTTTTCTCTTTTCATCGATGCATTATTTTTTATTAATGTATTTGAAAAATTTCGAGAAAAATGAGATAATTTAGAAATATTAGAAATAATTTTTAAACAAATATTATAGGTGGCTATGTGAAAATAAACAAAACGTAACAATGCTATAAAACTTAGCAAACTAAGACAACAAATTTAGTAACAAAAACAATCGATAAATTTTTATTTTGCATGATTTTTTTTGCTTAGCAACAAACACGAAAGCAAACTGCGCGGTAAATCCCGACTCCGAAGGAGGAGGGGTTTTACCTAATGTCAGTTTGCTTGAGTGATTTTGCTTAAAAGCATAAAAAATGAGTGCAAAATAAAAATTTATCTGAGAAAATCTGAGAGGTCGTGTTGTATTTGGTGAGATAAATTCCAAAGACAAAGCAAAATGAAACAATTTAATTATTAATATTTTATTTTTAAACTTGAAATATTAATTAACTGTCACACTGACGGTTATAAACAATAACAACTGTTTATTTACTTGGTAGCGGAGAATTATCGGGGTAACGGGGTTTTATCAGTATAATACTGTTACCATTAGTTGAATTTTCAAGTGTTTTGCATCATGATTGGTTGAAAACTAGTCATTGGAATTTATCATTTTGAATTACACTATTTGTACTATTACACTTGTAGCGAAATTTTTTACTACGAGACGTCTTATTTCTCTTACGTATACGTGGTTTTGGTTTGCCCATTTTTTAAATGGGCGAAAAAGATTTATATTAAAACAAAACCAATAATAACAATAACGATAAAAATTAACAAATATATAAATATCAGCAACACTTAACGAAACAAGTTAAGAAAACCAATAACGAAAATAATAATAATAATGGTAACAACAAATTGTTAATAACAATGAAACTGGGAATTCGAGCAGCATACAAATGTCGAAACAGATCGTATAAGAATAATTTGGTGCACCCTTCTATCTTATCCCTCAAATATTTTGCGCTAGACATGCCCGCGTTCCAAAGTTTAAATTTCATATTAACTAGGATCTAAACCTGCAGAGACAGAGCCATCTGTGAAATACTTTTGTATTTAAGAAATAGTTCCTAATTAACCCAGCATCGCCTCATGGCGCTGTTTTTTCAACGCACCCTTAAAACAAATGTTCTAAATTACGACCATGTTCTGTAATACAAAAATTCAAGCGTTGAACGTAATGTGTTCGAACATCTGCCAGCATGTTTCGCGAAATTTTTTTTTTGTTTACAAAATAAGTTAAATTAAATTTGTTCCAAAAAACAATGTTTATTGGTTATCATAAATGACGACGAATTTGCAATAAGTGGTGTAGTACTTAAATATTTGTAATGCCTGTTACTTTCACTAATTAAAAATACACTGACATACATTTGATTTACGGAGAAGTGCGCTAAAACAGTCGCAATTAATAAAAAAACGTGTTATCCATGTTGCGCCTCTGACTTCAAACTGTCATAATCGGCAAGTGTTGTAGTTTTCACTCAAACTAGTGTGAATTATAAATAATTCTGTATGCAAGTAAATAATTGTTATTGTTCCATCTCGAAGTGTTTCTATAATAATTGCAACAAGCACTAGAAAAGAAATTATTGCAGATTACGATACATTGTAAACTTGTTTATTAAGTGGTAACGTGTATGGCACATTACTTACATAATCCCTGTAGTTTCCGAGATCCCACTGAAGATACACATTATCTAGAAGAACATTCTGTCCAGCTATATAAAAAGCTACGCTCGTAAACTTGTTAACTTAATTATCAAAGCTTTGTGGGGATCTACTTTGTAAGTTTTACTTTCGCAATTATAAATTTGTTACAAATCTTTATCGCCTTCTTGAAATAGTCCCCTTGTCAATGCGCCTGTGTTTTTTCCGTGGCACGTTTGAGTGAGTTTTATCACGACGCTATCCGGTGTACAAAGCGTCGCGATGCATGCATTCATCAGCTTATTAGACGCCGACGCTCAACGACGACGCGCGGAGGAAACAGCCAGCGGAAATTGTCCTAGCAATGTAGTCATTGGTGGAAAAACTCACGTAATTCTAAACATCTGAAGCGAGCAGACAGATCGTGTTTACAAAACAACTGCAAGGCTAATATCATTATAGATACTAGAGGAAGATGTTTTTAAAAGGAAATTGAGCATGGCAAAAGTTTAAATAGACAAATTTTAGGGAGATTTTTTTAAGAAGAAGCCAATTTTATCTCCCTTTTAAATATAAATAGTTAACTCCTATTGCTTTCGACGTTAAACAAAATATCTTCGGTATTTATTTAACAATAAATCAGGATCGGACTTTTTATCAAGTACCGCTTGCTAGATCTTAGCTACCGATTCGTTCAGTTGTCATTTTAGTTGAGGTTATAAATTTCATAACTATTGGCATGTATTGCTAAGCAATAAAATGTGTAATATTAAAAATTAGTTAAATGGTGTACGCATTTGTGTATTTAAATCGACATACAATTTGTAATATGAGTAACAATTATTGCTACTTACTTGGGTGCACATTGTCATGTGAGAAAGATAATAAATCATGTTGTCACTAATTTCCGCGTAAACGAAAGTTGAGTGTTTACAATAAAAATATACTTGACATAGTGATGCACGCGAGACGAGACGAGAAATATAAAATATCGATCTCGTCTCGTTTTCGGATCTGTAATCTCGATCTCGTTCTCGCATATTTTTTTTGTGTCTCGTCTCGTTCTCGCACGAGAGTCTCGCTATAAAAATAAGCGCTTACGCACTACGTATTTACGTAACAATTTAACAAGAAATAAGTTCGCGCCCTGTATTTGCAGTCGTCTGTATAACTATAATAAAGAAACGAAATACTAAATTCTAGTCACCAAATTATTCCAATACGAACATAATGTTTATTCATTTATGGTCATCAGAAAATGTGATAAGTTAGTAAATAATAATAATAAATAATTTACCTCTAAAATATCCAATTTATCACCAAATTGGGATCTCTAAACTATTTCAATACAAACATATGCTAATACATTCTGTCATCAATGAAACGAATTAAATATTAAAAATCTTTTTTGTTACTAAAAGTACCTACAATTTATCATTAAATATATGCCACTATTTAAGTAAGATTTAATCATAAAAAATCGCTATACTGGTAACTCGCCGGCAATCAGTCACTCCGATTCTCTTCGTGTTGACTCCCATCGACGCTTAATATAACATCCTTTACTTTTCAGAGGCGGCAAAAATTTTATTAACCGTAGTTTTAACTAGGGTGAATTAGGGGCTGAAATATTGGAGAAAACTAATTCTATTGGATGCAACACCGATTTTGTTTTTATTCTGCATTTCCTCTCTCTGGGACCGATACCAATCGAAATCGACTATAGAGACTCAAAAAAATATAGTGAATTCATATAATTTTTCACATTCACGCGTTCTATACACGAATTAGTGTTGACTCCACTCCTTGTACGGTGAATTTTTCATTGAATTTATGAATCAAAGCTATAAAGTTACAAGTACTTTTTAATGCGAGACTCTCGCGAGATTTCTCGCTTCTCGCAGTTGTTATATCGTTTTTGTCTCGAATTTTAAACAGCAATCTCGCTCTCGTTCTCGAGACGAGACGAGATGCGAGAGTACTCTCGCCTCGTCGTGCATCAATAGCTTGACAACATAGGCGTGCGCACGGTGGGTGCCACGGCATCCCCTAATATATTAATACGAGGGCTGTTCTCTTTCCACTGAGCCTATATAGCGGGCTATGATATTTTGAAACAAATTTTGTTTGACATTTTAATCTAGTTGTTTACAAGGTTAATTATAGTGATGGTTGTTAAATATAATTGAATGTTGTTTAAACATATAATTTTTAAGTAATCCTTTCTCAAGAAATCATTGAATTGAGCAAAGAGCATTATTGAGCTGTAATTTTTTACAATTTCAAGCGTGGATTAAGCCATCAAGAATATTTTGAGGAAATCCATCGAGTGTTTGGTGACAAGTCGTGTTCCTTACCTTAGGTACCGTAAAGCGGTGGTACAATGAATTTCAGTGTGGCCTACTTTCATTAAATGACAGTTTTCGAACTCCTAAGCCAAAAACAGCAGTTACCGAAAAGAATATTGTTTTTGTTCAGAATATGATTAAAGAGGACCGGCTTGTTACTGTCAGGAATATTCAAGCAAACTTTAAAGATTGGTATGAACGCAGTTGAAACCATTTCAGACCAACATTTGATGGTACATAAACTTTGTTCTTTGGATTCCTGTATCACTGTATCACTGGAGGATCGTCGTACTGTTTATGTTGAATGGTACACTACCATTTGTTTGCCTGAAGTTCTCCAAAATGTTCGCGAAAAACGTCAACGGGGAAGGATTATCTTGCATATCAAGACAACGCTCGGTCACACACTGCTGCTCGAACGACTCATTATTTGAATGCCCAAAACATTGAAATAATGGGTCATTCGCCGTATAGTCCAGCCCTGGCACCTAATGATTTCTTTTTATTTCCACGTGTAAAGGATAAGTTACGGGGTTTACGTTTTACATCAGCCGAAGAAGCTGTTGAGACATATAAAAATGAAATAAAGAAACAAACGCGGGAAGATTGGAGAAAATGCTTGATTTTCACGGATGCAAAAAGTATTGATTGTGGAGGGGAATGCCTTGAAAAATTATAAATAAATGTGTTTTGCAAGTAAATTGTGTATTAGTAGGCTCAGCGGAAAAAGAACAGCCCACGTAATATTGAAAATATTAAGTTTTTATATTACTATTTTGTTCGTGTTGCTATGATAAATATTTTATGTATTATTTTTTCTCGATATTTTGAAGTAATAATGGTAAAATAAATGACTCCATTTACATTTATTACTTTATTTATAATAATAATTATACATATTCATTTTGGCACCCACAAAAGTAAAGTTCTGCGTACGCCTATGCTTGACAAGATGAAAAAGATAATAATACCAGCGCGTGGACAAGATAATTATAAATGAATATACCTGATGTCTTGAATACTTTGAAGATTTATTTATTATATTTCAAAGAAAACTTTGTTTAAAAAAGAGATTAGTTTTATATATGTTCACAAAAATATCATTTATGTTATTTTCACTTCCACAAACTGTACGAATACGTTCTCTACTAATGTTCACACGTGAATAAGAAATATAATAATCATGAAATTTTGCTATTTTAATTATTCTTTTTGAAGATATCATCTGAAAATGAACTGGTTATACAATTTAGGTTAAAACTTTGTGGACTAGGTATTTACGCTAATTTACCTTTAATGGATAACATTTATGTACTATAAAATAATATAAAAAGAAAATTAAATATAATACAATATACAACGAGAAGTACAAAATTCAATAAATTATGTGTTTTCCCATTTGACAGTAGGCTAACTTCATACTCATTCAACTTGTAGGTCAAAACTTGCCACCACAGCACTGCGATCTTAAAAATATGTACATGCCTATAATCCATTCGCTGACACGAGAGAATGTAGAACTAATTCATGAAAAGAGACAAGTCATTTTTTTGGCCAAAAAAGGATAATGTAGGAGCCGAACCAATAAAATGACTTGTTTCTGTACAAGAATTAGTTCCACATGCTCGTCTCAGTGAATGGATTTTATAAAAATATTGACCAATAAAACGAAATTTTTTTAGCTTTCCAATGATGTATAACCTAACTATATGTATATGTTGTTTTGTTACAAAAAGTGAAAATACAACAATTATAATATTTGTAGGGTGAAAATAATGGTTGTAGCCGAGGTTGTGGCAATAAAACAAATGAAATCATCATTTAACTATTAACAACTGTTTGTTTTTAAGTTTATTTTATTAATTTTCTTTCATGCGAGTATTTTAATTTACTCAAACTGAATCATTTTTCAAATTTTATTTGAATATTTACATAAATGCCTAGAAAAACGTCCAATTAAAAAATATTATTGGACTGAATGAAATTTTGAGAATTAAATTAGCAAATTAATAATGAAATTGTGTTTTTCATAAAATAAACATAATTGTATACCAAAAAGTGCTGTGTAAGGTTATACGAGTACAATAAAATTTCGAGACATATTCCATAATTTTAGGCAAAGAAGAAAAAGTTAATTGACTGATATTTAAATATGGCGCAAAACTCTATTCTAATGAATGAATTTGATTGTTCTTTGCATTTCACAAATAATGATTATAACACAATTTTGCATGTAGGTATGTAGTTTCAAGACAATCTTTGACCATGTCCGGTTTTGCAAGTGTACAGGGAAGGTAGCAAGTAGGCGTGATCAGAAAACTTCCCCTACTCCATAAAATAAGCGTACAAGAAGATTTAAGGCAGGTAGCAGGTCGTCAATTATTAGCTGTATATTCTTTTTGGGCAAAATCTTAGCACATCAGATCATTTCAAATAAACTCAGGAAATCGTTGTCGTTGTTGACACAACTGATCTGAGTAAATAAACTCACTTTCCCCCTTTCCTACCTTTCCTACACTACCAGTTTACAAATCTCAAAATGATTTAAAACAGTATCATAGATCAGAAAATAAGTCAACATTTTTGACAGTTGTTACAGCAAATACTATCGGTAAAGAAGGAAGTGATGAAATGTCAGTTATGTACTGAGCTGTTTCAATTGGGTCAAAAAGAATACATCTATATTGACAGTACTGTTAAATAAATTTATAATTATAATTGCATTGATTTTACTAATATAGGTCATAAACAAAAGAATTAATCCTAAATTTATAAATTGTTGCCCCTGAACTGTGTTTCTTGATGAAGGATTCGACCAAATAAACTAAAAAATCATGTTGAGTTTGAACTATTAATAATATTTTAGGTCAAATAACACTCATTCAAAATGTAAATAAATCTAATATTTCCTACGTGCTGCCATGTTAGATGCGCTTACAGCGCCTCCAGCGAATTTTGCGGGTCTCAATTGTACAAAAATTCTGTAATACTCGTATTAATTTATTTAGGCCATAAACACACAGAATAATAATATAGAAAAACATTACAAGTCAAAATTAGCATGGAGACATTTTCAGCGACTAGACATAACATTCAAATGAAATGAAAGACATGGTGGTATATGTATCGAATAACATCTCCAACCGAAATCCTCTTTGTGGTTTTCTGCGAGAAACTATTCCGGTTCACCGCTATTCTGAAGGCCAACGTCTCAATTCCATATGGTCACACTTGTAGTCGACGATTGAAAAAGGCGCTAAGATCAAATTTCATGTTAATATCGTCCCGTTTCTCGATTTATGGTTCCTCGAACTATTCTTTAGTCTTGACGTAGAGTCGAGACAATGGGAGACGTAATCACTCCATGTCTGGACATGTTTACTACGTCAAATTGTCGTGAAATTATCAAGGAGATTTAATTAGGACAATTAAGAATTGAATGGAAATGTAATTATAATTAGACGAGGAAAATAGAACAAGAGACAAAGGAGGATGTGTTATGAAGAGGAGAATTATAATGAATATTGTTTGTCATTAAATAGACATCTAGTATTTTTGGTTCCATTCTATACAAAAAAAATCTGATGTGGCCAGCACATAACCTCTCGCCAGATATTTTACAAAAAATATTTTTAAAAAACAAATACATATATTCATGTCTCACTACAAAATAATTCTCACATATATTTGCAAAATCTATGGGATATTTTAATATAAATTATGTACAATATATACATTTTCTTTATATTCAATATCCTGAAAGTTTCTTTTTCTACTTTCTTTTTCTTTATATTCGTCATTTTTTCGCAAATTCCTTTTATATTCTTTTGCGTTGTTGACTTTTTTTTATTTTCATAATCTTCATAATGATGTACAAATATTTTTGACAGTGGCAAACAAATATTTTTGATAGTGACATTTATGTGTAAATTACAAACATTTGAATTTCTTGCCTTGAAGTAGTTTGATTTGAGAATTTTTACATCAAATTATTTTATATACATTTCTTTATCTCTAAATCTATAGAAGATATAATAATGAATTTATATTTATCGAATAAAGAATTTAACGTTCTTTAATATAAGTATTTACATAAATTTTCGATAAATAATATTTAGATGATGTTTTTCTTGTAAATACTACTTCCGGCTATCCAATTGTTACCAAAACTGAATCAACTCTTCCTATTATTGTTAAATTGAGGAATCCGTAGTTAAAAATGTCTTAATTCTTATAGTATTCGAAAAATCGTGGATCCAACATCCACACACACACACATACACACACACCCCCACACACCCACACACACACACATCCACACACATCCACACACACATCCACACACACACACATATCTACACACACGTAAGGACATCATTGTAAAAATGTTATAATATAATCGGATTCTAGGGACCTTAAAACGTGCTTATTCACTAAAATCTGGACATGCGATTTTTAGCATGAATTCAATACCTCTCTTAACGAGAGGTTCAGGGAGTTCATTTTATATGGGCCACGATTACTATATCAAGAAATATAAAAGGTATAAAGAAGGTTAAATTTGCAAACAATTTCTATTTTATAAGACTAATGTAATGAATAGAAAAATTAAAATTTGTTCTAACGACAAAAAATGTAAGAGAACAAAAAATACTGTGTTCAAAAAAAATCCTAACTCGGGGAGTAGTCTATAAACAAAGAAACGAATGTCAATTTAAAAATATTTAATTAAATGCCAATTTGAAATGAGATATTATCAAAAATGTTATCTAAAGATATTAAAGCCTTGCTTCTTGACTCTTATTTTAGAAATGAAAATAAATTAGAAAATGGCGAATGGCAATATACTGTATCCTTTTTTATTATCTTTTATCCTTAAAATTACATTTCAAGATCAATTTTGACAATTTGACTTTTGAATTAAATAATGATCAGACATACGTTTTAGCATTTGTCTTCATAACCCACTCCGGCCACTTTTTTATCACTCTATGGGGTGTATTCTGTAAGGAAACTGTTAATTTTAAACAGTATGTTAAAAATAAACTTGCTGTTAAAATGTATTTTCTATTCTGTAACTATCAATTCTGTTAAAATTTTAACACACTTGTTAAAATTAGGTGTTAAAACTGCATATTTTAACGTCATTCAAATCGATGCCTTTAATATTTTAACATACGTTTATACAATAAAATTATAACAGCATTTGAATATGTTGAACTTCTAATTAATGAAAATGTAATAGAAAACGAAAGAAAAATACCATGGATGATGATAAAAAATATCTAGGTGATATTTAATACAATATACAACTGTTTTAAGGAGTATATTTTTTAATAACGGTCACCTGTTCCATCGTATGTCTGTATATGACAGCTTGATGCCAGTAGAAATATTTAATTAATATAATTCGAGAAAGATTCACAACTGAATCTTTGAATGGTATACCGAGAGCACAATTTAGATGTAGCGTAACACATAGTTCTTTGTTATAAAGTAGGTATTAAATGCAGTTAAAATTGCTTATTCCTGTGTTGTTCGCCAAACCAACGTGACTTAACGTTCGGATAGTCAATTCTGAGGATGAAGAAGAAGAATTTTTACATACCTAATGATAACTAAAAATTTACAATTTCAATGTAATTCATTTTTAATATGGAACCTAAAAAATGAGACATGATTATGCAGCAGATTTTTATTTATTTTCTTGCATTATTTCTATTCGTTTTTCTAAAATTTCAAAGTGACAGACAGATTCGTTTTCTAAAATTTCAAAGTGACACATAAACTGACAGTTGTTTACTCTTTTTATCGTGTTTATTTATTTGTTTTATGGTTACTAACTACATGACTTTAGTAAAGACGTGCCTCTTTTCTATCTTGCTGATCACTTCATTCTAGTTTTTAACAGACATGTTAAAATTTATTATTTTAACAGCCGTGTCAAATTTTCGCGTAGAGAATACCAAAAAACGAATTTATTGTTAACAGTCATGTTAAAATATAATTTTTTAAAGGCATGTTAAAATTAACATTTTTTTACAGAATACACCCCTATATCTCGAGAATGGAAACGAATTTCTATAATCTGTAAAAAAAATTGTATAAAGAAAGCTTTTTTCTTCAAGCGTATTATAATATGCATATTATGCTACTGTACACACGCTGTAGAAGATATTCATTGTCTTACTAGTACAAAAATGTTGTTATTGTTGTACTAGTAAAAAAATGTTAGTTTCTTAGTTCACCGCTGGTGGCGGCAGTAGCCACAGCAACACATATCATATTGAAAATTGTTATTTGATAGTTGAATCGTTTGTGTTTTGTAGTGTACACAGCCAGCTTTGACTGAAATTGCAAATTTTACAAATAAAATAATTCCAAAAAAATGTCATAAAATTATTTGAAACACTTAAAGAAAAAATAGTATATGTCATTCGGAGTAGAACGCCCTTTTTGTGTTTTACCCAGCTTGCCAGGCCTCGGCTAGCGCCTCGGCCGCAACAGCTGGGTTCAACACAAAAAGACCGCTTTCTACTCCTAATAACATAATATACTATTATTTACAATAATATAAATTAATAATCGACAATTTTTATATAGTTATAGTGCCATGAAAGAAATGTGATTATTTTATCCGGTAATTAATCACATCTTTTATTGCACACAAGCGCATATACAGTATGCGATTAAAGTGTGGAATATCAAAAAAAAGCAGAACTCAGCCGGTTTTTATAAAGACGCTGAAACACGTCGATTTTAATTTTTAAAAATACACATTAATATGCACGATTCATCTTCCGACTTTCATTTGTTTTTCAGTTATGACGTCATCACAAAAAAATTTAAATGACAACATAGATTTTTAGTAGTGAAATCCGATAGTGATTTTTCTTCTCTTTATGATCATGTAAATAAATCATAACGTTGCATAACAAAAATTCTGAGAAAAATCGAGTTGAACATTTAATAATAATGAATAATCAAGATACCCTGATAAAAACATTTAAAAGTTGATTATGGAACTTATAACTTATAAAACATGAAAAACGAAAAGTTTTAAACTGAAAAATGAAAAATAAAGCAAACAAAATTAACACTATTAAATTAAATGTTCAAAATGACATCCATTGACTAGAGAGTTGAAGATTGACAGAATAATAGAATGAAACAGTTTACTACATTTAAAAAAAAATCTCAGAATTTTTGTTATGCAACGTTATGATTTATTTACATGATCATAAAGGGAAGAAAAATCACTATCGGATTTCACTACTAAAAATCTATGTTGTCATTTAAATTTTTTTGTGATGACGTCATAACTGAAAAACAATAATTGAAAGTCGGAAGATGAATCGTACATATTAATGTGTATTTTTAAAAATTAAAATCGACGTGTTTCAACGTTTTTATAAAAATTAGCTGTGTTCGGCTTTTTTTTATATTCCACACTTTAATCGCACACTGTACATAAATTCACACATACACACACTTTATTTCTACATTAAATATAATTAAAATATAATTTTCTATTAATTAAAATACATGTATGAATTTTTCAATTTATTTATTTATTTAACAAAAAATATAAATATCAAATAATTTTTCCAGATATGTAATTTGATTTCGTTGACAAACACTAAAATAATAATTTGTTTTATATATATATATATATATATGCACTGTAATTATTAATATTTCATTCTACATTCTGATGAATTAAATTTCAATAAAATTTTCACATTTAATTACATAAACGAATATATAACATTTACATATAAAATGTCAAATTCACAAATTCCACTGAATACTATTTATTACTCGTATGAAGTCTTTATCCTCTTCTATTTTGTCCTGTATTAATTACTCCTATTTAATTAACTAACATAGAAAATCTAAAGCCTTAACAAATGAAAATTAATTAAATGAGAAACATGAAGTAAACAAAACAACAATGAGATAAACTTTGTTTGAGTTATACTGAAGAAATTTAGTTTAATACGACGTAAATGCCTGACCTTTGACATTTAAATGTTTCTAGGGGAGAAAAATTCTGTGAATTTTGCCGAAAACAGATGACCTAATATTTTTTCCCCGAAGGCTTAATCATTTTCGAAGAAAATAAATTTTGCGCATAGAAGTTAATTTGAATTTATTTATTATTTATGTACATACAGACTGATGGAAAAAATAAAAATTGTTATTTTTCATATTATTAATTTCAAACCTTTAGTTTTAATTACAAAGTTGAAGGAGACCTTAAAAGCAATTTTTTGGTGTGATAAGGTCCTGAATTCTACTGTCGGTTTCGCTGGAAGCGATATCATCGTTCATTTTTTGGGTGGAATGATATATAAATTTTTATACATATTTTCTGAAACTAATTTAAATTAGCTTTACAATGAAGCAAAATACTTGCATAACAATTCAAAATTAAAATGAACTATTAATCACGAAAGATGACTATTCAAGGTCATTTGTGAGCCGTCTGATATAATATTATTTGCAGATAACTTCATTGCATTTCGTTTGCATATGCGTGCAACATGAAATATTTATAGACACATTTTAACTGAAAAAATATGAATAATTCATTTAAAAATTATGTTTCTTTCTAAATAATGCCTTTCTGAAAGATTTATTTTCTACACTTATGTTTTTACAAAATACAAAAACATAGACTTACTTATAAAGCAAGGAATAATAATTTGATTTAAACGTCAACGCCACTGGGTAAATATTAGCACAGAGGGCAGTGTAGTAGATAATTAGGTATATGTAATTCTACGATATATGTCATTATTATTTATAGTGTTTTAGAAAGTAATGCCACTATTTACGTATATCTGTCACACCACATAAATTAAATAGACATAGGTCAAATAATCTTTCCCTTTCCAATACAAAATGTTGCTAAGCTACTGCTATGAAGTGATGTGTATTCTTTCTTCGAACAAATGACCTTGAATAGTCATCTGATATAATATTACTTGCAGATAACTTCATTGCATTTCATATGCATAGGCACGCAGCATGAACTATTTATGGACACATTTTAACTGAAAAACTAAGAGTAATTCATTTGAAAATTATGTTTTTTCTAAATAATGCTTTTCTGAAAGATTTATGTTCTTCACTTATGTTTTTGCAAAATACAAAAACATTGACTTAACTTATAAACCAAGGAATTATAATTTGATTTAAACGTCAACGCCACTGGGTAATTATTAGCACAGATGGCAGTGTAGTAGATAATTAGGTATCTGTAATTCTACGACATATGTCATTATTATTTATAGTGTGTTAGAAAGTAATGCCACTATTTACGTATATCTGTCACACCACATAAATTAAATAGACATAGGTCAAATAATCTTTCCCTTTCCAATACAAAATGTTGCTAAGCTACTGCTATAAAGTGATGTGTATTCTTTCTTAGAACAAATGACCTTGAATAGTCATCTGATATAATATTACTTGCAGATAACTTCATTGCATTTCATATGCATAGGCGCGCAGCATGAAATATTTATGGATACATTTTAACTGAAAAACTAAGAGTAATTCATTTGAAAATTATGTTTTTTCTAAATAATGCTTTTCTGAAAGATTTATGTTCTTCACTTATGTTTTTGCAAAATACAAAAACATTGACTTAACTTATAAACCAAGGAATTATAATTTGATTTAAACGTCAACGCCACTGGGTAATTATTAGCACAGATGGCAGTGTAGTAGATAATTAGGTATCTGTAATTCTACGACATATGTCATTATTATTTATAGTGTGTTAGAAAGTAATGCCACTATTTACGTATATCTGTCACACCACATAAATTAAATAGACATAGGTCAAATAATCTTTCCCTTTCCAATACAAAATGTTGCTAAGCTACTGCTATAAAGTGATGTGTATTCTTTCTTCGAACAAATCCCTTTGAATAGTCATCTTTCGTGAATAATAGTATAATGCCCGGTTGCAGAAACGTTAATCAACGCGTTGTTCTGTTAGCGGTTCATCAAAACGAACAAATGCAACGCGATTTTTTGACAGCAATGATTTAAATGTCATAAGAACAAGTTAACTGATTCGAATTTGTTCGATTTGATGAACCGTTAATCGAACAATGCGTTGATGAACGTTTGTGCAACCGGGCATAAGTCAAACATTGGTCTTGTCAAAGGGACATTGTTCGTGTCAAAGTGACACGCACCCACATCAGCTGAATCCAAGCACTTCAAGGTTGCTCGAGTTACGTTTCTGCTCGTGCCCTATAGAGAGAAATGAAAGCAACTGCAAATTTGAATTTAGAGCTTTCATATTTAGAACTGGAGAAACAAGTCAGAGCTACACCAAATTATATCCCCTGATATATTTGCCGTAATCTTAACCAATAATCCTGGACTGAATAGTTCACAAAATATACACTGCTGGCGTAGCGATCTTAAATTGTTTTACCTATTTTGCGTACAAATTGAAATAGTCTAGTCACATCGCTTGGCGTATTTCGGCTAGGTTAGAAATTTACCGCGGTGAAGAAATCAATATAGCATCGAGTGTTGGAGACGAGTGAGTAATTTCCAAGCCTAATTAATACTTGGTGCAATTAACTGGAGTGGAAGGCTGTTCATATAGGTGTAGGGAATGTTCCTCGTTGCTCGTTGCATATGGTACTCCGTGATGTAATCCCCGTTTTCATGTCAAACCGCTGGGAAGATATGGCGCTAATGCGATTCCGGAATCAACTCAATTATAAGCCGACAGCAAATGCAATATACACAAATATTTCACCGCGACAAATAAGCATAAATTATCGTGACAGCTTGGCTCACACACTGATATCAATAGATGATACATTGTAATCGCATCTAATGACAGAATTGTATTATAATGCAGTCACAGGGCTTAATCTGTGGATATCCTTTGATTAATATGCAACAACGGCGCCAGCGGCGAAGTGTTTATTTGTTAATAAAGTTAATAAACTGGAAGTTAAAAGGAGTTATGTGAAAAAATAAGTCCGGAAAATTTACATACCTATTCACTAATATCTACTCGTAGCTATTTAAGTTTTTCCAGAAAAACCAAATATTGGAACCCGCAGTATCCGTTAGCGGCTCTGTAAACGCAGCCAGTAGGACATGTCAGATTTGTTTAGATTTTGAATGAGCGCTTTCTGATCCATAATATTGATAAGAGTTCAAAACAACACATTTTTTAAGTTTGTTCCGTCGAATCCTGTATCAAGAAACATAGTTGAAGGGCAACAATTCGTAAATCCGGATTTAATTACTACTTGTGGCTTGTGGCGTAATTTGACTTATAGCAGAGTTGGAACTGCAATCTGCAGGGACAAATATTAGTAAAATCAATGAATCTACAACTTTTATTTATCAGTACTGTCAATAGATGTATTTAAAACTACATACCTGCAAAATTTTATTATAATTTCTTTTTGTGAAATGTAAAGAAAAGGCAATTTTTTTAATTTATTTATTAGATTAAAGTTTTGCGATATATTTAAATTTCTTTTCTATACGTTCAATCGATCAACTTTACCTTCTTTGCCAAAAATTATGGAATATGCCTTGAATTTTTGTTGTACTCGTACACTTTAACACACCACTTTGTGGTGTATATTATGTTCATTTTCTTTAATTCGCTTATTTTTCACACATTTTCAAATGAAATTATAAAATCTAAGCGTGAGAACACCATTATAACAAAACGATGATTTTTGACGTTTACATTATTTGACATGTCCTACTGGCCGCCATTAATTTAGTTCCCTAAAATTCCGCTGATGTCGCATGCTATTCTGCGGGTACCAATACAACTAAAATATCGTCTGTGGCAACTTTTGTCTAATTTAAAAATTGTACACATTACCAGGGACATATACAGAATTATGCGGAAAAATAGGATTCCCTAGAAAAAATTAATGGTCTATAAAATTTTAGAACATGAATAGACACATAGAATTGACGTTAAACGCAAGAGAGAGATACCCCTCCCGTTGTCTTTTCAATCAGTCCAGGTACTGTTAATGACTGACTGTTTTTTGTTTGCATAGACCCGTTCAGTGTAACGTCGCGAAGGTTTCCAAAAAATAAAATGGCGTCTTCGTTGCTAAGGCGGTTTCTAGGCAAAACTAGGATTTGACTTTTTGCGCTTATAACCTATAAGTTTGTTTGCTATTGAAATGGCTCAGAAACACGTTATAAAGCTTTCTTCTAAATAAATACTAACCAGACTAAATTTTAAAAAAAAATTGCAAGTTCCACATTCACTATAATGATTGCAGTTTGCTGCGAAACACACGACTATGGTGAAAGAAATTTAAAGTAAAAAAAAATATGCACACTACAACGTTACAAGTATTTATTAATTAACAATTTCCTTTCTTTCATATGTGTCTGTTACCCTAAAATTTGAAGAAAGACGAAAAGGAAATCTCCCACCACTTTAGTTTCGCTGTCAATTTTAAATAACATAACAACGGCTACCAAGGCAGCAGCCATTTTCTTGTTTGGAAACCTGGCTCTACGTTATCACGAAACGGGTCTATTGCCGTAACCTTAGCAACCATTAACCATTACTTCATCAGTGCCGCTAGAGGCGGTATGTGGTATGTATCGTATTTTAGAAATGGAAACAAATTAGAAAACGGCGAATGTCAATATACTGTATCCTTCTTTATTATCTTTTCTCCTTAAAATTACATTTTAAGATCAATTTTGACAACTTGACTTTTGAATAATAATAATGATCAGACATACGTTTCACTGTTCATAGCCTACTCCGAGTTACGAATTTTTTTGAACACTCTGTACTTTTAAATTTATTATTATATAAAAAATAAAATTAATAACAATTGTTTGTGTTCATTTCGTTTATCTAGCGAGATTTGACATTTGATATTTGTGACATTAAGCAACCTTAAAAAAATAAATTATACTATAGTTGCTGTCAAATAAGTATGGACTGGAGATTTCTACACTGTTGCCAATAGACCTTTTCAATTTACCAGCTATCTCTTTGACGCCAACAACTGCCAGTCGGGCTGTCAAACGAAACATCAAAAATATTGCAGTCACAAAAATACCGGTATTCTCGGTGAAAATTTGCATCGTTAGACATTTTAGTTTCAATAAAGGCTTTTGTAACTTCTTTCGAGAAGTTTTTAAAGTTGTCAAAGATTTTTCTCACATTTTTAGTCTAATTTTGGAAAAAACAAACGCCATGGATCTCAGCAATGCACCACAAAATCATGGCTCCCGCCAGTTCTTTCTATGCGCAGATCTCCATTGCGCGTGTCTTCTAACTCTTTAAATTGAAAAAATCTATTCATGAGCAATGATGAAAATACTAATTTATGAAGAAACGGCAACACCGCAGTGCAAGCGACAGGGTCCGGGGAAGGGAAAATGTTGAACATCAGTTCATACGTTTTTGACGCCGACTATAGTCTATTACAGCTGTAACCAGTGCCGGCCCGAGACTTTTGAGCGCCCCAGGCGAAAATTGTAAATTGCGCCCCTCATTTATTACAATTTTGTTTGGACTATATAAGTACAAAAATTATAAAACAGGCGATTTGTGTCCATAACTCGCGAACAATTACAAAATCTTAATCTGAATGAAATTTTTTTGAAAATATTTTGATATTTAAAATACAGATTTTTTTCTTTTGGGTTCTGAAGAGTCGCTTTATTTTTGTCTAACACCATATACAGGATTAGTCACGGGAGAGTTACTTTCGAAGTCCGTTTGTGTACAACCCGAAATACAATTTACAACAGCGTCTAGCTTCCTCTCTTAAAAAATAGAATATTTAATTCACTATTGCTTTGCCTATCTAGTGATGGTTCTATCATTTTGACATTAAACAATTAAATATGGTCTGTTGTCATTAGTATGTTGGGTTGCAAACAAACGGACTTTCAAAATAACTCTTTCGTGACTAATCCTGTATATAGGGAAAGAAAAAATATTTCTCAGTGTAGGTATAAATCTCGGTATAAATAATTCGTTATTTTGCAATTCGAAAAATCTAATTTAACTTTTAACGGTTCATCCTAGGTAAAAAATATAAGAATGTTATTTTGTATAAAATTTCAGTACGGATCACCACCGTTTTCAAGAAAAATGTCAAAAACCAAAATATGTCGCCTTTTTCCAAATTGGCGAGGGACTGTTGCATCAGTGTATTTTTCCGTACAGGATTCCGTATAAAAGCTTTTGTTGCAATTTTTTTGATGTTGGGGGTATTTTTCAGTATATTTCCTGAACAAAAATTACTGCTTCAGTATTTAATATGACAATGTTTTTAATTGATATAATCGCCAACGAGTTTAACCTTTCTTCTTTATTAGTATAACGTAAAAAAATATAAATAGGATTTAATTAATATAAGTTTGCTGCCACTGGAATTGTCAACATTATGATTAAAGCTACACACTGGACGAGACAATAAACTTATAATTTGATTTTTAATTTATTTTGCAAAAAAATAGTATCAAAAAATGTCGCCCTAAAACCAATTTCGCCCCAGGCGGTCGCGTGGCTTGCCTGTAGCTTAGGCCGGCCCTGGCTGTAACAGCCTCCTTGTTATAGACGCAAAATAGAAAAATATCAATTCTTAGAAAATCTCGAGAATTGCGCAACGTATTGTAATGATTTCATGTCAATTCGATATGAGTGTATGCAACACACTGCGTATAGGGTTGTGAAAAAATAACACCAATAAACTACAAAGAAACCTCTCCTTTCTTTCTAGTTCTTTCCTAGTTGAAAGTTCTTTGACTGTATGTAAAATACACAAATTCAATTTAAAGCTGAGAGTACGACCAATAAACTAAAAACGCAAAATCTCCTTCTAAACGGAGTTTAAAGCTCACCTCGGCTGTCTTTTCCAATACACTGCTCAATTCCGAAGCCAGGAAATCTTTTTCAAATAAAATAAGTTCGTTTAATTGGACGCGGATTTCTATAGGAGTTTCGCAGCTTTTCTCCGATCTCTCGGTAAGGATAAGGATGTAGCTGGATATTAAATTATAAGATATAATCCACCTTTTGCTTCGCTAAACCCAGGAAATATTTACTAATTCGACGAAAACATAGAGAGAAATAAACGACAATAATAAATAAATGTAATTTATCAACGCTTGTGAGTTAAGAGCATTGTGTACTCCTGTAGTAAAGTATGAAGCGAATATTTCCTGTACTAGAACTATTAATATTTTAAAAAATTCAACATTAGATAAATATATTTTTCTATATCGCGTTAACAAATAGTATATTAAAGAACGTGTTTTATAAGACATGTTCTTTTCGCACGCGTCAAAATTTAGAAAACGAGCGTTAGCGAGTTTTTTAATTGACAAGTGCGAAAGAAAGTCATAAAATGAGTTCTTTATACTATTTTTTATATTTTGCGCCTTCTACAATTAACATTTACTTACTCAATTTGTGATTATATTTGTAACCATTTGTACATTTTTATGTAAATAATCTTCCCTAAATAAAAAATAATAATTTCGACATTATATTATTAAAATGAATTGTCAATTAACTAAAAATAAATTAGGTGAAAATGGGGTAAAAAAAAAATTGATGAATGAAAAAAATGAATTTTGTACAATTGTTTTTATCAATAACAGAATAACTTGTAAGTAACTGTTGTCAAATGAAATTGTGTTACCAACCTTGATATTTGAATATTTCTTTCAATAATAATTTTGACATAAAAGTAAATTAATGCGAAATAGGACAAATAATATGAAAAACACGTACCTATTACAATGTTCATTTGTAATACTCGTAGTATGCGTAACTCGCCTACGGCTCGATTACGCAAATTGTGGCCTGTTTCATAAAACACTAGTAATTACTTCAGTGTATTACTTAAGTAAATTTTTAAAAATACTTGGGTAAATATACTTGTTTCATGAAACATAAGTAGGTACCCACGTATTTGCCCAAGTAGACTTGACGTTACTAAGGTACAAATAATAGTTCCATAAAAATAAACATACTGCTGTAGAAAAATTACCGCTGTAGCAAACTGACACCCTGTCATATGAAAATCTGACAATATGTCAAAAAGAAATTGTGATTTTTTGATAAAAGTTATAGTTTCTTTCGGGAAATATTAAAATATAAAGATATTCCGTTTAGTAAATTTTCCAATAATTTAACATGTAATGCACAACAGAAGAAATGGAATGAAGTTTAAGATTTTGCAGTTTCTTTGGGATTACTAACTAATGATAGACAACGCTTCGTGAGATAATAAGTTGGGCAATCATAGGAAAAATAAATTTTTGAACGATTTATTTACGAATAGATATTAAATATTCCTAATTAATTAATCTTCCTTACATTTAAACCAAACTCAGATGCAATCGTTCAAATCGTATTTCATTTATAATACTTATTTAACTTTTGTAAATTTTAATGCAAAAATTGACAAGAAACTGGCTGAGGTGAGAAATAAATGGAAAAGAATCTACAGTCATTAGGGGGATTAAAGGTAGCAGAATCTTTTGAAAAAGAAAATTTTCAATATTATATATTTCCACTACCTTCCTATACTAAAAACAGTGAACACAGAATACAAAACATTTCGTAAATGCAAAATAAAAATTTGAAATGTGTCACAAATATATGTAAGTAAAAAACGAGTTTTTATTATCAAAAATATTAATAATAAATTAAATATTTGTATTTTAAACATTCAACACTTTGATATCTTTATTTTAACCACCTTCCGACTGGGGTAATTTCTGGATTCAATATACTGCAATAAATTTTGACATGTAGTTTTTATGAAATGAAATTATTCGTACCTAAGTAAATACTAGAGTAAATTTGATGTATACTGCAGTATTTCATATTTTACGTAAGTAGCTTTATGAAACAAAATTTAGAAAATACCAGTGATTTACTGGTATCTAACCCAGTATTTTTTTTTTATGAAACAGGCCACTGTACTCATTTACTATATACTATTATGATATTAGACTTCATTTACACACAATATTTTATTTATGACTGTATACCATATCGCACTAATTTTAGATACTTTAGATACTAGAATATCATTATCGCACTCAATAGGACAACAAGGTTATTACATATCTAAAATGGGCGATATGGTGCAACTTATCCCACGGTGATTGTCATTTTATTTTGAAAATAATCGACAATTATAAAATGAGTTCTTTATAGGTATTATTTTTTCGATTTTGCTCCTTTTATGCCATTTTTATATAAATATCGTAGTTTCAAAATTTAGAGAATGGTAGATTTGACATTTGTTATTTTTTGACATACATAGTCACCAAACTAAAAAAAAAAATTATACTAAAGTTGCCGTCAAATAAGTTATTTCTACACAGTTGCCAATTCATGGGCAATGTTAAAAATACTAAATACTAAATGAAGCGGCAATACCGCAGGCCAAGGGACAGGGTGCGGAGAAGAAAAAAAGTTTAGCATCTGTCCGTACTTATTTGATGGCGACTCTAGTCTATTACAGCATTCGAATGCGCTGTAAACGAACTCTTTTCGGTGCTGTAATATCCTTTTTAAAGACGCAAAATAGAAAAATAACAACTATTTTTTTTTAAATCTCGTAAATTACTGAAGGTGTTGTATAGTGACTTTATGCAGAGCTGGGCAATACTTGCAAGAAAAGTACTTTATTAAGCTTAGTACTTCAAATATAGAACTTGAAGTACTACTTTCTATTTATAGTACTTTGTACTTGACAAAGTAAGTCTATTCACATGTACTTGGTACTTAATACTTCGAAAAATACTTTAAGTACTTTACATGTACTTGAAGTATTTTAAATGTACTTCAACTATTTTAAATGAACTTGAATTCCTTGAAATGTACTTGAAGCGCGATGAATAATTTAAAAGTTAACATTGTTATGAGAATTATTTGTCTGCCAGTGTTTCTTTAGCAGTGGTATCGGGTTATTCCTGTAGTACATTTATGAGAATTTCATTAATAAATATATTTTCGGCGATAATATAAAAGTTAACATATATTTGCAATTTTTTTGGCATAAATAAATTCTAATCTGCATACTGCATATACATAAAATGTTTATATTACCTAACTACAGTGCTGGGACTTTGACGTATCGCCTGGCGATCGCATGACGTAAAAATGACGTCATTCTAACATTTCGGTACAGCTTCTCGTATCGCTTGTCGATCATATGACGTCAATTTTACGTTATGCGATCGCTAGGTAATACGGCAGTCCCAGCGAGCTACCCTTGTTTTAAATTACCCAATAAATATCGCATATTAAATTTTTTGTCAATAATCATCTTATAAGGTCCATATAATCAGAAAAATATCGATTATCTGAAAAAGTACACGCACCCAAATTTACAAGTACTTGGTACTTTCAAGTACTTTAGAAACTAAAAAAGTACTTGTACTTCCAGGGGCCTGTTTCTCAAAAAATAGGGACTAGTATTACTAGTCCCTACACTAGTAATACTTGTGATGTTTACTAGTTTTTGTTTATGTAATATACAAGTGTAAAATACTAGTTACAAGTTGGGAACTAGTATTTATTAGTGTATTTGACAAAAAATACAAGTATTTTGTTTCTCAAAATATTGAGTTGTATGTCAGACACTAATAATTTACTAGAAAAAAAAGTTACAAGTGTGAAAAGTCTTGTAAATTTTGAGAATAAAGTTTACTAGTCGTATTATTTGACAGTTCGTGTGTTTTTTCTTTTTCGTGTGTAATTCAATGATTCAAAAACTAATTAAAGCAAGAATAAATTATGTCCATGCAGGAACCCCGTATGAATGAGAAGTTAGTCATGGCTCATGGCAAATAAGTTAGAAACATTAATTAATTTATTGGGACCTATCCTTCAACTAGATATGAACAGAAACCATGCATTATCCGTAAAAATACAACTTTTTTAAGTTTGGCCAAAATGTGTCCCTGATATATTTCTAGTCTTTCTTGTCTACTCAACCAGAATCGTGACAAGTTTGACAGATTTTTGTCCATTCATTGAATTTAACTACTTTAGACAATTTATTTAGAGAATGCTCCAAATAGAATACCTTTAGCATCTCGAATCATCTCCAAAATGGTTAATTTCGCATTCAGTATAGACATTTTTAGTAAATAATAATTTAATTTCAAATTCAAACACTTCACAATGTCAACGTCAGTCAGAAAATTAAATCATTTGATTTAAAGAATATTGGATTAAATGCTAGTATTTATTTAGTAAAAAAATACTAGACTATTGAAAATGTTTCAGAAACACTATTTTACTTGATTAATAAAATTTCACTTGTAACTATTAACTTGTGAACTAGTAACATGTAAACTACGAGTAATAAAATACTTTTCAGAAACACAATTTACTAGTACTATTAAAATCTTTTCATAATACCATACTGTTATATGTGCTTTAACAGTATTGTATGCTCAACCAATATATGCGTCAAAACAGCCACGGCCGTTATTTTTTATAACAGTACAACTATTAAAAATCATGTGTTGCTAAAAAAAATCGCAGCATCATGAAATTGTCATGAAGAATTGTCACTTGTCAATATGCCATAGACAATTGAATTTTCAGAAGATATTTTATGTTATTATGAAAAATACTGAACGTCACACGGCTGATATTCAAATAACTGACTCGGTTGATTGTAAAATCTCGGCTGTCGCCTCAACTTTACAATATTCAACCTCATCTGTTATTTGCTTCATATCAGCCATAGGGGCCTATTCTGTATCTCAGTGGTTAATATTTAACCACTGGTTAATTTTTTTAACGAATCAAGTATGTTGACATATAACAAAAAGGGATTTTTAGTTGTCAAATCAAAAACTATTGGATAAAAATTTTAACCAGTGGTTAAAAATTAACCACCGAGTTACAGAATAGGGCCCTTATGGCGTTAATAACTATGTAACTATAGTAACTTGTAACTTGTAAATTAGTATTTTTTGAGAAACAGGCCCCAGTACATTTAGAAACATTAAGATACTTGGTACTTGTACTTCAAGTACTACTTTCCGGTACTTTGTCCAGCTCTGATATCATGTCAATGTAGTATGAGTGCTCCGTTGTCAGCGTGTGCTAAGAATACACATGTTTATATGAACTTCATTTATTGCTTTGATTGTAATATCGATCATAAAAGTAGTAGGCAGTTTTTTACTGGTTCCCTATATAATGCCTTAATTAAAAACGTAAGCCCTGTAGAGCGCAGAGTACATTTGTAGAATGAAAAGCAGCGTTCGAAAATGTAAGTAAACGGTTGTGAAGCGTTGTGTAATTTAATTGAAGTGTGCGTCTAGTGGAAATTTAATAAGGATACAATTAGCGTTAAAAGCACGTGACCTCAAATTGTAATGTTGACCTAATTCGTCCCCTGTCGTCTGGTCGCAATTTTAAATCATACTGATGTGAGTAGTTTGAAGTGCGCTGATTTTAAATGCAAATTGTCGTTCACAGTTAAACTAGGTAACTCGGTTTCTTCCAAGAGAAAACAGTTACAAAATTGCTACAAAATATAGCAGGAAATGGAAGAGAAAATTGGTTTAAGACAGATTATACGCAACGATGAAAAATGGTGGAGCACGAGCCAAAAATAGGGCTGTTGCAAGAATTTTTATGACTACTAAATTTTAAAAGATATTGTTCTTTAAAGAGCTTCAATTTTAAAAATATCACGAAGTATGAATTAGATATTTTACAATTAATCGTTAAAATTTGTGTAATATTTTGAAAAAGATACGTGATCTGAAACAGAATTTGACGTCAGAGCACATACAATTTAACATGTGACAAACCATCGCGTACTTTAATTTATATAAATAACGTAAACTGTTTCTTATTGGCTATGAATGACGTACTGTATGTGCTCTGACGTCACAGGAGTGGGGGGTTGTTTTTCATGACTATTTCTGGCGCCAATCTTATTATTCAATTATTTACAAAATTAACAATAAATTATTATTATTTTTTCCTTCCGTCACCTTTAGGTAAGGAAGGTATTGTCTTTCGTCAAAAATTTTTTTTAATCAATAAGTACATTTTAGGGTCCCTAGAATACGATTTTACTATTTTTCCAATGTGTGTGTGTGTGTGTGTGAGTGTGAGTGTGTGTGTGTGAGTGCGTATGTGTTTTGTGTGTGTGTGTGTGTGTGTGTGTGTGTGTGTGTGTGTGGGTGTGTTTGTGTGAGTGTGTGTGTCAAAATCTTTCTCTTAAATGCGTTAGTAAGACAAAGATGAAACTATTAGAAATACGTGATTGTGTGAGTGTGGGTGTGTGTGTGTGTTTTGTGTGTGTGTGTGTGTGTGTGTGTGTGTGTGTGTGTGTGTGGAAGTGAGTAAGTGTGTGTGTGTGTGTGTGTGTGTGTCCATATGAAGAGCTGATTTTGGTTATAATTATAAAGAAATTAATTTTCATAAATTAGCCAGTTATATGCTATAACTATGGAAACAGCTATTATATTAAGAAAATTTTGATTGAAAGATGTCAGTGTCAAGTGTATAAAACTTATACAACTGCCGGCAGGTAATGTACAAGAAATAGAATCTTTTGCAAGGAACTTTCTGTACGAAATTTGTACAAAATACATTGAACTAACGGAAGGTACTGTGCTGGCCACGTAGATTTTTTATATTACTATGAAAAATATTGCATAAACTTTCATTAAAATAGTTTTTAAAAAAATGTGAAACCGGCTTATGTAATAGCTATATTTTAATGTCTGTCTTTCAATGTAACTAGACTAGACGATTTATAAAATAAAGAGTTTTGGACTTAATTAAAGTCTATATTTCTCTAAAATATATGCAAATGGATGAATATTAAGTTATCACATATTTTCATATTGAATCTTCAGGCAACTTTTCCGCGGTCTTCCCAGCGTATAGATTAAGTTTTGTGGTTACATTGTGGCTGATAGAAATATTATAACCTTATAGCTTCATCATCATATTTCTTCTGCGTGCTTTATTTTTTATCGGGTAAAATTGTCCGTATTGAGCTTTAAAGCTCGGTGGGTGTTGATACGACGTAGAGCGCCGAGCCGAACGCTCGACGCTGTTTCAGCGAAATTCAATGAGCGGCAGAGGCATCGGTGTAGCGCTGAACGCAGATCGGTTGCCAGGCAACGGTTTGCAGGTCAGACTTGTGCTTTTGGTTCGGTGCACCGACAACCCAGAGAGTTTAAATAGTGAGAAAATGGAATTTTAAACCAAGAGAGAAGGACGAAGCGATATTCGAAAGCAAACCAAACACGCCTTCTTATTGCCTCAAAAATCTCTGAAGAGTCACTAGAATACTACATACACATTGAGGTCCCTCTATTTCTTTGAAATTTACATTTCTGATAGAGTTTATTTCTATTTAAACTCAAAGGATTATCATTGACGATTACTTATTATAGTAA
This sequence comes from Harpalus rubripes, assembly GCA_963082715.1. NCBI lineage: Eukaryota > Metazoa > Arthropoda > Insecta > Coleoptera > Carabidae > Harpalus > Harpalus rubripes. Next base: position 73,767,396 of record OY720449.1, on the reverse strand, counting down.
TTTGTAACTAAATAAATTACATTTTAAATTAGATTTTTCTAAAATTCATAGGCCAATTTTGAACAAATCTGTAGGTCTTACAGATCTGTAGATCTGTAAAAATCTGACAAAAACGCATCTATTTTTGTTGATTAATATAAAAGTACACACAAGAGTGGCAGCTTCGTTGCAATTTTGTTCATTATTTACAGATTTAGAGATCCGTAAAAGTGCATTCACAAATGAAAATTAGGTTTAGATTTATGGTTTATACTTTAGATTTAAAGACTTTGGCCGCATATTATGTAATGACTCCATTCACACTTCAAAATTTAGGGACTCTAAATCCAAATCATAAAGCTAAACATTGCAGGGTCCAAACTTTAGGTTTATGATTTAGTTTGACGTCATAAACTTCACCAATGAGAACGAGCCTGAAATGATATAGATATATACACCCATCTGTATTTAGTAGCCACTTGGTGGATTCGGCTTTTTATACAAATGCGAGAAGAACATGGAGACTGCCATAACTTAATTGCTGAAATATAACCAATAATGCCAAGCGAATGACAGTTGCACGGCGTACAGATTTCTTGTTGAATTCTGCTCTACCGATATTTTAATCGTGTTTTTGAAGCATTTACACAGATGTCTGTACATATTAAAACTAATTTTCAGGTAATTTAAACTTACATTTGTGAATGACTTACAAACAAAAACCATGAACCTAATTTTCATTTGTGAATGCACCTTAAGACTTACAGATTTGTTCAAAATAGAGCCATTAATTTATTAATATAACTTTACCAACGAATAATATATTGCTTTTTTTGGCGGAGGAGAGTTACTATGTTCCCATTCCACTGATTGGACTATTGTTTTGATTTTTGAATATAATAATGAATCTAGGTCTCATTTGTGTTCACAAATCGACGGATAAAATCCGTTGAATTTTTTTGATAAACGCGCCTTATTTTAGTTTAACTACAAGAGACAAGTTCGCGCCCATCGAACCTTCTTCCGTGTATTTGCAGTCGTATAAGTATCTAATTATAATAAAGGGATGAAACAATAAATTCTGGTGACCAAATTATTTCAATACGAATATAATGTTTATTCATTTACGCTCACCAGAAAATGTAATAAGTTAGTAAATAATTTAGTTTACCTCTAAAATATCTAATTTTATCACCAAATTGTGATCTCTAAACTATTTCAATACGAACATCTGTTAATTCATCAGTAAAACTAATGAACCATTAAAATATTATTTTTTGTAACTAAAAGTACCTACACTTTATCATTAAATATATGCCACTATTTAAGTAAGATAGTCGTAAAAAACCCGCTACACTCTCGCCTCGTCGTGCATCACTATGCCATTTTACCTGTCAAATCCAATTTTAACATTTTAAGATGATGTGTGTGTGTGTGTGTGTGTGTGTGTGTGTGTGTGTGTGTGTGTGTGTGTGTGTTTGTGCGTGTGTGTGTGTGTTATAAAAATTAAAGATTATTAAATTTTCTACAGATTTGCATAAATACTTTTTCTATATACAGGGTGTCCCTGATTTAAACGACATAACTTTAACCATGGATTAAACACGTAAAAATAAGGTGACAAGTTCATTTGAGCAAATGTCCGTAGATGCTTTGTTTCAGAGATATTCACGTTTTTCTTATTGGAGCAGCGTTACTCTAAATAATGAACTTCATAACGAATTATCAAATATTATCTTAATAAGTTGTGATATAATAAGCAGTAAGACGAAATTCTTGGCTACAACTGGATGGCTGCCCTACACATTATGGGAGACAACCAAGGGAGTGGTTAAATTTACACTATCCACAACGGTGGATTGGTCGCGGAGGACCTGTACCGTGGCCAGCACGTTCGCCTGATCTAACACCTTTAGATTTTTTTGCTTGGGGTGCCATAAAAGAAAGAGTTTATGATGAACCGATAGATAATTTGGACACTCTACGCGGAAAAATTATTCAAGTTAGCCAAACCATATCTCCCGAGCAATGTCACGCAGCAACCAGTGCAGTGGCAGATATTGTCGTGCCTGTTTGCTTGCAGCAGGTGCACATTTTCAACAAATGTTGTAAAAAAATGATACGTTATTGATTTATTGTAAATAATAAATGTGTTTGAAATCATAGATAATTTTCATATTTTCACTGACATCCAATGCAAATAAACTAAATTTTGTAGTGAAATTAAATAATAACCAAATCATTTATAATGAATGTAATTATTATGTCACAAGTTAATAAGATAATGTTTCATATTTCATGATGAAGTTGATTATTTAAAGTAGCGCTGCGCTAATGAGAAAAACATGAATATCTCTGAAACTAAGCATCTACGGACATTTGCTCAAATGAACTTGTCACCTTATTTTTACGTGTTTAATCCATGGTCGAAGTTATGCCGTTTAAATCTGGGACATCCTGTATTTTATGGATAAATTTATAAAATTATCTATAATTTTAATCCCGGAGCCTACGTTTTAAACAAGCAAAACTCCTTGGTTACTCAGTTCATATCTCAAATGTTTGTAACTGACATATATAAATGTCACTGTCAAAGAACTAATCATTTCAAATTAATAATAGTAACGTTTTAAAGAAAAAATAGTAAATAGAACCATAGTTATATGGAATGGATCTTAATAGAGTTTCCGCAATAACTAAATATGTAAGTATGTATATTTAAATTGATAAAAATTAAATAGCGGGAGGTTTGGTGTTGGCCACATCAGATTTTTTAGTTTTCTCCGTGTGAAGAACATTTATTTTTAATATTAATAATTGTAAGTGAGCGGTTCTGACACGTCACTCGACCAAAAAAGTACTACTTCACACACTTGTTGCATAAATAACTATTTAAGGCAAAATACAGTTCCAACCCTTCATTTATTATATAAATGTTGTGAAATTTACGTAAGAAAACAATAGAAGATTATATTCATGAGTACTTGATTATTTCCTTTTTGCTTATCCATTTATAACCACTCTTTCTTGTCGTTGACGGAACAATATCTTTATCTTCCCGTTTTTTATTTGGTGTGGAGTAAAAATACTAGTAGTTGTTTTCCGGTGAGTAGCATTGCGTCATTGTTTGAGTAAATCACGCGTGAGTCGCCGTCATCGCCAACTTAGATCCGAGAGGCAGAGGGCAGCAGCAGAGTCTAACGCCACTCGCTACGTTCGGGAAAAAAGGCGTAAAGGAAATAAAAAACTCACAGCGCCAACATAAACGTAACATCCGGCCCACGGGTCTGTCTAGTTTATTTGAATTCTGACAAGGGAATGCGCGAGCAAGCCACCGGAAACATTCGGCTTATTTTTAATTCAACATCAATTCCAGTGCTGGAATATTAACCATAACTACCAAAAGAGCAGGGAGAGGAACTCTATAATCTACATATATGAATGCCCTGGAGATTAAATAATACTTTGCCTATATCATTAAGGCTTTTTATCAGTTTTTAACAGTATGTCATTGACAATACGTTGTTTCAAAAAGTAATAATGTATTCATCTATATTAATATTTTATTCACAATCGGTTAGTAATATGACGATTTCTGACTTTTAAAAAGTTGGGAAGTTAGTTATTGTTAACCTCATATTCCAAGAGGTTGGAAAGTATAACGTGAAAACAGCGGGGTTGGAAAGTTGACACTTTCCAACCTCAGCTATACTCACGCTATACTTTCCAACCTCGAGGCGGGAAATAGCTGTCCCCCGCTTTGAGAGATCAATGCGTATCAATGATGGGTATTTACATATAAACAAAGCATCTTTACAATTTATATGATAAAAATATGAAATAAACTTATAAATAATACAAGTAATGACTGAACTCAATATTTAAGGTTAGAAATCAAAGTGACAGTTCATGTGACAAATGAACAATCTCAGACCATTCGTTTATTTATGTTAGGTTATTATTATTTAAAAATCATATTAATTTTTTATTTCAGATTGTGAATAAAATAGTATACAAACCTCGGTGAAAAGTTTCATTGTCTCGGGCTATAGTTAACCTCGGCGCTTCGCGCCTTGGTTAACTATCTTCGCCCTCAACAATGAAACACTTTCCACCTCGGGTAGTAATATACTATTTCTCTTCTAAGTATTTCCCATTACGTACAATGCACTTTTATACCAAAGTTGTTTCCAACCAAAACACTTGTGGAATTCACTTTGTGGTTATGGTATAGACATCAACTCCTTCAGCGATTTTGCCTTTATTCCATCTATCTAGTGACTTCTTTTTCTTAGGCCCACTTTTACAATTGATGGATAAACTATGGTATAGCTATCAGATAGTTATACCAGGAATTACGTTAAATCTCTTTAGGTTGGTATTGACACAAAATTATTTTCATCAATATTGTTATTATTTCTGCCTTCTAATTTTCAATATTAGTATTTAAGACTTTTATATCATGGGAAACAACATATTAGATTTTGGCTAAAATTAATCAACCAGAAGTGATACTTTACTTCAGGGGTCGGAAAACTTTTTTTGGAAAGGGCTAATTATAAAAAATTTAAAGATCTGGGGGCCAGACATGTTAGAATATATATTTCACTGTCCTCACGATGAATCTAATTAAAAAAAATTATTACTATATATAAGATCTGGGGGCCAGACATGTTAGAATATATATTTCACTGTCCTCACGATGAATCTAATAAAAAAAAATTATTACTATAAATTTTTTATTCGCAAAATATTTGCAATTACAAAATATGTATTAATAATAACATGTATGTATAATATTCAGTTTCATTTATTAATTGTCGGACCCCGAGAGTGTCCGGGGGCCCAGGAGTGTCCTGGCTCTTTTTTACTTAAAAAACAGCTTATGTTTCAAGACTTTAAGAGCAACTTTTTATAAATATAAAAAGAGTGTAATATTATTTGAAAATTAAAAAGTACAAAAAATAACTGCAAATAAATGTATTGAATGAGATTGTTAATTCCATAGTATGACGACGAAGGTAGCGCCACTTGCGATCATCTCTCACAACTTTTCAACTCGACTATTGGCCATTGCGTTAAAGCGCATAATTTAATTTAATTTTTTAACGTAAAATAACAATATTTATCCGCGGGCCGGATAAAAATAGATGGCGGGCCGGATTATGCCCGCGGGCCGTAGTTTGCCGACCCCTGCTTTACTTGAAGCTTTGAACAGATTCTCGTTAAAAATATATTATAATATACTCCAAAACTTGTCAAATTTAGTATTTACGACTTTGATATGAAGGGGAACAACATATTAGATATTGGATACAATTGATAAACTGGAAGTGATACTTTATTTGAAGTTCTGAACAGATTTTCGTGAAAAATATATTAATACAATCGAAAACTTTTCAAATTTGGTATTTCAGACTTTTATATTAATAAGAATGACATGTTAGATTTTTTCTAAAATTAATAAATCGGAAGTGATACTTTACTTGAAGCTCTGAACAGATTTTTGTAAAAAATATATATCATGATATATTCTATAACTTGTCAAATTTAGTATTTAAGACTTTTATATAACGAGAAGCAACATATTAGATTTTGGCCAAAATTAATAAACCAGAAGTGATACTTTATTTGAAGCTCTGAACAGATTTTCGTGAAAAATAAATTAATACAATACAAAACTTTTCAAATTTGGTATTTAAGACTTTTATATTAATGAGAACGACATATTAGATGTTTTCTAAAATTGATAAACCGGAAGTACTACTTTACAGGAAGCTATAAACAGATTTTCTTGAAAAAATATATTAAAACATGATCCAAAACTTCTCAAATTTGGTATTTAAAACACGTGTATAATTTGAAACAACATTTTGACTGTACCTATATGATTAACCGGAAGTGGTACTTAATTTGGAGCTCTTAACAGATTTTCGAGGAAAACATAATAAAATATAATCCAAAATTTGGTATTACAGACTTTTCTATTTATTGGAACAACAAATTAGATTTTGTTTACGAACGATCAACCGGATGTGATACTTTACTTAAAGTTCATTGCTATTTCAAATATGGAATTGACGGGAGGTCATGTGTTTTCGAAATCAGATTTTTTTAGAAAGACTTTGAAACAGAATACTGGCTAAATGGGGAGCACTGTCGGATATAGGTAAGTTTAGTTAAATCGTCTTATTATGGACCCCAGAATCTATGGTTAAGCCATGTCCCCCTATTTCCAAGACACCTTGTATGTATACCTATAGCATTCCATTTAAAAAAATCTGATGTGGACACCACACGACTTCCTTGTACACAAGACCAATATGAAGTATAGACCCAAGTATAAAATTTCACGTATTTGATGTAATTTGACATTAGCATCTATTTTTTATTTTTTTGTTATTTTTTGTCCTAATCCATAGCAAGCTTCATTACAAAAACCAAAAATTATATAAGTTTTAAATATACATATCTCGCTTATACAAAGGGCTAATTTAATAATACTTGATGTGCTATAGACACAGAATTTAATTCTCTAAAATTTTTATTTGAAGCATTTATTTCTAAAATTAAAATGAAACCATTTTATTGAAGAAAAACTGGTAACAACTTCAGGTAATATGTCACTTCCGCTTAGCCTGTTTTAACCAAAATCCACTATATTATTCCAATAGACATAAAAGTCTTATATACCAAATTTGAAAAGTGTTAGATTATATTTTAAGATAGTTTTTCATTAAAATATATTATAGGCTTCAAATAAAGTACCATTTCTAGAAATTATGTAATGACCAAAAAGGGAGGTGCACAACTAGATGTTATAGCAGTCCTAAATACAAAATTTCAACTTTCTACGGCTTACCGTTTTTGAGAGATATACATACGCACGTACGCACGTACGTACGTACGTACAGACGTCACGACGAAATTAGTCAAAATGGATTCAGGGATGCTCAAAATGGATATTTCCGTTGAAATCTCAAAACCGAAATTTTTCGCGATTACAATACTTCCTTTACTTCGTACAAGGAAGTAAAAACAGCAAAACCGGAAGTATAATTCATGTTCTTTTCACACCAAAAAGTAGTATTTAAATTCGGCGCCAACCTTTTAATTTAAACTATAAATCTAAAATTAATAATAAAGAAAAAGTCCATTCGTACCTGAATAAAAGATTCTAAGTAGACAGCCAGTATTGTATTCGATAGTCAGGGAAAAAATAAAACCAGAAAATAAATAACCCCATTTTCATAACTTAATATTTCCAATGAAATATAAGTGAATTTCTTCTTAATATTTAGGATTCTTTCAGTACGTAATGTAACACCTTCTTCTGTACCTCTGAATAGAAATCATTAATCATGTTCTTAAATTATCAGAGACAACAATTATTGTAGTATTTCTCATGACATATTTCTAATGTCTAACCCAATCCAAATAATATTCTGTATGTACATTCGTTATATTTAACTTGTTTTGGTTTATAATCCCCATCATAGTATGACAAACTAGTCAGAGCTCATAATTATCTCTTCGTTGAATTCCTGGTAAGAGAACACCTCAACCGACGTATTCTAATCTTCACAGCTGGCTTGACGTTGCATCTGTCGCGTTTGGAAAAGTGAAAAAAACCGACATCTCCGTCGTAAAAACGCGCGACGAAATAGGGCACGTGCCCCACTGTAATGTAGCCGATGCCTATAGTCGGTAATTGCCCAGAATGACTGATGGCGCAGGAGGAAGTATTGAAATATGACTGATGGAAGACACCGGCACCTGAAGGGTAATTATTTCCTCCGAGGAAGAAAGGAAGGATGTTATTAGAGAATAGAGATGACGAAAAAATTACTTTGAGGAACATGATATACTTAGTTAATTCAAAAAGAGAGTACAGCAGTGTAATGTTATTTAAGTAAATGAGAAGATCTGTTTCAAAAGTCGTCTTGTCCAATTAACCATAATTTGAGTAAATTAGAAACAACGGTTAGTGACTTAATAAATAGAACTTTGTCTATTATTTTCGGTTATTATGATAGAACATTAATTTAAATTCAATTTATATGTTCAGTTTATTCAGAAAAGCAAAATATAATAGGGCTGTTGCTGTTGCAAGAATTTTTATACGCCTTCTAAGTATTAAATTTAAAAAGATATAATTATTTAAAAAGCCTCAAATTTGAAAATATCAGCAAATATCCATATATAACACATACATCTTCATCGGCTCCAATAGAGGGTTATGATTTTGACGTCACATGCAAGAAAGAGTGCGACGATGGAGAAGTTGAGATGGAAGATCTGTCACTTGTGTTTTGATATTTGAGTTTTACATACTTTAATGTCTTCGGATAGCTGTGGAATCTTAAAGAATTTCACATTTGTCATGTATTCTTTATCTTTATAATTATAGCGGAAGTAACTGTTGCAAAGACCATACACTCACTTCATATTTGGAACCATCGTGCAAATGTCACCATGACAGCGATTTGTTTGTAAATTAGCAACGGACTGAACTGAGTTACAAGTGTAGTTTATAGAAAATATCAATAGATGGCAGCCTGAAAATATACCTCTGTATAATCCTCCATTGGTCCCTTTACAGTGTCAATTCTTAGTGTTTTATTACAAGTGTTATGATAAGTACATTGTCAAAGTTGTCAAACAAGTGTCAATTTTTTTAGTTTGGTTCGTGTTAGATAACATAAAATACGTAATTTACAGTATCGTATATGCTTTCTTGCATAATTGCTGCTAGGAACAAACCTACTATCGAATTTATAAATATGCCAAAAGATGCGAACAAAAGAAAATTGTGGCTGGAAGTAGTAGGTCGAAGAGCTGATAGTTGGGTTTTAACATTTAATTTTACCTTAACTCTATTAACACCCCTTATTTCGGCAGCAGTAAAACAATCGTTTTCTGATATAAATTCAGCTACCATTTTGCTATCGACTTTCAGTACACTGTTCGACTGAGCTTGACTGTAGTCTGTATTAGCCATTATTACTTTATTACTCATTTATAAAGGAAAATGTCAACGTCAAATTAGAAGTTTATTAACATGTGACAAACTAACGCCTACGCACCGCCTACGTTTATTGATCAAAATAACAAAAATAAACGAAGGTGATGGAAAAACTGTTTTTCTATTGGCTGTGAATGACGTAATGTATGTGCTTCTACGACACAGGAGTGGGGGGTTGTTTTTCAAGACTATTTTTGGCGCCAAACTTTTAATTTAATTATTTACGAAAATAACAAATTATTAAAAAAATATTATTAAGAAAAATATTACATTAACTTTCATTTAAAATACTTTTAAAAAATGTGACCAGACTAGTTTTAGAATGACCAATTAAATAAGATAAGTTTTGAAACAAAAAACATTAGGGCGTTGCTACAGGAACACGTTTATTTGTAAAATTATTAGTTACTACGATACTAATGAATCAAAGCAATACACCGAATAAAATAAAAAGTGAAGAATAATAATAAATAAGTTGTGAAGATGAACATTCAAACTTGTGTTGACAGGTGACCCGTTCGTTTTCGCATACGCCTGACTGGTTCTGGATAGGATAAGTTTTCTTGTGTCAATGGAGAAGGCGAGTTTTGGAATGAAATACATTTTCAAACTTAATTTCCGTAGTAATTACGCAGTTTTGGAGACTAAAATTTATTTTTTCTACAGTCAAAGTAGCCATTTGCGCTCTCTTTTGTCAACGCAAAATGTCACTTTGCCGCTCATGCGCGACAATGTAGAAAAACGCTCGCTATCCAAAATTCTAACTATACAATGTTGAAAAATGTCACTTGTCTAAATTCGTAATGGAAACGTTTAGTCAGGAACTAATGGCACTGTAGTTATACATTTACCATCTTCACAACTCAATCTGATATATAACTGCTCTGTCGGTATATTACATAACCAAACAAAATACTGCAGTGCTGTGAAAATAAAATAGGGCATTCATTTACAAAAACGAAAGTATAAAATGCTTAGATTAGATTTAAGCAATAGCTCAAGAAGAATGGAAAATAACGATAAATTAAAATTAAATATAAAATAAATTGTGGGAACAGTTGTGCTGCAAAAGTTTGGCGTATACTTGAAACAAATTTTTGTTATGGTGGAGGACCCCAATGTGGCGACTGTACAAAAATCTTATGTGTGTTTCGAGCGCAAATGGAGATTGTCGATTTCGAAAGAATGCCGCGCTCCTGCGTGGATAAGACGACTTTTCGAATAGACATCCTCAAATACGAAGATTGATAAAAACATATGAAGTTTCATTTGTTTCCAATAATAATTTACTAATCAATATTAATATTTCCCCTTTCAAAACGCGAGTATTTCCCGTTCGATATGAAGGTCACTCTATAATTATTGGGAATAAGAAATAAAAAATTGCCGAGCGTTTCAAAACTTTCGTCAATACGTAGCTAACAAAAACACAACGCAAAGTACGCGTCCAGTATAAATGATACAAACACGGTCTACAAGCCGTGGTACCAACATTATAAAAAGGAGCTTAATCGAAAACAAATAACGCGCAAAATTAAAAAATTCTCGTTACTCCAACCCTCGTACATATTACAAACTGAGTTACAAAAGTCAAACGCAAGGCCATGCGTCAGAAACCTGAAAAATCATTAACCACAGCAATATTGACTTTTGCAATTTGGGAAATATTTGCCCGCCAAATTTTTAATTACCAGATAATATTCTGCTTCTGTTTCCTATTCTATTCTCATTCCAACCTTGTCAATAGTACCCTGACCTAAGTCTTTGTTTCTGAGTTTGATCAACATCTATAAAACCTAGAGTAACTTTCCTATTGCATCCTCCTTGTCTATCCTGTATCTGGCGTTGAGTGAAACGCTCCAAGTCTTCTGGAATCCACAGCTCATCGTGTAAATATTACACATAACAGCACGCCGAGGGCGTTGGATCAAAATAGCCGCGTTTATGAAACGAACGATGGCGTAAACATTGCACGACCGATGGAGATGGAGGAGAGTAAACGAAGGAGGATTTCATCCCCTCCCAATACATCCAGGGAGCAAGATTCACAAAGTGTTACACAATGACAATTGTTAATAAACTGTCACTTTAACTAGAGGTGGTTATATCGGGCCTCAATAGCACAAAAGTGACTCCTGTGATGTTCTTTCAGAGATACCTTTGAGAGTATATGATCATGAGGTGACGTCTGGTAAGCGCTTTCAAAGATACAGATATACATCAAAACAGTCACAAGCTCTGCATTACATATTCTTTTTTCTACAGTCTATATACAAAGTAGCCATTTACGCTCTTTTTTGTCAACGCAAAATGTCACTTTGCCGACCATGCGCGACAAAGTAGAAAAACGCTGGCTGTCCAAATTTCTAGCTATACAATGTTGAGAAATGTCACTTGCCTACATTCTTAATGGAAATGTTTACTCAGGAACTAATGGCACTGTAGTTACATATTCACAAGTCAATCTGACATATAACTGCTCTGTCGGTATATTACATAACCAAACAAAATGCCGCACCGCTGTGAAAATAAAATAGGGCATTCATTTACAAATGGGGTCTCGTGGCTGCGTGCCTGAGTGTCTGGTCGCGAATCTGGGGAACCGGGTTCGATCCCGACCGACTCCAAATATTTCGAATTTTAAATGGCACAAAATTGACCCCTGTGGTGCACTCTCCACGCCAACAATGAGTGCCCGTGAGGTGACGCCTAGTAAACGCCCGCACGGTACAAATATGTCAGCATCATTACCGATATCTGCATACAAAGCGGATTGGCACACCCAGCAATGGGTAATATGCCGTGATGATATATTTTTTTTACAAAAAGTATAAAATACTTAGATTAGATTTAAGCAATAGCTCAAGAAGACCGGAAATAACGATAAATTAAATATAAAATAAATTGAATGAACAGTTGTGCTGCTACCTACAAAAGTTTGGCGTGAACGCATCTTCTTTTTCACTGCACTAGTTTAATGTACTTGTAACAAATTAATCATACAAAAAATACTTTTAATATTCATTATAAATTAACATTAATTTTTTGAAAAAACGAAAGCCAAAACAATATTTTGAAGTCATATTTGAGTGCGTTCCTATCTTCACTGCAAATCTATTGAGTAGTAGTGTAAGTACAAAGTGTACCTTTTATAATTTTTTGACTGTAGAAAAAATCTTGTGTGTGTTTTAAGCGTAAATGGACATTGTCGATTTCGAGAGTATGCCACCTCTCAATCGACAATGTCCCATTTTGCGCTCTTAATACACAAATAGCTATTTTAGCTCATTTTGTTCTCAAAACGTGGATGTCGTTGAGATTGGAATCACATATGTAAATTGATCTATTTCTAGACTTACAAAAAATATATAAATTTGTTTAAAATAAATTTCGTGATCAATAATTGGATATATTCATGATATTATGATATAATAAATTTAATGAAACAATTAATAAAAAACTACAATCCAAATTTTATTGCCTTATTTTCTGCGTTCGTTTACTTGAAAATGAATTCCGGATATCAAAAAGATGATAGCAGAAAGTTTAAAAGTTGAAAGTAGGCACATAGTAAGAATTTGTAATAGAGTAGATATGTGAAGAAGATATTAAAGCCTTTAAAAATTTAATTTTTTAAAAACTAATAACTGTTTTTAACTTTTGATAGTTCCTATCATACAATTTTAAAGTCTAGTTTTAAGAGCGAAAATATTTAAAACGAATCGTTATGGTGAATGTTCCAGTTTAATTCGTGAACTAGTCAATTCATATACTACTCGAGTATCAAAAATAATAGAAAATAATTTCCTATGAATCGACGAATGACCGCAAAATACCTCTCGACCTTCGGTCTCAGGGATGTGTTTCTATGGCAATATGTATAATTCGTCACTATTTTTTATTGTTTTCATAGCTCTTGGATTTAATAACTGAATATTGAAAAAAGTGTAAAATGTGTTGAATTAGGGGGGTACGAAATGAAATAAAATGAAGACATAAATTATATTAAAAATAATGGGAAAATTGGGAAAATACAAAATGAAAACATAACAGTTTGGATGGTACAAAATAAATGGATATAAAATGAAAGGAAATAAGATATAATTAGATTGATAAGGTGAAAATACTGTAATACTGTAAATACTGCAATATTGAGAATGTACCAATAAATGGAATGAGAAAAATTAGGAAATGGTGAATTTGAAAGGGTTAAAATGTTGTAAATTTAGCAACGGATGTAAGGACATATACCCCTCAAATATGCCACTGCCAATTACCCAGTTAAATGATAGACGTACCACATTTAAACTTATTTTAAACCTAAAGAAAGACAAATGTTTCAATTAGATACAACTGTTTTAAACGACTAATTTCTTTCATAATTAATAAATAAATCTGTTTTTGATACATCGTCGTTATCATTCTACTTGAATTAGGGATGATATTATTTTATCTAGTTGCTAAATATATTTGTTTTTATATATAAAATTATGAATAAACAATTTTATTTTGCACATTTTATAACCGAATATAGAATTTAATTTTTATAAAAATGTCTTCTTTAGAGTTTTAGCCGTGGAATTGAAACAAAATCACAAACAATAGGGCTTTTACAAGAATTTTTATATGACTTCTAAGTACTAAATTTTAAAAGATATTTGAAAATATCACGAAATGTCCATTAGATATTTTACAATTAATTATTGAAATATGTGTAATATTTTGAAAAAGTCACGTGATCTGAAACAAAATTTGACGTCATAGCACATACAGTTTAACATGTGACAAATTGTCGCCTACTTTTATTTATTTAAATAACGTAAACTGTTTTCCTATTCCTATTCACTGGAGTGGGGGGTTGTTTTTCATGACTATTTCTGGCGCCAATATTTTTATTTAATTATTTAAGAAAATAGCAATATATTATTATTTTTTATATTAATATGAAAAATATTGCACAGCTCATTATAATAACGCTTTATTTGTCAGATAGTATTTTAAATTATAAAATTGCATCAAAATAATAATACTATTTAATAATTTTTAACATTTCTTCTTGTGAATAATTATTTACTTTCAATAATGATAAGTAAATCAGAGCGTTTCAGACAGGTAATAAACTGAATACTGTAAGTAACTTTTATAAAAATTTATATTCAATTTGCTCGATAACAAAACGTGCAAAATGAAATGTGCTTATTCAAGTAGATCTAGAATTTTCTCCTCGTCAACATTTAATTGAAGTATTGTGGTCTAAAATGAATAAGCCACTTTTGCGCAAGGAAATAGGTAGATTTCTCATGTTAAATGCTTATAACTCGCTTTTTAAGTTACACCCGGTATAACATCATCGAAATTTGTAGAAAATCTTATTGCCTTATTGCCTAAATACAATAGGTATAAATGTGCAAGAAGGTATTTATTTTATTTACAATCGTTATAGTAATATCCGATTCCTATAACGTTTTAGAGATTGGGAAATATATGTCATTCCTAACTGCAATGACAATCTCTTAGGTGGGAAATTAACGCTTCCATCCCACGGGTGGAACATGTTCATGTATTTTTACCTAACGACACTGTAATAGATCTATATAATAAATTATGCTAAACTATTTTATTGGAGCTGTAAAAATATTAATAAAATCAAAGATTATAATTCAATGATTCAATGATCATTTACTTAAAAAGAAGATGATTGTGAATCATAGTACCTATATTACATTTGAGGTGGGATATGATTCGTTGCAACCGAGGGCTTGTGTACATCATCGAGAGGCGAAGCCTCGAGGTATGAGATACAGAATACAGCGCGAGCTGTAATGAAACTCCCATCGAGGGCCGAGGTATGTATACTATTTTATTTGCAATCATTCTCTTTTTAAAATCAATAATTTTCAAATAAATCATTGAGTTATAACCTTTAATTTTATTAATATATTTGACAGTGACAGCTCTATTAAAATTTGTTTAGCCTAGGTACTTTATTATAGGGATCTATGACAATGTTACTAGGCAACCCCTACATAAATATGTCCAATCTGTGGGGCGGCAGTGAAATCTGAGGCGCTTTCTTTTTAGGGGGAAAATGAACTGATCTTACCTCGTACTGAACTGAACTA
The DNA here is from genome assembly GCA_963082715.1 of Harpalus rubripes. NCBI lineage: Eukaryota > Metazoa > Arthropoda > Insecta > Coleoptera > Carabidae > Harpalus > Harpalus rubripes. The sequence continues at coordinate 73,752,270 of OY720449.1, read as the reverse complement.
CTCCTAAAAAGAACAGCATATTTATAAAAAAATAAGTAATAAAAAATAAAAACATATATATAGCATTATATTTATAATATAATAATATGCTGAATTTGCTTGTGGTTATAGTCTGTTGTATATGTGATTTAATTTTGACATGTTAAATTCTTTTACCTTTGAATCTTAAATATGGATGTATTTCTTATGGTAAAGAAACATGATACAACGTTTCAAATTAATTAATTTCTTCTATTTAGTAATACTTACAAAAAGGACAAAATACACAGCAGTCAGTCATACTGACGTGACATTAACATTCGGGATCAGTTTAAGATATATTTGATCCTATTTCAAAGGTGGTGCTTCGCGGGGGCGGGGACGAAGAAAATGGGTAGTACAAGATCATTTATCCTCTTTTAAAAAGAACTATTTAGGGTAGATGCGTGCTACTCGGAGTTGATCTTCTTAATAAAAAGAAAGCGGCTTTGTTATATCCCACCAAACCTCTAAAAGATTAGGAATCAATATATTACTTTAATAATTGTATCTGAACTCGAGACTTCGACTCTCGGTAATATTATATATATATATATATATATATATATATATATATATATATATATATATATATATATATATATATATATATTGGTACTCATATACCTCGTTTAACAGGACAAGAGTTTGTACTGACATTTTTGAATAATGTATTTAAACTATTATTTCTCGATAATAAATGATAACTCATCTCATAATCTCATAACTATGCTCTATGCTCTTCTTCTATTTACAGATGTTTCGAAGTTTGTTTTAATACACATTTTTTGTCCAAATTTTAAATTTATTTTAAAAATTGTACTATTACGAATTTATTAATAATAAATATGTTTTCCGTTGATCGTTTATCAATTACTGTGTCTGCAAGAAAGCAAAAACGAGCCGAAAATTTTTCTGCCGTGGAAATCGAACTTAAATTCAGACAGCAGAGGGCAGCAGCGATCTGAGCATTAGGAGGTAACCAAATTTTAAACATATCTTTATTTTAACTCAAAAAACTAGAAGATTTAGAAAAAAAATCTGTTCAGAACTTCAAGTAAAGTATCACTTCCGACTTATGAATTTTAGAAAAAATCTAACATGTCATTCTTATTAATATAAAAGTTTTAAATATCAGATTTGAAGAGTTTTCGATTGTATCAATACATTTTTCACGAAAATCTGTTCGGAGCTTCAAATAAAGTATTACTTCCAGTTTATCAATTATATCCAAAATCTAATATGTTGTTCCCCTTCATATAAAACTCGTAAATACTAAATTTGACAAGTTTTGGAGTATATCATAATATATTTTTCACGAGAATCTGTTCAGAGCTTCAAGTAAAGTATCACTTCTGGTTGATTAATTTTAGCCTAAATGTAATATGTTATTTCCCATGATATAAAAGTCTTAAATACTAAAATTGAAAAGTTTTGGATTATATTCTAATATAGTTTTTCATTAAAAACTGTTATGGGCTTCCAGTAAAGTATCACTTCCATTTATCCAATTTTACCCAAAATCTAATCAACTTGCTATATGAATGCAGGATGCTTAAATACGGAAAATAGATATATTTGGAAGTTTGTTATAAAAGTTATCGTGGACGAAAAAATTGTCATACACACACACACACACACACACACACACGCGCGCGCACCCACACACACACACACTCACACACACACACACACACACACACACACACACACACACACACACACACACACACACGCATATGCACACGCACACACACATCATCGTAAAAATAGTAAAAACGTGTTGTGGGGACCCCAATTCGTGCTTATTTACTGAAAACTCACCATTGACTTTTTGGCACGATTACATTACCTCCTTTACCTACGGTATGACGGGAGGTAAAAGTATTAAAAATATTGTTGCTTTCGACGCATTACATTATGGGTTAAATTTAATGTACTTATTTCATTTATATCCTGTATAATAGCCCTCGATTGTAACAAAATATATCCTACCTACCTCGAATATAATGTACTATTTTCATTCAAAAGACCTTTAGTTTGTTGTTCATTGTCCAGATATCAAAGATATGAAACCACAAAGATTTTCTTTTCTTATTTTGTACTTTGATATTGCCCCTTGACTTCTACAAGTGTGAAAGAGTAAATGTTCTAAAGTGCAATCTTTTGAAGAAATACACCGTGGTGTATCGTATCGTATTCCCTTTGCAATAACTTCAGTCTTTGGAGTAAAAGTAGAAATATTCCCGCTTCCAACAGTCCTCAAGTGTCACGTTGCCCTTGCCCGCTGTCAAACCGAGCAGTTTCTTATGTTTCATTTCTCTGGGATCGTATGGCAAAGCTGTTTCCAATATTTTGCCGACGGACTAAAATAGTCCCAGGGGCTTGCACTAAATAGAAAACAGACAGGAAGGATATTTTTGCGAGGGAAAATTGTTAGCTATGGGATGTAGATAATTGAAATGCAAAGTGATGGCTAGTTATTGAAGATTGGATTAAATTTAATAGGGAACTAGGCATGAATATTAACAAGATACAAGTAAGCTGATTGATGGGAGTGTTTATTCTAGATTATCCTAATACTTGAAAGTCAAATTCGGACACGAATTTTGATGCTATGAATTCTGGGTATCGTGCCGGATGGTGACGGTTAGGGGTAAATATAGAGATTTTACATAATGCAATTTCTTGTTCTCTTGTTCATTATACGGCAAAACCTAGAGTGCAACAGTTGTTCAGAATTAAAAGTTACATAGAACTAAAAATACAATATTTGGAACCACTGTAAAAGTAAATTTATATAACTATTTAGCAGGATATACAAAAATTTACTTATTTATTATCATTCCGTTTAAAAAATCAAAGATGTAATTGCGGTACTTGATAAAGATTTTAAAACTTTACATTGATACTTATTACCTTCCGTCACCTTTAGGTAAGGAAGGTATTGTCTTTGGTCAAAAAATTCGATGATGAGCTTTTAATCAATAAGCACGTTTTAGGGTCCCTAGAATACGAATTTACTATTTTTACGATGATGTCTGTATGTGTGTGTGTGTGTGTGTGTGTGTGTGTGTGTGTGTGTGTGTGTGTGTGTGTGTGTGTGTGTGTGTGTATGTGTGGATGTGTGTGGATGTGTGTGTGTGTGTGTGTGTGTGTGTGTGTGTGTGTGTGTGTGTAACAAAATTTTCGTCTGCGATAACTCTAATACTACAGTTACAAAAATTATAATTTTTTCGTGTACTTCTTCGTTACATCCATATGAAGAGCTGATTAGATTTTGGTTACAATTGGTCAACCGGAAGTACCATCATTTGAAGATTTTAACAGTTTTTCTTGAAAAAACTATGTTAAATATGATTTTTCACATTTGATGTTATTATAAATATTAAAGAATATTTTATTCTCTATATGATTTGACTGCATTTTATACTTAATATTAAATGGATATAGAGTTAAAAAATTATAAAGAAATTAAATTTCATAAAGTAGCCATAGCTTTGTTTCCAAAGCTATGGCTACTATATTAAAAAAATTCTGATTGAAAGATGTCAGTGTCAAGTGAAATTGACATAGTGTGTTTGTCTTATAATTTTTACTGGAAATATAGGATCTTTTGCTTTCTGTATGGAATTTGTATAAAATACATACCTACAACTGCTTTAAGGTAATGTATGAGAAATAATAATAATAATAATAATAATAATAATAATAATAATAATAACAATAAATCTTTTATTTCTGCAGATACATTACACTGTATATAGAAAACGTCACAAAATGATAATTTTCTGTATGAAATTTGCATACAATACATGCAACTGCCGGAAGGTAATGTACAAGAAACAGAATATTTAATTTAGCAAGGAACTTTCCGTATGAAATTTGTACAAAATACATAGAACTGACGGAAGGTAATGTGATGGCCACATCAGATTTTTTTTTAAATAAATTTATCTTTGAAATGGCTATAATTAACAATAATTGACATTAAAATTAAAATATAAAGAATCTAAAATTCTGCACAGAAAAAATACCTACTGCAAAATAAGTAACATTTATACAATAAAATAAATAAAAATCACTTAGATTTTATATGAACACTTAAAAGTTCGAAGATTTAATGCCTTTTTTTCTGTCGTAAAATATGATATGCATTTTTTTATTCATTTGTCGATTAAAAAACGGTCTCATATCATAATAATAAATCTGTAAGTACACATTAAAGAAGATAAGATACATAATTTCTTATGAATTTTTTGTAACATGATAATGATCTTTTTATATGGAACATTACGGTGGCCATAGTATAACTTCAACTTTTCGTGTTCTCTGTTTGTTATTACAGGGTATCTTATATAAAATAATTAAAAATTTGATATAGAAATTAGGGAGTTTTTGCGCAGCGTTTTCCCGAAAGACGTATACGCTAACGTCTTGGTTACTAGGCTATATCATATTTGTTACTTATCGTACGTGAAATTTGAAGACGTAATACGTCTGTCAGGGTAAAAGACGGTCCAGTTGACGTATGTCTACTATAACCTAGTAGGCACAGAATTTATTTTTTCTTCAAGCGTATTATAATATGCATATTATGCTACTGTATACACGCTATGGAAGATATTCATTGTCTTTCTAGTAAAAAATGTTATTGTTGTACTAGTAAAAAAATGTTAGCTTCTTAGTTCACCGCTGGCGGCAGCAGTCGCCACAGCAACACAGATCATATTGAAAATTGTTATTTGACAATTGCATCGTTTGTGTTTTGTAGTGTACACAGCCAGCTATGACTGAAATTGCAAATTCTACAAATAAAAAAAATTCCAAAAAAATGTCAATAAATTCTTTGAAACACTTGAAGAAAAAATAGTATATGTCATTCGGAGTAGAACGCCCTTTTTGTGTTTTATCCAGCTTGCCAGGCCTCGGCCGCAATAACTGGGTTCAACACAAAAATACCGCTTTCTACTCCTAATAATATAATATACTATTATAACGTCAGATCTTTTTTGTTTTGCAGTCAGAAATGTATTTTTTTTTCTTAGTGAACATGTAGAACACCTTTTAAAGCTATTTAGCAAACATTAAATAGTTCTTCCATTAGTATTTGATTTCTTTACCAAAATACAACGAAAATGACAGATATTTAAACTACTGTCGTTTGAACGTCAAAATCAACGTACGTGTGATTAAAACGTAATGAAAAATCTATACTTTTGAAAACCCCATATTTTAACGTCCGTTATTAAAGACGTAACGTTAGCGTTGACGGAATCTTCTCGTAGGTCATGCAAAAACTCCCTAATAAATGTAAATTATGAACGCTATTTTCAAGTGTTTGCATTATACCTCAAACAGAATGCTAACGCAAAATTATGAATACAAGGCGTGCCGATATTTATTTATAGTTCACAATAATAATTATCAATATTTCCTCGATGTCTTCATGTTCTTAGAACACCTGCGTCTGTTACCTATCGAAAACACCATCTTGAAATAACCCACTACCATGGTAAACGTGATAGAAATACTAACCTTAATCATCTGATTGTTAATCAACCGTTAAATTGTTTATAAGTAATGATTCATCGGCGTAAGCAATGCGTTTGTTGTTGATAACTTGTTATTACTCAAGTACTAAAGTATCTGTTATTGAAAAAATCCATTTGCTTGCATAATTAACCCGTGGTGACTCCTGACCTTTGAATTGCGATATGGGCGTTTCTATTTCCGCCCGTCAACGATTGTGAAGTACAGAGGATTTCCTCATACAAGATCATAATAAAAAGTAGCACATACAAGAGATAATTAAAATTTTGCACAATGAAGCAAAATGCACCGCGGTTTAGTTTTTATTTCTCGGATTTGAAATTGATATTAATATAGTTTTGTTTTAGCAAACTATGGTGCAAGTAGAAAAATAGTTACCAGTTGATTTAATAATGTTTGCATATCATATACAGGGTGCCTGTTTTATTTGTTCGTCCCTGAAAGTTCAGCCAATACAGAATACATTTCACTAACCACTTTGTGTAAATTACTAGTACTTTAAATCATTTATCACATATACTGTATTTGGTTTAAGAACGCAATGTAGCGTGGCACAGGGAGAACATTTCACGGCTTGTGATTGGTGCAAACATTAGATAGTTTTAAACTATTTCAACATTATATAAATATTGCAATATTTTTAATGCATTTGTGTAATAAATGAGGCCAGCTAAATTAAATGTAAATTAAATAAATAATTTTAATATAAATATAATAGGAGATTCCACAATTTTTTTAATATAATTTCATCTGAAGGTATAAGTAAAACTAAGACTGTCGGTGAAAATCCGGTGAAAAAATTCCTATTAATAAGTGAGTTATAGTCCCCCGGAGTTTGAAAATATAGATGTGTCGTAACAAATATAAGTTTTTATATCAAACTATTTTTTCGTGGACCAAAATGTTCTTGAAATATATGCTATTTCTAAATTACATTTATAAAAAATCTGATGTGGACACCACACGACTTCCTTGTACGCAAGACCAATATGAAGATGAAGTATAGACCCAATTATAAAATTGGACGTGTTTGACGTAATTTGACATTAACATCTTTTTTATTTTTTTTATTTTTTTATTATTTTTTGTCCTAATCCATAGCAAGCTTCATTACAAAAACCGAAAAGTATATAAGTTTTAAATTTACATATCTCGCTTATACAAAGGGCTAATTTAATAATACTTGATGTGCTAGACGCAGAATTTAATTCTCTAAAACTCTTATTTGAAGCATTTATTTCTAAAATCAAAATGAAACCATTTTATTTAAGAAAAACTGTTAACAACTTCAGGTAATATATCACTTCCGGTTAGCTTCTTTTAACCAAAATCTGCTATGTTATTCCAATTGATATAAAAGTCTTATATACCAAATTTGAAACGTTTTGGATTATATTTTAATATAGTTTTTCATTAAAATCTATTATAGGCTTCAAATAAAGTACCATTTCTGGAAATTATGTAATGACCAAAAAGGGAGATGCACAAATAGATGTTATAGAAGTCCTAAATACAAAATTTCAACTTTCTACGGCTTACCGTTTTTGAGTTATGCGAGATACGTACGTACGTACAGACGTCACGACGAAATTAGAATGGATTCAGAGATCCTCAAAATGAATATTTCCGTTGAAATCTCAAAACCGAAATTTTTCGCGATTGCAATACTTCCTTTACTTCGTACAAGGAAGTAAAAATAAATGAATATTATTATACTGTACTAGTCTACATGATTTATAATTGGAAGTGTATTTAAATTATTAAGTTTAATGCAAAACATTTATATTCAAATAAAAACTGTAATTCATATGAGGGACTAGCTGCTATATCAAAAACCCCCTTATTCCCAAAGTATTTCAATTATATCGTTTTATTTCTTTATTAATATTCATTATTAAGCATATACTTTCAATATTTTTTCCTAATTTCTCTTAATTCAATTGCGCTGTAGTCCCATATTTGTAAATAACTAATAATATAACATGAAAGTTAATATAAATACAAAAACATAACCTGTCAATAATTGTCAAAAATATTTTATACATTTTCGCATATCTAGTCTACTGTTCCTCAAATGAGTGATATTGTGATATGTGTTTGAAGATATCTTATTGAAAAAACACTTCATTCGTATTTACCCTCAAAATATTGCTGCATAAACCGGTCTCATCAAGCTCCGTCCATTGCGGTCCATCGCTGCCTAACCTAACCTAACCAACTTATGAAAAGTAAAATGGGTTGCCTATGCATGAATTTTCAGGCGGAAACAGATACAATAGGCTACTTGCGGGGTACTGAAAATCTGATAACTATCACTATATACCTAAAGTAATATTGAAAACGTATGTAAAAATATAAATTTTATTTTTAAAAAATTAGGTTTTTTTATAAATTAAGAAAGAAAAATTTTTTGACGTCATTATTTTGAACTTGAGAAGGGGAAGCATATTTAAGAATGTAACCTGTAGATGGCAAGCGAGTGCGAGTTTTAATTTGATTTTGACATTAGTTCATTTTTCTGTCACTGTCTCTCTTCTTTATTATTTGCAATTTGCGTGGTTTGTGTTACTTTTATTACGTATTTTGATTTGTTAAACAGAATTTTGAAGGATTTTAACGTAGCTTATACTCGTATAAGATTAAAAAGACAAACTAAAATATTAACATCTAAACTATTATTCAAACGTCAAGCAGGTGATCTGTGATCTGTCATGTTTAAATTACCCGCACATGCCGTTACTATGGGGCGTACCGATGTTATGGCTTTACGGCTATTCATTGATTCGGCGTAATTCAACGTCATACATGGCGGTAAATTAAATATTAAATCTTCATCAATTTTTTTCTGGCCAATTAATGAAAATTTTTCTTAAACAAAAAATATGGGTAGCAAGTTTTTATCGTCTCTTCAAAAATATTAAATAAAAAAATGGCACGCGTAGCCCATTGCTAATATCAAATAATTAATTTTTGTATCAACGCCATATTAGAATATTACATCAGTGAAAAAGAGATTTTTTTAGGTTTTCAACAATGTGTAACTTATTTACGTTCATTTGTTTCAAACAGCAAAAATGCAGTGGCGGCGCCAGGATGTAAATGTAAGGTTTTTATTCACAAATTTTATATACACAAAAATTATTACATATTTCTAGTGGGTGGGTGGGCACAAACCTTTTTAGAATGGGCACGTGACCACCCTGGCCCCCCGTTATCGCCGCCACTGCAAAAATGCAACAATTTATAGATTAAAAATGGTTGTGGCAATGAAATAAATGAAAAACACAATTAAAGATAATAATGTGATTATTTTCATTGCTAATTTCCAAGCTTCAATTTTAAGGGTCAGTGGTGCAACTGGGCATTACAGTTCAATTTAATTTTGACTATTATAAGAGCGCCGTGAATGGAATAAATGAATACTGAATACATTCATTAGCATACATCGATGTACTGTAATTGTTTTAACTAAATTGTATATATCTATTATGTATGTATTGTGTAATATGATTAATGTAATTAATGTGTTTTTGTTGTGATCAGTAATTGATAGAGAGTCAGCTTAGTGTTCGGCCGTTGAAGAATAAACGTGTAAGTAGATTACAAAACGTATTATTAATAGCCAGCTAATGTGAATACTATAAGAATATAGTGAACCCTGCATAATGTTATTTTTTAACATAAAATTAGAGTGCAATGGAAGAAATAAATAAATATTTTGTTCGCTAAATGTTCACAGTTTTTTATTAAATGTCACTTATTTTTTATGACCCTCTAATTCTATGTTAAAAAATATGTATTCATTTCATTTTTTAAAAAGTATTTTAAATGAAAGTTTATGCAATATTTTTCTTAGTAATATAAAAAATAATAATAATTTATTGTTATTTTTGTAAATAATTAAATTGGCGAAAAAATTCAAAGTGACGTCTGGCGGCAGATTTCTGAACTAGAGGAATAAGGAAACGTTGATAGCATACATTGAAACGTATGTGATTTAAACAGGTTTAATTTATATTGGTTGTAAAAGAAAGTGATATATACAGTGTATATTACATTTTCAGGTTTAAATAATGATCAGTAAATGCCAAAGATACTGCTCAGTGCTATAATGCAGTAATTGCAAGTCAAAAAGTATAAGTTTACACAATATCCCAAGTGACAAAATATGATCTTGAAATTTTCTTCCCTTATAGTTATGACGTCTCTAATCGGTTCTACTTTTTTCTTTTTTAAAACAGGAACCCAAAATTCTTATAATTTTATAGCCAAACTATATTGTTTATCATCCTTTTTAATAAGTTTTCCCCTTACTTGTTCCAAATATGTACAACTTAATTTTTCTATTCCTGTTACACTGTAATACACAAAACTATAAACAAATAAATTAATAGCATAATAATAATGATAACTTTTGTTGTGAAACAATAAATATAGTTTTGATTTTTACTGTCCTGTTTATATGCAACAAAACTGCAACAATATGTTTGCATTTGACTCCCAATTCTGCTCTACAACTAAATTTGTTTTCCAGTAATTTATATTCTTATTTAATAAAATTTCAATCATTTGAGGATCTCCACTCAAATGACTGGTTTTTAAACAAGATCCCAGTATTGTACCTGGTCCATAATCTTTTATTTCACAAAGCAATACATATCCAGCCTTAAAAACTGCTTCGTCTTCCTTTAGGACGTGCAGAAGCAATGTATTCAAAAATATCATTTAACTTTATAATAATTTTCTCCATATTAAATACTTTGCACTATGAAATGCATATTTCCAGCAATAAGGAATGAGAGAACTCTCCTTATTCCTCCGCCATCTTGCTAAATAGTCATGAAAAATAATTCCCCCACTCCTGTGACGTCGGAGCACATACAGTACCTACGTCATTCATAGCCACAGGGCTGGACTGGGAATATGTTTAGTACTGGGAAATCCGGATGGGGTCGGGCCAGGCCAGTCATTTGAACCGTTTTTTTTTTTATAATTTTAATCATTATAATATTTTGTTTAATAATTTACTTTTACCTCCCGTTACCCTTGGTTATTATTATTACTCGTATCCAACTTAGCATACATATAAATTATAAAATATAACTATAAATAAGAAACAAAAAAACACTAAAAGTTACAAAATGTAAAGGGAGGTGTAGGGATCGTGCTAAAAATCGCATATCGAGATTTTGGTAAAAGACCACGTTTTAAGGCCATTAGAATCCAAGTTTTACATTTTCACGATGTCTGTGTGTTTGTGTGTATGGATCCTCTATTCTAACTCAAATACTATCATTCAGAAAATTTTGAAACCTTGTAATGTTATGGTAGCAATCTACCTTATTCTCTAATATGAAATGAGCCATTAAATATTGGTGTAAATCAGATAACCGGAAATGGCACTTTATTTGAAGCTTAAAATAGCTTTTCTTCGAAAAATTCCCTTAAATGTTATTTTTCGCAATTTATATTATGAAAATTAAAGATTATTGGATTTTCTACAGGTTTGCATTAATAGTTTTTTATATATATTTTATGGATAAATTTATAAAATAATATATAATCCCGGAGCCTACGATTAAAACAAAACTCATTCTCTTAAATGTATGTGACTGTCAGATAACTGTCACTGTCAAAATACAAATCCTTTCAAAATAATAGTGGTAACGTTTTGAAAACAAAATAGTAAACTGAACATTAGTTATATGGAAAAGAACTAAATATAGTTTCCAACATGAGTAAATATGTAAGTACCTATGTACTTAAATTAATAAAAATTAAATGGCGGGAGGTATTGTGTTGGCCATATCAGATTTTTTTCTTTCAAAACGTCTATGATTTGCTCATTTTTTATATTCTTTGTGTTGATAACAATGTGACAATAAATTTGTATATTGAAAATAAATTTTAATATGCTAACATATGTAATAGTTATTTATGCAACAAGATTGTAAACTGAAGCTTTATGCCATATGAGGTCAAGTATTTCGTGACGAAGGTTGCCAAATCACGAAAATTATTGACCAAATATTATCCGTATTTATATTTTTTGTTAATTTTTTTATTGATTAAATCAATTATTATATGAAAAGGTGTATCAGGTAATGTTATTATTTATAATTTGATAAAAGTTATTTGGATATAAATAAAATACATCTTTATATAAATGATCATTTCATGTGTATGATGTCGGTAATACAAAAAATAAGTATGTATTGCGAATTTAACAATTGCTTGTTAAAAAGAAAAATAGCTATAAATATTGGCGCATATTCAAGAGTAGTAGGGAATTATTTCAAAATCAAGAATTTATGTTATTTTTGTATCGATTTATTAATTTTTTCAACTTTAAATTTTTATAATTTATTTTTTAAGTTCGTCAGGCCACGAGTCGTCACGGACCACCGGGAAATTCTCGGTATCCCGCCGGGCCAGTCTAGCCCTGCATAGCCAATAGGAAAACTGTTTACATTATTTATACAGGCGATAGTTTGTCACATGTTAAACTGTATGTGCTCTGACATCTCATTCTGTTTCAGATCACGTGACTTTTTCAAAATATTACACAAATTTAAAAAACAATATCTTTTAAAAATTAATACTTAGAAGTCATATAAAAATTCTTGCAACAACCCTATTAAGTAAAATTAAAATAAAGCTTTATAGTATGCATTTTTCTCATGTTTGATTGTTGAATGTTGAATTCAGAATAAAATACTCTACTGAAAGCAAATAAAAAATATTATGTTCTCATTCAAAATAAAATAGTTTTTGTAACAAATAGCGTTATTTATTAAAACGTATAGGAAAAGTAAATTCCTTACGTGTTGCACAAATAGCTATTTGTTGTTGTCAGCTATTGTTTGCCAATTTAACTGTCTTTGCAGTTCCCGAAATAGTAATAGCGGCCCATTTAAAATGCTTGTATATAACTCCAAAACAATACACGTGGTATACAAAGAGAATAACGAACATTAAAATTATTGGAAATATTTTAATTTCGTGTTTCGTTCGCATTGTTCTCAAATAACACCCAAATTCTTAAACGCCAATAAATTCACTTTAAATGTATGTTAAACAAAGATACGTCAGCACCTATTAAAAATCTTACACTTTACAAAAGACTTATTTTTACCACGTGTTCTCATGTTCGTTACCATGGTATTTCTATTATCATGAAAAGGATTTAAGTTTCAAATTCCAACAACACATTTCATAGGTTTCCTTTAGATTGTAGTACGTAATTATAGAAAGATATATTTTCTTTTGTTAAAATATTCTTCTATAGCTATATATTTATTGATTAATTCATGTCAAATTGTTTACAGTATAAATATGCAAAAATGAGTCACAATCAAATAAAACTAAATAAGTTTTACGAAAATATTATTGTCTAATTTGGTTTGTGCTGCATTGCTGCATATAAATTTAAGTTATTTCAAAACAACTACCAAACTCGTGTCCTACAAAATGTGAACGAAAACAATAATAGGACCTACGCCTATAGGAATTTCTAACGTTCGGGTCGTGAAAATATGGCAGGCAAAGCAAAATAGTCGAATACCATGTCTTGTTTAGTATTCAAGAGGTACAGTGTTAAACGGCTTTTACACTTGTTTATCGGTTTAAATTAAGTTGGTATATAAAATACAGATATGTTGATATTGGCAAGTAATGTATTTATTTATTAATATTATCTTAATATGTATATTTGTTCTAGATACATACATAGTATTTATAGAGTATACAGGTAGCAATGAAATGGAGTACGCTACTTTAGATTTTACACATCAACAAAGATAAAAAAAGACTAGAAATGAAAATTCTGTCAATACTCATTCAAATTTTTAATACATGTTTAGTCTATATGCATTCATATGTACATACAATTATGTACTTATCAACGCAAATGGATATGTACATATTTACTACTGAAGTACTGATCAATAGTTATGTAAAATAGGATCTCGGGAACTACAAGAGATGTGAAGTCGGTTAAATAGGGGATTCCACCATATTTTAAATATAATTTCATCTGCACATATAAGTAAAACTGACTGTCGGTGAAAATCCGGTAGAAAAATTCCTATTAATAAGCGAGTTATAGTCCCCCGAAGTTAGAAAATATATAGATGTCACGAATATAAGATTTTATTTCAAACTGCAGTGCCGGCCCGAGACTTTTGAGCGCCCCAGGCGAAAACTGTAAAATGTGCCCCTCATTTATTACAATTTTGTTTAGATTATACAGGTAAAAAACTAGAAAAGAGGCGATTTGTGTCCATAACTCGCGAACAATCACAGAATCTTAATCTGAATAAAAAATTTTCTTTTGGGTTGTACAGAGTCGCTTTATTTTTGTCTATATATATATATATATATATATATATATATATATATATATATATATATATATATATATATATATATATATACATAATAAAAAATATTCTCAGTGCAGGTATAAGTCTCTGTCATTCGTTATTTTGCAATTCGAAAAATCTAATTTCACTTTTTCACGGTTCATCCTAGGTAAAAAATATAAGAATCTTGTTTTGTGTAAAATTTCGATACGCATCACCGTTTCCAAAAAAAATGTTAAAACCAAAATATGTCTCCTTTTTCCAAATTAGCGAGGGACTATTTCATTAGTGTATTTTTATGTACAGGATTCCGTATTAAAGCTTTTGTTGCAATATTTTTGATCTTGGTGGCATTTTTCAGTAGATTTTTTGAACAACAATTACTTCTTCAGTATTTGATATGACAATGTTTTTAATTGATATAATCGCCAACGAATTTAACCTTTCTTCTTTCTTAGTATAACGTAAAAAATATAAATAGGATTTAATTAATATAAGTTCGGTGCAAATGGAATTGTCAGCATTATGATTAAAGCTACACACTGAACGAGTCAATAAACTTATAATTTGATTCTTAATTTATTTTGCAAAAAAAGTCTCAAAAAATGTCGTTCTAAAACCAATTTCGCCCCAGACGGTCGCCTGGCTTGCCTGTAGCTTGGGCCGGCCCTGTCAAACTATTTTCTTCGTGGATCTATATGTTTTTGAAATATATACTATTTCAAAATTATATTTATAAAAAATAAATGAATATTATTATACTGTACAAGTCTACATGATTTATAATTGGAAGTGTATTTAAATTATTAAGTTTAATGTAAAACATTTACATTCAAATAAAAACTGTTTGAGAATTGCAGTACTAGACTGATATCCACGCCTCCGCCATTTGAATTTATCTACTTCCATTGGTAGTAAGCTCCTCCCCCTAACTGGGTATTCGTTATATATTTATAGGCCGTCTTTGAGTCGCCAATCAAAATAATATATATGGAATTCATATGAGTGACGAGCTGCTATAACAAAAATCCCCTTATTTCCGAAGTATTTCAATTATATCGTTTTATTTCTTCATTAATATTTATTATTAAGCATATACTTTCAATATTTTTTCCTAATTTCTCTTAATTCAATTACGCTGTAATCCCCTATTAGAACAAAGGTACCTCATCAGTATATCATTTTAAAGATGTGTTTGTTTTTCCCGAAAAAAGCATAGGTCACTAGATAATTGCAAAAGTTCATTCATGTTTACAAATAATTTTGTATTTAGGGCTTGTGTACAACTGTCGCCGTTTACCCTCCAACCGGACTCACCAAGCCGCAGTGTTTTACCACTGCCGTAATGCCGGTTGGATTTCAGCCATTGCTACATATATTTAAGACATATAAGAGGCCAGCTTATAGCATCCGAGTGTGATAAATACAAGTAGTTAATCACACATTGTCGGTCGACGGGAGATGTGTGCTAAACCGCTCACCCACCAAGCCGACTACTTTTCAATATGAAATAATACGGAATTTTGATTTGCATTTCTTTAGGGAGCTTTTTTATTTTCTTTCGAATGACGATGTTCAAATTTATTATCACTGTTAGATTATTAGATTACGAGTTATAATTTTTATTTGTGCGCCACAGTGAAAAGTTACACTATTAAAAACAGTTGATTTTTAGATTTCCGAAAATATCTATGTTCAATTGTTTCATTGTTTTAAACAGCAAAAATGCCATATGGTATACAGGATGGTGACTCGAACAGCCGAACATAGGGATTTAACGTGTAAAATCAGACTTTCGTAATTTCCTGCTTCCCTAATTATATTAGGTATAAAAGTTGTAGGGCATAAAATTCTACATCTGAATCGATAAACAAAATTAATTTGGCATGCTTTGTAACGGCAGAAATTAACTATGAAAATGTCGAAAATCGCCTGAAAAATAGCGCTAGCCATGGAATTGAAAATAATTAACAAATATCTAACGGTTCATCTGTCAAATTAGGTTAAGTTTATAAGGAATAATCTCTAATTTCTGTTTCAGTGAACAATTATGTATTAATTTAATTTGATAATTATTTATTTGAACAGAAATTACAAATAATATAAAAAATAAACTAACCTAACTTGACAGACAAACCGTTAGACATTTGTTAATTTTTGTGTCAGTTCCATGGCTATTGCAATTTTGCAGGTATTTTTCGAAATTTTCAGTTAATTTCTGCCGTTACAAAGCAAGTAAAATTAATTTTGCTTATTGATTCAGATATAGAATTTTATGTTCTACAATTTTTATTTAATGCTTTTTTACCTAAAATAATTAGGGAAGCAGGAAATTATGAAAGATTTTACATGTTAAATTCCTAAGTTCGGGTGTTCGAGTCACCAGCCCGTATATGTATATAGTTATTACAGATTACGATACATTGCAACATTTGGTGGTAACGTATGGCACATTACTTACATAACACCCTGTATAAATTTGAATTTTCACATTTAACTAGTGAACTTTGCTATTTTCGTGAAATACAAATACATTTTTAAAATTTTCTACTATGTTATATATTTTATCTTTTATCCTAATTTAATCGGCTTCTTATCTTTTATAGTTTAGTGTTAGTGTAGGACGTGTGAGTGTAACGAACGCTTTAATCAAGTTTATAAAAAAAATCAATATATTATTAATGTAGAATTAAAAATTACATACCCGTATTTTTTAAAATTTATTTAATATTTATAGAATTCAAGAAAAACGACATTAAAAATTCAATGACGTCACCTTTGCGAAATAATACAATCAACAAGACCGAAAGAGATATTTTGCTCGGAATTAATTTCAGGTTGAATCCGATTAGATTCGAATCTGAGCCGTGTAAACCAGAACCTATCACAAAATACACTTAGCCAGTATTTTATTAAATTGACATCTAGTGGAGTAAATAAATAATAATTGATGAAACAATAGGTTAAAATTTGTAATAATATACATAAAAAGCAAAACAAGGAAATGATATGTATGTTTCTGTTCTGTTTCTTATCACAATAACATTGTTTTTTTTTTTTATATTGACGTCATATGTTATCAATTCACTCTCATTTAGGGTGAAGTTTTCGTGTGGAAGGAAAAGAGTTCTGTTTATGTACGTAATGTTTAACCTTCATTAATTGTGGTTTTACAATACATGTAGCATATAGGTAGAAATTTGAACCGTTATTTGAACTGCGGTACTCTAGTGGTTTTTCCTATTTGAATGCAATGTGAGTAACAACGTAATAGGTATCGTTTTAAATTATTGCGGTTTTCACAAACAAGAAAATTTGATCACAATTTAATTTAACAGAGTGCAAACATAGTGCTACTTTACACCACTTAATTTGAGACTACAATATTGGCAAAAACATAAAAAATAAAAAGAAACCAGCCCAGTGCGTTTTATTGGGCTTCTTTGAGCGTTTTTGGGTCTTGTTGGGTAATATAAAGTTTTTCAACTTTATTGAATTTAATTTTATTATTTTTAAAATATTTGTCTGTTTAATAAACATTATAAAAATTTCATAATACGCATTTTTTAAATATTACAAATTTCAATAAATGCAAAATAATCACATTTTTATGTACTAAGTATGTGTTAATATTTTCAATACTAAATTCTGTAAATATTTGAGCCAATATATGAATAAAATCTTAAAAATTAATCTTACTCTTCATAGGATTTTTAAGGGTTTTATTTTTTTAAAACCGGATGGATTTTAATGGGATCTTTAAATGGAAAAATTTGCAAGCCCTACATTTCAAAAACCGTCAGACCTACGATCTCTGTTTATAGCACTTTTTGTACGCTTTTAGGTAAGGGGGGGGGCTGCCATATACCTATTACTTATAGGTATACTGCCCATTGCCTATTTGCATACTTTCAAAGAATTCTGAATTAAAAATAGGAACGGTTAACTATAAAAATCTATGTACTAAAGCTCGATCCTACTACATCTAGTTAAAGTAACAGTTTTTAACCATTAGTTAAAAATTAAACTGAAGGTTACAAGCGATGCGACCAATAATTTTAATTTCCAATTAGCTCTAATCAAAGGTGGACTTTAAGGGGGGGCTCGAGCCCCCTAAGCCCTCCCCTGAATACGCCACTGCTTTTAGGAACCTCAAAAATTCGGTTATTTTCCTTGATTTTCGTAAATAAATTCATCATTTTTCGTTAGAAATGTTGTATTCTGAATTATTATTTAAAAAAAAGTTCTTCTTCCCTACTTATATGTATGTTAAGTCTGTCAAATTGAAATATGAAATATGAAACGTTTCATTCATATATCTCTTGAAATACAGCGACCCATCCATAACTTTAGTATATTGCTGTATTGTTTCTGTAAGATATTGGCATCGTTATTTGCTGACTCAGAAGCTGTCAGGGAAAATGGTCTACAGAGATTGTTATGAAGTTTTATTGTAAGAAGTCAAGTTGTTAGCTACCCACAAGAGTTTCTCTCGTAAACTGTTGGGAATTTTTACCCATTACTAAATCGTATATACTTGTACAAGTAGGTACTCGTAAACAAAAATTCTATTACGTTTTCTGTTCGTAATTTACTTTTTAAGTAGAGTACGCATAAGAAAAAGGTAATAAAAAGGTATGATTATTTGCATTGAGTAACTAGTTATGGATGTAACGATCCAAATTTGAATGTAACTGAAGTCATTTATTGAAATCTGAAATATGTATAATAGAATTATTGAGAATAAGAAAATCAGGTACACCGTGGAAAACAAAAATTTGCACTATCATTCTAAACAGTGATTTATCTATGAATAGAAATTAAATTTCAAAAGTTAAGTTAGTTACAACTTAGTTAATCAATTTTTCTGAGTGTAAATATGTAATTAACCAAAGAGAACAATTTCTTCAGACTTGGCGAAAAAATAAGTAATAGAACACCCTCCACACCCACCTGATTTGGCAACCTTTTACTATTTTTACAATGATATATATCTGTGTGTGACGATTTTTTCGTCCACGATAACTCATAATTAATAAATCGGAAGTGATATTTTACTTGAAGCTCTGAACAGATTTTCCAGAAAATAGTTATTTATGCTAGAAGTGTGTAAAGTAGTACTTGTTTGGTTAAGTGCGATGTTTCAAATTATAAATTATAGCACGAGACAAAAAAACCACTATTTTACACACGCTTTGCGTACAATATTTTTCCTACAATCAAAATGTTAGTGCTGAGTGTAGTTGCATCTTTAAATACTGTTAGTGCTCTCAGTGTCGAAACTAGGGCGTGACGAAGGTGGCGCAAGTCACGGGCGCAAAATTTTAGGGGCGCAAAATTTTAATTATTTATTTGGTTTAGATCAAATATTTCTAAAATATATTTTTTCTACAAACACTATTAAAAATTGAATTTTTAACACGGCATACTTCAATTAAAAATGCGTTTTTTTAATTCTAGTGTTAAAAGTAAATTACCGTGGTAATGACGAATGGAACAACAAATCGACATGTTTGACATATGTAAATTTTTTTTAGAAATACAAATTTAAATGAAATAAATGTGTTTGTAGAAAAAATAGTGTATGATATACGTGTTAAAAGTGATTTTATTTTGTTCGAAGTTTTGGATCACTCCGCTTCGCGTCGTGTTCCAAACTTCCTTCTCACAAAATAAAATGTCACTTTTAACACTTATATCATAAATAACTATTTTAAATTTAACAAATAATTATCTACATGGAGGCCAGTCGACAAGGTATTTACTGTGGAAATTATTAGCGTAAATTTTATTCTCTATGGGATCTCCTAAAAGACATACTAATTTTGCACCATCTAGCGCCCTCGTATTTTGCCGCCATTTTATGTCAAAGGTGCAAAAAATAAGTTTTGGACCATTTTCTTGAAAACAGTGGCCCGTATCTAAATTTTACAAGAATACAAAATTAAAGCTCGTAATTTCCTATAGATACATAAAAGAGTTCTTACATTTTTTGCCTAGGATGAACTCTGAAAAAGTTATGTTAAAATAACAATTTATGCTAGAAATTTAAATTACTAAAAAAATAAACAATATTAGGTATTTAATACTTATATATATATATATATATATATATATATATATATATATATATATATATATATATATATATATATATATATATATATATATATATATATATATCTTGTTCCATTTAAGCAATTCGGTATTGTAGAGAATAAGGAATAGTTTTGATCTCTCTGATTGGCTGAAACTGGAGACAAGAGACAAGTTTATCCAATGTAATTTCGGCTACTTAAAACTGATGTCAGCGCCATCTACTGAATGGCTTAAATGGAACATACTATGATAGGTTTTACTATTTACACAGTTTATTATTGATTATATTTGAATAATTACCTACCGGCACATTTAGGTAAGGATGGTATTGTCTGGTCAAAAAATTCGGTGGTGAGTTTTTGATGAATAAGCACGTTTTAGGGTCCCTAGAATACGATTTTACTATTTTTACGATGATGCCTGTATGTGTGTGTGTGTGTGTGTGTGTGTGTGTGCGTGCGTCCGTGTGTGTGTGTGTGCGTGCGTCCGTGTGTGTGTGTGTGTGCGTGCGTCCGTGTGTGTGTATGTGAGTGTGTCTGTGTGTGTGTGTGTGTGCGTGTGCGTGCGTGCGTCCGTGTGTGTGTATGTGTGTGTGTGTGTGTCTGTGTGTGTGTGTGTGTGTGTGTGTGTGTGTGTGTGTGTATGTATGTATGTATGTATGTATGTATGTATATGTGTGTGTGTGTGTGTGTGTGTGTGTGTGTGTGTGTGTGTGCGTGTGTACGATATGACTGCATTTTACACTTAATATTAAATGGATATAGAGTTAAAAAATTATAGAGAAATTAAATTTCATAAAGTAGTTAGAGCTATGGAAACAGCTACTATATTAAGAAAATTTTGATTGAAAGATGTCAGTGTCAAGTGAAATTGACATAGTGTGCTTCTCTTATAATTTTGCTGGAAATATAGGATCTTTTGCTATAAATTTTCTGTATGGAATTTGCATAAAATACATGCAACAGCCGGAAGGTAAAGTACAAGAAATATAATCTTTAGCAAGGAACTTTCTGTATGAAATTTGTACAAAATACATAGAACTGACGGAAGGTAATGTGCTGGCCACATCAGATTTTTTTTCAGCTTTCCTACAAATTCATCCATAACTTACACCCGGTTAAATATACGAGAACGCGGTTTGAAAATTTGAATTTAACATAAAATTGTTCCATTTTAGCCATTCAGTATTGTAGAGAATAGATGGTGGTTTTTTAAAAATGTTAACAATAATTAGAATAAGCATTCCCCAAAATTACATTAAAAATAAAATAAGTTTTTTTAAATAATTTTTTTACCTACTCGGGGCGCCGGCAGCACTCGATTTTCGTAGTATGCGTCATCTAAATAACGGAAATAAATTGGTTTCGGGAATAATAAAATCGTCGTAAAAGTAGTGTCGCTGGCTTCAAGACTATAAAGAATGTAGGTAATAATTGAATATTATGGAGTGTAAGGCTAATATAATTGTAAAGATTATTATTTCGAGAACCGTATTAATTGCAGAGGTGGTAACAGTCCTTTCACCTCAGAGAATGGCTAAGATTACTCAACATGTAAACCATTTAATTCTTTTTATCCTTCTACCACGGTTAGTGTAAATTTTACTATCACTGAATATAAGAACATTGTTCTCCAAATATGTGTATATTTCATTTTCACTTAATTTTACGGTTAGATAATTAAAGAACTTAAGTTCGCAGAACTACACTTTACTTGAAGCTTTAAACAATTTTACTTGAAAAAGGTATTAAATAAGATCCAAAACTTCTCAAATTTTGTATATAAAACTCTTACAGGATTGGAAACAACATATTAGATTTTGACTATAACAAACCGGATGTGGTACTTAACTTCGAGCTCTTATCAGATATTCAAGGAAAAACAATAAAATATAATCCAAAATTTCGTATTATACAGTTATTGGAACAACAAATTAGATTTTGTTTGTTGATCAACCAGAAGTGACACTTTACTTAAAGCTCATTGCTATTTTAAAAATGAAATTGGCGGGAGGTCATGTACTGGCCACATCAGATTTTTTGGACTTTTTTTGAAATATATGGGGTAA
The DNA here is from genome assembly GCA_963082715.1 of Harpalus rubripes. Taxonomy (NCBI): domain Eukaryota; kingdom Metazoa; phylum Arthropoda; class Insecta; order Coleoptera; family Carabidae; genus Harpalus; species Harpalus rubripes. The sequence continues at coordinate 73,730,169 of OY720449.1, read as the reverse complement.
AAGGGTTTCGTCTGAAGAAAAGATTGATGCTGCAATTCATGATTATTTTTAAAACATTCAGCGTTGGTTGAGAGCTTTTTAAAAAGTGGGAAGAAAGAATGGTAAAGTGAATCATTGTTAAAGGGATCTACTTTGAAAATACATATTTAAAATAAGAATCTAAAAAATATGAACCATGTGTCTTATTCAGCATTTATGTTTTGCCAACTGTAATTTTATTCTAACTAGCAGCTTCTCCTCCTCTCTAAGCCAGCTCATAAGAAGCTATATGGAAAAACTTTTTGTAAACCTTCGGGTTCATTTATCCCACAATTTAGCCATTTTGATTATTTGTTGATTATTGCTTATTATTGTCCATGTTAGCTGAAAAGTGACAGTTGACAATTTTTTCGCTATTATAACTTGGTTATGTGTTTTGACCAATTAGGTTAGATATAATTTATTGTACTTCACGTTACGTCCTATCGTATATAAATATAAACTTTTTGCATTTATTGTATAAATAACTATTATAAGTTGTTTTGTATTATAGGTGAATAATTAAAAATGTAAGTGAAGAAATTCTTATTTTGCGTTCCACAAAGCGAAGAAAAAAAAACAAATATTTTCAAGCGGTGCTCTTTCATTTTCATTGTGGATACCCTTGAAATGTCGGCTAGTAATTTGTCTTTAAAAGATAAAAGATAATTTATAAAAATCTGTCTAATGTATAAGTAGAAAGTTGCCGCAAATAAAAATATAGGTCAAAGGTGTGACATATTTATTTAAATGAGAAATAATTTGAATTATTTACGAATACTTATATAATAATAAAAATTGTAAATGGAAAATTTTAATGTTGACAGAATAATAGAATAGATTATTGATATTAAATAAATACATACCGTGTGTCTGTCTTAAAGGTGTACATATAGGAGATTAACATGGGGATTAAGTTTTTTACATTTTCCTGCTCGCCAAATTATTTTAAGAAAAAACGCGTCAAATAAAAGTTTTAGGGTATAAAATTCTGCATCTAAATCAGAATTACGTTTACATGCTTTGTAACTACAGAAATTAATTATGAAAATGTCGAAAATTACGTTGAAAATATCGACAGCCATGGAATTGAACAAAAAATAAATAAATGCTTGACGTTTTATCAAATTGTCAGAAACGTCAAATAAGTTAACTTATGTTGTAACAGATAAAACGTCAAGCATTTATTTATTTATTTTTTGTTCAATATCATGGCTGTCGATATTTTCAATGTAATTTTCGACATTTTCATAATTAATTTCAGAAAAATTGTCGCCGAGGCCGCTTGCGGCCGAGGCAAGACAATTTCGAGGGCGCTAAAGGATTTCGCGGACAAGGTGTAGGTACACAATTTTTTTGCAACAGTTTCATCATAAATAGAAAGTTAGCTTTCAAGGTGGCTGTGATAAACAAAACCATGCAATTCTCAAATGTCAAAGTGATTGTTTACCTAATTTCGCGGCCGCTACCATGACAACGGCCGCGAAATGAATTACCATAACAACGGTTGCGAAAATCAATTTCGCGGCCTGTATTGTGGCTGCGAAATGCTATTTCGCGTCCGGTTTTTTATTTTTCAGTATAGGTACTTTATTAACTTACATTGTCTTGTTATTTAGCCTTAAAAATTGGTAATATGCTTTTATGAATGTTCTTATAAATATGGACGAATTAAAATTGAAAGTGGAGTCCTTGATCTATAAATGAATGCTTGTTGTCTGATTGCTAAATAAATGTTTTTAATTCGTGCCAAAATACTGGTATGCTTCTGTGTATGTACAATAAAGTTTTCATCTGTCAAAAAATACTAAATTTAGAAGAATGAATGAAACTTATGTTTATGAATGGCAAACGTGTATAATTTTCTGCATCATTCATAACGTAAAAAGAATATTAATCAATCATTTTGAACTAATTGCTGACAAGACTGTCACTTTTAATTATTACATATATAGCGCCCTCCTAATTAGTTCTCAGATGCAAAAAGTCGTAGTAATTTTAGCAAAATCATTCCCATATGTAAAATGAGATGCCTATGAAATTTTGGCAAATAAAAAGAATATAATATGACCAATGTTTATATATGAAATATGTTACCTGGTACACTCATTATAAAACACTCTGTATATATTTATGTATATAATCGCCTTCTAATCATAAATAAATAAAATGTATTTTTCCGTTTTCATGTAGTTTTTATATAAACATAAACGAAATGTTTAGCCGCGTAAATATTAGTCACTGATATATTTTATCATTTGGCATTTCCTCTGTTGATTCATAAAATTATTGTTTATAAAAACAAATAATAGAATAGAATTTTTAAAAAAAATATTTTTCAGTAAACACCATTTCAATAAAAATATACAATAATATAATCTTTACAGATATTGGTATAAATAAGTAAACTATTAGATTTATGAATAGATAAAAGAATGATAACATTTATTTTTTCAGTCTTATAAAAGATGGATAAACATTATTTGTTTTACGTTATACTGAGTCGGAAACCTCTTATAACAGAGCTCGGTCTCTAGTCTCCGCCCGTTAGAAACTTTACAGGCTGTTGAAACCATAGCAACATATATACAGTTCTTTTTATTCGTTATTTCGCCATATGTTTTCAAAGACTATTTCGATCAAATAGTTTAATGTCTTGTGGTGTGTTTCAATAATGTTTTCAAGTTATTTACAATTCAGTATATCATAAAACATTGTACATTGCTCAACCGTTACCCGAAATTTACGTGCTCGCACGGATAACAAGCTCGCTTCTCTCGCCCATAAAGTTCTAAGTAACGGTCTTGCAATGTAAAGTACTATAATTGCTATATTGAATATATTAGTAAATAAATACATACTAATCTTTAGCATCTAATAAAATTTTAATGAGCATAGATACGAATACATTAATATCTATGCACATTAAATATATTATATACAAATTTCATCTTTAACATTAGTTAAGAAATTACTTAGGTGTTAACAATTACTCGAAATTTCAATCAAACGGCATTTTCTTACACAATACACAACCGACCTTTCGATTCTCTTGTGCCTTCACTTGGGGCAATAAATATTCAAAACAATATCAATATAGTGCCTATAACAATAATATGGACATTATCATAAGATCTTACAAAAATGTACATATTCTCATGTACACAAAATACATTCGTTTCGAAATTCAGTTTTTTTAATATTGTACAAAAATTCATAAAAAGCACATACACATCAGTTTGCTCTAAAATAAAATTCGAGAACAGAATAAATCTGAAACCAGTCAGAACTATTTATACCACAGTCGAGAAATTTCTCACATTTAATTTAGAAAGGATATGAGGGTAGTTACCTATATACAGAAAAAAAAAATATTCCCTAGCGAAAAACTTCATCCAGTCGCGTAAATTAAAACACGTAGCGTTTAGATTCTAGATAAACTTTACGCTGGTGTTATGGGTAAAATTCAGGAATAAAAATGAAAATAACATTGACAATAGAGGTGGGCGCAGGTCGTGAATTTTGCGGGTCACGGTGGGTCACATCGTGACCCTCGTGAACATGAATATATTTGAAATTTAGAATCGTGACTGAACGTGACCGTGAGGGACTAAAAATGTGTCATGAGTGAGCGGGCGTGATATACGTTTTTTCCTATTTTTTATCAGAAAAAAATATAACTTTAAGTTGCATATTTTCTTTTGCATTCTTATTACTTCATTAAAACTTGTCATTACCAATCTTTTTATTTGTTTGGTAATAGTTATTTTCTTACTCGTAATTTTACATAAAATTTGCTCCACTTTTATGAGAGAGTATAATATCTTAAATTTAGAAACAATTACGTGACCCATCGGGCGTTATCGGCATACGCGCCGACTTTTGGATTTTCGTGTGGGGGCTAAAAAGGGTCAACAGAAAATTTACCAAATAAAAACTTTATTTCTTAAAATTGGAACAAATAAATTGTACAAAGATGCGAATTTATCGTCTGACTTAAAATGTCTACTTAATTTTTAAAAAATCTTGACTTTTTTTAAATTTACGACGAAACTCAACATAAGATAGATATAACATAAATTTCAATTGTATGTATCTTGAAAATATATACAGAGTGGTCAAAAATGTCTGTAGTGTGCCGCTCCATACAATTTTGACATTTGCCGCTTAGATAGTATGACAGCATTACTATTTCCATGGGCGTACCTTTCGAATTTGGCAACAGTCATAAGAATAATCTCAAGAACCGTGTTATTTATGATCACCCGAATGAAAATATACATCAAGAAGAAATCTGTCACGCTCTTCATTAAAAGCATAATGAAATAAAATTAAAGATTTTTTAGGAAGGTATCGAAAATAAATATCGAATGAATCAACGTACGACAATGATCAAATATTATACACCTGTCATCATCTGTCATAAGTGGAATTTAGTTTGATGAATATGGAATATTGGAATATAATTTTGACACTATTTTGGAACAAAAGTGATCACGTGATTTTCAACCATTTTTGATTACTCTGTATATAATTTATTTCACAGGAGTCTACAAAATCTACTGTAATTTTCACTAAAATCTGATAATTTTATTATTAATTTTAGACAATACTGCATTTTAAATCTGGCAACACTTGTGGCAGTACTATTTGTTAATCCTCACGCGTTACTTACACAGTACTTTAGTGAATACAATATTACAAGTTAAAAATTTTATAAAATAAATAGTAGAATAGGTATACATTGTTACTTTGTATAAGTAGTTGATGTATTAAAAATATTTCAAAATGAGTGCACTTTTTGATGGTACTAAAAATAATTTGCGTGGGGGCATAACCCCTTCAGATTTTTCAGTGTGGGGGTAGAGCTCCCTCAGAATTTTCCGTGTGGGGACTCAAACCCCGAAGCCCCCACGTACTCGGCGCCTATGGTTATCGGGCGTGAGTTCCAAAATACAATCGTGAGCGTGAGTGACCGTGAAGCAATCATGAAATGTCATGCGTGATTGGTCGTGATTATATTTTTAGTTTCGTGAGCGTGCGTGATCGTGAATAAAAAGTTACATACGCACCCAGCTTTAATTGAAAATAAAGAATCAATGAACATAATAGATATGTTGATACATTGAAAGTTTAAAAAAAGAAATCACTTAAATGACATTATAATTGGAAAACTTTATTTAATGAACCTACTCTGTATCGGTTATAGTTTCCGAGATCCCAGTGTATCCCTCCAAGTTATCGAGGACACTTGAAAATCAATATAAATGTAATACTGAATGATTAATGATTGTGTAAAACAGCAAAACTTTTCATGATCAAATTTGTGACGTTCCAAAGTTCGTATTTAAACTGAAGGTAATAAATCTTTGTCCATAAATTTATTACTTAACTTCTAAACTTATTAAATTCGTAACCTCCTTAAATTGGCTCTATGTTACATAAACACATTTAATAATACTCTGATGATTTTATATGCAAATAAAATTAAGTTATTACATTACTGCATCTGAGCAATAAGCTTATATCTCATATCTCTCTTTCTATTATATATTTATTTCCTACCACCGTATAATTCAATTTTATTTCGTTATCTACACCAAAATTCCCACAATTTATCTATGCAAAAGTTGCTCGTCGACTCAGTTCAATTTTATCGTTAGAATGTGACACATCTCTTTAAACCATTGTGCGGTTGGAATTTATTAAAACTACAGTGTCAGTGTTAAAGGGTGTATTACAGTGTTTTCACATTCCTGAGTGCCAAATTAAAACCAGAAATATTCGCTGACGTCATGACGAGATCATAATTTAAATATTTTTGTATTTTGAGTAAGTTGACGTAGATGTAACAGATATTGAGAGGATATGAAACTGGATATAAAATACGGATTTAAAAATGATTTCAAAACAAGAGAAATTCTAGGAGTTGTGTTTGCTTTATAATTGAAAACAATGATATTTTTAGAAGAATGAGACACCATTGTTCTTTGTTACAAAACATATCAATATAAGTAATTCTAAAATAATCTATTATATTCATTGCATTATTTTACATAAAGTACGAAAGTATCTACTTTTAACAATTATCACTTTTTGTATATTAATAGGGTTGTTGCAAGAATTTTTATATGTCTTCTAAGTATTAAATTTAAAAAGATCATTATTTAAATAGCCTCAAATTTGAAAATATCACTAAATATCCATTAGATATTTTGCAATTAATTTTTGAAATTTGGATATTTTGAAAAAGTCACCTGATCTGAAACAGAATGTGACGTCACAACACATACATCTTCATCGGCTCCTATTGGTCCCTTATAGTGTCAATTCTTTGTGTTTTGTTACAAGTGTTATGATAAATATATTAACAAAGTTGTCAAACAAGTGTTAAATTTTTGTGTTTGGTTCGTGTTAGATGGGTAATTTACAGTATCGTATAGTGCCTTCTTGCAAAAATGCGCTAGGAACAAAGCTACTATTGAATTTATAAATATGCCAAAAGATGCGAAGAAAAGAAAATTGTGACTGGAAGCAGTAGGCCGAAGAGCTGATGGTTGAGTTTTTACATTTTACTTTACCTTAACTCTTTAACACACCTTATTTCGGTAACAGAAAAACAGTAGTTTTCTGATATAAATTCAGCCATCATCCAGTTTTCGATTTTCGGTAAACTGTCCGACTTAGCTTGAGTGTATTCTGTATTAGCCATTATTACTCATTTATAATGGAAAATTTCAGTGTCAAATGCCAAATTAGAAGTTTGTTATTAACATGTGACAAACTATAGCTTACGTTTATTTATCTAAATAACAAAAATAAATTAAGGTGATGGAAAAACTGTTTTTCTATTGGCTGTGAATGACGTAATGTATGTGCTTGTACGACACAGGGGTGAGGGGTTGATTTCATGACTATTTTTGGCGCCAATACTCGTATTTAATTATTTACGAAAATAACAACAAATTATTAAAAAAATAATTATTAATAAGAAAAATATTGCATAAACTTTCATTTAAAATACTTTTTGAAAAATGTGAAACAGGCTCATTCATGTGACTAGGGTGACTAGACGTCCCGGTTTTCCGAGATTCGTCCCTGTTTTGAGTTGTATGTCCCGGTGTTCCGATGAACATCTTCGGGACACGTAATTGTCCCGGTTTTCATACCCGACTCCAAATTTATTACTTATATCATCTGTCGACTGATATGTTTATTTTATTACTAAATTTTTAATTGTTTTATATATTCCAATTTTAATTCTTGCATATTAAAGTAAGTGCGCTTCTGCGCATATTGTAAATTTAGGTATAGTGTGCAATGTGTGCGTATTGTGCTTGATGCTTTTACTTTAATTTATGTGTAAGGACATATTAAATTATATGTATAAGTATTATTTTTATTTAAGTCAACAATCCGTTAATTATATTCTCTTTTCTAAAATGTGCTGTGACCTGGCAATTTATTTTTGTACATAAAAGGGGTAAACATGCTGCTTCACATCCCGTGAAAAAATGTAACTTTCAATTACAAGGCATTTGACCTTGGATAAAAAAAATTCTCCTGCGGCACTTTTTTTTTGGATATCTTGCCTCACCAAAGTTTTGGTGCACGAGCCGCCACTAGTTTTACAATCCTCTGAAAAATGTCCCGGTTTTACAATCTATAAATCTGGTCACCCTATAGATAAAAACGACTAAAATTATAAGTTTCTTTTAAAGATTATAAGCTGTGGCGGATGCAGGCCACTTTTACAGCCCTTTTTACAGTGGCCACAGTGGTAATTTTCTGAGCCACTGTAAAAAACTTTAATAATTATAAATGAAATATTTCAAAATTCAATTTATTTCCATAATATTATTATATCAGGTTACTAACTTTAATTCGAAATGAGATTTTCTTGTTGTCCAGTATTGCGTTTGGGTTTATAGCGATTTGGCGATCGCACGCGTGGTAGCTGTCGCGCAAGAATAAAGTAAAAAAAATGTAACTTTCAATAAAGGTAAAGGTATTTGAGAGCTTGATCAAATTGATTTTTTTTACCGACGTTTAATACCGAGCCACTGCAGTCAACAAAGTGACGTGATGATATATTTATTTATTTATGAGGAATCTGCCAAACTTTGGGAATCCATAGATACATCTTTCAAAATGTATTAAAGATTAAACATTTAAGACACTTGTCTGGTTTCATGAAAGCATGGTAAATCAATGATTAACTAATTGCCTTGTTAACTGTAATCACTGATTAAAGTACTTGTGCATTTCATGAAATTAATCCATTTGTTAACTTGAATTGATTTTGGAGATATTATTTACCATTATAAGTATAAGGAGCATTTATTAAAAAATCAATTATATTTAACAATAACAACTAATTAACATCGAAATTTAATAAATAAAATGACATCATGTAGATACTTCAATTTGCGATAAATTGATTTGTCAAAATTTAACCAGCCAAATTTTACTGATTAAATTAACCGATATTTTAACATCCAATTTAGCTAATCATCTGCCATGAAACAAAATATTGCATTTAACCAGGCGATTAAAATTTAATCAACTTCCATGAAACCGGAAATATAACTCGAAAATAATTACAAATCGGATTCCTCCTGGCTCTTCCTGTATGATTATTGATAACAAAATATATCATATTTTTTTAATGTAGTACTTTTTTATAAATTTGTTAACATAAACTCGTATTTAAACTATTAAACTTGTTCAAACGTAGGTTTAAATATGTTACTTCAAGACTATGGTTAAACATTATAATTTGTGATCAACAAAGTCTATCATATTCTGTTAATATTAGTTGGTTGCCCATTCATAAATTTGATATCCTTCTTTTTAAGAAGAAATAATAAGAAAAAAAAATTATTATCCTTTATCTATGCTTTGTGGTCTTAGTGCTAACTATGTTTCCTTTGTTTCAGGCGCCGGCTGTGCATCTTGTAGCTCGGTTGCCATGGACGACATCGTCATCGTCTCGAGCCGTGACAGCCAGGCCGCAGCGCTCTGGGTCAACTACTTTACCACCTGCTTCGATCAGATCTCCAAACAGAAAAATCGTCCCAGCTTCAAGTAAGTCATATTATACATCTTAGAAACAGTAATAAAAGAAAAATAGTATATCGCCGATAAAAAAAGAAGGAAAGACTCGAAAAACGATAAAAAAGAAAGAAAAAGAATATACGAAGGTGGATTGATATAACTAGACGCATAATTATTTTTTGTGAGGTTATGTGAACCGTCATTATTTTCTCAGCGAAGTTTTACGTTAATCCGTTAATCCGTGAAATGAAATATTTCTAATTAGCGTGACCGTTGCTTTTTCAAATATGAAAAACATAGAACCAGGTTCATGTAGAAAAGCAAATACTTCATACACAACGATAAAAAAATCTAACCAATGTGGGTCTCCCAGCTTCTGATAATTGATAAGAAACGTGTTCGTTTCCAGACGTCGTCCGACTTGCACTCCGATACATTTACGTAGGTACCTATGAATATGTTCTTGATATATTTATAAAGATTACTGCCTGATACATTAGTTCACTACTATCAGCCTGAATCAAAGCAACAATCGAAAAAGTGAAAGCATGGGGGTTCGTCACCTCTCAAAAAAGTCAAAGCACACGTTAATAAAAAATATTCCAATTAACTCACAAATTTGTGATATTAATGACAGTTCACAAAATCACACAAAAAATAATTGTGCTTAGTGCTACCCTCTTTGTGTTAGGCCGCGATTTTCAATCTACTCTTGCAACATTAAAGCCCTTTAATAGATTGTGATAAGACGAGGGTAAGAGCCGAGCCATAACAAATAAATAACTTTTATAAACTTTTCTAAATTATAGTTCAGGAATAATATTTCAACTTGTTATCTTTGTTAGTGAAAATTCTGTTTTGAAATAATTATCATTTTTCTTATCGAGGGTTTTTATTTAGTCTGAATGTCACCGATCTTTGACAGATGTGTGTTGATAAAACTTGAAAATATTATGCATACGTACGTGACTTTGGCTACCTTACGCTTTGATACCCTTATCCTTCATCTTTTAGCCTCTCGCGGAAGTTGTTAGACAGTCGAATTAGTACTCTTATGGAGTCGGTATTAGTTTGTCACGTCGAGAAGACGTCTGAATTCTTCTGTAAACATGTAGAGTTTGAGTTTTGGCTCGTGTTCCGTGAACGCGAGTATTTGGCCTAAAGGTGCATCGGCATCTTTAGTTGATTAGCTATGTTTAGTTATGTGTAGTTTAATTAACTGTAAACATGTAAATAAATGTTTAGCCAGTAAATCTCAAATATTGTCCATGTCCATAAATCTAAGTGTTTGTCAGCATCCTTCATCAGTCATCAAGTGTGTGAAAGAGTTAAGGCTGCTTCATGTAAGCTGTAAACTTAAGACTTTACCTTAGCATTAGTATTATGACTTTGCATCAATAATTCGAGTATAGACAAATGCGTGCTACGGTATATGTAGCTGTAACCTTAACCTTAGAATTATGCCGTAACCATAGAATACGCCAATTTCTAAATTCTTAAGTCATAATGCTAATGCCGACTAATCTTGTCGCTGGCGATATTCATGTCTATGAATTTGACGTTTGACGTTTTAAAAAATTAGGTCACATTTAAGTAAAAATGAACGGTTTTGAAAAAGATATTAAACTAATTGAATTAGTGGAACAATACAAACATATTTACGACAAAAAGAAAAATTATATAAAGAGGAAACAGCACTGCAAAATCCTTTTCTTTCTTTTCTTAAATTTATTTGCCAAAGCAATTATACTTATAAAAATTGTTGAAAATACGAGAACTTCTGTATCACTATCCATACCTATATTTTATATGTCCTTGTATATCAACATTAATGACGTGACGCGGTGTCGCTGTTAGAAAAATTGACATTACCGGCCTACTCTTATTGGTTTGCCCTAAGAAGTGCATGTACAAGGCAACGTAATGTAAAGTTTAATGCAAAGTCATAATGTTAATGCTAAGGTAAAGTCTTAAGTTTACAGCTTACATGAACAGCCTTAAGTGTGTGTGTTCACCAGTCAGTTAAAGTGTCATCGTTGAAAATAAATAAGCAGTAATCAGCATCTCGTGTTACAAGATTGCTGAGATGTCTACATTACTTATTATTACAATAAGTATTTTCTTGTTTTGTATACAGGTTGTTTCTATACTTATGGATCCAACTTTAAGGGATGTGCGGATGTGGTGTGGTAATACAGCTAAAAATAAGTCAAATAGTCTTAATCCACAAAGTTCAATTATCAACGAAGATATAAATCATATAATTTACGGATTTTTATTTCCTTGTACGAAGTAAAGGAAGTATTGTATTCGCGAAAAAATTCGGTTTTCGGATTTCAACGGAAATATCCATTTTGACCATCCCTAAATCCATTTTGACTAATTTCGTGGTGACGTCTGTACGTAGGTACGTACGTATCTCACATAACTCAAAAACGGTAAGCCGTAGAAAGTTGAAATTTTGTATTTAGGACTGCTATAACATCTAGTTGTGCACATCCCTTTTTGGTCATTACATAATTTCCAGAAATGATACTTTATTTGAAGCCTACAATAGATTTTAATGAAAAAGTATTTTAAAATATAATCCAAAACTTTTCAAATTTGGTATATAAGACTTTTATGTCAATTGGAATAACATAGTAGATTTTGGTTAAAACAGGCTAACCGGAAGTGATATATTACCTGAAGTTGTTAAAAGTTTTTCTTGAATAAAATGGTTTCATTTTGACTTTAGAAATAAATGCTTCAAATAAGAGTTTTAGAGAATTAAATTCTGCGTCTAGCACATCAAGTATTATTAAATTAGCCCTTTGTATAAGCGAGATATGTAAATTTAAAACTTATGTACTTTTTGGTTTTTATAATGAAGCTTGCTATGGATTAGGACAAAAATAACAAAAAAATAAAAAAATACATGTTAATGTCAAATTACGTCAAATACGTGCAATTTTATAATTGGGTCTATACTTCATATTGGTCTTGCTTACAAGGAAGTCGTGTGGTGTTCACATCAGATTTTTTTCATTAATATTAAAAACTGTAGGAGTTACGACTTTGGTCAAATGAAGGTATTTGCTTATCTTTAAGAGGTCTTCTTGAATGTGTCTTCAATCAAAAATTCTCAAAATATGACAATCAGCTGATTTATGACTGATTTTTTTGCGCATTGAACTTTGCGGATTAATACTTTTTGACTTACTTTTAGCTGTATTATCATATCTTAAAGTTTGATCCATAAGTATAGAAACATCCTGTATAAAAATATATCGTTTTTAACTGGTTGATAAAAAAAGAAAACTCATATTGGTAAAAAAAATGTGTTTTTATATTTTGCTTTCATAATGAAGTCATTACGATACGTAATTGCGTATCCTAATGACCTTCATTTCAATACGCAATTTTTTGTTTTAGACTTTTGGTACTAGACGACGTTTCTTTAACACATTTTTACCTAATTTATTTTTAGTTAATTGACAATTCATTTTAATAATATAATGTCGAAATTATTATTATTATTTTTTATTTAGGGAATATTATTTACATGAAAATGTACAAATGGAACTCATTTTATAAGACTTTCTTTCGCACTTGTCAATTAGAAAACAAGCTAACGCTCGTTTTCTAAATTTTGACGCGTGCGAAAAATACATGTCTTATAAAACACGTTTTTTAATATACTCTTTGTTAAGCAACAGAATTTTGCACACCAAAAACACTACTCCTGATTTCATTGAGAAATGAAAAATACAAAGATAATGAATATACATTTAAAATTTTTTTGATTACTAATAAAGGAAATGGCAATGAAGTTTTTCAGATATAAATATAATTAATCACTATATCTTATCCATACTATTGAGAGACATAAAAACCAAAAGTATTTCCCAAACAAATATTCGCTAATTTAATACTTAAAACTTGTAAACTGATAACCATCACATAAATTTTATTTCCAACTTTATCACCGGATATAAAAAACAGTACAAACAAAATCAGAAAACTTTAGGGAATTCTATAAATCCATTTTTATGTTTTCCTTGACGTATTAAAAAATATTCTTTTAACTTTTTATTATCTCGATTGTATTGAATGCAAAAATATCAACAGTACATATTTAAATTCTTGGAGAGATGTTCATTTGAGTATAAAACACATTCCGAGGCGTAGGAGTTTAAGTAGAATTCGTAAATAATGTAAGATGTGTCTTTTAAAAGGTGCGCTCCGCATACATTTAAACCTCTAGGAATATTTTCTTTTATGTCATTTGAATATATTTTTATCTTTCAAATATTTTATCTTATCTTATGTTATGATTATTGAAATATAAATAAATTTATGTTTCATGACATTTTACGGAAACTGTAAAATAAATATTTATATAAATAAATACAAAGTATCTCAAAAGTATCGCCCGTGATTCTGGAATTTGATTTAGGGAGCTAAAAGAAATCTAAAATTAAAAGTAGAGAATTTTCTGAATGTTCTTCGTATCTATCAAGTTATTTATAAAATTGTTATTAGATTATATTAGATTTTGGATACAATTGATAGGTACTTTATTTAAAGCTCTGAACTGATTTTCGTGAAAAATATATTGATATGATCGAAAACTTTTCAAATTTGGTATTTAAGATTTTTATATTAATAAGAATGACATGTTACATTTTTTCTAAAATTGATAAATCGGAAGTGATACTTTACTTGAAGTTCTGAACAGATTTTTGTGAAAAATTTATTATGATATATTCCAAAACTTGTCAAATTTAGTATTTAAGACTTTTGTGTAACGGGAAGCAACATATTAAATTTTGGCTAAAATTGATAAACCGGAGTGATACTTTATTTGAAGCTCTGAATAGATTTTCGTGAAAAATAAATTGATACAATCCAAAACTTTTCAAATTTGTTATTTAAGACTTTTATATTAATAAAAACGACATATTAGATGTTTTCTAAAATTGATAAACCGGAAGTACTAGTTTACAGGAAGCTATAAACAGATTTTCTTGAAAAAATATATTAAAACATGATTCAAAACTTCTCAAATTTGGTTTTTAAAATACGTGTATAATTTGAAACAACATTAGATTTTGACTATACCTGTATGATAAACCGTAAGTGGTATTTAATTTGGAGCTCTTAACAGATTTTCGAGGAAAAAAATAATAAAATAAAATCCAAAATTTGGTATTACAGACTTTTCTACTTATTGGAACAACAAATTAGATTTTGTTTACGAACGATCAACCGGAAGTTATACTTTACTTAAAATTCATTGCTATTTCAAACATGGAATTGACGGGAGGTCATGTGTTGGCCACAACAGATTTTTTTAAATTTATATTAGCTGTTTCCAGTGTTATTGCATAGCTGGCTGCTTTATGAAATATTATAAAACTTTTTAAAAATATTGCTACATTCTCATAATAAAGAAAATAATCGGGGTGTCCCGTATCCGAGAAACACCTGTATATTTTGCCCCATATTTTGGCAACCGCCGACACAATTTCTTTTTTGCTGATATCACCAACTTTCTTATTTAAAATTGCACAAGTTTGCTCTTTTAACCAACCTCATACCTCTTCAAATAACAAAGTTACCCCCTGTATTTTACGGCAAGTATAATACTCATTAATTTACGTACATTTTCGTTGTCTTTTCTGAGATAGTTAAAATTTGACTATGGTCTAGTATCTCATCCTGCACGCGAGAGAGAGCTTGGATAGTTAAAGAAAGGGGCGGAAAACCAAAGTCGACCTTTCAGATGAAAAATAAAGAAAAGTATGGTTAATGACTTAATAACTAAATCGATGTAAAATATGAGTAAAGAAATTTCAGTCTTATTAATTTTGTCATTCCATTTATGATTATATATTCATTTATATATCTTCTTCTTTCAGAGTCTTCCAGGTCGGAGTCGAAGACATAACCTCCCCTATCTCTCCTATATTAGAGCAGCGTTTGACCTCCGTCAAGCTCTCCATCATAATCCTATGTCCATCTTTCTTGAACCACTTGAACTCAGGTATTCCCTCTCTGTCCACCATCCTGAAACCCGACCGCACTCTGGCGATGCTTCTGGGAGTCACCGACGACGATATAACAGATGCTCAGCACCAAGTTCTGGGACATTACCGCCAGTGGAAGCGGCATCAAGTCGGGCAGGATCAGGACCAGGACTTCGCAAGGGATTTCTTGGCTTCTGCCATGGGGATGATTGCCAAGGTGGCAAAGCAGATGCAGCAGCAGCAAATGGAGGAAAGGGCGACGTTTAGTGTCATGCCGAAGAAGGTCAAGCAGGTTAGGAAAATAATCCTTGATATAATATATGCTCTTAGAAATCTTGAAAGTGTTCCATAAAATTCCAGTGACAAGCCTTTTATACAATATGATTGATATGTTTTATTACTGCAGATGAAAACCTTATTTATGACCTATTAATCTGACAAAAAAAATACTCTACAATATTTTTTTTTTTGGTATTTTTGAACTAAATACTAAAAACACACAATAGATCATGCAAAGGTCAAATGTTTTTTAATTGAAACTTACATTTTTTCAAGGGATGTGAAGCTGCATGTTTTCTCGATTTTATGTACAAAAATAAATTGCCAAATCACAGAAATACAATTGTGAAATTTTCATATGGCTATATTTTCTGCCCTATTAATTTTAGAACAAAATGAATTACAAATAATGTTCAGAATTAAAAATAAAATTTTATTCACAAATTTTGTATACAGAAAAATTATTTGTATGTTGGTTGTGGATGGGCACTTGGGTGGGCACAAGACTTTTTACCCACCCTGGCCCCCCCTTAGCGCCGCCACTGGACAACTAGCTTCGACCTTATTTACAAATAAAATTTGGAGCGGAAAATATTTCTCAAAACTTTTGTTAACTACGTTATCATGGCTTACCAGTTTAATTATAAATTCACAATAGGCTACTTGCATGATACTGAAAATCTGATATCTATCACTAAATACTTAAAGTTGAAAACGAATGTAAAAATATAAATTTTATTTTAAAAAAATTATTTGTTTTTTAATAAATTAAGAAAGAAGATTTTCTTTGACGTCATTATTTTAAACTGGAGATAGGAATGCATATTTAAGAATGTAACCGGTAGATGGCGAGCGAGTGCGAGTTTTAATTTGATTTTGACATTAGTTCATTTTTCTGTCACTGTCTCTCTTCTTTATTATTTACAATTTACGTGGTTTATGTTACTTTTATTACGTATTTCGATTTGTTAAGCAGGATTTTGAAGGATTTTAACTTAGCTTATACTCGTACAAGATTAAAATGACAAACGAAAATATTAACCTCCAAACTATTATTCAAACGTCAAACAGATAATCTGTCGTGTTTAAATTACCCGCATATGCCGTTGCTATTGGACGTATCGATGATAACATCGATACGTCCATTCATTGGTTCGACGTAATTCTACGTCATACATGGCGGTAATTTAAATATTAAAATTTCATTAATTTTTTTCTGGCCAATTAATGAAAATTTTGCCAAAAGAAAAAATATGGGTAGCAAGTTTTTATCGTCTCTTCAGAAATATTAAATAAAAAATGGCACGCAAGTAGCCCATCACCATAATTGTCTCTTACGTTGTTGTAATTTATTTCTTCAATATTTCAAATGGCATGAGCAATACAATTAATAATAAAATATTAATAAAACAATAAAAAGAAGCAGAAAGATGATATAAATAATCAAATATGACTATATAAATTACTTTATAACGCACTTAAATTTCCAGCTTTAGGTTTCTTCAATAAAAATTCTCTTCCAGCATATTGTTCATTCAAGAGAATAAAAAATTTCCATAAAGAAGTAGCAAACCAAAATTGAGAAAAGTAATTTGTAAAAATTAAAATTAATAAAGATTGAATGTTTGTGTTTATCTAGTGACTTGAGCATTTTTCGGGCAAGACAAATACATCTTTAAAATAGTCTAGGTCTACTAATGGGACAACTATGCCCTAATTTAACTGATTTCGTTGCTGAAGATCGGGAAACAATTTGTTTCAAACAAATACCTTTGCATTTATTTTTTACTTCATCTATTTTGCTTTGGATGTATTTCTATAAATTTTCTTTCTTTTCAGAGCCAAAACCGACTAGTAGTTCTTCTCACTGACCCTTTGGCAAAGGACGACAATGTGCGTATATCCGTAGACAGAAACGGTGATATGTTAGAAGTGAAATCTGTTAAACGACGTAATCCATATACTCTTAAATTTACCATGCCAGAAAAATGTCTTGAAGTCTCTTCTATAGTCAACGTAGTCGTCGAAAAGAATGGAGATGTCCTAGGAGCTAGACCAGTCAAATGTGAGAGCAGATTAAGAGAACTAGATCAAATTTTGAGATGTGTTAATGATCCTGTCGAATTCATGTGCCAGGTAAGAAAATAATTATTTTGTTATATTATTTAATTTAATATACACCTTTAAAATTAAATTATGTAGTTGGATATGAAAAATTAATACCAAATTAATTTAATAGGGGTATGTGACCATATTCGAATTTTAATATGTAAGTCACAAAATATAAAAACTGACCACTATAGCTTCTCATTATAATAATAAAAACTAAACACTTGTTTGTAATAATATAGCTATTCGC
The DNA here is from genome assembly GCA_963082715.1 of Harpalus rubripes. Classification (NCBI taxonomy): domain Eukaryota; kingdom Metazoa; phylum Arthropoda; class Insecta; order Coleoptera; family Carabidae; genus Harpalus; species Harpalus rubripes. The sequence continues at coordinate 73,712,445 of OY720449.1, read as the reverse complement.
AATTTAATTGGTGGGATCGGGGAAGAAGACAGGTAAAATGGGGGCGAAGGGGGTAAGAGATAGTTATAGATCAATGTCGCGATTATGTTGTGGTATGTTCTTAGATCATATAGCTTACGAACTAGATGTAAGAAAGCCTTTGCTACATAGTGCATTTGGGAGGGAACACTTAAGAGGAAGATAGATAGATTTATACATTGTCATAAGTAGGAGAAAGAAAGAGAACTGCGCAAACACCAATATATGGCATAGGCGTACTTATGCAGTTTTCATAGTGTAATAAATAAATATGGAAAAGAAATAAAATCAAGGAAGATTTATTTTTATTCCGTACTACACAAATCGCGCACAAATCAATCTACTTTACTCGACGTCTTGATACTCGACGTCAGCACTCCGTGAGTTTGCGCACAATGCGCGCGCTATATATACATCTATCTCTCTCACTCTTATGCGTTCTCAATAGGGTAGTTCAGTAATTAAGTCATATGTCGCGCGCTTCATTTAAACCATTGTCCTACCGGTAAACTCGTCTTTCAAAGTGAACCTTATTGCCACACCAAATAAGAACTATGAAGCAATTCATCTCGTCACCAATATCTTACTTAATTAAGAAAAATTAGCTATTTAAGCTGTCATTCAGTTAAGTTTGAATATTACCCTTTCAATTCAATAAATATATAATCCGAATTTGTAATAACAATTATTTTATTCAAGTTTATAAATTTTTGTATGGAACTAGATGTTCGTTCAATCTCGAACATGTTCGTGAAACATCGAGTGAAGCGGCCGGAAGAGCCCGTTTGAAAGACATGCGAGCCATTTTTAGGTTACAGTACCCTATACGAAATATTTATTAATATATTAATGTGGAGAGACTGAGTTATTTACGTACCTTAAACTTAAAAAAAGAAATCTGAAGATCTGAAAATAAGTGTTTTGAAAACGCTTAAAAATGCAACAAACAAATTCTCAGTCGGTATGTCGGTAAACTCTCGGATATGTTTGAAGCTGCGCAAACTTGATACTCTGTAGTTCAGAATGTGCAGAGATGGTGCAGCGTTGATTTCAATATGAAATGAAACCATTGTTATTAATGTGTCAATTTTGTATTACAAAGTAATAGAAAAATGTTTATAATTTGATATTATTAATATCTCAAAGTTAACTTCTTCGTAATAACAATAATATCAGCATCAAATTATAAGCCTTTAAATTCTGACCTTTATGTGTTCTGTCAATAGAGTCTGTTTTAAAAGTATAGTTTTTGTTTAGGACAGTTCTTCATATTTCGCGCTATATTCCGACGTCACACTATTCTACCCTATTCCTTACACCTAGTTCGTAAGCTATATGATGTAAGGGCGACACCTGGCTATAATTATCTCTTTCCCTCCCAGTCTATTCGTCTTCTTCTTCTTCCACGATTCTACTACGCTCACGTCACATTTTCCTTCCCCAAATTTATTAATTATCTTCTCGTAAAGTACGAATAATTAATCGATTTAAAAAAATACGGGTATTTTTTTTTTCTAGTATCATGTAAAAATAAAAATTTGGTCTCATACCCCATTTTTACTTATTATCACATATCTCATAACTATCAGATCAGCCTATCTTATGGAGCGTGTGGAAACAACTTCATAATTTTCAGGCGGAAGTTGTAATTTTTTGGTTTTACATTGTAGGTTCATTGTAGGTTTTTGTCTAAACTAGAGTCCGCTCACTTTTTAGAGAAGGGAGAAACTTGCGGCCCAATAGAGTTCGTTTAAAATTTCACGCGTACTTTGGCACCGTCTACTTTCCTAGTCTATTAACGGTGGGGGAGGTACTGAGAAGAGAAGTAGAGAGGGTGTCCGCCATCTCTTGTTTGCATCCAGCAGTAAAATATATTACTAGTGCCCTCTACTTTTTGCGTCCAATTGGTGGTTTAATATTTGTTTGAACGATCTGATAGTTATGAGATCTGTGTTACTATACATAATATTTGTAGTTCATTTCTTCTTCTTTTTAGACTCTAGGTTTCAGTCCAAGCAACTCCGACCACCTGGACCTCTGGATGGTGCACGCTTTCCAGAAGAACCTCCCTCCCCATTTCAACCTTTTGGGGGGTTCGGGTGCACCAGCTCCTGCAAAATCCGCGGATGGAACCCCCAGACACCCACACGGCCACGAAGAGTTTCCCACATTGTTACATTTCGCTGCTAAATTTGGACTGGAGAAACTAGCCTGGCAACTTCTGGAGTGTCCTGGAGCTGAAGCTGCCTGTGAGTTGAGGAATGTCAATGATTTAACGCCAGCGGAAATAGCAGAGAATGCAGGGTGGACGAAATTGGCGTCTGCGTTGAAGGGATACATGGTGAGCCAAAAATTATTATATTATTGTAACGTTTTATATTTATCTGGGTGAAGTGTAAATATTAGACAATTATTACTAATGTAAAATTAAGTGTTTATTAAACTATATTGAAGGTAACTATTATTAATACTAAACAATTATTAAAAACAAATTAAGATTAAAACTATAATTAACTAGATAACAGTAACACTAACACTATTTATTTAACTAATTAACACTACTATTTATTTCCACGATATTATTTATTTCATTACGCGTTCCAATCTTTGACTGCCGGTCTGTTGCAGATTCTTGTAGACTGTTTACGCGATATTTATATCACTATATTTATATCACTATATACTTATATCATGTTCAACTGTCCGCCTACTGACCTCCACAGCGTCTATATACTCAACTGACTCAACAGCGTCTGTATATTCAACTGCTCGGACAGAAGTCACACCTTTCACCTCACTATCACTCACAATTCTTCAACACCAATGCCGAGTATTAGCTTCCACTTGCCGTTACTGTTCCCATATACCTAGCTTCCCAATACTCTTCAACACTACCGAGTATTCTCTTTAACAGCTATCCCGGTATACCAGTAACTTTATGACTCGCCGTCACTGTTCTTGCACACTATAGCTTCCCAATACTCGTCAACACTACCGAGTATTTACATCCACAGCTATCCCAATATACCAGTAACTTCCCGAGTACCTACTCGACACCAACTGCATACGCTCACTACGATACTGCTGTGCTTTTCACTCTCACTAACACTTTATACGAGGTGTGTTCAAAAAATATCGCGAATTTTGTGTTTTTTCAAAAATTATTTATTTATTCATGAATATCTATTTTGTCCCCTTCAAAGTAATCCCCATGAGATATTATACACTTGTGCCAACGGTTTTTCCAATCTTCAAAGCACTTCAAAAAATCATTTTTTTTATCTTGTTCAGCTCCTCCTTCGATGCCGTCTTTATCTCGTCAAGCGTAGCGTAACGTCGTCCTTTCATGGGCCTCTTCAGTTTAGGGAACAAGAAAAACTCACAGGGGGCCAGATCTGGGGAATACGGTGGCTGCGGCATCATTAGTGTGTTGTTTTTGGCTAAAAAGTCGCGCACAAGCAACGATGTGTGAGCAGGGGCGTTATCGTGGTGCAAAAGCCAATTTTTGTTCTTCCACAAATCCGGGCGTTTCTGGCGGATTGCTTCGCGCAAATTGCGCATAACTTGCAGGTAATATTCCTTATTGACCGTTCTACCCTGTGGCAAGAACTCATGATGCACCACGCCCCTGCAATCGAAGAAAACTGTCAGCAAAACTTTCACATTCGACCGAACTTGGCGCGCTTTTTTCGGTCTTGGTTCGTGCGGCAGCTTCCATTGAGATGATTGAACTTTGGTTTCCACGTCATAACCATAAACCCACGATTCGTCACCAGTTATGACCCTCTGGAGTAAATTTGGGTCGTCGCGGACAGAGTCCAACATCTCATTAGCAATGTTCATGCGATGCTGTTTTTGGTCGCAATTGAGCAATTTTGGTACAAATTTCGCGGCGACCCGTCTCATGCCCAAATCATTGATAAAAATCGAATGGCACGAGCCAATCGATATGTTTAGGTCCTCAGCAACTTCTCTAACGGTGATTCGACGATTGGCCAATATCATTTTCTCCACTTCATTAATTTTTTCGTCTGTTGTTGAAGTGCTCGGGCGTCCGGCACGCTTTTCGTCGTTCACATCTTCTCGGCCTTCTGAGAACATTTTGTACCACCGATAAACGTTGCTTTGGTCCAAGGTAGCTTCTCCGTATGCCACAGTCAACATTCGGAATGCATCCGCGTACTTAATTTCGTTTTTCACACAAAATTTGATACAGGTTCTTTGTTCCATTTTTTTGAATAGGTAAAAATCGAAGACGATCCAAAACACGTGCAAGCAAAGCAGCTGTCAACAATTAAGTGAACATTCAAAATGGCCGAGCTTGTCGACATAAGTGAGAGACATGAGTACCAACATAAAGCCACAAAAAGATCGAACACACCTCGTATGAACTTCTCTATGTCTCTCCATGTAACTAACTAACTATGTGTACTAATGAAAGTGTCTATGTAAGTCAACCCCCGATCACACAACTAATGTTGTGTGATCAGGCACTCAACTCAACTAACTGTGTCAACCTCCGATCACACAACTAATGTTGTGTGATCAGGGACTCAACTGAACTATCTGTCTCGAGCATAGCTACGTCCCTTATATACAGCTGCCATTATTTTCTAGAACAGTCTAGAATATTCGAACACATAATAACAATGAACACAAAAGGTTCAGGCGACCGGAAGTAATTAAACACGTCGCGACCAGTCTGTTTACATCGGCCGGCTACTAGCGCGATTACGTCACCGCTATAAATAGACACTCGCTTACAGTGGCGGCGACGGCGGGCGTCCCATGTTACATTATATTAACATTCATAATAAAATTACCTTGTTATCATTTCAGCAAATGAGCGAATTCACTAGTATGTACAGCCAGTTAAAAGAACTCAGCATCTCTAAACCGCCTCAACAACTACAGTCCCAAATTTCTCAACCACCTCCAGACGTGGATGAAGACGAATACCTCCTCCCAAAATCAGCTGAGCTGACATACAGCATCCCGCCACCTGCCCGACCAGTCTCACCCCTACCAACCACCCCTATTACAGGCTACTTAGAAATGCAACCCCCTAGAATAGGAGGGCGTACAACCCCTACAACCCGAAAAGAATCCGTCTCAAAGACTTCTGATGTTGCTAGCAACAGTTCAAAAGCACCTACACCCTTACCTACCGAGCCAGAAAAAGAAATAGTCAACGGATATGAAGACAAAGTCCAAGGAGAATTATTAGAAATCATAAATGATTTCAAGAACAATGTTTTCAGTCTATCTGAAGTGGAACAACTTGTACAAAACTGGAAGAAAAGAAATGATGTGCAAAAGTCGTTTAAAGAAAAGGAAGAACAGCTAAATGCAATGAGAAGAGAGTATGAGAGGATACAACAGATGATGAAAGAAGAAATGAAGAGACCTACCCCCTTTGACAGAATTAAAAAGATATTTAGTAGAAAGAGTAAACCACAGTGTCAAATAACGACAATAACAAGAGATGTTAAATTGGATAATACTTATTTAAATTTGGAAGATAAAGCGAATAATGAAACGGGAACAACAAATGGACCAAATCAATTGAGGCCTATCAGTAGTTTGAGTCTTCAAAGCACAGCAAGTAAGTAAAGAATCATATACAAACTCCTCTATTGACACGTGTTCTATATTATAAATACAAAACCGTGAACGATTCAAACAGTAAACAAGGAATACAGATTTTTGAAAAAAAAAATCATGGACTTCTTGGTTCAAGTTTTCAATAATAAACAAGAGAGTGAGAATAAAATGAAAAATCTGAAAAATTATCTAATTTATCGAACTCTCGAATTATATTTAATTATACTCTGTTCCATTTAAGCCATTCAGCAGATGTTGCTCGCATCAGCGCCAATTTTAATTACATTGGATAAACTTGTCTCTTGTCTCCCAATTTCCCTATTCTTTGCAATACTGAATGGCTTAAATGGAACATGGTATAGATTATTTTTTGATCCACAAGTTTCAAACAACGTAATCAAGCTGTCGTGCTATTGTAACGCTATCTACTGTCGTAATTAATTAGCTTCATTTATTTACATGGTTCAGTTGGTAAGTCTGTTTTGATAACTAGAACACACTTTGACAATGCAAAATAAATAATCAAAAGATATAATTATTAATTATGGTATTTCTAGTAGTGATTTCTATATTTTTTTGGTTTATTTCATGATCAGAAATGGCACAAAATCGGCCTTTTTTACTCATTTTACTTATGTGTTGATTACTATCTAACATATGTCAACAAAAACGAAAGCTACAGAGATTATTCCCGGGAATAATCTCTAGAGCTTTATTCCCAGTATAATAATGACAGGGAGGCACGTGACACAAAATGGAACATTTCATCGGTTGTAAGAAATGTCAAAAAGTAATCATACGTAATATAACAAGTGATATGATTAACATTGATGATATTCTCGAGTGAAACAGAGTTGCAGATTTCACGAGTCTGAAAGACAAGTGAAATGTGCTGCTTCGATTATTAATCATATCACGAGCTTATATTTAATGAGAGAATATAATGAATTTTTGTGACACACTGACTGTGCTGTTAACCTAACTTTTAATATATTGTATTACAACATGCTTAATTTGACAATTGCCTTATTATTTTCATCGTTGTTTATATCAACCAAACGATTATAGCATATTTTTAAACTCAAAATTAAGTTTCAATGTCAAATAAAGAAAACAAATCTCTTAATAACGAATATAAATAAGGTGATGATTTCTTTGTTTTTTGTCATCGCTGTGTGTGATAGACATGTAACTAGGGAGATTCTGAATGTTGATTGGCGGAAAACATGTCACATGACTTATGAATTATATTCTCACAATAATATTTCTTCAGTATAAATAAACTTGTTTTCTTTTTCTTTATTTTGTTTTGGATTATAATTATTATATTTTTATCTTCTTCAGGTACATCGTCTTCGGGCAGAATGAGTACTTTGAGCGGTTGTAGTGCGGCTAGTTTTGGAGACAGCGGTACACATTCGGATCATGAAGATCGTAAGGTAAAAAATATTTAATAAATATATTCTTACGATTTATTTTAATGTTGCTGTTTTCTATTCTATAATTCATCTTATATCCTAAATAATTCATTCTTTCAATCTGTTTCAGCATTTAATGCGACAAACAAGCAGCGACCACGAATACTTCGAAATCGCGGAATCGAAGAATTTTAATTATTGTATTCCTCCCACACCTAAACCAGTGTACAATAGAAATGTTTTGATAAGACAGAATGGTTCTCCACAATTCAAAACAATTACTGTAAGTGTTTTTTTTAATCAATACATTTTTCATTTATTTACATTCATGGTTTCATAAAAAAAATTGGTTTATATACATCATTAATGATATTTTAATTTCTATAATTATAATTGTGTTAATTATTTTCAGGAACGACCACCTCACCCAATACCTAGAGTAGAAACACCGTCAGAAGGTGATCAGTATTATATTCAGTTTCCACCGTCTGGACTTCCAGTTTCTGGTAAGAAAATAAATACACTCCTCTTTATTCTTCATATTCATATATTCAAATCTTGTTTGATATTCCTAATGTCAATGTCAAGGCATGGTCCTGGCAAAGTTTTTATTTTCAACGGGACATGTAACGCAATAACTTTTCTGCATTACTTAACAACGATAGAAAACAATATTTTTCACATATTTTACTTAGCTACAATGGAGCTTTCAGATTTTTATTGCACCGTGACGTCATTTTTCAATCCGCAACGTTTTGAGGGTTTTACCGTATTGTCAGGTAAAATTATTCGTCGGACAAGCATTTATATTCGATAAAAAATATTTTAACAACAAAGAAACTTTAATTATTTTGTCTGCTTATAAAGAATTTATTATTAATGACGATAAAAAACTACAATTTTATTCTTGTTTGTTACTTTCTTAATACCGGGGGTTTCCACCATAATCAAAATAGTGAAAAAAACTCTGTTACACTAAAATATATATTAAAACATTTATAAAAACACTAACTAAATGGTTAAATATTTTACCTTTTTTTTTATTAAATGCTTGAAAACATTACACTTTGTTTGAAATGCGATGAATGCAGGCCAGGCTACAGCTACTAGATAATACATAGCTAACTCGTCCGCCATATTGGTGCCAAAATGAAAGCAGTAAATTTTGAAATAAAAGCGAATTTCGTACAAGTTTATGTAGTAACTATTTTTTATAATTAAATATAACTTCCATATTATCCACATTATATGTATTTAAAATAATAAAACGTTAAGACTTGAGGTTAGAGAAAAATATATGTATTGCATAAGTACATGTAAAAATTAAAACCATTTCTCAAATGATTTGCACAATTTGGAGCAGAACAAACCGTCATTGGATAATTTCTTTGGTAAATAATACTGTAACACTGATATTGAATGATTGAAATGGCTCCAAAATGGCGGACGAGTCAGCTGTACTGTAATTTATCTAGTAGCTATAGGCCAGGCTATGACGTCATATGCCGGATCGAGTTGCAGTTTTATGTTTTACCTCTCAACAAAGGAATAGTTTACAATACTTTGTTTTACATACATATAGCAAATAATTTCAATATGTTTAATGTAGCCGAGATGTTTTAAGCACTCCTACACTATTTCTTAATATTACAGAACTGAATTATCATTTCTGAGCATATGACAGACGACGCTACGACCGCACCATCTACCGAGCGTTGATAAACATGCGGTCTATGAAGCATAGTTGTGGCGGTAAAAATTTGCCGTTTAAACGAGCTACAAAAACATTGTTTTCAATATTTTTTTACGGGAAACCTCATGATAAAAATGTTTTACTTATTCTATTACATATAACTAAAAAAAAAATTAAAATAGTGGAAACCCCCCATTATCCACTCTTTCATTTTGTAATCACAACACGCACCATTCAGAATCAGTCTTTTCTCGTGATTAATATTATTCAAATCGCAAAGTATTGAAAAGTTGGCCGAACGAACAGTTATAAGTTATAAGATTGTTTATATTTCAGATGAATTATGAGAAGTACCAATAATTCGTTGTGTAATATTTCTATTCATTCGAAAGTGACATTAAAATAAATAAAAAATGTTTAAAAAGTTAAAGAAACATGTTCACATTCCATACCAAAAATAATTTTTCTGCTTCAGCACAATCCATCTTTAAACGACTTTAAATAATAACCAACACATTATTTTTTGTTATTCGGGTACAGCGCATTCAGTACAGCTGACTTGTCGGTGGATTTCTTTGGTGGATTTGATATTTGACGCTAGTTCGTTCGACGTTGTGTAAGTTTCGAGTCGTTCGGGTTAGTTTTTTTGTTCGTTTGGAATTAAATTATGATTAGAAGGAATCATTCCTAAACGAATCACGAATTAGAAAATCTCAGTCCGAATGAACGCGCCTTTTATGGGGTGTTTATTTCACATCTTGTAATACAAATAATCATTTTTCTGATTCCCATCCTTCTTGTTTTAAAATATACATGTGTCCAGGATAACTTGTCCAACACGGGGATCTCGAGAAGTATAAGAAATACGAAGTAGATTAAATTAAACAAAATTTGCCCCATTAGGAAACCATTTAATGGTTTCGTTATGCGCGAAGAAATGTATAGGGCACTAGATATAGGCGAAAATATAAATCTTGCAGTTTTTTTTTTGCAAATAACTTTCAAGTGTGAAATAATACAGGATTTTGATTTGCACATCTTTGGGGCACTTTTTATGTTCTTTCAAATGACGATGCTCAATTATTGTTTATCACTGTTGGTTTTCGAGTTATCATGTCAAGTTTTAATATTTATATGACGCAATATTAGATAGTTACGCCAGACAAAATTTCATTTGGTTTGTTTTGATTTCGGCTGGCCAGACAGAGAAATTAGAGATAGATATGTCTTGTCTAGCCCGAGTATTTTTCACTAGAGGTCACCACTGAGGCCACATAGATTATCAGTGTCTAGTTTGAGCGTTGCTCACTAGAAGCGCAAGTGTTCTTAGTTAAAATTTCGTGGTTAACATTAAATAATTTATAAGGTTTAATATTTAAAAAAAACCAACGTGTTACTCACAAAACCACTACAACTACAAAACAAAGGCAAAATACACATGCTTCTACGTGGCCTCTAGTGAGTAATGTTCAAACTAAACACTAGACTATACACTGACACTTTACATGGCCTCTAGTGGGAAATACTCGAACTAGACAAGACATATCTCTATCTCTAGTTTCTCTCTCTGGCCAGCCGAAATCAAAACATTCAGTGAAAAGGGATAGGGAATGGTTTGTCTAGTTATATTTGGTCGTACAAATATACTAGACAAAACATGCCCTATACGTCACTATTGTTTGTTATGCTCTCGGCTGGACGGAAAGAGACAACTAGAGATAGAGATATAAAGTCTACTCTAAAGTTTGTCGAGAGATGTCTCTACGGTCCATATAATGTATTTGTGACATTTTTCTCCTTTGTTTGAAAGTTGTGAAGTCGTTCGGGCCTCGATTTTGTAATTTTAAATTCTGTCAGAATTGGGTTTGCCCCACTACAAATTCTACTGGTTTTGAAATCTATCCGGAGAAAGAATTGGGGAAATCTCAATTATATCATTTCAAATTCTACTGGTCTGGAGCAGTAGAATTCGTTGTGGGGAAAACCCAATTCCAACAGATTTTGAAATCAGACAGAATTTAACTTAAAGTTAAAAAATCGAGGATTGCTTGTTCATAGTTTTCTGGTTTCATTGTTCTCTATAAATTCTAAAAACTCTTATTCATTAAAAAACAATTAAATAATACTACCATGAGAAATTTATAAATAAATAAATCATCACGGTACATTACCCATTTAAAATTCAAAAAACATTTGACGTCGGTCGGGATCGAACCCGGTTCCCCAGATTCGCGACAAGTCACTCAGGCACGCAGCCACGAGACCCCATCAGAAATTTACCTACGGGAATTTCGGTCGGACTGTATTCATATCGTTATCCTGGATCAGGATCCATTAAATAATCATGGCATTCAAATGCTCAATTTAATTTTAGACATTTATTTGAAAATCCGGATCCACCATGAAACAAAAATAAATTTAGAAAAAACTACAAATAGAATAAGAAGCAAGTATATAAAAACAACATTGTTTAAAAATCAATAGAATAAAATAAATAATTATATACAATTATTTTTACCTTTTCTTAATACTAATAACAATTTGTTTCATGCATTTTATATTTGGTTTTCGTTAATAATAATTCAAATGTTTCAAATATAGTATAGTTCATTTTTGTAAAACAATCAGTGACATCTAGCGAATACTCCGTGAGGGGCCTTTACATATCTCTATCCTTAGTTGTCTCTTTCTGTCCAGCCGAAAACAAAACAAATGCTATGAAGTTATATCTAGTGTATTTGTGATCGTTGGGTTACACCATTGAAATGATATTTTTTTAGCTTTCCAACGATGTATAACATGTCTATGTTCATTTGTTTTAAACTACAAAAACTCAACAATTTGTATTAAATTTTCCATTAAAATGGTATCGTAATAGGGCAACTTTTGTTTAATTAACCGACTTCGTATATTTTATAGTTCTCGAGATTCCCATGTTGGATAAGTTACCCTAGATATTCTGTAAATCACAAACTCTTTGAGTGAATTTATTTCTTAGTTATTACTTTCCGCCATTTCAAATTATATTTAAAATATATCATGTAAACCGACACCTAACTTTCTAATTATTATTTCTAGGTCCTGTAAACGGCGAGAAATTACAGGCCAGATCTCCATCCCCCATGCCCCTTCCTCAGCCGATAGAGGACCCACAGGAGTACCTAGCAGTGGAGGAGCCGCCCATGCAGGAGTACATGAACTTCCCAGCGAAACCAGAAGTCTCAACCGCGGAAAATTTACCCGAATATATGAACTTCCAATCCACAGCAGCGCCCGCACTGCCACCTAGGAAAGAGTAGAAGAAAGAAGAAAATAGAAGGAATAGAAGAGTAAAGTAAGATTTCAAACCAAATATTTATTATTTTTATATAGAAATAAATGAAATGTATTGTATTTTTCAATGTCTATTTGTATATACACATTTTTGTACATTTTAATAGTTTTATACTGATAAAAATAAATCGTATAGTATTTAAGGAATGTATCAATATTAACAATCGATAATACTAACAATTAATCCAAAAATTTACTACGAGTATAATGTAATTATATATAAAGAGTAAAATAGTGCGAATTAAACAAGATATTTAACTCATATTTTATAAAAATACACATATGCACTATGTTGAGACATACGGATAAAATAGACATTTAAGGAACTACTACGGAAATAATACTTTTATACAGGTAATTCAAAATTATTTAAACACTTCTACATCCTCTCTTACTGAATTACAATTTTATATTATTTAATTTGTGTAAAATAATATTTAATATCATTTGCTATTCGTTAAAGTTCCAGAAATTTTTCTATGACGTGAATCACATATCATATGAGACTTTACTCGTTCCTGAGTGAAATGATCCTGATCTCGTTTAAATTTTTGACCTCAACTACACATCGGCAAAATTAGAGGAACACAAAAGAAACATATTTTTGCGATGTTTTGATTGCAAAGATTGATAAAAATCTGATATAGCCAGCACGTGACCTCCCGCCAATTACAAGTTTAAAATAACAACGAGCTTTATAGAAAGTATCATTTCCGATTGATCGTTTGTAAACTAAATCTAATTTGTTGTTCTAATAAATAGAAATGTCTGTAATATGAAAATTTAGATTACATTTTATGTTTTTCTTCGAAAATCTGAAGAGCCCACATCCGGTTTATCATAATATACAGGATGTCCACAACAACTTTTCCAACACGGGGATCTCGAGAACTATTAAGAGATACGAAGCCGGTTAAATTAGACAAAAGATGCCCCATTAGGAGACTATTTTAACGGTGGTTTGTTATTTGAAAAAAATACATAGGTCCCTAGATATTGCCGGAAATGTAAATTTTGCACTAGATTTTAATTTGCACAACTTTAAGGCACTTTTTTTATGTTCTTTCGAATGTTTTCGAGTTATGATGTCGAAGTTTTAATTTTTATATGGACGCCATATTGGAAAAATGCACCTTTGAAAAGAGAATTTTTTTAGCTTTCCAACCATGTGAAATTTGTCTATTTTCATTTGTTTCAAACACCGAAAATTCAACAATTTCTAAATTTATAGGTTAAAAACAATGGTTGTTGCAATGAAGCAATTGAAAAACACAATTGGAAACAACAATTTGATTATTTTCATTTATTTTTTTAATTAGTTCTCAAAATTTTATAAAGTCATATTTTTATTTGGACGTCATAGTTGGCATTTATAACGAAATTTAAAAAATATTTAAATGCTATGTATGTAAGAAATATTTAAGAATATAAATATTATAAACCTAAAATTAAATAAATGATAATACCTGACTGATGACTTGACTTCATTTGTTTCATTGCAACAATCATTGTTTTTAATCTATAAATTTAGATACTGTTGTATTTTCGGGGTTTGAAACAAATGAAAATAGACAAATTACACATAGTTGGAAAGCTAAATAATATCTTTTCAATGGTGCAACTTTCCAATATGGCGTCCATATAAAAATTAAAACTTGGATATCATAACTCTAAAACCAACAGTGATAAAAAATTTGAGCATCGAGAGTCGAAAGAACATAAAAAAAGTACCCTAACAATATGCAAACCAAAATCCAATATTATTTCACACTTAGAATATATCTGCAAAAATAAAAAACTGCAAAATTTACATTTTCGTCTATATTTAGTGACCTATGTATTTTTCTCAAATAACAGAACACCATTAAAATGGTCTCCTAATAGGACAACTTTTGTCTAATTAACCGACTTCATATCGCGTATAGATCTCGAGATCCCCCCATGTTGGAAAAGTTATCCTGGACAACCTGTATACTCAAAATCTGCGAGTTTTAAATACAAAATTTGAGAAGTTTTGGATCATATTTTAATGTACATTTTCAAGGAAATCTGTAAAATACCACTTCCGGTTTATCAATTTTAGCAAAAATATATGTCGTTCTCATTAATATAAGTTTTAAATACCAAATTTGAAGAGTTTTGGATTATATTTTAATATAGTTTTTTTTATTAACTGTTATGGGCTTCAAGTAATGTACCACTTCCGGTTGTCCAAATTGACCCAAAATCTAATCAACTCGTTATATGAATGCAGGAAGCTTAAATACGGAAAATATAAATTTTTAGAAGTTTAATATGAGTTATTGAGGAAAAAATTGTCACGCACATACAGACAGACATTTTTTATAAAAATAGTCAAAACATGCGGGGACCCCAATTCGTGCTTATTCACTGAAAACTATCGAATTTTTGGACCGAAAACATTACCTCCCTTACCTACGGTATGACGAGAAATTATTAGTTTTAATTATTACGTAAAAATATTAATTTTCCGATTAAAAAATACTTTTTTTGTACTTTACATACTTTGAATTGAAACGAGAACAAAAACAAAAATGATTGTTAACCCTTGATTTATAGTGAACACTAATTAAACACCCATTTTCAATAATTAAATTCCGAGCAGCGAGCAATATATAACATCTCGGTAAATGATAATCAATCTTTATTAGGTGACTACATTTATTGTACATGTAAAATGGGGGAGTTTAGTCATGTTGAAATATAAGGATTTTTCCACATTACTGCAATACTATACATGAAATGTTATTATTAATGCAATAAAACTAATAAAATATAGGATATTTTTTGTACAAACGATATTATATTTATCGTTAGTTAAATCGCCCGCAATACGATGACGTATCATCTTTGGTTCGCCGTAGTTGTCTACTACGAGCAGCGAGAATGAAAACATGAACGTATGTCTTCTATAGGTATTTTATATTGATACGTCATATCGCAAAAAACCAATTTTTTTATTTTAAACATGTAAATGTAAAACCTAGAAAATACGATAAACACAGAAATTAAATTGTTAAGTGTCAAATGTAAACATAAACGGGTGGCCGTGGTTTGCTTCTGTCTCTTTCTATTAAGCACGTTTTGGGCACGTATGTCGAGACCTAATTCGCACATAGTTGATGTTATGTACGCCGTAATGGCGGGAAGAAAATATTCCAAAAGTTTCACATTTTTTTCTCCGGTATTTTTTAAAATTTTACAAAATATAAAAGTAAAAACGCTTTAAATTTAAAAATATTTTAACATTATCATAAATTCGAAAACTCCCCCATTAACAAAACAAATATGAGAGAAAGAGGGTTCAAATTTTTTTAATTACATAGGTTTTTTGGTGTTCCCCTAAATTTGCCGGTGAGTGTAGTTTTTGAAGACCACATGTGAATGTTATTTATGTTCATTAATTTTTATCTAATTTCGCTATTTCACGTACGTTTTTGTTTTGTTACATTAAAATATAGTTTCTTTCTCAATTTATAACTGTAAACTTATTATAAATTCCTGATCCTGAAGAAGGTATATACAGAATGTAACACCAAAACTGAAAGTCAATATACTGTATCCTTCTTTATTGTCTTTCCTCCTTTAAATTACATTTCATGATCAATTTTGAAAACTTGACTTTTGAATTGAATAATGATCAGACATACGTTTCTCTGTTCATAGCTTACTCCGAGTTAGGAATTTTTTTGAACACGCTGTAGTTACAAAAAAATACTATAGAATAAAGTTACAGGAGACCAAGGGGGACATCCCAGTAGAGAAGAAAATATTTTTGTAAACCAGTGATTCTCAAGTTACATCACAAAGTTATATTTTTTCAAATGGGATTATACTAATTTTTCAATCCTAATCGATAGCGTATTTTTTTCTGAATTCAACCATGTATTAGTTTTATATCCTTACATAATAAAAATATTGAGAAAAATCCAATTGAAATTTAAATAAATTTGATTTTTTTGGTTATTTTTCAGTGGGATATGTATGAAAAACAAAACTTGCTATCTGTCAACTTGAATTATTTAGGATGCAAAGCAAATCCATCAAATAAAACACTATTTATAAAGTTATTAACAAATATTTGTTTCGTTTTAATTTAAACTCAATTTTATTTTCATACATAGCCTACTAAAAAATAACTATAAAAATCGATTTATTGAAATTTCAATTTAATTTTTGCAATATTTTTTATATAAGGATATAAAATACATGGTTGAATTCAGAAAAAAAAAACGCTATCGAATAGGCATAAAATATCTCATTTGAAAAAATATAATTTTGTGTTGTAACTTGAGAACCACTGGTTTTAAAATATATTTTCTTCTTTAGTGGGATGTCCCCCTTGGTCTCCTATAACTGTGTTCTATAGTATTTTTTGTAACTATAATAATAAAGAAAATAATGGCGGTGGTCGGTGTTGGTGTTACATCCTGTATATGTAAAGCCGAAACTAGTTGAAGCCGAAAATTAAAAATTTTAAATATGACTGTATTCCCGACTTTTTTCACAATTTACCTTTCCAGTCAAAAAGTGTTTGAAGCTATTATTACTTGTTACGTTCTTATTTTCTGAATTCCGATCCATTGAGATCCCACTAAAGTTAGTACTTTAATGATGAGAATGGATAAAAATTTCTTTAAAAACTAGTGGTTTAAAAGTAAATATGTATATAATTTATAGGAAATAACAAAATCTGCGTTGATAACCATACTATCCAAATTTAATATAAAAAATGTTAAATGTAATTCACACAGTATTCAAATTTAATTTATTTACTAATTTAAATCTTTATCGTCGCTGCCATTAAAAAGTTAGACCCCTGTATATGAAAGTGTTTCCGACATTTTGAATTTCCTGTATAATCTAAAACGAATTTTGCGTAAAATGATACTGTTGTTTATTAATTTTTAAAATATTAGGCATCGCTACATGTCAACCTCGTATATCATATGTACATTATCAATTTTACTTCAGTCATGTTACATTTTCAAAGTTCACCAAAATGAAAGTAAGTCATATCTACCTACAAGATTTTGAAAATAAGTTTCTAGGTGAACTTCGGCAGTTCTACACTGGAACAACTATAAAGTAAGTAGAAATAATTAATTGTTAAGAGATCTTAGCGCCAAGTGATATGGGCCGAGTAACTTTTTCTTGTCTTCGTTGTTGCTGTTCCCAAATTCGCCGTTCGCGTTCTTGACGTCGCTTTTCCCGGAGAACTGTTTGGGGGTCCCAATCTGGGCGGGTTTCTTCTTCCCAGCCGGATGTTTCTTCCCATTCGCCCAATTCTCCTTCCTGTAATCATCAGTATTAAATATATCATCACGGCTGTTTCTGGAGTGTTCGGGTATTAGAAGGGTGATTTAGAAAGTTATCTGCCTAGCTATTTTTGTTACCAAGCTACTGTGATATTGGTTTCTTTACTTAGCACATTTGGTTTAAAGGGGGACTTATGATTTTAGAATTTTACTGTTGCCATCTACTGAGTTCTGAAGTAACCTTTTAGACAAAGACGACAAACTCGAAGAGAGAAAGAAATAGCAAAACACTACCATGACCTCTTAGACAGAGTCTAAAGGCTGGTTTATGCAACTTTTCATAAGGAATACGGAATAAAACATAAAATATAAATGTGCACTCTTAGATCGCACCGTTTACGCAGTTTTGAGATGAGATAAGCATAAGATACATAAACATAATACATAAGAAATGACCAAATTTTATTTCTTATGTCTTATCCTTGTGTTATGTCAAAGTGTCACTAGTTTCTGAATGAAATAGGTTAGTTTGTTATTATTTTCGATTTGTATTTTTAATTATTACTTTTATAATGTTGCAGTTACAGAATATATGCCTCGCCAGATGAATTAAACGGCACTGAAGTGTAATATATTTTTTAAGAGTGATATTAGTGATTATATATTATCCGTCAAATAAATATATCTTTTCTATGATTGGTCAAAACTTATGGTTTATGTAAATTGTATAAACTTGCTTTATCGCTATGTATTATGTATTATCACTATGTTTTATTTTTGAAAACTTGCATAAGCCAGGCTTAAACCAGTATTTAAATGTTTTGAATAATTTTGTGTTTCGGTATTATTATTTTTTTTTTAGAATTTATCTTCAGCAAAATAAAACAGCAAATATCAAATCGGATTAGGACAATACATTGAGAAGAGAAGAGAGGCCATGGTAATGCAAAACTATCTCTTTCTTTGAGCCTGTCGTCTTTTTCTAAAGACATGGAGTACTGGAGGGGAGAATGTGTGTTTTATTGGGATTTTCAAGTATCAAGAGATGGCGCTGATCGCATTAAACACTGGTACAGTTTTTATTGACGTGTGTCAACGTAGCATTTCTGTCAATTGTATTTCTTTAGTTTTCGTATTATTTTCTCATTTATTAGTATTTTTTATTTATAATTCAAGTACGCATAATAGAGTTTTTGTAGTCATATAGTTATAGTTTCACGTAAATGTCAAATGTGTACCACTGTTTGCAGTTCTAATATTTGCCGCTAGTTAGCGTTTTCTTATTTGAAAATCCCAATCTACTAAATAAATTACAGCTGACTCGTCCATCATTGTAGAGCCTCTTAAATCATTCATTATCAATGTTACAGTATTATTAATCATAGAAATTATCCATAATAACGGGTTGTTCTACTCCAAACTGCGCAAATCATTTGATAAATGGTTATAATTTTTACAGGTGCTTATGCAATTCATATATTTTTCTCTAACCTCAAAAATCTTAACGAACCGTATTTTTTTTTTTGTTTTATTATTTTAAATAAGTATAAAATGGCAAATATGGAAGTTATATTTAATTATGAAAAATAGTTAGTACATAAACTTATAAGAAATGCACTTCTATTTCATAATTTACTGCATTGATTTTGGCATCAATTTGGCGGACGAGTCAGCTATGTATTATCTAGTAGCTGTAGTGTGTTGTATGATGTCAATTTCATAAGTCCTCATTGAAAGAGTTTTGTAGTTTTTGAAAAGGTTTGAGTGCAGAAAGTGACTAAAGTGAAACAGTAATATACCTACTCATAAATCTGAAAAATATCGACGGATGATGGATAAAAATGAAGAAAAATCAATATACGCCTTGTTTGCAAACGAACTTTACATCATTCTACTCATAAAGTTCTAGACAAAAAGCACTGAAGTATTTGGAATGATGATAGCGCTTTCGGTTTAACTGGATGACATTTACTTTCATATTCCAAATAGAACATCTTTTATATTTTTATATATTTGGAATCTACATAAAATTACGTATTCATGATATGCTTGAAGTGAATTTTTATTGAAAAAATAAATTACAAAAACATAAGAAGTACATATGTTTGTCTGTGCTATACAGAATGTCCAGGATAACTTTTGCCAACATGGGGATCTCGAGAATTATAAGAGATACGAAGTCGGTTAAATTAGACAAGAGTTGCCTCATTAGGAGACCATTTTAATGGTGTTTTGTTATTTGAGAAAAAATACATACGCCATTAGTTATAGGCGAAAATGTAAATTTTGTAGTTTTTTATGTTCTTTCGAATGGCGATGGTCAAATATTTTATCACTGTTAGTTTTCGAGTTATGATGTCACAGTATTAATTTTTATATGGACGCTATATTGGAAAGGTGCATCATTGAAAAGAGAATTTCTTTAGCTTTCCAGCCATGTTTAATTTGTCTATTTTCATTTGTTTCAAATACCGTAAATACAACAATTTCTAAACTTATAGCTCAAAAATAATGGTTGTTGCAATGAAACAATTTAAAAACACAATTGGAGATAACAATTTGATTATTTTCATTGATAGTTTCTTTATTTATAGTTAGTTTAATTATAGTTCTCAAAAGCCTTTTATTTGAACGTCATAGTAGACAATGTAACGAAATTTAAAAAATGTTTCAATGCATTGTTAGAAATATTAAAGAATATGAATATATATTTAAAATTAAACAAATGATAATACCTATCTGATGATTTCAGTTGTTTCACTGCAACAACCATTGTTTTTATCCTATAAATTTAGAAATTGTTGTATTTTCGGTGTTTGAAACAAATAAAAATAGACAAATTATACATGGTTGGAAAGCTAAAAAAATCTCTTTTCAGTTTTCTAATATGGCGTTTATATAAAAATTAAAACTTTGACATCATAACTCGAAAACAAATAGTGATAAAAGAATTTGAGCATCGCCATTCGAAAGAACATAAAAAGTGACTTAAAGATGTGCAAATAAAAATCCAGTATTATTTTACAGTTGGAAGATATTTGCAAAGATAAAAAACTGAAAAATTTACATTTTCGCCTATATCTAGTGTCCTACGTAATTTTTCTCAAATAACAAAACACCATTAGAATGGTCCCCTAACGGGGCAACATTTGTCTATTTTAACCGACTTCGTATTTCTTATACAGTCTGTTCAAAAAAATCCTAACTCGGGGTAAGCTTTGAACAAAGAAACGTATGTCAATTTAAAAATATTTTATTAAATGAGATATTGTCAAAAATGTTGTCCAAAGAAATCAAAGCAATGGAAACAAATTAGACATCGGCGAATGTCAATATACTGTATCCTTTTTTATTGTCTTTTCTCCTTAAAATTACATTTTAAGAACAATTTTGACAAATTGACTTATGAATTAAATAATAATCAGACATACGTTTCACTGTTCACAGCCTACTCCGAGTTAGGAATTTTTTGAACACACTGTATACACTGTTCCATTTAAGCCATTCAGTAGATGGAGCTGGCAACAGCGCAAATTTGAAGTAGCCAAAATTACATTGGGTAAACTTGTCTCTTGTCTCCAATTTCAGCCAATCGGAGAGGTCAAAACTATTCCCTATGCTCTGCAATACTGAATGGCTTAAATGGAACAGAGCATAGTTCTCGAGTTCCCCATGTTGGAAAAGTTATCCTGGACACCGTAGATCAAGGATTAACAATCATTTCTGCTTTTGTTCTTGTTTCAACTTTAAAAGTATATGAAATAATTTTTTTTAATGGGATATTAATATTTTAAATTAATAATTAATCATTTATAAATAATGAAAATTTATGAGTATTTAATACTTGTACTTGATGTTTAGGCTTTATATTTTAAACAGGAATTTTATGATACTTTTTAAAACAATTAACTTGTTTTATAGAACGTTTTCACGTAAAAATCATTTGATAAAACATAACAATGTACGTGCAGAAAACTCAACTGTTTTCTCGCGAAATACAGTCGACTCTGTATAAATCGAATTCGCAAGGGGTATTTGAATTTTTTCGAATTAATGAGTAAAAGAGAATTATTTGAACATTTGTATAAATTACAAATAAACAATATAAAAAAATGTCTATTCGTTATTTAACGGAAACATAATTTGTTAGAAAAATGGTGTATTAATGTATGGAAAGAAATTATGAAAGTTGGACTTTAATTTTATTTCAATTGCTTTAACTGCCACAAAGCCATTGAAGTAATTACCGAATAAAAGAAAATCTAAAAGTTGTGTCTACAATTTTTTTTTGTTTATTAAAACTTTTTAATTTTTGTAAAATAACTTTAAAGATATATGAAGACACTCAGTAACACATTTTAAACATTTTTATAAAATGAAAATAAAAGAGAATATTTGAATTTAATTGTTTTTCGAGATTCGATTCTGGTACTTTTAAATTCTACTCGGTTAGATAAACAACTTACAGCCGAAGTTGCCTCAGTCACAGTTTTCAAATAAACATTAAATCCATAATCGGTAGAGGCTCCAGAGGGAAGCACGAATGTGTCTAAGAATTGTATTTAAATTCGATTTATAGAGAGGTGAATTTCATTGAAATTGATGACAATTGTGTTTAACGCGAAAGGAAAGCATATGCTCAACTCTCGTTTTAATATCTCACTCGTTACGTAAGACGAACTTCGAGTTCGTGTGACAAAAGAAGCGATTTCCTCTTGTTTGACATATTACTACATATAATTATAAACGGATTTAAATCTTACCGGTGCAATGGGCAAAGGAGTAAGCGACAACCTGGACGAATTCGCCTTAGGATCACTTCCCTCATCATCTATAAACACCTTAGTCTGCCTTGTAATCCTCGGGGTCATATCCTGAAAAAAATCCTCCTGATTTTTTTCCTCTTCTTCAGAACATTGGTTTCTAGCTGCAATCGCTTGCTGTCTGTAATATTCAATGTGTTCTTGCACAGAATTCGGTTTGTTGAAAGCATTCATCGGTTCCTCCCAATTCCAGTTCTCTACCTCGGTGTTACCGGCTGGGAAATCAGACACAACACCCACACCCGTAAGTGGGATTGAATCACATGAAAGGCGTCGTCTACGTCGGAAACAGCATAAAGCACGTCGCCAAATATTGACAAAGAAAAAAAGGAATGTTTTTAAAGCTTGCACTATCACTTGTACAACCATTTTAGTGAAGTTTTTAGGTTATTTTGTATGAAATATCTACTGTTTGTTCTGAAAAAATTTAAAAGAAAGACTATTTTAAAATGTGATGTGTTGTAAATTGATATTTCTGATTGAGAATAATTTTCTTTACCTTTTTATTGACATTACACATCTCTTTTGACGTTGACGTTTAACACAACATGCATGTTTCATACGAAAATTCACAGATGTCTCTTGTATTCTAAGATTCTATACTCTATCCGTTTTAACTATAGACTAGATGGCGATTCGAGCGCAGCCGTTTTTACATATATTAAATAAAGAGTTCAAATTTTGGCACCATTCCTGGATTAAAAAAAAATCTTTCTAATTGACATTGACATTGTTTTTATGCATACACTACTTATAATCTCCGTACCTTTCTCTACATGTCGGCGAAAGGGGCATGCATAAATGAAAATAAATTTTAAAGAAAACAACGTAAAATAAAAATATAATTCACCTTTGAAATATAAATATTTACTCTCTGAAATATAAATTATACACCATTTTTTGCCCGCTTCGGAGGGCCTTTCCTTTTAGATGTTGTAAAATATTGGCAGAACCAGGTTCAGGATTTTTATCCAGCACGCACGCACGCACGTTTTTCTGGTAAATTTCTCCTTTGAAAAATATAAATATATTTTACAATCGCATATAAAAAACGAAAAATTAATGTTACTGCTGCTAATCTCTATTTAATATTATTTGAATTATATTATTTAATTCATGTTTGTTTAATCTTGAAATATCGAAATTAAAAAAATTAATATTACTCTTGACAAGCTGTTAAAAAGTCAAAATATAACGG
Organism: Harpalus rubripes; assembly: GCA_963082715.1. Taxonomy (NCBI): domain Eukaryota; kingdom Metazoa; phylum Arthropoda; class Insecta; order Coleoptera; family Carabidae; genus Harpalus; species Harpalus rubripes. Next base: position 73,689,079 of record OY720449.1, on the reverse strand, counting down.
ATTAGACCTTTAAAATTTTTACGTTATACTGAATCGTAAACGTCTTATTGCAGAGCTCTGTCTCCAGTGGTAAAGAAAGATTTTACGGACTCCGCCCGTAAAAAAATTTACGGGCTGTTAAAACCATAGCAACATGTATACAGATTTATTTAATCATTATTTCGCTTTGCCATGTGTTTCCAAAGACTATTTCGATCAAATAGTTTAATGTATTGTGTTGTAGGTTCCAATATATTTTTTTTAATTATTTACGATTCAGTATATCATAAAACATTGTACAATGCTCAACCGTTACCCGAAATTTACGTGCTCGCACGGATAACAAGCTCGCTTCTCTCGCTCGTTAGGTACCGTGCACGCCCGTAAAGTTCTGAGTAACGGTCTTGCAATGTAAATTACTATTATTATTACGGAAGTGTAATTATAGAATAAGAAAATTAACAGAAAATGTTATAGAATATAGAAAAATCATTTTAACGGTTTCTAAAAGTTTAACGGCTTTTATATGGTATATTGCAATCAGACGACTATTTTTGGAATTTTATTCATACGATAAGTATCTTTTACAATGAGAAAAAAATGTATACCTAAAAGAATTTTTCATGTTAGTAGAAGAAAAAGTTATTTTCTTAAACATCTGTTCCTGATATAATCTAATAATAATAATTTATAAAATTTGATACTTCAATCGGTAATTTTGTGAGAATTATTACATCCCCCAATGCATCACAAAATATTTGACATCCTATCATTCGCATTTATTGCAAATATTTTATAAAATAGAAATTGCAAAATTATTCTGACATAAAACATAACCTTGCTAAGTTTCAATGAGTAACCATTTTTGTCCGCTGTCGGCGCTGACTACTTTTGTGCACACCGCCTATAAGCACGAAGTATGTAAAGTCAGCTGTGCCTGTGCAGCACCTCAACAAAATATTTCATTAAGTCTAGGTGGCAACACTACCATGCCGAACACAAAATCAAAATGGTGATAAAATGTTGGAACTGCATTTGGTGTGATAATAGTATATTAAGATACAAGTTTCATAAGACATGATTTTAGCGCACGTGTCATTCTTAGACACGAGCGGTTTGCCGCGTGTTTTCTAAGGGGACAAGTGCGCTGAAATGTCTTATAAAACGTGTATTTTATACTATTTTTTCTATTTTGGTATTTTTTTCAAGAAATGTGCGTTATTTTATGTCCAGGAACTTCAATTTCGGTTGTTTAATAAGTACTTTATGAAACTCATTTGGATGTCATAAAGAAGTACTTTATGACATCCAAATGGGTTTCATAAAGTATACATTAAAGAACCAAAATAGAAAAAAAAATTTTTCCATGGAATAAATATGAAAACCCATTTATATAGAAAAGTGAGGTATACTATTATTCACGAAAGATGACTATGCAAGGTCATTTGTTTGAAGAAAGAATACACATCACTTTATAGCAGTAGCTTAGCAACATTTTTTATTAGAAAGAGAAAGATTATTTTTTGATCTATGACTATTTAATTTATGTGGTGTGACAAATATACGTAAATAGTGGCATCCAGAGCCGGATCTAGATATTTTAGCACCTGAGGCAAAAAGAAAAATTGCAAAGTCGTCAATTATTTTATCAAAATTTATATCCTTACATATTCCTTGCTCAATCGACAAAATGGTCATATCTGACAATCTCTTTTGACTGAGCATCGATCTTAGATAATTTTTAATCAACTTAAATTTACTAAAAGATCTTTCGCACGAAGCAACCGTAACGGGAATCGTTAGAAAAATTCTTAAAGCTACTTCGAGGGTGGGGTACGATTCTGTTGATCCTTATTCATGTATAATTTTTATAGCTAGAGTTACATTGGGAAGAATGGACAAAGCGTGTATCTTAATACTCGAAATTACATCTGCTCTTTCTATAGCATTTAACTCACTTATAATTTGGAGCTAAATTCGCAGTTGGTTTTTGCAAATCACACTCATAACGGCTAGTTTCTCACCAGAAAGAAATCCCAAATCTGTTGCTACGTTGTTAAGTTTTTCAAACCTCCAGTTTAAATGAAATATAAGAGCATCCAATGATTGATTTATTTCAATTACAAAAAGTTTCCGGTCAGAAAAATTGCTTCTTTCGTCTTGTGCTTTACACATATGCAACCGCTTTACCCTCCTTTTTCTTTTATTTTTAATTTCAGGTGTAATGTTTAAACGTTCCGCAATATTTTTGCATTTTTCAAACACGTCTTCGAAACCATGATCCCTCATTTCTTGCAAACACATTACCAGTCCTTTAATAAGTTTAGATGCTTTAAGCACAGTTATATTTTTGACTGTACTAATTTATCTACTTGAGTTAAAATATTTTTCCAAATTGATAGCGTACACAAAATATTGTAATTAATTTTCGATTTTATGTCAATTATTTCTGTTGATAAACTTACGAAGGCGTGTGCGCAGCACGAAGGCGCCCTGCCCTAAATGCTGATTGCATGCTGTGCTAAACATAAATTCATTTAATGTAATTTTTATTATTACATATTGCAAATGAATTATCTTCATTATTGATGTAATTATCTCAATGAAGCGCTTTTATAAATAGGTATAAAAATACTCTTTTGGTCTTTCGGTTGGCGCCCCTTAAAACTTTAAACCTGAGGCAAGTGCCTCGCTCGCCACACCCTAGATCCGGCCCTGGTGGCATCACTTTCTAACACACTAGAAGTAATAATGTCATATGTCGTAGAATTACAGATACCTAATTATCTACTACACTGCCCTCTGTGCTAATATTAACCCAGTGGCGTTAACGTTTAAATCAAATTATTATTCCTTGGTTTCTAAGATAAGTTTATATTTTTGTATTTTGCAAAAACATAAGTGAAGAACATAAATCTTTCAGAAAAGCATTATTTAGAAAGAAACAAAATTTTCAAATGAATTACTCTTAGTTTTTAAGTTAAAATCTGTCCATAAATATTTCATGTTGCACGCCTATGCATACGACATGCAATGAAGTTATCTGCAAGTAATATTATATCAAACGGCTCACAAATGACCTTGAATAGTCAACTTTCGTGAATTATAGTTTAAAGTGTTTTTTAATACCAAAAAATAGTTTCGGCTTTACTGCTGTTCTGAACGCTGCTTGAATCGTTGCTGGAATTTTATTTATGTTTACATTTATTTAGGGTTTCATATTGTAACAAATTAATAACAATCTTAAGTTTAAACAGTATTCTAACTACAGTATTATTCACGAAAGATGACTATTCAAGGGCATTCTTTCGAAGAAAGAATACACATCACTTTACAGCAGTAGCTTAGCAACATTTTGTATTAGAAAGAGAACGATTATTTGACCTATGTCTATTTAATTTATGTGGTGGGACACATATACGTAAATAGTGGCATTACTTTCTAACACACTATAAATAATAATGACGTAAGTCGTAGATTTACAGATACCTAATTATCTACTACACTGTCCTCTGTGCTAATATTTAATTTTTAGACTTTTCCTTCTGGAGACTAATAGTTGTTCAAACATTATGAAAATTGGTATACTTATGTAAGGGGTACCCCTTTTGATTTTTTCAATTTTCCGTTTTTTGGCCATATCTCAAAAACGGTCAATGATACGCCCCTAACAATATCACCATTAAATTCTACGAGCAAAATTACATAAGTATACCAATTTTCATAATGTTTTAACAACTATTACAATCTCCAGAAGGGAAAGTCTGAAAACTGAAAAAATCGTAAGGGCCTTGGTGTTTTTTTTTGCAAGAAAAAGTTTTGGCTCCGATTTGTTTCAAATTTCGTATACGTATACTAGGGACAAAGTACTAATGGATAGCCAAATCTGAGCCCATATGGGTTGATAATAAGGATGTTATTGAAGTCTGAATTGGGTTTTTGAAAATAACTGTCTAATAATGTTTTTCTGTGTGATTACAGGATCAACAGCGGACCAAGGACCACTTGAGGACATTTCAGGATACATTATTAAATAATTAACTTCATTGTAGAATTTAGTTAGTGTAGAACATATTAAAAAAAATATTTTCTTTCAAATAAAGTTCCCCATACCTTGACCAATGAATTCCTTTTAGCTTATAATACAAATAAAATGTTTATAATTGTTGTAATTGTGATTGTTGTTTATTTATTGTGTACAGGATGTACTATTATTAATTTTATGACAATAATGTACTTGTAATTGTTGCAATAAATATTTAGTTTTATATTAAATAAATGTTTTATTTATTCTTTTTCAGATAGGTATTTGTTCAAAAGGTCATTGACCTCTAAACTTTGTTGATTTTTTAAATATATCTTATTTTTATATTTTAAATACATGCCTACATATAATTCGACACTTTAAAAAAATTTAAATTCCGAGTGCTCTTCTCCTTCCTGTTATCCGGATACAAATCAGAAAGTTTCAACAAAATTCGACAAAAGTGGCGCTACTTTCAGGTAGCATCTATGCACCATTAAAATTTTTTGGTCGTACAGAGATGCTACTTTCAGGTAGCACCTATGCACCCTAAAAAAAATTTTAATCATGCATAGATGCTACTCCTAGTATTTCAGCGGTTTACTTATTTTTGAATAATTTTTATTATTATGCTACCTAAAAGTAGCATCTATGCACCGAAAAAAAAATTATTTCGCGCATAGATGCTTCTTCTTTGAAGTATCTATGCACGCAATTTGAAGCATCCATGCACCAAAAAAAAAATTTATTTCGTGCATAGATGCTTCTTTTTTGAAGCAGCCATGCACGCAATAAAATTTTTTTCGGTGCATTGATGCTACCTTAAAGTAGCATCTATGCACGCAATAAATTTTTTTTTTTGGTGCATAGATGCTACCTAAAAGCAGCATCTATGCACGCAGTAAATTTTTTCGGTGCATAGATGCTACCTGAATGTAGCATCTATGCACGCAGTAAAAAATTTTTGGTGCATAGATGCTACCTGAAAGTAGCATCTATGCACGCAGTAATAGTATATTATACGCCAAGGTTGAGAAGATAATCATTATTGACCCAGCGCCAAGATTGTAACACGAGGGCGAAGCCCGAGTGATACAAGGCGCCTGGTCAATAATGATCTTCTCAACCGTGGTTTATATACTATTTTTTTCACTACTAGCTCCTAAATTCTATTTAACGAATTTTATATTAATAATAACATAAGAATTTTGACATTAATATTTATTAATATCTATAAAAACTAAGTAGGCAGAAATAAAATTCTTTTGTTTTTAATATTGTTTTTAATATCTGACATTTCATTTTGGTAACAATAAGTAAACATGTTTGAAGAAAGTAATACGGAAAATTGTACTCCTCCGGAAATTAAAGAAGCGGCACAAAATGTGCAGTTTGATACATTGCTGCCAGAAAAATCTAAACCGATATATATGAAAGTGTATACAAGTTTTAAAGAATGGTGTCTAACAAAAAAGGTGACTAAAATCTCAGAAAATGAAGTCTTCCTATCAACGAAGGTATCCTGTTGTGGTAATAAAATTCCAAAAACTTACTAATTCATACTTTCTTAGGCTATTTTTGTGATTGGAGTGGCTGGCGCTTGTAAAACCGATGAGCTTTGCAATATGCACATGAGAGATGTCGACGTTCGGGATGACATCATCGTCATAAATATAACGAAAAGCAAAAATGGATCCTTGTCACAATTGCACTATCAATTTCAACTATAAATAGCAAATAAATGTTACCTGTTTGGTGTTTTTACATATAAATGTAATTATAACCCTAAAAAATGTACAATGTAAGATAATTGAAATAATGTTACAATAAACACTTACCTTTTCATAGATTTAACAATAAATAAATACCTAAATTAACATTTCGCATTGTAAATATAATGTGAACGCACGAAAAATTTGATAAGAAATAAGATCGTAGAATATTAAGATTTTTAATCTGAAATTTAACTATTGCCAACTTGAAATTAGGCGGCAAATTTAAATATAATGTTTTCTTTACGTTTAATAAGTTAAATAACTTCAGAAGCTTGAATTTCTTTAAAAAGTGACAGTTCGCATAATTAACCATGGTCAATAATAATTCATTATTGACCGTTGTTAAGCGTTGCTAAGGAAGCGGTAGAGAAAAACAATTTCACAACTCAATAACAAGTCAATAATGGTATGTTTGTAGGCTAGTAGTGAAAAAAAAATTTTTTGGTGCATAGATGCTACCTGAAAGTAGCATCTATACACACAGTGAAATTTTTTTCAGTGATATTTGTATATAGGTTGTTCCAATAGTTACAGGCTGTTAAATGTACACTTATTTTTTAATAATTGTTATTAAAAACGATGAATTTTTGTCTAGCTCATTTTCTCTAATTTTGTCTGTAGCTTCTAAACGGTTAAAGCTAGCAACGTGTACGTTATAAATTTGGAATCTAAACTATTATTCACGAAAGATGACTATTCAAGGTCATTTGTGAGCCGTCTGATATAATATTACTTGCAGATAACTTCATTGCATTTCATATGCATAGGCGTGCAACATGAAATAGTTATGGACACATTTTAACTGAAAAAATAAGAGTAATTTATTTGAAAATTATGTTTCTTTCTAAATAATACCTTTCTGAAAGATTTATGTTCTTCACTTATGTTTTTGCAAAATACAAAAACATAGATTTAACTTATAAACCAAAGAATAATAATTTGATTTAAACGTCAACGCCACTGGGTAAATATTAGCACAGAGGGCACTGTAGTAGATAATTAGGTATCTGTAATTCTACGACATACGTCATTATTATTTATAGTGTGTTAGAAAGTAAAGCCACTATTAACGTATATCTGTCACACCACATAAATTAAATAGACATAGGTCAAATAATCTTTCTCTTTCTAATACAAAATGTTGCTAAGCTATTTCTGTAAAGTGATGTGTATTATTTCTTCGAACAAATCACCTTGAATAGTCATCTTTCGTGAATAATAGTGTACATGAAATTCTCTATAATATACATCAGCAGTGATATTTGTATATAGGTTGTTCCAATAGTTACAGGCTGTTAAATGTACACTTATTTTTGAATAATTTTTATTATAAACGATGTATTTTTGTCTAGCTCATTGTCTCTATTTTTGCCTGTAGCATCTAAACGATTAAAGCTAGCAACGTGTTCGTTAGAAATACTAAATAAAAAACAAATCAAGTTTATTCTTATTCAAAATTTAGCAAAAAAGTCATTAAAAATGTAGAAGTAAAGTTACACACTTAGTTAAACGAATTAATATTTAAAGTTAAATTTTGGCAAGTTGTAACGTAACAAAATTAAGCTTTCTGCTCTTTCCGGAGTTAGATGATTTCTTGTGCTTTCATAAACATTTCCAGCTGAAGAAAATAGCTGTTCACTAGCAACACTATTTGGCGGTGGTGCTAATTATATTATTGCAACTTCGTACATCAATGGAAAATAGTATATTGTGTTATTAGGAGTAAAAGTGATACTTTGTGTGGCGAGCATGGAAGTTTGCACGACGAGCGAAGCGAGTCGGACAATTGCATGCGAGGCACACAGACACTTTTATTCCGAATGACACATTACATTTTTTTTTCAAATGCACTACTTTTCTTTTTATTCGCTAATTCTATGTAGTTTCTATGGATATTTATTTATTTTATTTCTACGCCGCCGGCGTAAAAATTAGCTATTTCTACTCCGGCGGCATAGAAATTAGCTATTTCTACTCCGGCGGCATAGAAATTAGCTATTTCTACTCCGCCGGCGTAGAAATTTCCAACGGCGTAGAAATAAAGCTTCTACCTTGCGAATTAAGTCACAAAAATGCCATTTCTACGACGTTTGAAAAAAATGTCTTTTTTTGCATTTGCTCTGCATTTTTTTGTGATTTATTTATGGTTAATGCGTGTAACGGTAATAGTATATCATTATAAATCACTTTTACCTCATTTATACAGCAAAAAATTTACGACAAAATTTTATGGCCGATATATCGGTATCGGCCGATATCGGATATGAGTATATCGGTACCGGCCGATATCGGTATCGGCTACAAAAAATCATATTGGTCGATCCCTAGTTACAATAGCATTACAACCTGATTCCGTTGTTTGAAACTTGTGGATCAAAAAATAATTGATTAAATTTCATATTATTTTAATAAAAACAATCAGTAATAATATAACAAGAGAGGTCGATAAATTAGAAAATAAATTGACAGATTTTTCTCAAACTGTCAACAAGTTTTCGAAGTCTGTCAAATTATTTTCAATTTATTCTCACTCTCTTGTTAAATTATTACTGATTGTTTTCATTGGCAACTGAAATGTCCTATACAGGCGCTGCGTTCATTTAAAATGGCCGACTTAGTTGGTAATATTCTGAGGTGTGATTGGTTGCCATTACCAATTCGAAGGGTTCGCAAGTTTGTCGCTTGGTGGCTACGGGTTAATTTCAGTCGCGAATTAAAATAAGCATGAAAAACAGATATAGTAAAAATGAATAAGCAGAAGACTCACGTCATCGACCTGAAAAAAACCTTATAAAATGAAATATAACATAGATATTATTGGGTGTTATTTATTTTTTAAAAAAGAAGGAATAAAAATACTAGTTTTAAGAAACGTAATATTAATGAAATTTACCTTCATATCAAAAGTCAATCCTTATTCCTTTTAGGAAATATAAAATTATTTGAAATAATTGTAGTTAATTTTCATATCATAACGGTAGCACTACTGACAATGTCCATGTTTATATTGAATTTAAAATCGATCAAATATCGATCCTGTCCCTGTCACTTGATTGACAGGTGATTGTCAACTCATCTCATCCAGGCACAAGTGACTTGAATTAATATAAATGATTGCAAATACAAAATAGTTATGTATTATTGTTTTGTTAAAAATATATTGAACTATTGAACTGTCAATAAAATATATAAATAAAATAAATCGTTCTAGTTTCTTCTTAGTATTTTGTGAGTTGTGTCTTACGCTACAGAATTACTACAGTGCCCAATTACCGGATAAGCTGACTATAGGCTGCAGCCTAGGGCGCACAGATTTTGGGGGCGCACAATTTTCTCGTCTTGTAGTTTTTGGGGTGGTTTGATTTGGTTAGAGCTAAGACGATCTAAACCAGGCCCTGAATATTATTGGTTTGTCTTAATAAATATTACACAATAATTCATCTGCAATCATGCCAAAAGCTTTAACAAAGCAATCGCAGAAGCAAATAACAAATGTCGTGAACTATTTCGAACGGGAACTTGCCAATGGGGGCCTTTGATTCCGTTAAAAGCCGTTCGAGGGGTAATTTTTTTCAAACATTTATTTTCTTATCAAACTTTAATTGAATCATGTATTTTTAGAGAGCAGCAGATGCCCTACAAATAAGCAGATCTGCTGTGTGCAAGATTTCGGGAAAAGATAGAAGAGGAGAACCTCTAACAGCACCAAAAAAGCCCAAACAACGCATAAGACCGGTTACTGAAATTGATAGTTTTACAGAAACTGCAATTCGAAATGTTATTTACGAGATATACGCAAAAAGTAAGTTTATTATTACAAATATGTATACTGAATACTTCGTTTTGCAAGAATAAAAATGTCATCAACTATTACGGATTTCTAGAATCACACGTAACTTGCAAATCCTTGCTCGATATTAACGCAGAAGAAACTGTTGGAATTAAACTTCAAAAACTATAATAAACAGAATAGAGACGAGATCTCTAAAATGGTTCGGTCACTTAATGAGGATGGAGGAAAATAGCTGGCCAAAGCGTATATTTCAGTGGATACCACCAGGGAAGAAGAAGAGAGGACGACCAATCTTGGAGAGGAGTGATGAGACAGTGGAACCTGAAAGAAGATCTAGCGTATGACCGGGAAACTTGGCGTCGGGAATTGGGAAGGCAGCATCTAGCAATATAAAATGTATTGTATTGATTATGGTGAAATATTTTGAGTACATATACATATATGTACTTTAAATTGTACATAATTAAATCCAAATATATGTAATAAATAAATAAATATAAATATATAAAAGAAAATGATTATTTTCAAAAATAGTATAGTTTTGTTATTAATTATTTTAATTACTTACATGCATGTATTGTATACAGTAAGTTAGGCAACACGCATTACATTTTCTAGAATAAATTAGTACCCCATGTATACGTAGTAATAAGTGACGTCCTTATCTAGTAATATTTATTCATGACGTGAGTCTTCTGCTTGTTCATTTTCACTATACATAAGTTCATTTACAATGCATTGACAACACGTGATTTGTGCATCAGGGAAACAGAAGACCAAGGTGCTATACGGGGCAGATCTGCAGATGTCAAGAAGCGATGTGCTGTATTCTGGAAGCCGTGGACATGCAGAAAACGTGACCTGGAGGCTGGAGGACCCATCCATCATCCAAGGTTAGTTGGTTTTTATTGGAATTTTCTTGAGATTTGGTCTAATAAGGTCTTATATTGGTTATTTATTTGTATTCTTTCTGTGAAAATTTATAAATATTAATTAACAATGCCACTAACAATAAAAAATATCTACGCTTCAGTGTTCAAATATTCAGTATGTACTAAAAATTAAACCACTCTGTATACAGAGTGTTGACGCTAAGGTGCGAACATAGGGATTTAACAAGGGATTTTAGTTATTTGTAATTTCCTGCTCTCCTGTTCATTTTACAGGAAAAACTGTACAGGTGTCTCATTTTCGGTGTTTTTTTAAGGTATCACAGGTAATATTAATGATAGAGCGAAACCGTTTGCACATTGCAGGGTCAACTTCTCCGGAAATGTTTAATAGTCACAACAGGAATTTTCGATCTTCTTTTGTTTCTGAGCTACAGGCAAAAACTCGTTTTTCGCTCATCTCGAAAATATATCATATCTTATTTGAGAAAAAATGTTTTTACCAAAATTTGCCGTTTTTTAAATAAAATAAAATGGCGTAATTAGATTTTTTGAAAACTTAATAATTCTCGAGATATAACACAAACTTATGATTTTTTAAATGGGAACCTATGTTGAAAATAGTCTCGCCTTTTTACTTATTTTATAAGATTTTCAATGATATATAACAAGTCTTCATTCTTTTGTTTTAAGCATTAATAAAAGACGAATTTTTAATTTATTGAGGTAAAAATATTGGAAATTATTAAGAAATAATTGAAAAAATTTATTACAAATTATCATTTGTTTATTTTGATTCAATATCTATTAATTTTGTTCTCAAAATTATTCTTAACCAATTATTTTCGGGTTAGTTAAATTACTATTTATCGACGTTACAGTTGGCTTTGACACAATCCGATCAAAATGGTTTATTATGCTTTTGAAGTAAATAAATTGAAAAAATGATTAAAACTGAAACAAATACTATTAGAAATATGCAAATGATGATCTGGAATAGATTTTTTCATTTGTTTCTTAATAATTTCCAATATTTTCACCCCAATAAATTAATAATTCGTCTTTTATTAATGTTTAAAACAATAGAATTTAGAGTTGTTATATATCATTGAAAAGCTTATAAAATAAGCAAAAAAATAAGACTATTTTCAACATAGTTTCCCATTTATAAAATCATAAGTTTGTGTTATATCTCGAGAATTATTAAGTTTTCAAAAAATCTAATTACTATTATTCTATTTAAAAAACGGTAAATTTTTTGTGAAAATTATTATTATACTGCATTCAACATTTTCATAGTATGCAATATTTTTTTTTTTACTAAAAATCATCCCCTTAGGAAGACACATGGGGTATCGAAACCGGTCGGGTTGATAAATAAAAGTTGACTGAAGTCCAGAAATATATTTTCTTCTCATTAAATATATAATATTTATTAATACATAGCTTTGTTTATAATAAATACTTAAAATCTAACTTTACACTGGCCGCATCTAAATACTTAATAATTATAAATACAATTTTTACTAAAACTACCTACTGTACGACTAATGTGACGGGTTTAAATTAAACAGAACATAAAAGATTGTTTTATTGTGTACATACATATTAAACGGGTCTTTATGAAGAGGAAGCCATGGTCTGCGTCACCAATCGGCACTGCAATCTCGATGATAGTGACAGGGCGGTAGGGATTTCTTTCAACTTAAAATTAAACTCTTTATTTAATAAATTGTATAAATATAGGGAGAAACAGCCGTCAAATGCCAAATCCACGCTCCCCATTTATACCATTTATTAAATAAATACAGTTTTGTGTACAATAATATTTTATAATCTAAATTATATTATTGTAGAAACTATCAAATTGAGTTGGTGACGTGCCTATCTTACGTTAATATTTGGTTTAAAGAATAACAAATATAAAAATGTGAAGCTACATTAATTTTTCTCTCACTCTAAAAAAAGTATAAACAACCCTTGCCTATCTTATATCTAAGCTATCTTATGTCTACGCAAGCTATCTTATATCTAGGCTATGGTAAGCTAAAGGCGAAGTGAGAGAGAGATATACGAGCTAAGGCAAAAAGTGAGAACGCCAGAGTGGTTCTCATGAGTGTCGTCTGGACAACCCGCGGTGAACGTGTACAACGTATGCAAATGCCGACGCACGATATTATAATGAATCGCCAAGGAATGCACTTCACTTTTATATTTAATGAAAACGCGTGTTTCCTCAACGGTACGATGAGCCAAAGTTTAATTAAGATCTGTAAATACATTTAAAATAACTTAAAACTAACTTATAATCTACTGTATTAATAGTCTTCTTGATGTCCGGTTCCTGAAAAATATATGCTAATCATATGGTTCCAGATATTAATTTTATTGATAAATAGCCGATATATCAATTTTAAATTGTTTGAATATTATACAGACATCCATGAAAGTTATATTTCTTACTCAAAATCGAATTTGGGTGCAAGATAATATTTAGACATATATTACAGTCACATTCCTTTGACTATAAGTTCTCATGATAAGAACATATTTTATAAAAAAATAAAGTTTCTTACTATACTTCGTTTCACGCAAGAAAATGGTGTTAGGTAGATAGTGTAGTTTGCAGCGCCCGCCATCGCCGCTGCTGTCGCCGCAGCTGTCGCAGTCGCACCGCACCGATGAGCGAGTGTCTATTTTTAGCGATGACGTAATAGCCACGGAGGGGCGTGTGTTGTCAACAGACTTGTCCGAACCTGCTTAATTACTCGGGTGATGCAATCCATTGTGTTTGAGTTTTTATCTGGAATAGTTTTCTAGAAATTTCTCGAATACAAATGCAAGATATATAAGCACTGTTAGCATAGGCATTGGACAGTCTGATATAAAAAGCGTTGCGTGTTAAACAGTTGGTGATATAAACAGGTAGTCGACAAGTGGTAAACATAAATAAATATAGTTGTATAAATAAATAAGTGAGCTATATATTGTTTAAATAAATAATCTTAGTGTTTAAGTGTCTTATAATATTCTTAGTCTTAATTAGTGTTTAATATTTGTTTAGTCGTAGTGTTTGTTATATTTATCTATTTATCGTTATAATAAACTTTTATTTTAATTAATAATAATTGTCTAATATTTATATTTCACCGAAATAAATAAAAACGTTACAATAGGTTCAGTTTGGTCTTTTTTTTTGATTGGGGAATATCCCGATATTATCCAATCAAACAACCAGCCATTTTAGTGTCAATTTACGGGAATTTGTTAATAAAAATTAAATTATTTGTTGGGGTAGGTGTGGGAGTATGGTACATATGCGTATCAACACAGTTTTATTCTGGTACCTAGATGTACCATCAGGTACTAAATAAAGTAATAAGAATTTCAAACATATTCGTTAGATCACATATTTATCCAAAATAAAATGAACGCACTACGTAATAAGTTTTTGACGCATTTCGTGGTGTCTCGGGCGGAGAAAAATAAGTATTTGAGGCCTGGATCATAAATTAAACACGAGATATCGAATCTTTAGTAACTCTTGATTTGGTCGACTCGAATGAGTTATATCTGAATTGCCATTAACACTGAAGAGAAGATTTCTGGTTCTGATAATTCTTCAATAAGACCTTCCAACTGCTTTTCAGTCAACGTTCGTCGGCTCATATTAGTGCTAACATAAAGATAAAATTTCAAACCTGGTGGTACACATGTGTACCGGTAAAAATACCGTCTGGTACATACGAGTACGTACCGCGGACACATATTTAGTCAGACACAGATCTAAAAACCAAAATTCCGCTATGGCATGGTATTAGTGATTGAAAGTTGACGTTTAAATTATTTTATAGATGTGGTTTCTTTTGAAACCCTAGAGAAGAATAGAATTGTACGAAATATTCAGGTATGAATTTTTTGCATTATCCCATTTAAGTACTGGACTAGGAAAGCACAGAAATACATTACTATGTCTGGCTGAAAATAGATGGCCGACTATGGTAAATGAATATAAAAACAAGGGTGCGTTTAAAATATTTTAAATAGTTTTCGTTTATGTTCATTATAACAAAATATTTTGATCTTTATTTAGTTTGGCAATTCTATGAAATAGGATTATTTTTAATTTCCTGTAACAGTAATTCCGACTCGAGGGTTGCTTACACCTGAAACGAACGAACTAGAATTTGCGGTATAATTTTTTTTAAATACATCCCTCAATCCTGTTGCTAAAGTAATTTTAAATGCCTCCTGGTATTGAGTACAATTCTAATCTTCTGTAACGGAATACATAAGGGGCAGTTTCCTTTCAAATCAAATATAGGTAAATATTTTCAAAAGAAACCACATCTATTAAATAATCTAAACGTCAACTTTCATTCGCTAGTTATGCTATTCAATTTTCGCTTTTATAAAATGTATAATTTAGCTGTTTTGCAATATAGGAGGTACATATGTGTACCATTCGGGACGAAAGGGTTAAGTCGGCTTTTACATATTTGTAAAAGGCAATCTGCTTATGCGTGCGATCTCTAGAGTTTGATAAATTAGGCCATTTTTGGCAATTTTTAATTTTTTTAATATTTCGAAATATTTTGTTAAAGTCATTAGGAGACGACAATTAAATTTTTAAAGGCCGAGAGCGAGAGGATGTTGGGTCATAAAGTCCAAGCCTGTAAGAATTAGTAATTGAACATTCTACCCCTAATTCAAAAATGATGTCTTTTGTTAAAATGTTATAAATATTAGTTTGCTGTTCTTTTGTGAATACTTCATTAGCACTGATATACCTAAATGTAACTCCATAGTTAAAGCACAAATATATTTACCATAAGTATCAGAGTGGTTGTAGCATCTCATCAGAGTCACCCCCATAAGATAATGACGTAAGTCGAATCATCTGCAGCTTCCCACGATGTGTAACAGTCAATATAGGGTGACCTGGAAACAACAGATGTGTTAGATAATAGGAAAAAGAATTTAAATTAGAACTTGATAGCTTCTATTTTATTTTATTTAAGAGCTATTACTCATTAAGCCAGAAACAAAGTATTCAACATTTACTAAATCGATCAGACTAGTTATAATAAAATTTATCAAAGAGCCAAGGGGAAAAAAGATGAATGTCACAAAATCTGTTTTTACCTCATTACCTCTCGCTAAAAGAGGTATTGAATTTATGCTAAAAATCGCATATCCAGATTTTAGTGAATAAGCACGTTTTAAGGTCCCTAGAAACCGATTATAACATTTTTACGATGATGTCCGTGTATGTGTGTGTGGATGTTGGATCCACGATTTCTCAAATACTATAAGACTTAAGACATTTTTAACTACGGATTCCTCAATCTAACAATAATGGGAAGAGTTGATTAAGTTTTGGTAACAATTGGACATCCGGAAGTAGTAGTTACAAGAAAAAAATCATTTAAATATTATTAATCGAAAATTTATGTAAAAACTTATATTAAAGAACGTTAAATTCTTTATTCGGTAAATATAAATTCATTATTATATCTTCTTTAGATTTAGAGATAAAGAAATGCATATAAAATAATTTGATGTAAAAATCTCAGATCAAACTACTTCAAGGCAAGAAATTCAAATGTTTGTAATTGACACATAAATGTCACTGTCAAAAATATTTGTATGCCACTGTCAAAAATATTTGTACATCATTATGAAGATTAAATATGAAGATGAAAATAAAAAAAAGTCAACAACGCAAAAGAATATACGTAAAAAAGAATATAAAAGGAATTTGCGAAAAAATGACGAATATAAAGAAAAAGAAAATGAAAGTAGAAAAAGAAAATTTCAGGATATTGAATAAAGAAAATGTATGTATTGTACATAATTTATATTAAAATATCCCATAGATTTTGCAAATATATGTGAGAATTATTTTGTTTTATCCGTACAGCCAGGTAAAATATTTGGCGAGAGGTTATGTGCTGGCCACATAAGATTTTTTTCAATACTTGAATTTTAAAGTTTGAAACCCTATTTCTGAAGTAAGATACTGAATTCCATAACGCATAATGGACATTATTATACCCACATATTCGTCGAGTTTCAACTTATGTGGGACCTAATATAATGTTACTAGTCTGACTACCGAATGTACTAAGCAAAAATGCTTGGATCGTCATCCTTTTTAAACCCTGTATCTTAGGACTGTTATGGGGTTATCACACGTACGCACGTATCTGCAACCTGTCACACATTTTCTGCAACTTCAAGCGTTTCGTGCAACTTTTGACGTGTGAGGCTTGATTTACATTAGCGGTACAATGACGGTATGATGACGGTACAATGTCGGTACAGTGACGGTATATCAGTTACACGAAGGATTTACATTAGACGGTACCACGACGGTACGAACATAATAAAATACCATGACAATATAGTTTTGTATTATGACAGTTTGTGGCGCACTTTTGTCAAAAAAGAAGAAGAAAATGAAGAAAATCCAGAAAATTTTACATAACGATACTACTTTTTTGTATATTCTGTAATAATCTGTAGTGTATATTTCACGTTTTTGTTATAAGCAGAGAACTTTTGTTCAATAAATGTATATGTCTAATCATTTCTCATTTCTAACTTATTTTGACTACATTTTGGTTTCACTAAAAGACAAATATGAAAAAGTCAAAAACATGTCAAATGTCAATCACCTACTAGCATATGTTTACTTTCACTCGGCTGATTTTGGCATGAACGTCAACTTGAAGTGCACGTACACACGTACTCTTCAACCGCAAGCTTCCCCCCCCCCCCTTGCATGGAAATACTACGCTGTTACTATGATATACAATATTTTTTCAATAAAAACAAAACTATACTGTACCGTGGTCGTATCGCTAATGTAAATCAGTAAATATCACTGGGCCGTAGTAAAGGGGCTTAGGGAGTAAAAATCCTCAAACTATTTGACATTTGTTTGTAAACAGCTGGTAAACAGTACGAAATATTTAAAAATGGCTGGAAGAGCTGGAGTTGAAATAAAATCAGACGAATTTTTTCAAACTCTAATTGATCTCGTAAGAAAAGAAGAAGCTCTGTGGAATACGAGACATCCATATTTTAAATAACGTAGTAGCAGCTAATAATTTGTTGTTCATTTCTGATATTGTTCGTCTAAATACAAATAAATGATTCAAACTTTAAAAAATAACAACAGGAATTAAATATCATGTGTACCAACGTCGAGACTAAAAAATTCTATATTTCTTGCAACTTTGCGTACGTCTGATAACGTAGGTTGCAAGTTGCAGCAACTGTTGTCAAAACAGTTGCAGATACGTGCATACATCTGATACCCCCTTCACCGTTTTTGCCTTCTGTAAATATACCATTTGAAAGTTCCACCTTTAACCGTTTCATTAATAATTAATAGGACCAATAATTTCATTTTGCTAGAAAATGGATATTCATCCTTTTCCCCCCTGGTTCTTCATATTATATTTGTGAAAATTTTCAGAACATCTATAGTTTAGATTACGATGATGTAAGGTTACATCCAGTAATAAGTAGTATGCCGGGATGATATATTTATTTATTATGTAACATAAATTAAATTGACACATGTCAAACAACCTTTCTCTTTCTATTACGAAATGTTGCTAAGCTACAAATGCTATACTGGGTGTAAATGAAATAAGTGCATTAAATTTAACCAGTAATATAACTCATCGAGAGCAACAATATTTCTTAATAACTTTTTCTCGAAATCACATATTTTTTTTAGCATTTTTACCACCCCGTAAATTGACGAGTCGTCACAAATATTTTTGTGATAATTGAAATGCAGTAGCAATAGCTATGAAAAATTTTGTTTTAGCAATTGACAGTCCTGTCAATTGTTGCAATTAAATTTTGACATTACTAATAAACTTGTTTGTAAGGTAAAATTCTGTCAAAATGCGAGTACACAGACATTGTAATTACTTACCTACGGTTTATTTATTTATTTTTTTACTCGTATATGTACTACATTTTACTTGACATCACGGTTGACATAAAGACAGTGTCATGGAGTTGCCAACGTATTTACACGGAGCGTTTCCAAAACATTCTGTTCTTAATATTCGCACATTTTTTAATCTTGTACATCTTTATCACATCACAATACGGAGTGTCACATATGACAATTTTAAAAAAAGCAACAGTTAATACCATAACATGTGCAAAAAGTTCTGTTTTCAGCACATAACAGACTTCAATTTTGGAAATGGCTCATAATATTCATTAATGAGTCTGAATTTACTTGGGAAGGTGTATTTATTATACACAATACACATCTCGACAGACGAAAATGCTGTAAAAATTTTCATTAAAAATGTTTTGGGCGGGAACAATAAATGAACTACTAATTATTGGTACTCATGTACCTAACAACTATGCTTTTGCTCATCCTCGTCCCTCCTTGTCTTCCTCTATTCACACTATTCACAGGTCATTAAAAGCCTGTTTTAATACACAACATTATAATTTTTTTATCCAAAATTTAAATTTATTTATTTTAAAAATTGTATTATTACGTATTAATTAATAATAATGTTATTTTCCTTGATTCGTTTATTAATTAATGTGACTGTAAGTGTAACCGATAACCGACAATTTTTGAGCTGTTTGTATCTCACTTGAATACAGCAGCAGCCATTTGTTCTCCATGAACGGGTAACGAAATATGCAGCAAATCTTTAAAGAATTTTAACTCAAAGTCTAAAAGACTTAGAAAAAAAGTTATTAAGAAATATTGTTGCTCTCGTCGAGTTACATTACTGGTTAAATTTAATGCACTTATTTCATATACACCCTGTATAAAGTGCTGTGTTCTTTCTTCGAACAAGTGACCTTGAATAGTCATCTTTCGCGGCTCCAACTACCTACTTTAGCTGGGATAGCGGAAGGTAAGGTCCAAATATAAAATGAATGTATTTAAAATAAATATTTTCTTTATGATTCGCTTTTTAGCGGTTGAAAAATGGATTACATGAAATTAAATTCCAATTAAAAATGTTATACTAGTCACCCTTGTATTAATACAAAGTAAACGAGTGCGGGGTTAGATGATTGGGTCCATCCCCTTTATCAAAACATTGAAGTGCATTCGTCTCACTGTACTCGAGTATTTACCAACCTATTTCAATTTTAAATCTCGTTTTAAATTTTTGATTTACATAATCCACCCTTAAACATCTCAAAATACTCGTAATTGTCCTTAACTTTTAAGGGTAAGATCTGTTAAGAGACATTTCGAAGAAGATTTGAATTCAGAAAGTAAAGCTGTTACTGTTCATGAGCAAAGGTCGAATTGTTATAATGGGGTCCTCCACACTAGTAACAAATTATAACATGGGTCATTTTTATTAAATCTAGACCTTAAAATGTATGTTAAAGACTTTCTAAAATTCTAAATTTGAAAAAATAGTTATAAGTTATAAGTTATTACTCATTGATTTATTTTGAAAATTATTGATTTAAAAAGATGTTTTCCGACGACCGCTACGAAAAGTACATAAATTCACACGCTAATCTATTACTGAAAGTTGGTCATTGCACATCACTAGCAATGCTGTGTAATATGAAAGCTCGTTAGCCAATCAGATGCGTCCGCAACTGTGTGATACGATTTTATCACACGCTGCGATAACTAAGTGAACTAACTTAAAAATTTGTATTTAAAAGTTTGACAGTTGCAGGTAATTTGCTGAATTTACACGGATTAAGAAGGTTGGACCCTGATTTATCAGATTTTAACATAATTTTTGGTGAATTCTGATAGCAATGATGTTATTTAAATTTTATATTGTTTTTTGTTTTACTTTGGAATAAATTATACTATTACTAATAATGGGCTTATTATTTTTGTTCTAATACGCCTTATTTTTTAAAAAAATAAAATATGAACATCAATGAAAATTTGATAATTTTGGTAACAGTGCATGCCATAATTTGTTATTGTTGTTTGTTATTACTGTTTTATTAGCCCCTTCTTGATCACTTTTTGAATTTAACATTTTTCTGTCATTAGTTCGCCCAAAAAACCGCTGGTTGTTTTAAAGAAAACAGCCCGTATATATGTATATTCAGTTATGTCAATTCAACAAATTATGGTCGTCGGAAAAGTATCGTGTACAACACGTGCTGAAAGGGTATTTCACACTCGTGTGATTAAACCACTCGCCTTCGGCTCGTGTCTCAAACTTCACACTCATGTGAAATATCCAACTTTCAGCACTAGTTATACAATATACTATTGTGAATAAAATAGTGTACATACCTCGGTGGGAGTTTCATAACAGCCTCGCGCCGTATCTCACCTCGAGGCTTCGCTTCTCAGCAATATACTCGGCTGTAATAAAACATATCCTACCTCGCCACCTCGGATGTAATATACTATTATTAGCGAAGTCCACTGTTTGAGAATAAAATCATGAATCATGTCTATAGCAAACTGACAAATAATTTTGAAAAATTGATAATTGGTTTATTTTTAATTAAAATATAAGTATTTGGCGTCACTGGAAATTTAGAATTCAGGACCTTTTCACTTTGAACTTTTCTCACCCAAAAATTAGTAATAAAGAAAACAGTTATTTTCCCTATTTTTTGCAGACTTTTTTATAATTACAGGCAAAATATTTTGACTTTTATACCTGTTCTAATATTGGAACTTGGTTTTTGCCAGAAATAGTATATTCAAAGACAAGTATTATAATGATCCTTAATGTAATAAGAGTATAGTTTGCGTAATCGAGCCGTAGGCGCGTTACGCAAAGTACGAGTGTTACAAATAGATTGTAAAACATGTTTCCCTACTTCGCATTAATTTACTTTTATTTCAAAATTATCATTCAAGAACAACATCAAAAAATATTAAAATATCAAGGTTGGTAACATTGACAGTTTCAATAGACATTTGAAATTTAGTTTACCGCCGGTTTCACGATATTAAGCCTATGTTTACATGTACAAAAGTAGGCTGGTAATTAGGTAACAACTGAATCTGTACGGTAAAATATTATTACCGAACTGACATGTCAACAACCGTCTACAAATTGAAAATAAAGTGAAATGAAAGTATAATGCTCTTGATTAATACATACAGATGTGTTAGTGTATCGTTCTTAACACGGTTTATTTTATTCTACAATAATAAACGAAGAATAAAGCACATAATTTGAATATTTGTCACATTGGCAAATGTCAAAATAATTGCACTCTTTATCATAGCGTCCTGAACGTAGCATTAATGCGAGAATTTCAAAAAACTATATTTATTAATAATGTCTTTATTTTCTGAAACTGATAAACTATTGAACAAACCACGGATATTATGTCTTAAAATCCTCGTTCTACGAGCTCGGATTTCAAACCGACATCTGCGGCAGTTATGATTTTCATAACAATCTTAGGTATGTTAAATACCTTGAATTTTAAAAGGGTGCTTAACTGTTTGATCAAAATATTTTACTATAAAAAATCTAATTTCAGTAATTTTTCATGAGTAATGACAGGTAGTGACAACTAAAATGAAAGATATTTATTTGACACTGTACTAAGTTACCAACTTTACATTTTAAAAAATCTCCAAAAATATTTATACAAAATTGTTTATTGTATGTGTTTTTGATAAAAACAGTTGTACAATAGTATATTAAAGAACGTGTTTTATAAGACATGTTTTTTTCGCACGCGTCAAAATTTAGAAAACGAGCGTTAGCGAGCTTTCTAATTGACAAGTGCGAAAGAAAGTCTTATAAAATGAGTTCTTTATACTATTTTTTATATTTTGCGCCTTCTACAATTAACATTTACTTACTCAATTTGTGATTATATTTGTAACCATTTGTACATTTTCATGTAAATAATTCCCTAAATAAAAAAAAAATAATAATTTCGACATTATATTATTAAAATGAATTGTCAATTAACTAAAAATAAATTAGGTAAAAATGAGTTAAAGAAACGTCATCTAGTACCAACCGTCTAAAACAAAAAATTGCGTATCGAAATGAAGGCAAAATATAAAAAAATAATTTTGTGTACGCGAAATAGAAAAAATATAGGTAATACAAAACAATCCTTATTTTTGTAGGATTTACAGCAATAGCACTACAAACTATTCCAATGTAAATAGGGGCAAATTCCTTTTTTTCTATATCTTCCCAGCTAATCTTGTAATCTTTCGCCAACGATTTCCTTTCCAGCCACGTGTGTAAAGCAAGCAACAAGGCGTCGGTATCGAAGCATCGGGACGCCTATAGCGTTCATGACACGTGGCGCTACTCTAACGTACACGTGTGGACGATTACCTCCGCATAACATAGGGGATTATCTCACATTGTCACTATTACCTCTTTCAATTTGTACCAATTTTCAAAGCAGGATATTAGTTTTGTTTTTATTAGGATAATACTGGATAGACACCAAAAAAATCTGATGTGGCCAGCACATTACCTTTCGTCAGTTTTATGTATTTTGAACAAATTCAACACAGAAAGTTTCTTACAAAAGATTCCATATTTCCACTACATTACCTTAAGTCATTTCTATGTATTTTGTACAAATTCCATGCAGTAAGTTTCTATATTTCCAGTAAAATTATGACACAATTGTTCTTGACACTGACATCTATCAATCAGAATTTTCTTAATATAGGAGATGTTTCTACGGTTATAGCTCAGTCGGCTGCTTTTTGAAATTAATTTTTTTATAATTACCTCCCGTCATACGGTTGGTAGTAAGGTGGGTAATGTTATCGGTCCAAAATTCGATGGTGAGTTTTCAGTAAATAAGCACGAATTAGGGTCCCCACAACACGTTTTTAATATTTTTACGATGATTATATATATTTTTTCGTTTTTAAAAGCAAATAATTGTTTTTTACTATTTTAAAAATAAACTTTTTGTTTCAAGTCACCAGTAGTATTCAGAAAATGAAATTATATTGGGTTTTTATGCAGTATTTCAAGTATCCCAAATCGAAGGGTGACTTGAAACAGACCATTTTTATAACCTCTCGCTAAGAGAGGTATTGAATTCATGCTAAAAATCGCATATCCAGATTTCAGTGAACAAGCACGTTTCAAGGTCTCTAGAATCCGATTATAACACTTTTAAGATGATGTGTGTGTGTGTGTGTGTGTGTGTGTGTGTGTGTGTGTGTGTGTGTGTGTGTGTGTGTGTGTGTGTGTGTGTGTGTGTGTGTGTGTGTGTGTGTGTGTGTGTGTGTGTGTGTGTGTGTGTGTGTGTGTGTGTGTGTGTGTGTGTGTGTGTGTGTGTGCGCGCGCGCGTTTTTGTGTGCGTGTGTGTGCGTGTGCGTGCGCGCGTGTGTGTGTGTATTTGTGTGTTTGTAAGTGCGCGCGCCCGTGCGTGTGTGTGCGTGCGTGTGTACGTGCGCGTGCGTGTTTGTGTGGGTGTGTGTATGTGTGTGTATGGATGTGTGTGTGTGTGTGTTTGTGTGTGTGTGGGTGGATGTGTGTGTGGATGGATGTGTGTGTATGTGTGTGTAGGTGTGTGTGTATGGATGTGTGGATGTGTGTGTGTATGTGTGTTTGTCTCTGCGTGTGTATGTTGGATCCACGATTTCTCAAATACTATAAGACATAAGATATTTTTAACTACGGATTCCTCAATCTAACAATAATGGGAAGAGTTGAGAGTTGATTAAGTTTTGGTAACAATTGGACAACCGGAAGCAGTAGAAACAAATCATCTAAATATTATTTATCAAAGAACGCTAAATTCTTTATTCGATAAATATAAATTCATTATTATATCTTCTATAGATTTAGAGATAAAGAAATGCATATAAAATAATTTGATGTAAAAAATCTCATATCCAACTACTTCAAGGCAAGAAATTCAAATGTTTGTAATTGATACATAAATGTCACTGTCAAAAATATTTGCATGTCACTGTCAAAAAAATATTTGTACATCATTATGAAAATGAAAAGAAGTCAACAATGCAAAAGAATATACGTAAAAAAGAATATAAAAGGAATTTGCGAAAAAATGACGAATATAAAGAAAAAGAAAAAAAAATATCTAGCGAGAGGTTATGTGCTGGCCACATCAGATTTTTTTTAAAAATTATAATTGGCCTGGGCCTTTTATTAATTATGCCATACTGTTGCCTGGGTACATTCGCATATTTCTATAATTTTTATCTTGAAATTGTTGAAGTAGGTCATTAAACTAAGAAGTTGTAGTCAAGTCACTCAATTCCACGGTACTAGGAAGTCATGTGGTGTCCACATCAGATTTTTTTATTGTAGTTTTTCTTGGAAGACTTTTTTTGTAGACTTTGATTAGTTTTCTATTTGTTTTTCTCAAAAGTTCAAAGTTTGGAGTTATGGTCTTCCACTCACCGATTCAATTACGACAGAAGGTAAACAGGTTGCCGATATATGCTATAAGTAATGTAAAGTTTCGAATTCAATAAAATAGAGAGATATGTTTCATTTTTTTTTATTTTCTTCCACAACATGTGCTTATTCGCTGAAAAGACAATATGGGAAAGAAATACAATGCACGTCAGGGCAAAAAATTGTTTCTTCAGCAGGTATGTTTATTCTAATTTCCGTCTCGGTTTAAAAAATGAAGCCAAGGGCTAATATCTTTCCATCAGGACTTGTGACACACCTTGCAATAACAAAGCAATGCCTCAGGCCCCAGGGCACTGAAACGTGCAATCGCTGCAACCACTGTGCAAAAATCACAATTCCCAAGGTGGAATTCATATAGGAACGAATCAGAGGGAGTACTAATAGTTTTTTTAAACGATATGTAAAAGCATACATTTTTTCCTCTCGCTATTCTAGTTTATGAGGGTGATTTTCCTAGCCATAAATGAAACAATTAAATATAAACTGCAATCACTATAATTCTCATCCTTAATTTGTTAAAATCAAATCTTCTACCTATTTGATGTTTTCCACCGTTCTTCCGCACTTTGGACCATTCTCAATGTTTCAGTTGATTCTCGGCCGCCTTCAAATTATGTACTTACACCATAATTTTACTGCAAAAATAAATAGGTAGCTATTTTCTTTACTATTCATTTTAGATCTACACAGTTTCAGAACTTCTATAGTTTAAAGATTAAATTACACAGTTGTAGGCGAACTTAAATACCAATTTTCCGTGTGAAAAAAGAAAAAAAATCCTGAATTTTACGTCCGGTTTCGCCGGAAACGATATCGTCATGGTTTCTTTTAAAATAGAATGACATATTCACTTTCATATTTTCATAAAAAAATTACTTAGTAATGTCATAGTAATTTATAATATGCTATTGTTATAACGGAGAAAAGACTCTGTCAATATTTAAAATTGTTATAAGGGGAAAGGGGATTCATTTAAAAGCTAAAGTATGTGCAGTTTTAACTTAACGCACGCCAGCTATAATTAATTTTTCAAGAAATGAATTCTTAGTTTGTCATGATATTTGTATATTCTTTGTTTGTGGAAATAATTTGACATTTACCGGATGAATCATTTATTCATGTACCCATTTGTGCGCATGTTTTGTTCATGTACTCGCTCAGACATATGTAAGAAACTTTGGTTGGAACGGACTTATCATATCATCACAATTAATTATTGTCTCCTCTACATAAAAAATATATTATCTAAAAACAAATATTAATTATTTATAATATTACATAGGTACCTAAATAATTAGTTTTTTATTTGAGATTGGCCAAATATCAAATCCATTTCTTCATAACAATGATTCTGGATCAGATTCAAATTCTAAATCATTCCTTATGTTTTCTTTCACACACACACTCTCTCTCTCTTTCTCTCTCTTTCTCTCTCTCTCTCTCTCACACACACACACACACACACACACACACACACACACACGCACGCACGCACGCACTCACCCATGCACAAACACACTAGTGTAGATATACTCTTGATCTTGTTTTGATCTTGTCTTGAAATCAAGACAAGACCAAGACAAGTAGTATTTTTTTATTCCCCAAGACAAGACAAGAAAGTATCATCAAGAATCAAGATTGCTTGTCAAGAAATCTTGGTTTCTTGACAATGAATATTGCAAATCTTATATTACAAATAGATCGCAGCTAATTTCTTGCAATGGATTTAAATCACGATTAATCCGTGTTACATCTGGAGTTCCACAAGGCTCTCATCTGGGTCCTTTGCTTTTTAATATATTTATTAACGATATATCATCATGTTTCATCCATTCTAATTTTTTACTATATGCTGATGATTTAAAGTTTTTCAAACCTGTGAAAACGGAGCAAGACAGTTTAGAGCTTCAGTGTGATTTGAATAACTTGCAAGAATATTGTAAAAACAATTACCTCAGCCTTAATGTTTCAAAATGTAATGTAGTTCATTTTACAAAAAATCAAGATGTCTTAGATTACAATTACAACATAGATAACATACCACTAGAGAATAAGAAAACCGTTAAAGATTTGGGTGTAACGTTTGACTCTAAATTACTGTTAAATTCACACATAGAACTGGCTGTCAAACAAGCAAGTAGAACTTTAGGTTTCATACTGAGAACCAGTAAACACTTTAAAGAACCATGCGCTTTAATTACATTATTCACCACATTGGTTCGACCTAAACTGGAGTACGCATCTATAATTTGGAATCCAGCTTACAATAAAAATATAAAGTTAATTGAAAGCATGCAAAAAAACTTCATTAATATTTTGTGTTACAAATTTAATGTTGAAATTTATGAATACTCCGAGAGATTAAAATATTTAACGTATCATCGCTGGAAAATAGAAGGACTATCAATGATATGATATTTCTTTACAAAATCTTTAATAATATGGTATATGGCAATAACATAATTCATTTATTCAATATACAAGTTTGTAACAAAATGACAAGATCCAATACTCTATTTTACCCACATTCAAGTAGAACAAATAATAATAAAAATTCTCCAATAAACAGAATCATGTCTACCTATAATTCCAAATTTGATACGTTAGATCTTTTTCATCTCCCGCTATCACTATTCAAAAACGCTGCCAGATCAATTATTAATATATAACTTCTCGTAGTTTATAATTCTTTTAATTATATCTCTGTACAATATCAATAATTTGTATTTCATAATGTACTATCTATGTATTCGTGTTAGTAAGAAGTGAAAACCTTTAATTGGTCTTCATTGACTGTAGGTTTTCCAAATAAATAAATAAATAAATAAAATCTGCATTTGTATGTTTTGTGTGTCTGGATCCTCTTAACGCTCAACTCAAATAGGTACGAGTACTATTATTCAGAAAATATCGAAACCATGTATTTGTACCGTATTATAAAATGAAAAGAAGAAAGAAGGTATTAGCAAAGAGCAGAGTTCAGAATTTATATCTCTACCAAAACCAATGCTTTTTGTTACGTGATATGAAGTATAGTATTATTCACGAAAGATGACTATTCAAGGTCATTTATGACCCATCTGATATTATATTAGTTAAATAAAAAAATAATTGTAATTTATTTGAAAATTTAGTTTCTTTTTAATTACCCAATGCTTTTCTCAAAGTTTTACTTCTTCGGCCTATGTTTTGGCATAAAACAAAAATATAGGCTTGACATAAACCATACAATAATAATTTGATTTAAATGACATCGTCACTACATAAACATTAGTACACAGGGCAGTGTAGTAGATAATTATGTATCCGTAACCTATAACATACGTCATTACTATTTGTGGTGTGTTAGAAAATAATACCACCATTTACGTATATCTGTCGCACCACACAAATTAAATAGACATACATCAAATAATCTTTCTCTTTCTAATGCAAAATGTTGCTAAGCTACTGCTATATAATGTATTGCGTATTGTGTTTTCGAACAAATGACCTTGAATAGTCATCTTTCGTGAATAATAGTATGTAATAAAAATTAAATGACGAGAGGTATTGTGCTGTGCTGGCCACATCATATTTTTATTAAATTTGAAAGAGAGAAATATTATTTTGGGATAAAACCGATACCGAATCCGATTTATTTTTGTTTGAACACTCAGTGTTTTAAATAAAAAGCACGAAATATCGAAATAACACAAAAAATAAATAACCAATAAGCAACAACTAGTAATCGATAAAAAAGGGGATTCCCCTAAAATGTCAAGAAACAAAAAATATTAAGAATTCTTGAAACAAGACAAGAATTATATAAATAATATAAATAAATAAATATATCATCACGGCATATTACCCATTGCTGGGTGTACCAATCTGTTTTGTACACAGAATTCGGTAATGATGATGACATATTTGTAAAGAATTGTCGCCAAGAAATGAGTAAGATAAGAAATTTTTATTTTCTTGCCTTGAAAATCAGGCCAAGACAAAATGATCATCAAGACAAGATTTCTTGTCTTGATGAAACACTAAAACACACACACACACACACACACACACACACACACACACACACACACGCACGCACGCACGCACACACATGCAGACAGCATCGTAAAAATAGTAAAATCGTATTCTATGGACCCTAAAACGGTGACGGAAGATAAAATAAAATAAAAATAATACATAGTGGATGGATCTGACAATCCACGGACACGTTCATGTATGCGTCCGAAGTCTGTAGGAACAAACATACTAACAGCCCGATGGACTGTACAATATTCGGTTGGAACGGTATTTTTAAAATGCGCATGCTTCTGACGTACATATGACAGTGCGGACTAGCTGTAGGAATAAACCTAATGTAAAGCTTCATAAATTTTTGAAAAATTAAAAACTGTACTGTTTTATTTAACCAATTCAGCAGATGGCGCTCTCATCAGCGCCAAGTTTAAATAGCCGGAATTACATTGCGTAAACTTGTCTCTTGTCTCCAATTTCAGGCAATCAGAGAGTTTAAAACTATACCCTATTCTCTACAATACTGAATTGGTAAGGTGGAACAAGGTATAGGTTAATTTTTGATGAAAATGTAAGTATTTGGCATCACTGTAAAACTAAATAATTAAATTACTTTTAGTAAATATAAGAATAAGTATGTAATTATATTTACAAAACAACGATGATATTGTTTTCGGCGATACCGGAAGTAGGGTTTCACGGGCTTGGCTTGAAGCTTGAAAGCTTGGCTTGGCTTGGTTTGAAAAAGCTTGAAAAATCAAGCCAAGCCTACCGTTCAAAAAAGCTTGACTTTTCAAGCCAAGCCAAGCTTCTGTTCCACCAAGCCCAAGCCAAACCAAGCCTAACATTTAAAAAAGCTTGAATTTTCAAGCCAAACCAAGCCTTCGACTGTCAAGTAGCTTGGTTGAAAACAAGCTTTTTCAAGCTTTTCTTTAGAAATGTTGTCGAGGCCGACAAGTCCGTAATTTTATGGTGGTAACGTACTTTCTCATTGCTTCGGCACATTTTTGCGAACTTCTAAGAATTCCAAAAGGACCAGCCTTCATTACCTGTCAGTCCAGTAAGCTACAAAACTTTGTAAATAGGAAACTATACCCTTCATCATTCTTATTATGCAAAGACCACTTATTTTCTCAATCTGAACCAACTAGTCGCACATTGTAGAACGCGCACACAATCAAGTATACAAAATAAATTTATAAGATGTTGAAAAAGTTTCACAAATTTCGGTAATAACGACATATTTTTATCGTTGACGGTATTTCCTTGTGTATTATTTGAATTTGCACATGATTACTGTAATTATATTTATGTATTTGACTTAGTACTCAAAAATCAATAGAAATTTCATAAGAAGAGGCGAGTAGGTATTTATGTCACGAACAAACAAAATTTCGGGGAAATTTCCGTCTATAGGGTTTTATGATTTCCAGATGTATTTGAAGTAGGTATGAAAGTCTCAGGTTATTTTCTTTCCATTGTACATTCCAAAATATATTTGTGTATTTATTTGAACACTGTTGTTGCGTGTTTGGAGTTTTGAGTTTTTTTTTTTTTTTATTTATACAGGATGAATTTGAACTGTATAGT
Organism: Harpalus rubripes; assembly: GCA_963082715.1. Taxonomy (NCBI): domain Eukaryota; kingdom Metazoa; phylum Arthropoda; class Insecta; order Coleoptera; family Carabidae; genus Harpalus; species Harpalus rubripes. Next base: position 73,658,606 of record OY720449.1, on the reverse strand, counting down.
ATGACAAACAGTTTGTTGGGAGGTCATTTCGAGTAAAAATGAACTTAAGTCCTATTCATTTTACTTATTAAAATAAATAAAGTCCAACTAATGCATATGCTTACTTGAATAGATGCAGTCAACGAAAATAATAAGACATAAAAATTTAAGGGTAAATATAATAATAATAAAAGATAATAAATTTATGTTGATTGTTTACTCTTAAAAATAAAATAAATGAATAAAATATACATTTCAATATTTTTATATTTTAATAATTACAAAGAAAAAACACTTCGTGTAAGTTTCATAAATTTTATTGTATCGTATTGTTTATCTTTACGCATAAGAAGATATTTTTCAATTGTACCACAATAAATTTATGTAAAACAAAACGTGATTTATACAATGAAACATCGACATAACATATCGATATATTGATACATCAATATTCCAATACATCGATATATCGGATTTATCGGTTTATCGATATATTTATTTTAATTCACATCGAATATTTATATTAAAATCTTGATACCGAACAACTACTAATGGTATTCAAGATCTATATACCTACTGTGCGCATGAGCATTTATAAAGCTTGAAAGCTTGAAAAAGCTTGAAATAGCTTGAAAAGGCTTGAAAAAGCTTGATAAAGCTTGAAAATCAAGCCAAGCCTAAAATATTTAAAGCTTGAAGTTTTCAAGCCAAGCCAAGCTCTGTGTTCATCAAGCCCAAGCCAAGCCAAGCCAAGCCCAACATTAAAAAAGCTTGAAGTTTCAAGCCAAGCCAAGCTTTTTTATTTCAAGCCAAGTAGCTTGGCTTGGTGAATCCCTAACCGGAAGTAGTTTACAGGGCCTTTTTACACCAAAAAGTGAGATATAACCACCAATTTTGTAATTTAAATTATAGGTTAAAATTAATAATAAATAAAATAGCCGTCTGTTCTTATTTTTTTCAATCATTCTGTATTCGCCAATATCCTTTCATTAATAATTTTTGTTCAATGCCCTTTTTTGCCAACATGACTAGTTTAATATTTCATTTATTTTTTGTAAGTATTCAAACTTTTACGCACAGAAACTGCAAAACTTTTTCAATTTCTTTTCAACCAAATGGGAAATGTTATAACTAAAGTAAGCAGATAAATGTCACCAGTAAACTGCATCAAAAATTATATTACCTTCGTACAAAATGCAGCACATTCAATAATGACATTTTTGAGATTTTTTAATTTTCCAATTAGTCCAAAATATATGCTATTGAAATTAAAATTGTTAAATATCCCTCACATCGTATATTAACAACAGGAAATTGAATTTTGATAAATAAAAAACACTTCTTAAATTAATGTCACGGAGATCCAAGCACTCAAAGTTGTTTAGAAGGGTAAAATTTAAATTGATATCTTCGAAAAGTATTAACATGAGTTCTGAATTTTGCTCAACACCGAATTTGATTTATGAAAACAATATTTTGTTATAATAATTTTACGAAGCGGAAACATTAAAAACTTTTTATACCAGTTTAAATAACAATTTTCAAATTAATTTCCATAAAAAAGTTATTTTTATTAGAATTAAAAATTGTTAAAAATATAAAACCTGTGTTTGATAGCCGAACAAAAAGTAGTAAAAATCGACTATTGAACATCATATTTACGTTACTAAACGTCAATACAACCATACATGGCGCGATATCTGTGCATTTAATCAAAACACAATTACGTTTATGTTAGCAAACTAATATTTTTATACCAAATAACAGCTAAATAAACCACTGTTCATTTTTTTCGCAAAAATAATACATTGCATGAATGTACTTTTTTCATCGTATAGGTTTTCCTTTTGGTGAGCAACTATTTTTAATGGATATATTGGTATTTTATTTTCAAATGAGTTTATTAAAATATTATTTGCTACACATTCATAATTTCAATAAAGATTAATGTTAAAATTATTTCAAATTTAAAATAGTATACAAGTGACCCCTGTGCTTAACAAATTACAAGAAATCATTGTTTTACAAATAAAATTAATTTTTAAATTTTGTTAGTCAAGATACCTATTCGGGAGAGCCACTTTCAAGAGATGGCAGCACCAAAGACAGACTTATAGGGAAAACTTTGAATTTTACACTTGTAGTCGTTGTAATTTAATGCTTTGTTTTAGGAAATATTCTGTTATTTTTTATTAAATTCAGAATGTTTATTACAATGACAGATGTATATATTTATTTAAAAGGTGCTGTGCGACCTATAACCGAAGGAGAAGCAGTGTATAAAGGTAAAATGAAATACAAATTTAAGGTTATCTTGCTTGTTAACTTATTTATTTTTAGTTGTGACACATTATTTTATATGGATACAATGTGGCACCTAACTCTATCGTGATAACAATATCACAAATGCCATCGCGTGGAAATGTGTTTGCAGCTATAATGCAGGACAGGGAGAAAGGTGAAAGAGACCAAACTGTTTGATTTAAAATTCATTATAGTTACATACATATAATTATAAGTTAATTTTTGTCCATAAATTGTAATATTAAGAGGCAATATCACTTGATAATAATTACCTCACTCATGTTTATTGTATTGTAGTGCAGATACGATTAAATATGTAAATAACCTCACTCATGTTGTGTTATAAATGTATTATATTTACTGGTTGACCATTCTGAAGGCAAGTTGTAAATAAAATTACAAATAAAAAAATATCATTGCTTTATTATATTTAAATAGGTAATTGTATTTTCTTTGATTAAAAAACAATCTACATGTATTATGTTTTGCAAGTCTTTCTCTTGCTGGCTCAATTTCTGGCATTTTTATCGTTTCTTCTTCTCTATCTTTCCTATAAATAATATAAAATAAATATAATGTTAAAGAATAATAATTACTATTACTACTTACACGTAAGTAACTTCTATTTTTCTTCTCTGTACCAGAGGTTAGGGTTACGGTAATTTTTCGCATGGAATAGCATTTTATCTTCTAATAATTATAAAAACAATCTAATAATGTATTGAAGTATAAATTTATATAAATACTTACATGAAATTAAATATCTAGGCAAAAATTATTGTGAATAAACGGTATTGAATAGTGACATGTTCTTGATTTTTAAAGCAATTTTCCATTGATATTTTAATAATTCAGTTTTTGGAAAATAGTGAACGGATATGTCTTACTTGCATAATTATTGTACTGCGGTACAACACAATATCTTTTCGTTTTGCTGGTCATTTTGGCTTTATTTACTATATAACCCTATATGACAGCACAACGTTTTCCCTACGACTTATATGTTTTATTTTGCCACCAGATGTCAGCTACTTTGTTGGCTCTTACCAATAGTGTTGCCGCAAGACCCAGGCCAGTCTTGGTCTTGTCTCGTTTCGTCTTGATCTTGTCGAGACAAGACCATCATTTTGGCCTCGACTAAAAAGTCAAGACGAGACGAGACCAGTATCGAGTCTTGTCGAGAAAGTCTTGAAGTCTCGACATCGACAAGACTCTCAACTTCAGTTCGTCGGTATTTTTTCAAAATATTTTCTAAAAGTGCTTCAAAAATTAAGAGCAATGCTATTAGTGCTGTTTGAAAATTCATAAAACAATAGACATATTAATTTTTAATCGTATGTTCTTGAAACATTAATTTATGTAAATATAAAAATTCAAACACTATTAGAAATTCGCAGATTAGGCTGGAAGCTTGGCTCAAATTTCCAAAAATTGTAAACATTACAAATTAGGCATAATACTCGTATTCATGTAACATCTACCCAAATAATGAAATAAAAGCATATTTACTGCATAGATATTAAAATAATAAATAATTTCAAAAACCATTAAACCGTTATATTACAATGTATATGTAGGATAAAAACTACCCAGGATAAATCGATTTAATTTTTTTATTTATATTCTATGAAATGTACTAACAAAATTGAATTTTCAAGTTGGCTAAAATTATTTTCAATTTCCAAACAGCACAAAAGTTGTACCTACCTACAATGTAAAATATCATATTTGAAAGAAAACATAAACTCTATTACAATATTTTATTTTATTGTAATTATTTTATTGTATTTTTTTTTGTTTCATATAATAATTTAATACTGTTCCTACTGTAATTGCGACCTAGTGCTGCTGTATTGAAACGTGTACAAAAAAATCTCTTGTGATTCTTACAATTATGTGAAAATGGAAAATGCCGACAAAGATTTTACGACCTTAAGCCCTTAAGGAAACCAGTTTTTTTATAAATAGTATATTATATACTCAGGGACTAAAGTGCATATTCAATCCTGTGGGTGAAATAATCACCTGAGGGATTGAATGCACTTTAGTCCTGTGGTATATACGGTATTTTTCACACTCCCATATCAAATGGAACCATATTAGTGTAAAAGAAATTAATCTTACAATTTGACAATACAAATGGCAAAATTTTTGTTCAAATTGAAACTCAACGCCTTCTCAAAATGTTGTGCATATACGAATAAATAAATTATAGTAACTATATGATGTTATGGAAATATCTTGTTTATTTTTACTTTAGTCCCCCAGGGTTTTTTTCACATTTAATCCCTCTGGGACTGAATTTGAATTTTAGTCCTTGAAATGAGTGATTAGAATCGCTCTTTAGTGCAAAAAAAAACATTGTAGATTTTCAATAGATGTGCTCCTTATTTCACCTAAATAATTCATTTTAAATTGAAAATAATTATTATTTTATTATTCAAAACACAAGGATTCTTAAAAATGTAACCCATAATATAGCCAATTGCGCATACGTTTCGTTTTATATTTTCAATTTTCACCATTGCTTTATTTAAAAGTTTAACCTTGAGTTAACTGTCCTTACGGGTAAGACCATAGTGTCCATAAAACTAAAGCGGAAGGGATGGAGGACAAAGCAATGGATATTTCCAAGAATTTCATTTATGCCTACTTAAACTTTCTTCTCTAATCTTTACATTCTGAATCTTTCAGATATATAATAAGTAGGTATATGAATGAATATTCCTCACTTTATTTTATTACAATATAATTTTCTTAGTTTTCATGTGGTAATATTAAAACTTCACATCAAAACACGCATAAAATAACATGAAAATAATGAATAATGTATTTCCAAATAATGTAATATCAACTTCATTATTGTTTTATATTTATTAATCTCTAGATTTTACTGTTACCTAGTGCTATTAAGAAAAACGCATTGCTGTTAATTATAATTCGGTATCTAGTTATGTACCTAATTGAAATAAAATTATATTCTATGTAAGAATAAATTAAGAAAAAAAAACACTCGGTATATATGTTCCATTTTCATATTAATTTTTTAATTGATCGACGACAGTCATATTCAAGCACTATTACATACAATTATAATAAAACCATTTGTTAATAGACGCAAAGTCCAGAGTCTTGTCGAGACTCGAGACAAGACGAGACTGACTTCAAGTCTCGTTTCGACAAGACCAAGACAAGACCAATGTAGTCGAGACTTAGTCAAGACCAAGACAAGACCGACCTCAAGTCTTGTCTTGTCTCGTCTTGTGGCAACACTAGATACGTACTTATATCTTATTCCATTTAAGCCATTCAGTATTGTAGAGCTTATAGGGCATAGTTTTGAACTCTGATTGGCTGAAATTGGTGGCAAGAGACAAGTTTACCCAATGTAATTTCGGCTACTTACAACTGGCGCTGATGCGAGCGCCATCTACTGAATGGCTTAAATGGAACAGAGTATAAAAATCTGATCTGGCCAGAACATTACCTTTCGTCAGTTCATACAGATAGTTCTTGCAAAAGATTTTATTTCTTGTACATTACCTTCCGGTAGTTGTATGTATTTTATACAAATTCCATGCAGAAAATTTCTAGCAAAAGATCCTATATGTCCAGTAAAATTATAAGACAAACATACTATGTCAATTTCACTTGACACTGACATCTTTCAATCAGAATTTTCTTAATATAATAGATGTTTCCATAGCTATGGCTACTTTATGAAATTTAATTTGTTTATATTTTTTTACCTTCCGTCACCTTTAGGTAAGGAAGGTATTGTCTTTGGTCAAAAAATTCGGTGGTGAGTTTTTGATGAATAAGCACGTTTTAGGGTCCCTAGAATACGATTTTACTATTTTTACGATGATGTCTGTATGTGTGTGTGTGTGTGTATGTATGAATGTGTGTCTGTGTGTGTGTGTGTGTGTGTGTGTGTGTGTGTGTGTGTGTGTGTGTGTGTGTGTGTGTGTGTGTGTAACAAAATTTTCGTCTGCGATAACTCTAATACTATAGTTACAAAAATTATAATTTTTTCGTATACTTCTTCGTTACATCCATATGAAGAGCTGATTAGATTTTGGTTACAATTGGTCAACCGGAAGTACCATCATTTCAAGATTTTAACAGTTTTTCTTGAAAAAACTATGTTAAATATAATTTTTTCACATTTGATGTTATTATAAATATTAAAGGATATTTTATTCTCTATATGATTTGACTGCATTTTATACTTAATATTAAATGGATATAGAGTTAAAAAATTATAAAGAAATTAAATTTCATAAAGTAGCCATAGCTATGGAAACAGCTACTATATTAAGAAAATTTTGATTGAAAGATGTCAGTGTCAAGTGAAATTGACACTGACTCTAATACTATAGTTACAAAAATTATAATTTTTTCGTATACTTCTTCGTTACATCCATATGAAGAGCTGATTAGATTTTGGTTACAATTGGTCAACCGGAAGTACCATCATTTCAAGATTTTAACAGTTTTTCTTGAAAAAACTATGTTAAATATAATTTTTTCACATTTGATGTTATTATAAATATTAAAGGATATTTTATTCTCTATATGATTTGACTGCATTTTATACTTAATATTAAATGGATATAGAGTTAAAAAATTATAAAGAAATTAAATTTCATAAAGTAGCCATAGCTATGGAAACAGCTACTATATTAAGAAAATTTTGATTGAAAGATGTCAGTGTCAAGTGAAATTGACATAGTGTGTTTGTCTTATAATTTTATTGGAAATATAGGATCTTTTGCTTTCTGTATGGAATTTGTATAAAATATATACAACTGCTTTAAGGTAATGTACAAGAAATAATAATAATAATAAATCTTTTATTTCTGCAGATACATTACACAGTATGTAGAAAACGTCACAAAATAATAATTTTCTGTATGAAATTTGCATAAAATACATGCAACTGCCAGAAGGTAATGTACAAGAAATAGAATATTTAATTTAGCAAGGAACTTTCCGTATGAAATTTGTACAAAATACATAGAACTGACGGAAGGTAATGTGCTGACCACATCAGATTTTTTAACTCTATATCCATTTAATATTCAGTATAAAATGCAGTCAAATCGTATAGAGAATAAAATATTCTTTAATATTTATAACAACATTAAATGTGAAAAAATGATATTTAAACTATTATTCACGAAAGGTGACTATTCAAGGTCATTTATGAGGCGTCTGATATAATATTACTTACAGATAACTTCATTGCATTTCGTATACATAGACGTGCAACATGAAATATTTGTGGACACATTTCAACTAAAAAATTAAAAGTAATTTATTTGAAAATTATGTTTCGTTCTAAATAATGCCTTTCTGAAAGATTTATGTTCTTCATTTATGTTTTTGCAAAATTCAAAAACATAGACAACCATAAACCAAGGAATAATAATTTGATTTAAACGTCAACGCCACTGGGTACATATTAGCACAAAGGGCAGTGTAGTAGATAATTAGGTTCTGTAATTCTACGACATACGTCATTATTATTTATAATGTGTTAGAATGTAATGCCACTATTTACGTATATATGTTACACCACATAACTGAAATAGACATAGGTCAGATAATCTTTCTCTTTCTAATAGAATATGTTGCTAAGCTACTGTTGTAAAGTGATGTGTATTCTTTATTCGAACAAATGACCTTGAATAGTCGTCTTTCGTGAATAATAGTATAACATAGTTTAGTTCAAGAAAAACTGTTAAAATCTTAAAATGAGGGTACTTCCGGTTATCCAATTCTAACCAAAATCTAATCAGCTCTTCACATGGATGTAACGAAGAGAAACACGAAAGAATTATAATTTTTAGAATTGTAATATGGAAGTTATCGTAGACGAAAATTTTGTTACATACACACACGCACACGCACACGCACACATAATCGTAAAAATAGTAAAATCGTATTCTAGGGACCCTAAACGTGCTTATTCATCAAAAGCTCACCACCGAATTTTTTGACCAAAGACAATACCTTCCTTACCTAAAGGTGACGGAAGGTAAAAAGTAAATAGAACAATAGAAAAGGAATTCAATGCAGTTTCCAGTATAATTAAATATGTAGGTATATATTTAGATTACTAAAAATTAACGATTCACAAAAATGTTTAAGCTAATCCTCATTTTTGGATTAGTGAATTATATTCTATCCCGGTATTTAAAATTTAATCTTCATTTTATTATAGTTCCGGTGGCTCAATGGGTAGAGCAACGCCTCATGTCATGAGTGCCCTCGGGGCTCTGGGTTCGAATCCCACTAAGGCATGGATGTGTGTGAATGTGAACCCACTCTGTAATTGGGATTTAATCCTGTTGAGGGATTTAAAAAAAAGTAGTTACTTGGATTAGATTCGACTATATTTTAAGAAATAAACTGTGAAAATTAGAGTAAAATTCGCTCATCCAAAAATAAGGATTAACTAAAGACCAGTTGCATAAAACATTGTTGGCTGATCATGTGTTTAACTGCACATTGTAACCATGGATACGTATCAAAAATACAATGGAAAATAAGCTTTGTCAAAGTTAACAACGTGATTAAAGTTGACAAAGTTTTATGCAATTGGGCCTTAATCTTTTTTGTGACTCGGGCTGTAACTGGCGTGGGGTATTGCGTTGGCCACACCAGATTTTTTTTTACAAGAAATTATCCGTAAGGAATTTATATAAAATACATACATACATATATACAAACATACATACATGCATAAGCATACATAGAATTGACAGCCACATTAAATTGTTTTGAATTATTTTGTGTTTTGTTACCCAGTATTTTAACTGTAATTTAGAAACTTGTGACTACTTGTATTTTGATAACTAAAAGGAATATAAGACTTATATTTTTGTGGGTTATTTCTGGTAAAAAAATTTAAATTTGTTACATTCGTTATAAATGACTATGTATATCGTCGATCCAGTATACGAAACACATCCATCGGATGTATATATTTTCGTTCATAAATTAACCACTCTACATGCATTCATACTGTCACTTGTGGGTGAAGAAATAACACATAAGGTTCTCTCAGTCAGTATACACTCAGAGATAACGAGTGGTATTATGACGTTAGGGGCTGGATTGTTCACAGGTTGGCAACAATGACACTACTCTAAGCGGGCGGGGGCGAAACTGCTAATGGACCAGAGACACAGAAAGCGCACTCCATCAGCCGAGAGAGGTGATATGTCTTCGCCAAAAACTCAGAGTTGGATTGGGGGACTAATCCAGATTAAATTGTTAATTCATTACTTTTTTTACAGGGGGGATTACTTATAAATGGCGTTGTATTTAATATATTTAGAATATAATATAACAAATAAATTATTTGAAGAAGTTGTAATTATATTTTTTGTTGGGTGTAAATAGTAGTATCGACGGGAGGAAAGCCTTAAATTATGATGAAATCGCGAGTGAATTATTTTTCGCGAATCAATAATTAAATGTTATTGCCGTGCATAAAATTGTAAGTTTTTCCATAAAAGATTTAAAAAAATTATAAAATTATTATTTAACAATTTTAAAATTTCATAAAAGTTTGTGCTTCTTTTTGAAAAATTGTTTTTTGAGGTAAAGTAGGTAGGTACTTTATCTACCCTTGCTGTTAAAGTATTATTTTACGTACCCTTGCATCCGATATTTTGAGTAGAAAAAGGCGCACTTTAAAATCTGCTATAAAGAAAATGTATTTAATACACAATAGTTCCTACTTGTACATCAAGGATTGAAAGTAGTACTTTGCAGACCGAGGTTAGAGATAGTGGAGGTGTGAAGAGATTTCTTCAACCAGAGGTGTACACAACATTTTTTTCTAAAATCAAAAATATTATTCGTTTTTTAAATGTAATTAATAAAAAAAAAATGTAATTTCGTATCTATTATATCAAACAACAAGATCAAACTACTCCTATTTTCACAACACTGTATAGTCAAAACGGATAGAGTATAAGGTAAATATATGGCAACAGTACACTGGTCTGGAAAGCACCTATTTTGTAGACCAGGGGTGTCCAATCTGTTGGCTTGCCCAGACCGCAATGAGTGGAATGGAATTTCTTTGGGCCGTATGGAAAATATTTAATGTAATTAATTAATATGAGTAATGAAACTTCTTTTATTTATTTTTAATACAAAATCTTACTATTTGGTTCTAAGAAGAAGTTGCGATTCGAGGTGCGGTCGTCAGTAATAATTTTACTTTTTGTGTGCTTCATTCTTGAAAATAATTGTTCACATTTCTATCGTAATATTCCTTCAAATAGGTTCCTCATTCGAGAAACATTCATTATTAAATATACTTCTTTTCCATAAATATGTATTATTATTATTATTATTATTATTATTATTATTATTACTACTATTATTATTATTATTATTATTATTATTATTATTATTATTATTATTATTTATAAATATTTTATGAAAACCAGAAAAATCTGATGTGGCCAGCACATTACCTTCCGTCAGTTCTATGTATTTTGTATAAATGTCATACAGAAAGTTCCTTGCAAAAAATTATATTTCTTGTACATTACCTTGGCAGTTGTATGTATTTTATACAAATTCCATACAGAAAGTTTCTGGCAAAACATCCTATATTTCCAGTAAAATTATAACACATACATACTGTCAACTGCACTTGACACTGACACCGTTCAATCAGAATTTTATATAATATAGCAGCTGTTTTCAGAGTTATAGCATAGCTGGCTAATATATGATATTTAATTTCTTTATAATTTTTTAACTCTATATCCATTTAATATGAAGTATAAAATGCATTCAAATCGCACAGAGAATAAAATATTCTTTAATATTTATAATAACATTAATGTGGGAAACTAATATTTAACATCGATTTTTCAAGAGAAACTGTTAAAATCTTCAAATGAGGGTACTTCCGGTTGACCAATTATAATCAAAATCTAATCAGTTCTTCACATGGATGTAACGAAGAGCAATACGAAAGAGTTATATTCCTGGAATTTTATTGGAGTTATCACATTAAAAAAAATTGTCACACACAGACACACATACACACACACACACGCACGCACGCACACACACACACACACAAAACGCACGCATGCACGCACGCACGCACGTACATACACACACACTCACACACTCTCACGCGCGCGCCCACACACACAAACACACACACACACACACACACACACACACACACGTATACATACATACAGACATCATCGAAAAAATAGTAAAATCGTATTCTAGGGACCCTAAAACGTGCTTATTCATCCAAAACTCACCACCGAATTTTTTGACCAAAGACAATACCTTCCTTACCTAAAGGTGACGGAAGGTAAAAAAGGAAACCAGTGTCAGGGCTATTGCTACTAATAAACCGAAATTTTAAAATTTCTTTTGAAATTGTGATAAAACTAGAAACAAAAAATATTAAGTCAGTTTTGTATACAATTTTCAATTCTGTACAACTTTGTACTCTTCAATTTTTGCCGTAAAATAAACAGGAGAACAGGAAATTACAAAAAACTAAGATCCCATATTAAATCCCATATTCGCAGCTGACCGTCAACACCCCGTATATTAAAATCAATAATTCCACCCCATAATAGGCCAGAAAAGTTAGGTTAGAATTTGCCTTTGGCGCTAGTTCATAGTTTGAATTCCCTAGTATAGGTTTCATTTAGGAGTTTAATTCTACAGACAAAAAAAAAGATATTTTGTAAAAGAAATTAAGGAGCTCTTGCTAAGAATTCGATAGTTTGTTTATTCACTAATAGATTGCGACAGTTTAAACCTCTAGAAAAGGTAAAATAAGAAAATTATTAGAAATTAATGTTGTATTATTTTTTAAATAATTATAAACTGCGCACAGTTCATGTGAATATTATTGTACGAATCTAGATATACAGTGTGTTCAAAAAAATTCCTAACTCGGAGTAGGCTTTGAACAAAAACACGTATATCAATTTAATATATATATATATATATATATATATATATATATATATATATATATATATATATATATATATATATATATATATATATATATATATATATATATATATATATAATATAATATAAACTATGTGCTGCTTTAAAATAATATTTTGATAAATTTGTGTGATATTATTTATTATTATTATTATTAATTATTATTAAATAATGAAATTTAGCATTTTTCAAAGCAGCGTTTTAAAAGAAGGCTTATCGCACCAGCCTATGTGTTTATTATACCATATGTGTATTATTAATTATATCTTAAATCATTCGCTTGGTCATATTCATATTTATTCATAATAATTTTCTAGTAATTTTTATCTCTCCTGAATCCATGCCTGTGCGCGTCACAATGCAATGTCACCCGCCGTATGACAAATCCCTTGCGGTGTAGTTGTACGGCAGACAGACACTCACCGCTGAAATGGCAAGTGGAGAATCACACTGAAAAATCACAACGCTAGCCTGAAAAGTTGCCGTCGGCAAACTCACTACCACTACCATAACATAAATAACAGAGTAAATTTGACAGTTCAGTCAATGCTGCAATGTTTATCTCATCAGTTTTGCTTTGTTTGTCGGTCCAGCGAAATCCAATTCTACTGCTGTGCTGCTGCAGTGAATACGTCACTTTTAACTTCCCATTGCAAACAGATTCAGTCACAATCATTTCAAAACAAAGCGAGACATACAGTGAAATCAAATTCATAATAGGTAGGTACGCAATCAATTTATTTCAATCAGAAGTAAACATCTTATTTTAACAATTACCCACGTATCGGTGTATATGCTCTTTATGATTTTTTTTTACGATTTGTAAAAGTAATATTAAGAAAACGAATGTATTTTGTGTACATGTACATGATAAATATATTGTAAGATCTTATATTCTTTTAGTGACGCACGCGAGGCGAGACGAGACGAGAAATATATAATATCGATCTCGTCTCGTTTTTGGATCTGTAATCTCGATCTCGCTCTCGTTCTCGCACATTTTTTTGGGTCTCGTCTCGTTCTCGCACGAGAGTCTTGGAAGAGTGTCGCGTGAGTCTCGCGAAATTCTCTCGCTATAAAAATAAGCACTTGCGCACTACGTATTTACGTAACAGTTTAACTACAAGAGACAAGTTCGCACCAATCGCACGTCTTCCGTGTATTTTCAGTCGTATAACTATAATAAAGAGATGAAACACTAAATTCTGGTCACCAAATTATTTCAATACGAATATGATGTTTATTTATTTACGATCACTAGAAAATGTGATGTTAGAAAATAATATTTCAATACGAATATTTGCTAATACATTCTACCATCACTAAAACGAATTAAACATTAAAAAAATATTTTTTGTTTCTAAAAGTACATATACTTTAACATTAAATACAGGCTGTCTCACAACTCGCGCCTCAGACCGAATAAGGAAACACAAGACTGCACTCGGATGTGTAATTTCAAAGAAAAAAAAAATCTAGCTTAAAAGATATTCGAGAAAAGAGGTTTTAAAATTAACCAATCAGAGACTTACACCTTTGTGTGTGTTTGCCGTAATTTTACGTTACTAGGGTTTTATGTAAATCAAATCTTCTTTAAAATGTATGGGCGACTGTAGTTTCCGAAAAATGTCAGTGTCAAATTAAATTTGACAAGGTGAATAAAAAAAGGCAAATTCTTACCATGTATTCAGCCGCTGATTACTTAGAAATGATTATAATTTTCGGAGAATGTGGACGTAACGCCAGAGAGGCAGCACGAGTCTATTCGGAACGTTTTCCGGATAGAAATCTTGTGGATCATAAAGTGATATTGAGAGCCATCGCAAGGACGCATGAGACCGGTCAAAGAATTCAAATGACAATAATATTTTCGTTTAACACATTTTACACAGCTGCTACAACACGTTGCACTGTACGATATAAATGATGATCTCGGATGACACCTTCGCTAACCTAAATTTGTTGATAATGAAAAGTCAACTCTGAAGTGTCAAGATTACAGTAAGTCAAACAAATTTTGTAACTCACTGGTAGTATTTTTAATATTTTGTAATAATATCATCACACCTCAAGATATCCTTCCGGGATTGGTGGATTAAAAAGTCTTGTAACTCCGTTATGCAAGCAGCCGCAAATTACTTTCTTCTATTTGTTGGCAACCTATTGTCTTCGGAAAGTGTCAGTTTCGTCTGGGGCGCGAATTGTGAGACACCTGTATATGTATGTCACTATTTAAATAAGATTTTGTCATAAAAAACCGCTACACTGGCAACCCGCCGGCAACCAATCACTTCGCTTCTCTCCTTGTTGGCTCCCATCGACGCTTAATATAATATCCTTTACTTTTCAGGGGTGGCAAGAATTTTATTAACCGTGGTTTTAACTGGGGTGATTTAGGGACTAAAATATTGGAGAAAACTAGTTCTATTGTATGCAAAACCGATTTTGTGTATATTTTGCTTTTCCTCGCTATGGGAACGATACCAATCGATTCGAGATACACTCAACGGTGAATTTTTCATTGAATTTATGAATCAAAGCAATAAAGTTACAAATACTTTTTATTGCGAGACTCTCGCGAGCTTTCTCGCTTCTCAGTTGTTATATCGATCTCGCCTTGAATTTGAAACTGCAATCTCGCTCTCGTTCTCGTCTCGCATAATGCAACGAGACGAGACGAGATGCGAGAGTATACTCTCGCCTCGTCGTGCATCACTATTTCTTACTACCCTAAAGAAGGTGCAAGTGTGCACCGAATCGTCGGTGTTGCTAGAATAAATGCTATTTGACTGTGATTTCGAGTAATGGTTAACACCTTATCCGTACGACAGACGAGAAATTTCCCACATCTTGTTTTATATTCGCTAACACTACTCTTCGAAAGTATTGCATATATGGTTTTCTAAAAGTCCGTAATAAATTTTATATTAATTCGATTTAAATATGACTATAATATCATTAATAATTTTAGTAATTATTATTATACAATAAATAGGTAATTAAAAAATCTGATGTGGCCAGCACATTACCTTCCGTCAGTTCCGTCAGTTCTATGTATTTTGTACAAATTTCATACGGAAAGTTCCTTGCTAAATTAAATATTCTATTTCTGGTAGGTACATTACCTTCCGGCAGTTGCATGTATGTTATGCAAATTTCAAAAAGAAAATTATTATTTTGTGACGTTTTCTATATACAGTGTAATGTATCTGCAGAAATAAAATATTATTATTATTATTATTATTTCTTGTACATTACCTTAAAGCAGTTGTATGTATTTTATACAAATTCCATACAGAAAGCAAAAGATCCTATACCTATTTCCAGTAAAATTATAAGACAAACATACTATGTCAATTTCACTTGACACTGACATCTTTCAATCAAAATTTTCTTAATATAGTAGCTGTTTCCACAGCGATGGCTACTTTATGAAATATAATTTCTTTATAATTTTTACCTTCCGTCACCTTTAGGTAAGGAAGGTATTGTTTTTGGTCAAAAAATTCGGTGGTGAGTTTTTGATGAATAAGCACGTTTTAGGGTCCCTAGAATACGATTTTACTATTTTTACGATGATGTCTGTATGTGTGTGTGTGTGTGTATGTATGTGTGTCTGTGTGTGTGTGTGTGTGTGTGTGTGTGTGTGTGTGTAACAAAATTTTCGTCTACGATAACTTCCATACTACAATTTTAAAAATTATAATTCTTTCGTATTTCTCTTCGTTACATCCATGTGAAGAGCTGATTAGATTTTGGTTAGAATTGGACAACCGGAAGTGCCCTCATTTGAAGATTTTAACAGTTTTTTTTGAAAAAACTATGTTAAATATCATTTTTTCACATTTAATGTTATTATAAATATTAAAGAATATTTTATTCTCTATACGATTTGACTGCATTTTATACTTCATATTAAATGGATACAGAGTTAAAAAATTATAAAGAAATTAAATTTCATAAAGTAGCCATAGCTATGGAAACAGCTACTACCTATATTAAGAAAATTTTGATTGAAAGATGTCAGTGTCAAGTGAAATTGACATAAGGTGTACGTTCTATCGGTGTCAGAAATATTCCTACTAGAATAAGAATATTCTTAAAGCAATACAACGCTCAGTGGCAAATAACTGTCAAGTAAAAAATAAATACGATAGAACAGTGGGAGTGTTTATGTTTTATTGTTAGTTAACAACTAAAGCTAACTTTGTATGTTTATTTTGGATCTTCAAAATGTTATTATTACAGAGATTATAATTATATAAAAATATATTAAATAATAAAAATGTAAAGGAGGTATTTCTTTGAGCACAGTCTAATCTGAACATTGACAAATGTAACAGAAAGGTACGCGCGACAGTCGGCCAGTACAATTTTGAATTTATCTCCAATCTATATAACTTCCAACCAGCGCTTCCAGCTCTGAAGTTGGAATGATTCGTAGGAATATTCAGATTTTTTTGACGCAAAAGAACGATCATTGAGGTTCTACTAGAAGAAGTAGTAAGATTTCTGACACCGATGGAACGTACCTATAGTGTGTTTGTCTTATAATTTTACTGGAAATATAGGATCTTTTGCTATAAATTTTCTGTATGGAATTTGCATAAAATACATGCAACTGCCGGAAGGTAAAGTAAAAGAAATATAATCTTTAGCAAGGAACTTTCTGTATGAAATTTGTACAAAATATATAGAACTGACGGAAGGTAATGTGCTGGCCACATCAGATTTTTTAACTCTATATCCATTTAATATTAGGTATAAAATGCAATCAAATCGTATAGAAAATAAAATATTCTTTAATATTTATAATAACATTAAATGTGGAAAAATGATATTTAACATAGTTTTTTCAAGAAAAACTGTTAAAATCTTCAAATGAGGGTACTTCCGGTTGTCCAATTCTAACCAAAATCTAATCAGCTCTTCGCATGGATGTAACGAAGAGAAATACGAAAGAATTATAATTTTTAGAATTGTAGTATGGAAGTTATCGTAGACGAAAATTTTGTTACACACACACACACGGACACACATACATACATACATACATACATACATACATACATACATACATACATACATACATACATACATACATACATACATACATACACACACACACACACACACACACACACACACACACACACACACACACACACACACACACACACATACATACAGACATCATCGTAAAAATTGTAAAATCGTATTCTAGGGACCCTGAAACGTGCTTATTCATCAAAAACTCACCACCGAGTTTTTTGACCAAAGACAATACCTTCCTTACTTAAAGGTGACGGAAGGTAAAAATAAGACATTTTCTTTTCACGCGTCAAAATTTAGAAAACAAGTACCATGGCCCAGCAACCCGAAAACGAACCAGCCTATAATAAAAATTATGGGTTTTTGACTGATAGTAATGTTACTTTAATACATCGTACAAGTGCCCAATCGGGCCCGGTACTAAAAAAAGTTGCATATATTTTGTCATATTCTGAAAATATGACTAATTTTAAATGATTTTGTAACAAAATATTTTTAAAATATTAAACTTTTCAGTCATAATTTTAATAAAAACGATTAGCACTATAACGATATGACGTCACAACTGTATTTTTCTATCAGTGTACCAAGCGAAAAGAATATAATTTTATATTATTCATAACTTGTGAAAATAAAATTCATATATTTATATTTAGTTCTATTTTACAAGAAAATGTATGAAACATTAATCATTTTGATTAAAATAAATCATATTTATTTAAAATCTTTATAACAACAGATTGTTCCTTTGACAAGGTTCAACTATAGTTTTCTGAAAGTGACAGCTGTCACTAATTAATCCTTCTTGACATCAATTTTTGGCAGAATTAATGACATTGACAGATATAAACAACTTTAGATAGTAGGCGAAGTAAAATTGCAGATATGATGTCACATAAAATTAATTAAATTTAAAAAAATTATATTTCAAAAACTATACATATTTGGAAACGGTAATAAATGCTAAAATTCATCATTTTATTAAATCTTTCACAAAAAAAATACATAAATTGAAAAATGTACCGGACCCCATTAGCGGATATACATACCTATACCTTGTTCCATTTAAGCCATTCAGTATTGCGGAGCATAGGGAATAGTTTTGACCTCTCTGATTGGCTGAAATTAGAGACAAGAACCAGGTTTACCCAATGTAATTTCGGCTACTTCAGATTTACGCTGTTGCCACTGCCATCTACTGAATGACTTAAATGGAACAGAGCATATATGCTAATTATCGAATGACTGACAACACTTTATATATTTGGCGATTTTCCTGGGGCAAAAATATAAACAAATTTCTTAAAAACATTTAAAATAAAGTGTGTATTAGGAACAAAATAACGTTATTAACCGGAATTTCTATTTCGGTTATATCGTTTTCGCTCCAGCAATAATATTAATAATTTCGTTTCGTTTTTGTTTCTGTTCCGATTTTTTTTTTCGTTTATTTCGTGATATTTTTAAATTTGAGGCTCTTTAATAAACAATTACTTTTAAAATTTGGTACTTCAAACCTTCAAAGTTATATAAAAATTCTTGCAACAGCCCTATTGTATTTGTCATCAGCTTGTAGCCACTCTTACAATTACAATAATTAATTTTGTAGAGTGCACCACATGCGATACTTTTGCGCGATAAATAAATTGAAACCATTTGAATTAAATTATGGTTTAATGTTATATTCAAAATAAAAATAATAAAGAATTATTTTGTTTTATTAATGTAGGTAGGTAGGTACCTATATTTTATAGAGATGCACTCGTCTTTATTATTATTTTGCGTCTATTTATCGAAGAGTGGGTAAACTGTGCGAGCTAGAAAGGTAGAAAGGGTAAAAGAATAAATGATTGAGAGGAAACTCGTTGGGAAAAAATTACATCGTCCTTATTGTTTTAATCGATCGCGTTGGCGTGGAATAAAAAAGAGAGCACGATCGCGAACGTCATGTAAACAAAGTAAGCTTGTGCACACAATGAACACATGGAACAGTAGCTGAGCTGGACATTCGGACATTTACGTCATACACACTGAGTTCCAGTTAGCGGAAATTCACATCAAAATAACATAAATAGAGGGTTCAATTTATTTGTGTTACTTATACCTACAGAAATAGAATTTCAGTCATAGATACATGAAGGAGGGATACAAATACAAAATAAGGAATTAAATCACAATTCTACAACCCTGAGAATAATATTTTTTAACTATCAAAAGTTTTAAAAATTCGCCCGCACGGTACAAATATGTCATCATTATTACCGATATCTGCGTACAAAGCAGATCGGCACACCCAGCAATGGGTAATATGCTGGGATGATATATTTATTTATTTATATTTAGTATTAAGATCCATACCATATAACTATGGCTCTATTTACTATTTTCTTTTTAAAACGTTACTATTATTAATTTAAAATGATTAGTTCTTTCACAGTGACATTTATATGTCAGTTACATACATTTGAGATATGAACTGTGTAACCAAGGAGTTTTGCTTGTTTAAAGCATAAGTTGCGGGATTAAAATTATAGATAATTTTATAAATTTATCCATAAAATATATATTTATAGGAGTATTTTTTTGGATTCAAACTTTAATGCAGTTTATAACACTTTATTGTTGTGAATACATATTTGACGACGTTTCGGCTTTGGATAAGGCTATTATCAAGTCAGACCATGTAACTTACGTATAATCAAAAATTCTATGAATGAATTATATATACCGTGTGTCTGTCTTAAAGGTGTACATAGGAGATTAACATGAGAAATCAGTTTTTTGCAATTTCCTGCTCGCCTAATTATTTTAAGCAAAAATGCGTCAAATAAAAGTTTTAGAGCATAAAATTCTGCACCTAAATCAATAAACAAAATTACCTTTCCATGCATTGTAACGACAGAAATTAAATATGAAAATATCGAAATTTACGTTGAAAATATCGACAGCCATATGGAATTGAACAAAAAATAAATAAATGCTTGACGTTTTTTCTCTGGTCACAACGTAAGTTAACTTATTTGACGTTTCTGACAATTTGATTTTGTCTCTAGTTTTATTGTCTGAAATGATTAAAAATTGAATATTTATACAAATGAAGAGCTAAATTCGTGACAAAATTTGAAAAGACTGCAATGTGTCTTCAAAAAATACATGTGAGCCGTGTAATCAAAATATAGGACGAGCAGAACATGCGTTACTCTAAGAAAGAGTGTTAGGAATGATAAGTGTAGACCCCTTCTGTAGTACTAAGGTAGATATATTGAAAATGAGTTGAGAGTACACATAACAGCATCATACATAATTTTGTTACGCAATGTTGAATTTTTGATATATTCATATTATTTGAACAAAACTGTATTTTCTTAACTTTATTTATTAATTTCATATTTCTATTATTTCCATAATTAACGACATTTGTTCAAATCAAATTGTCAGAAACGTCAAATAAGTTAACTTACGTTGTGTCCAGCATTTCTTTATTTTTTGTTCAATTCCATGGCTGTCGATATTTTTAACGTAATTTTCGATATTTTCATATTTAATTTCTGTCGTTATAAAACATGTAATGGTAATTCTGTTTATTGTTTTAGATGTAGAATTTTATACCCTAAAACTTTTATTTGACGCATTTTTGCTTAAAATAATTAGGCGAGCAGGAAGTTGCAAAAAACTCATTTCCCATGTTAATCTCCTATGTACACCTTTAAAATAGACACACGGTACCTATATATATATATATATATATATATATATATATATATATATATATATATACAGGGTGTTTCACAACTTCTGGGTCAAAATAAAATGGAAGATACTACACGCTGTGCTGATCGCGAATCAAAAGGAATTTTTTGAAAATTCAAAAAATTAGTTGCACTTATAATGGAGGGTACTTTCTTACTCAAAAGTAGGTTTCTTCAGGGGACACCCTGTATTTTTATAATTGTTAAAATCAAATATAATATATGGCATACTTACTTTTTCGAAGAAAAGAGAAAGAGATAAATAGGACGACGCACGATGAATCTTGTTAACTTCATATGATACTCTGAAACAAACAAAACCTGTTATTATTATTGAATTTCAAAATTGATAAATTTCTGGGGTTAGTCACAGGAGAGTTACTTTCAAACTCCGTTTGTTTGCATTTGCAATCCGGAATACAATGCACACTAGCGTCTAGCTTCTTCTCTTAAAAAAATGGAATATTTAATCCACGATTGCAATGCCTGTCTAGTGATGTCCTGTCATTTTGACATTAATTAATTAAATATCGTATCAAGTGTCGGTGTCGGTCATTAGTATTTTAGGTTGCAAACAAATACTTTCAAAGTAACTCTCCCGTGACTCCTGTTTTCAGATAAAATGCAACATAGGTTGTCAGAGTTGTCAATGTCAAATGAAATTATCATCATAATTTACTGATATATAAATAACTTATGAAAGTAATAATAAGAGCAGAATCAATAAAAAAATCAATGTATTTCAAATGGAAAATTACATTATATTTCCAAAAACATCAACATTAAGAATTAAATAATATTTAATTGATTAGCCAAAATTTACTATTGCACGTAGTAAATTACTTTAATTTTCTTATTTTTCACAGTTCTTGTTCTTGCCCTTTTCGTATGATTCTTATTTAAAAACATCCATCGGTTTTAAATTTTGTAAATATTCTGGAAGCTGTAAAAGGATATGGTCTAATACGTTCAGGATATATATTCGCAAAGATATCACAAACATTTCTTAAACTATAATCATTATACCAAGTAACCATTCGAATTTTTTCTTCCTTAGTAAATATGTAAACATTTTTAAAACGTTAAGACCATAGGCGCCGACTTTTGGATTTTCGTGTGGGGGCTAAAAAGGGGTAACAGAAAATTTACCAAATAAAAACTTAATTTCTTAAAAATGATACATAAATAGATTGTACAAAAGATGCGAATTTATAGTATGACTTAAATATCTACATAATTTTTAAATCTTCTTTATGTTCACCCGAATGAGAATATGCTTCAAGAAGAAATCTGTCACGCTCTTCATTAAAAGCATAATTAAATGAAATTAAAGATTTTTCAGGAAGGTATCCGCAATAAATATCAAATGAATTAACGAATCAAATGTCATGTACCTGTCATCATCTGTCATATGTGGAATATAGTTTTGATGAATGGAATATGGGAATATAATTTTGACAATATTTTGGAACAAAAGTTTAACGTGACCGTCAACCATTTTTGATTACTCTGTATAAAATTTATTTCACAGGAGTCTGAAAAATCTACCGTAATTTTCACTAAAATTTTATTATTAATTTCCGACAATACTACATTTTAAATCTGGCAACACTGGTGACAGTACTATTTGCTAGTCCGCACGCGTTACTTACACAGTACTAAACGTGCTTATTCATCAAAAACTTACCACCGATTTTTTTGACCAAAGACAATACCTCCCTTACCTAAAGTTGACGGAAGGTAAAAATTATAATAACAATAATAATTATAATAAATACTACAAGAATAATAATAATAAAATAATTATAATAATAATAATGAACATAACATTAAAGTCCATTTATTTAAAAATGTAAATATGTGAAATAAAGTGTATATTTCTCTCTGGCATGTTTTTAGTGAGAGTGTGAATGTGTATCTTGTATTGTGTGGTGTGAGCTGACATGTCCATGTCCGGACTTTTGCCGCTGGACGTGAATGTTTTCCGGACTCGCCCGGATCGTGACAGCACTCTGGGTTGCGTTCCGGGATTCGGAAGATGTGTTGTGTTATTCGCCCCAAGCCACGGTATTTTTACACATCGTGTAGGTATGAGCAGCGAACTGATGTAGGAAACCTCACATAAGCGTACAATCATATTTTTATAAAATTTTACATTTTTTATTTAGTACCTACTCTAGTACTATTTTTTTTGTTAGATCAATTATATTCAGTTTTAGGTTATATGTATACATTTCCTGATTCGCTCATAGTTTTAATCCGAGAAAGAAAATACTACCAAAAGTATTCACAATCGGTTAGTTTTTTCTACAATCGTGAGGGGACACATCTGTTCTCAAACTCAAAATGAAATAAACAATTCCCGCAATACTGTGAAAAATAAAGCTTCATTCACAGCTACTTTTTTAATGCACAACGTTAATACATAGTGCTAATAGATAATTCATAACGAAGTTTGTTATATGGTAACGCACAGGGCCATTCACAGCTAGTTTTAATTTTAACGCATAATGCATAAACACAATGCACAGCAACAAAAGTTTGGAAACTCCAAACTTTTATGCATTACGCAAATTTGTGACAGCTGTCAAAATGAATTTGCGAGATATTTCAAAATCTTCAATTTCGAAGAAAATAAATAGCTAGTGCTACATTTGTAATACCATGTGCTCATATAAAATTAAACACGGAATTACGTTTCAGCAATCGTTTCCTGCCATGATAAACTTCAATTTTGACAGGTAATAATAATAAAAATAATACATCATCACGGCATATTACCCATTGCTGGGTGTACCATTCTGCTTTGTACGCAGATATCGGTAATGATGATGACATATTTGTACCGTGTGGGCGTTTACCAGGCGTCACCTCACGGGCACTCATTGCTGGCGTGGAGGGTGCACCACAGGGGTCAATTTTGTGCCATTTAAAATTGGAAATATGTGGCGTCGGTCGGGATCGAACCCAGTTCCCCAGATTCGCGACCAGACACTCAGGCACGCGGCCACGAGACCCCACAGGTAATTTGAATAAATACAGATGTCAACTATCAATTAAATTTTGTTGCAGAAAATGGTATGTTTTTCTTAACCTTACGCATTAGCACTATGTATTAAACTTATGTCTTATATGCATTATCATTACGCATTAGAAAAGTAGCTGTGAATGTAGCTTAATGAAAACGTATGATTTTTATTTGTTTTTATGAAAGCAATTGTCATGAATTTTATTGCTACCGCCCATGTAGTAAATGATATGGTAGAAATGGGGTCCGCGGTACCAAAAAAAAGTTCCATATATTTTGTCATATGAAGATGTGACTGATTTTAAACGATTTTGTATTGTAACAAAATATTTTTAAAATATAAAACTTTTCATTCATAATTTTAATAAAAACTATTGGCGCTCTAAAGATATGACGTCACAACTTCAACGTAGTGCTAAGCGAAAAGAATATAATTTTATACTATCCAAAATTTGTGAAAATAAAATTCATATATTTATATATTACGTGAAAATGTATGAAACACATCATTTTTATTAAAATAAAACATATTTATTAGACATCTTTATAAGAATAGATTTTGTCTTTGATAAGGTACAACTATTGGGATTTTCAAATAAGAAAACGCTAACTAGCGGTGAATATTAGAACTACAAACAGTGGTACACATTTGACATTTACATGAATCTACAATCATATGACTACAAAAACTCTATTATACATATTTGAATTATAAATAAAAAATACTAATAAATGAGAAAATATTAAGAAAACTAAAGAAACACAATTGACAGTAATGCTACGCTGACAAATGTTAACAAAAAGTGTACCATTGTTTAATGCAATCAACGCCATCTCTTGATACTTGAAAATCGCAATAGTGTTCTGAAAGAGATAGTTAACCACTTCAACATCAATTTTGGGCAGTTTATTTGAATCTGCTCGCTCAAAAGCATCTTATATGTTTTATAAATTATAAAATTATTAAAAAAAAACATACCGTCTCTCTTCTACGATGACAACTCACACACATGAAGGGATGACAGCTGACAGATGTAATTAAAGATCTGCCGTCACACAAATTTAAAATTCAGTAAAATTTAAAGAAAATATATTTCAAAAACCATACACATATGGAAAGTGTAACAAACGCTAAAATTTATTCAATCTTCCAGAAAAAAATATATATTGAAGCACTTTTTACCTTCCGTCACCTTTAGGTAAGGAAGGTATTGTCTTTGGTCAAAAAATTCGGTGGTGAGTTTTTGATGAATAAGCACGTTTTAAGGTCCCTAGAATACGATTTTACTATTTTTACGATGATGTCTGTATGTGTGTGTGTGTATGTATGTATGTGTGTCTCTCTCTCTCTCTCTGTGTGTGTGTGTGTGTGTGTGTGTGTGTGTGTGTGTGTGTGTGTGTGTGTGTGTGTGTGTGTGTGTGTGTGTGTGTGTGTGTGTGTGTGTGTGTGTGTGTGTGTGTGTGTGTGTGTGTGTGTGTGTGTGTGTGTGTGTGTGTGTGTGTGTGTGTGTGTGTGTGTGTGTGTGTGTGTGTGTGTGTGTGTGTGTGTGTGTGTGTGTGTGTGTGTGTGTGTGTGTGTGTGTGTGTGTGTGTGTGTGTGTGTGTGTGTGTGTGTGTGTGTGTGTGTGTGTGTGTGTGTGTGTGTGTGTGTGTGTGTGTGTGTGTGTGTGTGTGTGTGTGTGTGTGTGTGTGTGTGTGTGTGTGTGTGTGTGTGTGTGTGTGTGTGTGTGTGTGTGTGTGTGTGTGTGTGTGTGTGTGTGTGTGTGTGTGTGTGTGTGTGTGTGTGTGTGTGTGTGTGTGTGTGTGTGTGTGTGTGTGTGTGTGTGTGTGTGTGTGTGTGTGTGTGTGTGTGTGTGTGTGTGTGTGTGTGTGTGTGTGTGTGTGTGTGTGTGTGTGTGTGTGTGTGTGTGTGTGTGTGTGTGTGTGTGTGTGTGTGTGTGTGTGTGTGTGTGTGTGTGTGTGTGTGTGTGTGTGTGTGTGTGTGTGTGTGTGTGTGTGTGTGTGTGTGTGTGTGTGTGTGTGTGTGTGTGTGTGTGTGTGTGTGTGTGTGTGTGTGTGTGTGTGTGTGTGTGTGTGTGTGTGTGTGTGTGTGTGTGTGTGTGTGTGTGTGTGTGTGTGTGTGTGTGTGTGTGTGTGTGTGTGTGTGTGTGTGTGTGTGTGTGTGTGTGTGTGTGTGTGTGTGTGTGTGTGTGTGTGTGTGTGTGTGTGTGTGTGTGTGTGTGTGTGTGTGTGTGTGTGTGTGTGTGTGTGTGTGTGTGTGTGTGTGTGTGTGTGTGTGTGTGTGTGTGTGTGTGTGTGTGTGTGTGTGTGTGTGTGTGTGTGTGTGTGTGTGTGTGTGTGTGTGTTTGTGTGTGTGTGTGTGTGTGTGTGTGTGTGTGTGTGTGTGTGTGTGTGTGTGTGTGTGTGTGTGTGTGTGTGTGTGTGTGTGTGTGTGTGTGTGTGTGTGTGTGTGTGTGTGTGTGTGTGTGTGTGTGTGTGTGTGTGTGTGTGTGTGTGTGTGTGTGTGTGTGTGTGTGTGTGTGTGTGTGTGTGTGTGTGTGTGTGTGTGTGTGTGTGTGTGTGTGTGTGTGTGTGTGTGTGTGTGTGTGTGTGTGTGTGTGTGTGTGTGTGTGTGTGTGTGTGTGTGTGTGTGTGTGTGTGTGTGTGTGTGTGTGTGTGTGTGTGTGTGTGTGTGTGTGTGTGTGTGTGTGTGTGTGTGTGTGTGTGTGTGTGTGTGTGTGTGTGTGTGTGTGTGTGTGTGTGTGTGTGTGTGTGTGTGTGTGTGTGTGTGTGTGTGTGTGTGTGTGTGTGTGTGTGTGTGTGTGTGTGTGTGTGTGTGTGTGTGTGTGTGTGTGTGTGTGTGTGTGTGTGTGTGTGTGTGTGTGTGTGTGTGTGTGTGTGTGTGTGTGTGTGTGTGTGTGTGTGTGTGTGTAACAAAATTTTCGTCTACGATAACTGCCATATTACAATTCCAAAAATTATAATTCTTTCGTATTTCTCTTCGTTACATCCATGTGAAGAGCTGATTAGATTTTGGTTAGAATTGGACAACCGGAAGTACCCTCATTTGAAGATTTTAACAGTTTTTCTTGAAAAAACTATGTTAAATATCATTTTTTCACATTTAATGTTATTATAAATATTAAAGAATATTTTATTCTTTATACGATTTGACTGCATTTTATACTTAATATTAAATGAATATAGAGTTAAAAAATCTGATGTGGCCAGCACATTACCTTCCGTCATTTATATGAGGTATTTACGAAAATTCTACCGGTGAACTGTTACCGGTAAACAGCTTTTATCAGTTTATAGCTACCGGAATCGATATTTTAAGAACGTAAGTGGTAAACAGGGTAGATCCATAATCTACGAAAAAATTTGAAAATTTAAAACAGGTTACAAATTTGACGTAGTTAACAAAATGAGCAGAGTCCTACTTTGAACACATTTCCACTTTTACCGCGCACGCTTCGCTTTGCATCACTACCTTTTTTTGAGATTAGATTCTTCTTGAGTCCGATAGATGGATTTTGCTAGATATTGAACAATTTTCGAACACGGTAACTTTTTACCACTCGTGTTTTCGAACACAGTCTGTAGATGCGGTATCTACCGGTAGAATTTTCGTAAATGCGTATGTATTTTCTATAAAATCCATACAGAAAGTTCCTTGCAAAAGATTATAAATTTCTTGTATGTACATTACCTTTCGACAGTTGTACGTATTTTATACAAATTTCATACAGAAAATTTCGAGCAAAAAGATCCTAACACAAATAATATACTACGAATATGTCATTGCACTTGACACTGACATCTTTCAATCAGAATTTTCTTAATATAGTAGCTGTTTCTCGCATAGCTGGCTAATTTATGAAACTTAATTTCTTTATAATTTTATAACTCTATATCCATTTATTATGAAGTATAAAATGTAGTCAAATCGTATAGAGAATACAATGTTCTTTAATATTTATAATAACATTAAATGTGAAAAAATGATATTTAACATCGTTTTTTCAAGAAAAACTGTTAAAATCTGCAAATGAGGGTACTTCCGGTTGACCAATTATAACCAAAATCTAATCAGCTCTTCATATGGATGCAACGAAGAGGAATACGAAAGAATTATAATTTTTGGAATTGTAGTATTAGAGTTATCGTAGACGAAAATTTTGTTACACACACACACATCCACACACACACACACACACACACACACACACACACACACACACACACACATACACACACACATACAGACATCATCGTAAAAATAGTAAAATCGTATTCTAGGGACCCTAAAACGTGCTTATTCATCAAAAACTCACCACCGAATTTTTTGACCAAAGACAATACCTTCCTTACCTGAAGGTGACGGAAGGTAAAAATTATAAAGAAATTAAATTTCATAAAGTAGCCATAGCTATGAAAACAGCTACTACATTAAGAAAAATTTTATTGAAAGATGTCAGTGTCAAGTGAAATTGACATAGTGTGTGTCTTATAATATTACTGGAAATATAGGATCTTTTGCTTTCTGTACGCAATTTATATAAAATACATACAACTGCTTCAAGGTAATTTACAAGAAATATTAATAATAAATCTTTTATTTCTGCAGATACATTACACTGTATATAGAAAACGTCACAAAATAATAATTTTCTGTATGGAATTTGCATAAAATACATGCAACTGCCGGAAGGTAAAGTACAAGAAATATAATATTTAGCAAGGAACTTTCTGTATGAAATTTGTACAAAATACATAGAACTGACGGAAGTTAATGTGCTGGCCACATCAGATTTTTTCAATTCAATTCAAATTTATATACATTGAAGTTAATCGTTTGTGTGTGTATTTTGCATAATTTGTATGTAAAAATTGCAGGAACACGCTGACGGGCTTGCGTTGTGTTGAAATAAATGAATAGACTTTTTTTGGATACGTTGAATTTTTTTTTAGGATAAATGTTGTATTAGATAGTTCCATGGCCATTTTGTCATTTAAAAATATTTAAAAAAATTTCAATAGCCCTTAAAATAAGGGAGATATGACGATTTTTCGAAAAACAAAAGAATTACAATAACTACGAACCGGGGCGCCAAATCAAAAATTGGATCTAAGAAAAGCTGTTTGTTTTAAAGAGTTAAGAGTTCTAACTACCATTTTCGGGTGTCACGATTTAGTATTAAGGGCGGGTTTCAAAAACAGCGACATGAAGTCATATCGGCCAGGCTATGAACTATTTCACTTTTTACGTCGGTTCTGTTCTGTACTATAAGAGGTTCATTTCTGAGATGGATGGATGAATTCAAATGAAGTGACCAGGTAAAGACACCCTGGGTTTGGGATTTTATGACTGGGCTATCATAGCCGGTAACAAACAGTCAACAACTGCATATTTTTCTGGAGATTTTTCAAGTATTCAACTTTTAATGTTTAAATTTCAAGCAAAATAGTTTTTTTCTCTTATTTATAAAATTCACTACGAATATATTATTAAATTTTATTTTTGTATAGGCCATCATTATAATTTCGAGAACTACTCGTATACACAGAAAATAAATTGTACGTGTTTTTATAACAATTATTGTAAAAACGCTAACTACAATTTGTAGCACAAATAGGAAGGGAGAGCTAGATTGCTGTTTATTGTTATTGTAGTACCTATCTATGTATTATTGTAGTAGTTATTCATACAATAACAAACACTAATCAGTAAAGTATTAATTATTATTTCATATTAAAGTTTATAGCTATTTGTGTATTAAGAGCGCAAAATGGGATATTGTCGATTGAGAGGTTGTTGCCGCGCGACGCAGGAGCGAGTCATTCTCTCGAAATCGTCAATGTCCATTTGCGCTCGAAACACACACAAGATTTTTTCTACAGTCGCCACAATGGGGTCCTCCACCATAACAAAAATTTATTTTTTATTTATTTTTACTTATCGGTATTTTCCATTCTTCTTAAGCTATTGCTTCAATCTAATCTAAGCATTTTATATTTTCGTTTTTGTAAATGAATGCCCTATTTTATTTTCACAGCAGTGCGGCATTTTGTTTGTTTATGTAACATACCGACAGAAATGTTATATGACAGATTGACTTGTTAAGTGGGTAATGTGTAACTACAGTGTCATTAATTCCTGACTAAACGTTTCCATTAAGAATGTAGCCAAGTAACATTTCTCAACATTGTATAGTTAGAAATTTGAGGAGCCAGCGTTTTTCTACTTTGTCGCTCTAGAGCGGCAAAATGACATTTTGCGTTGACAAAAGAGAGCGCAAATGGCTACTTTGTATATAGACTGTAGAAAAATATTTTTGTAGAAGATAATCCTATTCTATTGTACCAATTTTTATGCTATTATTTCAGAATTTTCAGTATTTCCACCACGAATTCTCAAAACGCGAAATGCAAATTTCATATTTTAAATGAGAACATATATTTTTTATTTTCAACAAAGGCAACTAAACATATGCAAAAAAAATAAATGCTATTTCATAGTGTTTACAAGCCCGGATAAACCTCTTTTTATGTGGGAAAACATTATGCTGCCCAAATTAGAAATTTTTTATTTAAATTGGCAAAAACTCATAAAATAACATTTTATTAATATTCAACACTTTTTTAAATTTTTAATATTTCTGTGTTCACTGTGATGATGTCAAAATCATTAGTTTGAAAAGCCAACTGAGTGAAAAATATGAAATTATTATAATAAATTATACTTAATTTGGCCAAGGTTATTTCGAATTTTAAATGGCACAAGAATTGACTCGTCCCCACAGCTATTAACAGATTTTCCAGGAAAAACGTAATAAATTATAAACCAAAATTTCGCATTACAGACTTTTCTATTTATTGGAACAACAAATTAGATTTTGTTTACAAATGATCAACCGAAAGTGATACTTTACTTACAACTCATTGCTACTTTAAACATGTGCTGGCCACATCAGATTTCTTTTAATTTCTATAAGAATTTATTTAGTGTTCTATGATTTTTCATATGTATATTTTATACTGAAAAGTGTCATGATAATTATTTTTTTTTGTTTTTTAATTAATTTGTGATTCCGTTTTAAAATATAGAAATTATAAATGTATTTCCAATGCCTGTTTAATAAAAATTTATACAGATTTGCATTGTACTTCGAAGGGTCGTAGATTATAATAGGAGTAAAATTTATGACGGGCAAAAACGTCAAAAACAGGTATAAATTTTAATCTTACAAATACTTGAATGATTTGAACTGCATTACCGACAGTGACGCCGCCTATAGTTCTGACATCTATGAGAAATAGCGTGAACTGTTTTCGAGCGCGCTGCTATTGAAAAGTTCCTATTTGGGCAACATTTTCTTTTAAGTGCAGGACAAAATCTACGTAATTTTTTATTAACATTTATGTATATCTGGTAACAATATGAAGAAAATTACTTCCTAATTGTATTTTGGTTTAATAATTTTATTATTTACATGACTTACGAGTGATTTTATTAATAAATATTATATATTTTTTCAACTAATATTAATTAGGAAGTAAATAATAAATTCATATATACATTTTTTTAGTTTTGGTATGCATTTTTCAATTAAAAACTATAAAAGCACTTAAAAGAAAATTGATTTTTTTGCTTATGCAACCTGCATTATTGAAACCCCGCCTTAACACCCTGTATACGAGAATTCCGAAATTTTTCTTATTTTTAAAGACGACTGCAGAAACGGAAAATGCTAGAAAAGTGATAGCCAAAACAGAAAAAATAGCATAAAACACTCATTTTGGCAATCATTCCTGCTCCCAGTCGCCGCTGCGCGTCTAGTGTCTGAATATTTAAATCGTGCTAGAATAGGTTCAATTATTTTAATAGTCCGGCTATAGCTGAATGTTACTTTCCAAGCAAAATTTCATTTCCATTTGGCAGATCAAATTATAATAATAACGCTGGTAGATCTGAAGGTTAAAGTGGGTTAAACAAATTGTAATAAAAGGCATGTAAAAATTGTTGCATCTGCTCTATTATGTTTCTCTATTTCGGAATTAGAATGTCACATTCTAGCACTAATATTGATGTTAGAAAGCGCTACATTCTTCAACGATTTTTGGTGATATTTTGTTAATTGAGATTGGTGTTACTGCATTTAATACACCTTATATCTAGGCAACAGAAGGCAATTCAAGCATTCGTTCGTTCGCCCAATCGCCGCAGCGCTCGTGAGCGAATTTGTAACTCGTGCTAGGATACGTTGCTTACGGTTTTAATATAGCGCTACTTCCAAAAAAGCGCAACTTCAGCTGTTAAATGTCAACTTTAATATTAAAATTTAGAGAAATAAAAAATAAATTGTAAATAGCACTTATTTAACCCTTATCCGGTCAAGGTGAGTCCACTGGACCCAACGGCTATGTCCTTTTAAATTATTTTAAACAACTTTTATAATAAACAATTATCCTTTTGTGAATTCTCCTAGATTCATAATTATTACAACATATCCATATTGAGAAAATAAATTTAAAAAAATTATTTTATAAAATATAAACAATTTAATAATTTTTTGACCTAACCGTATAGTATGAGTCCGGCGAACTCATATCTTATATATACGTAATGTTCACGTGCAAAAGCAAAATGCGCATGTGCTGAATTATGAACATGTGTTACTTCAGCTCTTGATAATAATAGTTTTATATTCATTGGTCTAAAAGTCATTTTGTGAGCTAACTTACTCGTATTTTCACCTTTGTGTACAAGAAAGTGTATTTTTATCAGGTATTGTAGCTAGTATTTCAATATTACAGAGATTATGACAAATAGAGGGTTCATCGACAAGGAACTGCAAGAAATTATTGTCTGCTTGTCAGACGATGAAGAAAGAAGAAACGTATAACATCAATTATTCAGACACTGAATCAGCATCTGAAGATGATCATATATCTACGGCAAGTGATATATGTTCATATACATTTCAGAATATTTATACCTAACATGTTATAACTATTATCAAAACGGCATTTTAACATATAGAGTCCAATGGACTCCGACTATGCGGTTACGTTCTGAAATTGAACTATCCGGATAAGTGTTAAAATATAGGATTCACTCACAAAAATATGAAACCTATTCTTGTCTATTCATAAAACTAAATATAATTTTAAAAATCTGATGTGGCCAACACGTGACCTCCCGTCAATTCCATGTTTGAAATAGCAATGAGCTTTAAGTAAAGTATCACTTCCGGTTGATCGTTTGTAAACATAATCACATAATCTAATTTGTTTCAATAAATAGAAAAGTCTGTAATACCAAATTTTGGATTATATTTTATTGTTTTTCCTCGAAAATTTGTTAAGAGCTTCAAATTAAGTACCACTTCCGGTTTATCATATAGATATAGTCAAAATCTAATATTGTTTCAAATTATACAAGAGTTTTAAATACCATTTGAGAAGTTTTGAATCATGTTTTAATATATTTTTTCAAAAAAATCTGTTTATAGATTCCTGCAAAGTAGTATTTTTGGTTTATCAATTTTAGAAAACATCTAATATGTTGTTCTCAATAATATAAAAGTCTTAAATACCAAATTTGAAAAGTTTTGGATTGTATCAATTTATTTTTCACGAAAACCTGTTCAGAGCTTCAAATAAAGTATCACTTCCGGTTTATCAATTGTATCCAAAATCTAATATGTTGCTTCTATTTATATAAAAGTTTTAAATACTAAATTTGACAAGTTTTGGAATATATCCTATTATATTTTACACGAAAATATGTTGAGAGCTTCAAGTAAAGTATCACTTCCGGATTATCAATTTTAGCCAAAATGTAATACGTTATTCCTCTTCATATAAAAGTCTTAAATACTAAATTTGACAATATATTTTTCACGAAAATCTGTTCAGAGCTACAAGTAAAGTATCACTTCTATGGTTTATTCATTTTAGCCAAAATCTAATATTTTGTTCCCTTCTAACACTGAATTGCAGACGCAGTATTAATGAGCATACTGTTCGCGATTACGCAAACATAGTGTACGGCAGCACAAGACACTTAAACAGATGCTGTGTGTTACGAAGGTGCAATACTTGCATTGAAGTTTGTGATCCTCATTTTGAGCAATTATTACAACAATATATATTACACAAATGAATAAATTAATAAAAAAGTCAATGCTAGAAGTTAAAATAAACAGCCACAGTCAAATAAATTAAGATAGATAATTACTCTTTTAAGAGCCTGTAGCTCGAAAACGGTACGTTTCCGGATATGAGTATATTGGGAAAAGTTACTCTACTTTGCATCCTCTAACTTATAAATTTGTAACACGTATTCATTAACACCCTGTATAATATTCATATACCAACGATTGTAGATAATTTCCACTCCGGCAATTTGTACAACTTGCTCCCCGTTTGGGCCGTCACTGTGTTGTGAGCAGGGTGTTTGACACCGAGGGTGACACGTACACGAGATTAACTAGCAGAGCCTGTCAAGCGACCCCTGGCCTCTCTCCGGCCTGATGCGTGAGTAAACACCGGCTGACCGGCACATAGGCAGGCACACACACCATAGTCATACTGGGGTTCAAATTTAGCACAGAAAAGAAAGCACAGTGGCAGTTTACACCAAAATTTAACATCTACATACTATTTTATTGCTGTAATTCTAATATTACAGAATGCTTTTTTTAAAACAACCAGCGCTTTTTTGGGCGAATTAACAACTTTAGAGAAAAAAGTTTTATACCAAAAATGATCAAGAATAAGGAGATAATGTATCAATAGTAACAAACCGAATATTTAACCAGTGGTTTTCAAACGGTAGAACAAAATTATATTTTTTTAAATGGCACCCTATATAATTTTTAGCCCTTTAAGTAGAATATTATTTTTTGATTTCAACGATACAAATATAGCATAGGGTTGTATAACAATTATTTCGAGAAAATGGTATTAAAAACTAGAAATAATGTAATAAAAAATGGGTTTACTACTAGCGTAACTAGGCAATAGACGTGTATTGCATAGCCTATTGTAATATAACATTATTTTTAATACCATTTTTCTCGATATAATTGTTATATAATCCAATACCATATTTATATCGTTGAAATCAGAAAGAAAATCTCTATCTAATGGGCTAAAAATTATATAGGATACCATTTAAAAAATATATAATTTTGTTCTGCAGTTTGAGAATCACTGGTCGATTTTCGGTTTGTTATTATTAATAAATTAGCCCCTTATTCTTGATCATTTCTTGTAACATTTTTTTCTAAAGTCATTATTTCGCCCAAAAAAGCGCTGGTTGTTTTAAAGGAAACAGCCTCTATATATATATATATATATATATATATATATATATATATATATATATATATATATATATATATATATATATATATATAGAGGCTGTTATATATATATACAGGGTGTAAACGAAACTAGGAAACGCGACTTTTCTCGGAAGTTATTAGAGATACAAAAAAATATTTTAAATAAAATTGTAGGAGACCAAGGGGGATATCCCATTACAAAATAAAATATTTTTTCAAACGAGTGGTTCTCAAGTAACAACACAAAGTTATGTTTGCTTAAATGAGATGGCATATATTTTTTAGGCCCATTCGATACAGTATTTTTTTCTGAATTCAACCATGTAATTATTTTAATAAAAATATGGAGAAAAATTCAATTAAAATTTAAATAAATTTTATTTTTATAGTTA
The DNA here is from genome assembly GCA_963082715.1 of Harpalus rubripes. Taxonomy (NCBI): domain Eukaryota; kingdom Metazoa; phylum Arthropoda; class Insecta; order Coleoptera; family Carabidae; genus Harpalus; species Harpalus rubripes. The sequence continues at coordinate 73,622,737 of OY720449.1, read as the reverse complement.
TTTTGCAGTAAGCTATGTATGAAAAACAATTGAGCTTAAATTAAAGTAAAACAAATATTTGTTAATTACCTTATAAATAGTGTTCTACCCGCAACAATATGAATTATTATACACTAAATAATACAAATTGACAAATATCAGGTTTTGTTTTTCATATATATGGCCTACTGAAAAATATCTATAAAAATAAAATTTATTTAAATTTTAATTGAATTTTTCTCAATATTTTTATTATGCAAGGATATAAATATAATAAAATATAATCCATAATTTCGTATTACTATTTCTATTTATTGGAACAAATTAGATTTTGTTTACAAACGATCAACCGGAAGTGATTCTTTACTTAAAGCTCATTGCTTTTTCAAACATGAAATTGACGGGAGGTCATGTGTTGGCCACATCAGATTTTTGTTTACTGATATGGTTCTAATTTTGTGATTTGTTAACTTTCGAGATACTTTTCGGTTATTCCAGGAGTATAATTCTGATCTTAATACCAAATGGCATTATATAAATTATATTCCTGCTGGATTAACCGAAAAAGTATCTCGTAAGTTGACTAATCACAAAATTAGAACCATATCAGTAAACAAAAACAATTTGGGCAAAATATTAATAAATAATAAAGAAAAAACCTCAAAATTAGAATTAAATGGAATTTACAAAATTAATTGTGAGGACTGTGATGCCCTATATATCGGTCAAAGCGGTAGAAGTGTTAAACACAGGATCAAAGAACATAAAGATTCAATTACAAAACAATACCATACCACTGGTTTTTCTGAACACTTCATAGAAAACAATTATAACTTTAACGGAAATTCTGATATTCTGCATATTACTGACAAAGGATTAAGATTAAACCTTTTGGAAAATTTAGAAATTAGGAAAGATGTAAATTCAAAAGAAAACATCGTCAACGAGCAATTAGATGTAAGTAACTCACCCTTACTCAACATGTTTGGAACATATAAATACCTGTCTTCTTAATATATATCTTTTTCTACAGTCCATATACAATGTAGCCATTTGCGCTCTCTTTTGTCAACGCAAAATGTCACTTTGCCGCTCTAGAGCGACAAAGTAGAGAAAACGCTCGCTCCTCAAATTTCTAACTATACAATGTTGAGAAATGTTACTTGGTTACATTCTTAATGGCACCGTTTAGTCAGGAATTAATGACACTGTAGTTACACATTACCCACTTACATAACCAAACAAAATGCCGCACTGCTGTGAAAATAAAATAGGGCATTCATTTACAAAAACGAAAGTATAAAATGCTTAGATTAGATTGAAGCAATAGCTCAAGAAGAATGGAAAAAACCGATAAGTAAAAATAAATAAAAAAATTTTGTTTTGGTGGAGGACCCCATTGTGGGGACTGTAGAAAAAATCTTGTATGTGTTTCGAGCGCATATGGACATTGTCGATTTCGAGAGAATGCCTCGCTCCTGCGTCGCGCAGCAACAACCTCTCAATCGACAATGTCCTATTTTGCGTTCTTAATACACAAATAGCTATTGTCTGATGATGTCCGAAAGGACGAAACGATCGTAACATAAGAAATAATTCTGTGGAATAATCAAGTGTTGTGTTTCAATAATTATATTTTTAAAATGTTCCATCAAATACCGACTACACAAAACCTAACAAACAGTTATAAATATGTTTAGTCGAAATGAAAACTGAAATGGTGTGAGGTACTTTGCTTGCTACATCAGATTGTCATTATTCTTGTTGGAGTATCTGCAGCAAAATGAATTTCGCTGCTTTAATTTTGTTGGATTCCCCGTAGCTTCTGTGTAAGTTGTTTCCCGGTGTCAGAGCATCACGTTCATTAAACATTTCACCCTTTCACATTTTCGGCGGCCTTAGCCTAATTCCCTCGACGCTTCGGCACTACATTGCAGCGCCGTGTTCTACTGCTGGGTAAAATGTACGCAAATATCCTAACTTTGTACTGGCATTAAATTGTTAATTCCAGAATCGCCGCATTCGGAAACCACCCTTTTCATAACAACACCAATTCTAGAAGTATATAGAGTTGAATGAATATTCATTCAGCATAGACTTTTTGGAGAAATAAAGTTGAAATTTATAAGAATTTGTTAATAATTCTGAATAGAGTCAAAGACGGCTGAGAAGAGGTTTCTAACGAGATTTTCCACAAACCATCTCATTTATAAGATTAAATACGGGAGTTATACGCTAGAATAGGGGTTATTGTATATCAATTTTCATCATGTACGAGTATACATAGTATTAAATTGAATATAATTGTTAATTTTCTGATTTTTATAACCTTCTTGCACGATTGGTTCTTTTTAAGTTTATCAATAGGGTTTCAATGGGAGTAGGTTTTATTTACAAATTACTTATCGGTAAGTGATGTGTATCAGTTTCCGATCAGGAGACGGGGGCGGCAAGTAAGAAACCAACGATCATAGCTTACTTTAAAAATAAAAACAAATTTTTTTTAATAGGGTCACTTGGGGTAAACTTAAGACACTTAAAAATTAAGGTAAAAGTGAGGCATGTGCGTATTATTCTGCGCAATATTTTAAATTTAGCGCGCTCGTGTCATAGAAGGAATATTTCAATGTAAAATGTTAGGTCGGTAAAATTAGACGAGGTTGCACGGTCCGAAATAACCTTAAAAAATCTGATGTGGCTAACAACAAACCTCTCGCTATTTAATTTTTATTAATTTAAATATACATACTTACATATTTTGTTATTGCGGAAACAGTATTAAGATGCATTCTATAACTATTGTTCTATTTACTATTTTCTTTTTAAAATGTTACTATTATTCATTTGAAATTAGTACTTTGACAGTGACATTTATCTGTCAGTTACATACATTTGAGATATGAATTGTGTAACCAAGGTATTTTGCTTGTTTAAAGCGTAGGCTCCGGGATTAAAATTATAGATAATTTTATGAATTTATCCATAAAATATACCTATAGAAAAAGTATTTTTGCAAATCTGTAGAAAATTTAATAATCTTTAATTTTTATAATAAATCTTGAAAAAATAACATTTGAAGGTATTTTTCGAAGAAAATCTATTTTGAGCTTCAAGTAAAGTGCCACTTCCGGTTATCTGATATACCCAAAATCGAATGGCCTCTTCCCATATTACAAAAAGGTAGAAATACAAAGTTTCTAAATTTTCTGAATGAGATTGAGTGGACGATCCACACACGCGCACGCGCACTCTCACTCGCACTCGTACTCGCACTCGCACTCACGCTTGCACTCGTGCACGCTCACGCACACACACTCACACACATCGTAAAAATAGTAAAAACCTGTTGTGGGGACCCTAATTCGTGCTTATTTACTGAAAATACCATTGAATTTTTGGACCTATAACATTACCTCCCAAGTAGCTTGGCTTGGTGTATCCCTAATTTTGTATAGTTCGTCTAGGGATCATTTTCTGAAGACTCGTTTCGTTTTATTACGGCAGTACAATAGAGGGTCCCAATAGCCTGGCATGTGCCAGGGCTGTAATGAAAAATTTGAGTAGGGGTTTGAAATATTTCATTTCACACATTTTACTTTCCAAAATAGTAAAAAAAAAAATTGTTTAATATTTAACTGTTCTAATGTGTGAACAATATTATTAGCATAAGATTTATGTATTGTTCGTACTATATTTTGTTTCGTAAAATCATCTATTTTGTCAGTACCTGAATCTTTTCGAACTCTTTTAGGTACCGGACCACCTATTCTGATAATTTTTTAACAGTTTTATCACATACCTTTGTTAGTTGGCAAGTTTTCTTAAGAGCAACTGATTTTTCATATTCCTCCAAAAGTCCATTGTAAACATTCAACACGATTTGTTGTCCATGTTCGTGCAAAAAAGGTTTAAATATATTAGGCGATGGTAATACACTTTTACTAGCACTTTCTAATTCTTCGTTTTCTTCCCACGGGCGAAACATTGTTAACGTTGTTGACTGTTGAATTTAATTTAACAAAACAGCCTTCGTACACTAGTTAGGAGGTACAAATGACAAGTGAAAATAATTAAACTCACCACCTATTTATATACCTACATAGCTACAAATAACGGTTTTATAATCCTTTGGAGACAAGTTCACAGACCTTATAATAACTATAAGAAAATTAGGGAAATTCTAAGTTCAAAAGATTAACGCATTAAAATCTGGAAAGTGCAGTCTTGGTCTACAGTCGAATACTGGGCGTAAAATATATACCAGCATTGCAAATACTGAACTGGTCGACTGTACGGACCGAAATATTTTGGCATTGCGGTTTTAGCTATTGTGCACCCATAATAAAACGATAACGAGTCTTCGGAAAATGATCGCTAGACAAACTATACACTATTTACAGTGATAAGGCGATGGCAGAGCAATAACAAGAACCTAATCAAGTGAACTGTTTTTTTCGAAATTGTCGGTTCAGAAACAACCAGTAAGTGCAAGTCTTACGGTTTTGATCATAATCTCCATAATACGGCAAAAAAAAATTCGAATCTCAGATAAACAAGGTTAGTAATTATTGTTAACTGATTATTATTATTTTTTGTTACAGTTTTTGATGGTAGTAGAAGGATGCTATTTATATTCCTATATAATTAATTACGTTGAAAAATTAAGTAGTTAATAATATTTGAGCAAATTGGCAAAGTGATGTTTCTCGTTGGTAAGAAGTAAATCGAAGACTAACTTCTTTCCTCATCTCGGTGATGAATTGGGGCGGATTACTTTGTCAGTTGTATCATTCGTGATGTGTAAGTGTAATCCTAATGTGATGTGCTGAAGTCGTGCGTGGGAGTCGTGCCATCGACGCTCGACGGCCGACGCTCGTCCCTGACGCTCGCTTCAGCTCGACGCGGTTGTGTTTTCAATTAGGCGACAAATCCGACGCCCTACTCTAGCCGCCAGCAAGCGACAGGACAGCACGACCACTAGAACGGAGATAATGTTTTTCACAAAAAGGACATTGAATATCAAAAATAAATCCCTTCTTTCCTAATTCGTTTAACAAGTCCAAATTCGATTCAAGTTAACGGGATATGTCACATTGATCAAATTTAGATTTTTTAAAAAATATATTATTAATGTAGAGTTAAAAAATCTGACGTGGCCAATACATTACCTTCCCTCAGTTTTATGTATTTTATACAAATTCCATACAGACAGTTTCTTGCGAAAGATTCTATATTTCCAGTACATTACCTTCCCTCATCAGTTCTATCTATGTATTTTGTCCCCATTCCATACAGAAAGTTTCTTACAATTGATTCTATATTTGCAGTACAATTATAACATAAACATACTATGTCAATCGCACTTGACATTGACATCTGTCTGTTAGAATTTTTTAAATTATATTAGCTATTTCCAGTGTTATTGCATAGCTGGCTAATTTATGAAATTTAATTTCTTTATAATTTTCACCTCTCGCTACCCTTGGTAAGAGAGGTTAGGGATCGTGCTATAAATCGCATGTCGAGATTTTGGAAAATGACCACGTGTTAAGGTCCCTAAAATCCAATTTTCACATTTTCACGATGTCTATGCGTGCGTGCATGTGTGTGTGCGTGCGTGCGTGCGTGGGGGTGTCGGTGTGTGTGCGTGTGTGTGTGTGTGTGTGTGTGTGTGTGGGTGTGTGTGGGTGTAGATGTGAGTGTGCGTGTGGCTGTGAGTGTGCGTGCGTGTGTGTGTGTGTGTGTGTGTGTGTGTGTGTGTGTGTGTGTGTGTGTGTGTGTGTGTGTGTGTGGTTCCTGTTTACACTCTAACTCAAATACTATTATTCAGAAAATTTTGAAACCTCATATTTCTACCTATTCTAATCTGGAAAGAAGCCATTAGATTTTGGTGTAAATCAGATAACCGGAAATGGCACTTTACTTGAAGCTCAAAATAGTTTTTCTCCGAAAAATACCTTTAAATGTTATTTTTTCGAAATTTATGTTATTATAGAAAATAAAGATTATTAAATGTTCTACAGATTTGCATTAATACTTTTGTATATATTTTATGGACAAATTTATAAAATTATCTGTAATTTAAATCCCGGAGCCTACGCTTTAAACAAACACAACTCCTTGGTTACACACATTACACAGTTCATATCTCAAATGTATGCAACTGACAGATAAATGTCACTGTCAAAGAACTAATTTCAAATTAAAAAAAGGAACGTTTTAAAATGAAAATAGTAAATAGAAGCATAGTTATATGGGATGGGACTTAATACAGTTTTCAGCATCATAAGTAAATATGTAGGTAAGTATGTATATACAAATTTATAAAAATTAAATTTTGTTGACTTTTTTTACCTTCCGCTACCCTTGGTAAGGTACGTATAGGGATCGTGCTAAAAATCGCATATCGAGATTTTGGCAAATGACCACGTTTTAAGGTCCCTAGAATCCAATTTTAACATTTGCACGGTGATGTATGTGCGTATGTGTGTGTGTGTGTATGTATGTATGTGTGGATCCTCCAGTCTAACTCAAATAATATCATTTAGAAAATTTTGAAATCTTGTATTTCGAACTTTTTCTGTAATGGAAAGAGCCCATTAGATTTTGGCGTAAATCAGATAACCGAAAATGGCACTTTACCTTTAAATGTTATTTTTTCGAGATTAATGTTATAAAAATTAAATTTTCTACAGATTTGCATTAATACTTTTTCTATATATTTTATGGATAAATTTATAAAATTATCTATAATTTAAATCCCGGAGCCTGCGCTTTTAACAAAAAAACTCCTTGGTTGCGCAGTTATTCAAATGTATGTGACTGACAGATAAATGTCACTGTCAAAGAACTATTCATTTCAAATTAATAATAGTAACGTTTTAAAATGAAAAAATTAATAGAACAATAGGCAAGAAAATCAATACAGTTTCCAGCATATGTAAATATTTAGGTATGTATTTAGATTAATAAAAATTAATGATTCGCAATAAAGTTTAAGCTAATTCTCATTTTTTGATTAGTGAATTCTATTTTATCCCGGTATTTAAAATTTAATCTTCATTTTATTATTAAAAAAGGTAGTTACTTGGGTTAGATTAGACTATAAGAAATAAACTCCCAAATTTAGAGTAAAATTCTCTAATCTAAAAATAAGGATTAGTTTAATCTGTTCTGTGACTTGGACGGTAAATGCCGGGAGGTATTGTATGGGCCACACCAGACTTTTACTTCCTTGTACGAAGTAAAGGAAGTATTGTAATCGCGAAAAATTTCGGTTTTGAGATTTCAACGGAAATATCCATTTTGACCATCCCTGAATCCATTCTGTCTAATTTCGTCGTGACGTCTGTACATACGTCCGTACGTACGTACCTATCTCGCATAACTCAAAAACGGTAAGCCGAATAAAGTTGAAATTTTGTATTTAGGACTTCTAGTTGTGCACCTCCCTTTTTGGTCATTACATAATTTCCAGAAATGGTACTTTATTTGAAGCCTATAATAGATTTTAATGAAAAACTATATTAAAATATAATGCAAAACGTTTCAAATTTGGTATATAAGACTTTTATATCAATTGGAATAACATATCAGATTTTGGTTAAAACAGACTAACCGGAAGTGATATATTACCTGAAGTTGTTAACAGTTTTTCAAATAAGGGTTTTAGAGAATTAAATTCTGCGTCTAGCACATCAAGTATTATTAAATTAGCCCTTTGTATAAGCGAAATATGTAAATTTAAAACTTATATACTTTTTGGTTTTTGTAATGAAGCTTGCTATGGATTACGACAAAAATACCAAAAAAATAAAAAATAGATGTTAATGTCAAATGTCAAACACGTGCAATTTTATAATTGGGTCTATACTTCATCTTCATATTGGTCTTGCGTACAAGGAAGTCGTGTGGTGTCCACATCAGATTTTTTTCTTTGCTGTCTCAACTAAGTTTGCATTTTTTTTTCAATTCTGAAAAAATCTCAATATTGACAGAAACATACTTGTAGTTTCTCAAATGACTCATTCAAATGCTCTCTATGGTAGATACAAAAAATAATTTTTATATAAATTTTCGAATAAAAGGAGATTGACAAAATCAATATTGAACAACGAGAAATATGCCGTGATTATATATTCATTCTTATTATATTTTTTATTCGAATAACTTCTAAATTATTAGCAGGTAATCGAGAAAAATGTGTTAAATAAAGAAGTTTACATACATACATTATTCTCCCCATATCATTAATTTCGATAGACCGAACTTCAGCTGTAACATCCACCCTTTCCTAAAATTACCCTCATCCCATTTCTATGATCCCCCGTCTCCTTTCACCCTCTTGGTGCGGCTTGCAGCTTTTCAGCCTCCCGGGCGATGTTGTAGCTATGTGACGGCTCCGGCACGCTCTCATTGGTCGGTTACGGGTAGTGGGCGGGGCGTGCAGGTCGTTACGCCCACCTGGCGACTTCCCACACACGGGAGGACGAGAGGAGTGAGGGGAAGGTAATGGGGTATTAAACGCATAATAAATCAAATTTGGAAATTTGGAAGTAAAGATAGGAGGTGGTTACAACTTTTTGGTGGATGTGCCAAAGTGATTTTTTAAAAAATATATCAAGATGTTTTTATCCATTGCTGTGTGTTCCGATTAGTTTATTGGAGATTTCATAGAACAGACGATATATTTGTAACACTTAAAACTGTTGAGAAAAATGCACCACATGGATTAGTTTTATGCGGTAAATAATTATTTCGGTTGATCGTATTAATTTATGAGTTTTATTAATAAGTAGAAAATCGCTTATTAATGACCCGTATTAATGAATTTTTTTAAATTAATAAACGATTTTAGTACAAACCATTGCGTAATAATTAAAGTTTGACAAACAATGCTTATCAAAAAAATAAATTAAAATGTAATAAAATTAGATTTTCTTTTAGATATTTACGGTACGAAACGATCAAGGGAAAATATTAATATTAACGCGTGTGATATTTAGTTTGGCAATTTTATGAAATAGGATTATTTTTAATTTCCTCTAACAGTAATTCCGATTCGAGGTTTGCTGACACCTGAGACGAACGAACTAGAATTTGCGGTATTAATTTTTTTAAATACATCCCTGAATCCTGTTGCTAAGGTCATTTTAAATGCTTCTTGGTATTGAGTACAATTCTAATCTTTTGTAACAGAATACATGATCAGTTTCCTTTCAAATCAAATATAGGAAAATGTTTTCAAAAGAAACCACATCTATAATTTAAACGTCAACTTTCATTCGCTATAGTCATACTATACCAGTACCTGAACCCATAATCTATTATATGTCCAGAATAGCAGCCATATTATATAACTCAGTCGTTATTTTTTAACAACTGATTAAATAATTTAACTAATCAAGTATGTTGATATATAACAACATAGGATTTTTAGTTGTCATATCAATATCTACCGGATAACCAGCAGCTGTTAAAAATTAATCACTTTGTTACAGAATAGACCCGTAAATACCTTATAAATAATAATAATAATAATAATAATAATAATAATAATAATTCTTTAAGTTATCACAACTTATTACAATTGATATTTTATGGGGGTGAGTCAATATTTCGTACATATTTTGTAACTTCAACGTTGTATTCCTTGGGTTGATGAAGATGAGATGATGAAAGGACACCATAAAGATCTAAGCCCCTGGTGGGAATCGAACCCACAACCCCAGGGTCCGAGGGGTGAAGGTCGCTTCGAGCGCTTGAGATACACTCTGCCACAACAAGCTCGACCACGGCTGATATTTTATAAATAATATGACATATTAATTTTATTCATTTCTATAGTTATGATATGATTAACGTTCATTTTAGTAATATTTCAATATTTTTAAATCCTTAACACATTCTTGGTCTTTACTTCATGTAAATAAAATAAGAGATAATTTTATTTTTGGCACAAAATTGTAAAGTAGAAAAATTTTGGTGATAGTTAAACAGGGTGTTTCATAATATATGCGCAGGACTTCAGGATGTGATAGCTCGTCCAAAAATATGAAAAATAGTTTCTCATAATAAGTTATGTTTTGTGCGGAATTTTTTTTTAAGTCATAATTGGTGAAGATTTTAAAGGGGTTGTGAGTGTTTTTCTCCCCAACTTCTACGCCACTGAAAAAAGTATAGTTTTGAGCCGCCCATTTGAACCGCCAATGTTTTCTACACAAAAAGGTACTGTTGGTCATAAGGTCTAAAGTTGACCGTTTTCGAGAAAAATCAACTTTTATGTTGAAAAACATTGTCAATTGTTTGAAATAATTTTTTTTACTAATTAAACAAAATTTATTTAAACGTTAGAACAAGTAATAAAACAAAACGTTAACTTCATAATTGCAAAATTTAAAAAAAACAATAACAAATCATACTCAGTTAAATTAATTGTTGGACATGTCCGCCGTTAGCTTCAATGCACTCAGCAATTCTTCGACGCACTGACTGTCTAACACGCAGGAAACATAGCTTATTATGAGAAACTTTTTTTCATATTTTTGGACGAGCTGTCACATCCTGAAGTCCTGCGCATATATTATGAAACACCCTATATTTTTATATTTCAGAAATATCGATAAAAAATTAAACAAATATATCTTCACAAGGTAATTGTGCATTGTTGGGTGTGCTAATGTATCTAGCCTACTACTTTATACGTAGATTTCGGCAATAATATATTTGTACCGTAGGACGTTTACTTGACGTCGCCTTTTGGACTTTGAAGGCTGTCGTGGAGAAAGCATATTTTACAAGAGTTAAATTAGTCCCGCTGTTATCGGGAAATATTTTCAATGGATAAATGCAAAATACCTACAAAAACCAAATTCATGTTTTTAATTTTTAATAAATGATAGTGATAGTCCCATAATTTAAAATTGTTTTCATATTTATTATACTGAAATGAGAAGTTTTTTCTGAAAATTTAGATATTTGGATATTTTCGGTTTTTGTAAAAAAATACCCTCAATTATTAATATTAATTTGAATTCTACTTCATAAATTTGTTTTCATCGCTTATTTATTTTTTTAGGTCGTGTGGCTCAGTGCATTATGTGACCATTTGTAGTTCTGACGTGCTGGGTTCGAATCCGATCCGATCAGAATCAATTCGAAAATTAATTATTTTCAATTTTTAAATAACCCCTTTGTTGATCTCTCTACGGCAGTTTTGAGAGCCCAGTTTGATGATATATTTATTTATATTCATAAATTTTTGATTGTTTAAAATAAACAAATAAACGATATTCATCGAAATTATTTAATTCGTTCTTACACATATTTTTTGTCATTTTATATACATATTTACACCTACCCAAATTATTTTATATGTATGTACAATAATTATCACAAGGTGGGCAACACTGCTTTTGTAATAAAATCGTCATATAGTGGATTACTTTAGTGAAGATGTCAAATAATAGTTATTTATGTACCTATAGGACAAAAAATTGCATTTTACAGTAGAGCAAACAAGCGAGGCTATAATATGCATTTTTGCCGAGGTGCATATTCCATTTTTCTATCTAACTTACTAAAAATAGATCTAGAAGGCTAGTACACAGTACACACAATTACAATAATTATTAAATCATAGGTACTAGGCTTTGCGGACGAAAAAGGTATGCGGACGAACAAGATTTGCGAACGAAAAAGGTTTGCGAACGAAAAGTGATAACCTTCAGAAAAGTGTCATTTTTTACGTAAGAGCAAGAGCAGAGATTGCGATGCGAGCCGTAGGGGAGTGATGTAACCACACGATTGTAAAAGAGATTCACACATGTGTTGCACAAATATATTATTTTCTACAATTAATAATAAAAGATTTCAAAATTCTAAAATATTTTACCTGTGGTAAACTGTAGACAACTGCCAAATAATATAACAAGAGAGTGAGAATAAATTGAAAATAATTTGACATATTTTTCGAAAACATTTTCTAATTTATCGTACTCGAATTATTTTTAATTACCTTATTTTTTGATTCAAAAGTTTCAAACAATGGAATGAGGCTATTAAATTAACTAGCTTCATTCATTTACATAGCTCAGTTGGTAAGTCTGTTTTGACAACTAGAACACACTTTGACGATGCAAAATAAATAATCAAAAGATATAATTACTAATATGGTATTACTGGAAATGGTTTCTATATTTTTATGGTTTATTTCATGAACAGAAATGGCACAAAATTGGTATTTTTCGCTTATTTTACTTATGTGTTGATTACTATCTGACATATGTCAACAAAAACAAAAGCTACAGAGATTATTCCCGGGAATAATCTCTAGAGCTTTATTCTCAGTATAATAATGACAGGATTGGTTAAAACGCAGACACGTGACACAAAATGGAACATTTCATTGGTTGTAAGAAATGTCAAAAAATAATTAAATTCATATGTCGAAATACAGTCACAGCAATTTAATATAAATGTTATCTGTGCCAAAATATATAAGAGCTATTATGGACGTATAGTGAGTAAAATAAACTCAATAAGAAATCCATTGCATTTTACGCAACGCTATTAAAAAGTCAAAGTTCACGTATACGTACATAAGTTCTATATGATCCACTGTGACTTTATGCATGCGGGAGCAGAAAAATGGTTTTTTTTATATGAATACATTGATTTAAATTTTCTTTTTATAATGTTGCCGATAAATAATGAATGTCTCATCCAGAAATTTTAGAAGCAGTCACTATTAAATAAGCGTACGAATTTTCTAATGTAGTTAATAAAATCGCACCCCTGAAAAAGCTTCCCAAATTATCCCTAAAAACGGGAATCCTCCGGCTAATTAACCCAAAACAAATAATCACCGTTGAGAAAAAGCAAATCAATACCCGTGAGAAAAGAGAAAATAAAGCTCATCTTAGAGTTGTTAAAAAACAGGCATGCCATCATCATTAAGCTGTGTGCCAAAACTGCTTTCCCTTCCCTGGCCGTAGTTGGAGTTGGAGCAGAGGGGGTAGGTTAGGCTTTCAGTTCGCCGGGGTGGGGGTGTGACAAAATGGCCTGCGAAACCGACGTCGCGACGTCGAACGGCAACTGCGCTCCGCTAGTCGACGCCAGGCCAGACTGGAGACTCGAGGGTGTGATGGAACGGTGTGAGTGCGGGCAACATTGAGGTGGCATTGTGGAAGTATCGGGCCGAGGGCCGGAGAATGGGCACAGGTAAGGGCAGGCAAGACTATTCATTTTTTAAAAATAATTATTTATATTTAACGCTACTCAATATAAGGAATAAATTTGCCTATACATCAATATTCAATTGCTAATTTGACGATTCCTTTCGGTATTGTCAAGTTAAGGAGTACTTGAATTTAAGTTTTTTAAATTGCAATTTTTACCTTCCGTCACCTTTAGGTAAAGAAGGTATTGTCTTTGGTCAGAATAATCGGTGGTGAGTTTTTGATGAATAAGCACGTTTTATAGTCCCTAGAATACGATTTTACTATTTTTACGATGATGTCTGTATGTATGTATACGTGTCTGTGTGTGACAAAATTTTCGCCTGCATAACTCTAATACTACAATTCCAAAAATTATAATTATTTTTCGTTACATCTATATGTAGAGCTGATTAGATTTTGATTATAATTAGTCAATAACCAGAGGTACCATCAATTGAAGATTATAATAGTTTTTCTTGAAAAAACGATGTTAAATATCATTTTTTCACATTTAACGTTATTATAAATATTAAAAAATATTTTATTCTCTATAAGATTTTAATGCATTTTACACTTCATATTAAATGGATATAGAGTTAAAAAATTATAAAGATATTAAATATATATTTTTGTTTGTACATTATTATTAGAGATTCACCAAGCCAAGCTACGTGGCTTGAAATAAAAAAGCTTGGCTTGGCTTGAAATTTCAAGCTTTTTAAATGTTAGACTTTACTTGGCTTGGGCTTGATGGAAGCAAAGCTTGGCTTGCCTTGAAAACTTCAAGCTTTAAATATTTTAGGCTTGGCTTGATTTTCAAGCTTTATCAAGCTTTTTCAAGCTATTTTAAGTTTTTTCAAGCTATTTCAAGCTTTTTCAAACTTTTCAAACTTTATAAAAGCTCATGCGCACAGTAGGTATATGGGTATTGAAAACCAGTACCTAGTAGCTGTTCGGTATCAAGATTTTAATATACATATTCGATGTGAATTAAATTAAATTAGATATATCGATGTATTGGAATATTGGTGTATCAATATATCGATATGTTATATCGATGTTTCATTGTATCGTAACCATGTATAAATCACGTATTGTTTTACATAAATTTATAGTGGTACAATTGAAAATATCTTCTTATGCGTAAAGATAAACAAAACGATAAAATAAATTTTATGAAACTTACACCAAGTGTTTTTTCTCTGTAATTATTAAAATATAAAAATATTGAAATGTATATTTTATTCATTTATATTATTTTTGAGAGTAAACAATTAACAAAAACTTATTATCATTTATTATTTTTATTGACTGCATTCATTCAAATAGGCCTAGGCATTAGTTAGACTTTATTGTACTTTAATAATTAAAATGAATAGGACATAGGACTTAAGTTCATAATGCTATTTTTACTCGAAATGACCTCCCAACAAACTGTTAAAATTTGTCATACTATATAGTTCATATTCACTCTGTATAAATAAAAAAAATAAACTCAAGACTGCAAACACGCAAGAACAGTATGTAAATAAACACAATTATTTTGGAATGTACTATGGGATGAAGCAGACCTGAGACTGACCTTTTATATCTATACATCGAATACATCTGGAAATCATAAAACCCTATAGACGAAATTTTCCCCGAAATTTTGTTTGTTCGTGACATAAATACATAGCTAATTGCCTCTTCCTATGAAATTTGTACTGATTTTTGAGTACAAAATCATGTAAGTTAAATACATAAATATAATTACTGGAATTATGTCCAAATTCAAATAGTACAAAAGTAAATACCCTCAACGATACGGATATGTTGTTATTACCGAAATTTGTGAATAAAAGCAAATTAAAAACCCAGAGAACTGGGTAATAAACCGTGATTATATATTTATTTGCTTATTTATTAACTCATATTTATGGAAACAATGAAAACTTGTATCAAGGTAATATTTAAAAGAGAATGCTCTCTTTGTCGGTACATTGTTATTGTCTATTATACCTGTCACAGACAAGATCGGTTTATTAGGGATATATTAGGGGTTGAATTAAAAATAGCATTGAAACTTTTGTATATATACATACATATTCACAAACATAAATTGTCTCGTCTCTATAATTCGGAAATACCAGAATAACAAAACATTGTACAAAATGCAACTTTAAAATACAATAATTATCATCATCATACGTAGTCTGTCACTCAATTTACCTTGCGCTGTTGAGTATATTATTATTTCTTATAATTGTTATTCTGCAGCAAAATGATCTATTTGTAGCATTTCAATAAATACAAGTAATAAACATTGTGTTGAAGCTTGATGCTTGGTATTTAAAATCAAGTTAGTTAAAATTTAAATGAATATTGTTTATAATCTATCAGTTTTAACTACAGGTGGGAAGATAGTTGCAGTTTGATCTTGTATTTTGATTGGATAATACCCCGATATTACCCAATCAAACAAGAAGACCAAACTGCACCTATCTTCCCACCACTCTACAGTTAAAACAGATAGAGTGTAGGTTCATGTGAAATGTAATCAGATAAATTTTAGAGCTTATAATTAATTCCAGTTATTTAAAAATAAGTATTTAATTAATTAATTTTTATACAAAATAGGTTTAACTTGACAATAATAAGTATTTAAAAAAATTTAAATGGTTATATATGTAGTGATTCACATTTGCAATAAATTTTGTATTATCATTTTTCATCGTACATTTTATCATAATGTAGGTAAAGGATAAAACAATAAAATTATTTTATCATTTATCTTTATGTATTTAAAAACTTTTTGAACATTTTATAAATTTATTTTGTACTTGAAACTTGATTGTGTGCGCGAACTACAATTTGCGATTAGTTGGTTCAGATTGAGAAAATAAGTTGTCTTTTACGAATGATGAAGGATAGTTACCTATTTACAAATTTTTGAAGCTTAATAGACTTACTGGCAGGTAATGAAGGCTGGTCCTTTTGGGAACTCCAATTATTAGAAGTTCACAAAAATGTGCCGAAGCAATGAGAATGTCCGTTACCACCATAAAATTACGGTTTTGTTGGTCTCGTCAACATTTCTTAAGAAAAGCTTGATTTCAACCAAGCTACTTGACAGTCGGAGGCTTGGCTTGGCTTGAAAATTCAAGCTTTTTTAAATGTTAGGCTTGGTTTGGCTTGGACTCGATGGAACAGAATCTTGGCTTACTTTGACAAGCCAAGCTTTTTTGAACGACTGGCTTGGCTTGATTTTTCAAGCTTTTTAAAACAAAGCCAAGCCAAGCTTCAAGCGAAGCCCATGAATCTCTAATTATTATTTAATACGCAGACATACAATGTATGTACGTCCTTACGTCCATTCACAAACCAACCACCTTGCGATTTTTAACTTGGATTTCTAACTAGGAACACGATAGCACTTATCATAGTGCAGAATAAAATGACTTTAAAAAAGTTACTATAAGTAATAGTGTAATATTTTTATAAATTAAAACACATAACACTGAACAATTTTTACCACATTTTATGAATTTGCAAAATTTTACTAAATTTATTATTGATTTTTACACAAATACATTTCATTACTTACCAAATCGGTTTTACACGGCTAAAATTTCATAAGAGTGTATGGATAATAATTTTGGAGACCTATCATATCATTCTAGATTTATAAGTCTTACTTATTATATCTTCTACATATGTTGAATTTAGATTTAAAAAAAAATGTATTCATTTAATGTTATAATTATACCGGAAATGGCACTTTACTTGATGCTCAAAATAGTTTTTCTTCGAAAAATACCTTTAAATGTTATTTTTTCGAGATTAATGTTATTATAAAAATTAAATATTATTATATATTCTACAGATTTGCATTAATACTTTTTTTTACATATTTAATGCATAAATTTATAAAATTATCTATAATTTAAATTTCGAAGCCTACGCTTTAAACAAACAAAACTCCTACGCATTTATTCAAATGTATGTAACTGACAGATAAATGTCACTGTCAAAGAACTAATCATTTCAAATTAATAATAGTAACGTTTTAAAAAGAAAAAAGTAAGTAGAACAATAGGAAAGGAAATTAATACAGTTTCCATCATAAGTAAATATGAAGGTATGTATTTAGATTAATAAAAATTAACGATTTACATTTTTGGATTAGTGAATTCTACTCTATCCCGGTATTTAAAATTGAATCCTTATTTTATTATCAAAAAAGGTAGTTACTTGGATTAGAATAGAATATATTTTAAGAAATAAACTGCCAAAATTAGAATAAAAATCGCTAATCCAAAAATAAGGATTATCTTAATCTTTGTTGTGACTCGGGCTGTAAATGACGTGAGGTATTGTGTTGGCCACACCAGATTTTTTGTTATCGGGTTGTTGTCTGCTTTTATTTATGAAATAAAAATGTCAATTCTGATGCCAGAATTCAGTCATACCGAAAATATATTTATCAAAAATATAAACTATTTCATTTGAATAAATTTTGTGATTATTTATTAAATATTGACGTAAAATGAATATTGATTATTAATTTTAATAATATTTTTAGATTCATATGTTATTATGGCAAAAATGTAAACGTGTAGATTAAATTAAATTTGAATTTACTGATGAAAGCAATGTTTTATTATGGTTGGTTGAAATAGACATTAACATTTAATATTTATTTACACAAATGATAAAATTTGTAATTATATTCTGATACAATTTTCAATATTAAGTATGTAACTATTTATTATGGAAAATATAATATGATTGAACGAATAATAGATCAGGTTAAAATTATTAGTTATTTAGTTAAACAAAATACAAATACGCAAATAATAAATCAAGTTTTTTACATATTGCTGAGTTTGCTAATATATTTTTTGCACGATCAGTTTTTACCTTCTGTCACTTTTAGGTAAGGGAGGTATTGTCTACTGAAAAAATTTGGTAGTGAGCTTTTAATCAATAAGCACGTTTTAGGGCCCCCAGAATTTTACTATTTTTACGATGATATATATATATATATATATATATATATATATATATATATATATATATATATATATATATATGTGTGTGTGTGTGTGTGTGTATGTGTATGTGTATGTGTATGTGTATGTGTATGTGTATGTGTATGTGTATGTGTATGTGTATGTGTATGTGTATGTGTATGTGTATGTGTATGTGTATGTGTATGTGTATGTGTATGTGTATGTGTATGTGTATGTGTATGTGTATGTGTATGTGTATGTGTATGTGTATGTGTATGTGTATGTGTATGTGTATGTGTATGTGTATGTGTATGTGTATGTGTATGTGTATGTGTATGTGTATGTGTATGTGTATGTGTATGTGTATGTGTATGTGTATGTGTATGTGTATGTGTATGTGTATGTGTATGTGTATGTGTATGTGTATGTGTATGTGTATGTGTATGTGTATGTGTATGTGTATGTGTATGTGTATGTGTATGTGTATGTGTATGTGTATGTGTATGTGTGTGTGTGTGTGCGTGCGTGCGTGCGTGCGTGCGTGTGTGTGTGTGTGTGTGTATGTGTGTGACAAAAGTTTGCTCTGCGATAACTCTAATACTACAATTCCAAAAATTATAATTCTTTTGTAATTCTCTTCGTTACATCCATATGAAGAGCTGATTAGATTGTGGTTATAATTGGTCAACCGGAAGTACCCACATTTGAAGATTTTAACAGTTTTTCTTGAAAAAACAATGATAAATAACATTTTTTCACATTTAATATTATTATAATTATTAAAGAATATTTTATTCTTTATACGATTTGACTGCATTTTATACTTCATATTAAATGGATAGAGTTAAAAATGATAAAGAAATTAAATTTCATAAATTAGCCAGCTGTGCTATAACTATGGAAACAGCTACTATATTAAGAAAATTCTTATTGAAAGATGTCAGTGTCAAGTGCAGTTGACAGAGTATGTTTGTGTTATAATTTTACTGGAAATATAGGAACTTTCTGTATGGAATTTGTGTAAAACACATACATCTGCCGGCAGGTAGTGTACAAGAAATAGAATATTTTGCAATGAACTTTCTGTACGAAATTTGTACAAAATACATGGAACTGACGGAAGGTAATGTGCTGGCCACATCAGATTTTAAAAAAAATGATTTTCGATAGAGTTTCTAAGGCAGTAGGTTTTATTTAAAATTACTGGTCTGCAAGTAATTGTGATTATTTACTGATCAGAAGACGAGAGAGCTCAAACATCATATGTAGGTACTTGATTCTACTTCTACTGTGGAGACTGATCACAAACCACAAGAGTCACTTTTGTGCAATAAACAATTATCAGCCGGTTTTGAATTTTAAGGTACGAGAATTACAACTATAAAAATGTAATTTAATCTGTTTTATTTTCTCTGATAAATCTAACATTAACATTAATTAAGGAATGATAAAGGATGTCCTTAGTAAGGGTTGTAACTTCCCATGTTGAATTGAGAATGTTGGTGTAGCATTAGGGCTTGCGGGCGCATTTTAATATTCAGTAGGATTAGCGCTGTTTCATCTCAGTAATCTACGCTTCGTGTCAACGTGAATCCGAGATGTGAACCGACTCACACAGGATCACTTCAACACTTTATGCCCTGAGAACCAATGATCTTTAACTTGTATTACATTTTTAAACACAAGATTTACATCAAGACGAGAAGTATAAGGTACAAAATACAGAGTAATGTAGAATGTATATAATTTACTTTTGTCATTATCGATTAAATAATTTTAATAGCTGAATTTCATTAGGTAAAGTAAATATATTAAACACATTTTTGTTTTTTGTTAAACCGATATTTATTGAAACACAAAATATTTTCCGTTGGATTAGGTTATTCAATTTAGGTCGAGCAAATAATCCAGATCTGTAAATTCTTAGAAGATACTAGTGATGTCACATCACATTACAAAGGCAAGACGCCTTCAAGATATAAATCTTCGTGAATCTTGATGTTAGAAAACCATTTTTAATACAAATTAAGAAACAAATAGACTAAAAATTTTGGACCGATTGAGACCCACAAAATTAATTGGCGGCGTTGTAAATGTTTTCTGACTTGACACCTGACCTGTTTTAATAACTGTTTTATATAATGTATGTACAACCTGCATAATTTAAGAGCACAAAATAATGGTAATATCAATAAAACTATTCGTATAAATTTGTAAATACTGTCCATTTCTTACTGTTTAAAAAAAAATCTGGTGTGGCCAACACAATACCTCCCGCCATTTACAACCCGAGTCACAAAAAAGATTAAGTTAATCCCTATTTTTGTAATAGCGAATTCTACTCCAATTTGACAGTTTATTTCTTAAAATTTTTTGAATGATAGTATTTTAGTTAGAGTGGAGGATCCACACATACATACACACATACATATACACACAGACATCATCGCGAAAATGTTAAAATTAGATTCTAGGGACCTTAAAACGTGCTCATTTACCAAAATCTCGATATGCGATTTTTAGCACGATCCCTATACCTCCCTTACCAAGTGTAGCGGGAGGTAAAAAATACAAGATGTTCGTATGCACAAATCGGGGAATAAAACTTATATAAAAAACTACAGACCAGTTTCAATCCTAACATCTATATCAAAAATTGTGGAATCGATATTATATAAAAAGCTACAAGAATATACTCGCCCAACAATAACTCTACATCAACATGGGTTTGTCCAATGTAAATCGACAATAACAAATCTGTTAACATTTTCTGATTATGTTTTTCAAACCATACCAGAAAATCAAGTAGATGTTCTTTATACCGATATGACAAAAGCCAATGACAAAATCGGACATGATATATTAATACAAAAATTATACAACTTTGATTTACATCAAGACACTATCTTTTTGTTGGAATCATATTTAAAAAATTTAAATTTTTTTAAAAAAATGTGGTATCATACATGAATAGGGGATTCCACCATTTTTTAAATATAATTTCATGAGAATGTATAAGTAAAACTAAGACTATTGGTGAAAATCCGGTGAAAAAAATCCTATTAATAAGCGAGTTATGGTCCCCCGAAGTTTGAAAATATAGATATAGCGTCACGAATATAAGTTTTTATATAAAACTATTTTCTTCGTGGATCTAAAATGCTCTTGAAATGTTTATAAATGCAAGTGTATCAAAATGATTAAGTTTGATGCAAGATATTTATATTCAGATAAAAACTGATTGAGAATTGCAATACTGGACTGGTAGTCACGTGTCCGCTATTTGAATGTGTCTACTTCCATTGGTATTAAACTCCACCCCCTAACTCGGTATTTCTTATATATTTATAGGTGGTCTTTGAGTCGCCAATCAAAATAATATATATGGCATTTATAGGAGTGACGAGCTGCTAAAACAAAAAACCCCTTCTTTCCGAAGTATTTCAATTATATCATTTTATTTCTTTATTAATATTCATTATTAAGCATCTACTTTCACTATTTTTTACTAATTTCTCTTAATTCGATTGAGCTGTAATCCCCTATTGTGTCTCCGATTACTTTGAAGCAACATCCGGAGTCCCTCAAGGATCAATATTAGGACCATTATTATTTTCATTTGCGATAAACGATTTTCCAGATGTGCTTCAATGGGCTCCGAGCTTATTATATGCAGACGATCTTAAACTTTTTATGCCAGTGTCTACAGAAAGTGACTTATCACATTTACAATCTGACTTAAACAAAATAACATGGTGGGGTGCGAAAAATTTGTTGGTGTTTAATATTGAAAACTGTAAAGTGATGACAATATCAAAATCAAAAACAATTCATATCAGAAAATACAAAATAAATGACAATGAACTTGAAAGAGTGAACTTATTTAAGGATTTTGGAGTCTATTTTACCACCAATTTTCAATTTAATTACCACAAATAATATATCTCTAAGGTAAGATATAAACAAATGGGTTTTGTGCTAAGAAATATTACGAACTTTACTAATGCGAACTGTAAAAATATTATATTATTCTTTTGTGAGATCCAGGTTCGAATATGCATCTGTTGTTTGGTACCCAACCAACTCAAAAACATACAGAAATGTTAGAAAAATACAAAAACTATTCCTAAGAATTATGTACTTTTCGAACCAATAATATATACCCTAATTACGAGTACATCAATAGAGTTTCTTATTTTTTTTCTAATAAATAGGTAAGGTTAAGGTCTGGGCGCAACAACAAGAAGAAGAGAACAGAGCTAGCGCGGCAAAACCAACCAAAAGCGTACTAAATGAATGCAAAAAAATCTGATGTGGCCAGCAAATGACCTGCCGCCAATTCCATGTTTAAAATAGCAATGAGCTTCAAGTAAAGTATCACTTCCGGTTTATCAATTTTAGCCAAAATCTAATTGTTTGGGGGACCCTAATTCGTGCTTATTTACTGAAAACTCGCCATCGAATTTTTGGCACGATTACATTACCTACCTTATCTACGGTATGACGGAGGTAAAAAAAAGTTAAGTTTAGTTGTTTTTAAAAGTTACTTAGTAAATATGCATAAATAGCACTTAAATTTTGTGTTTCAGTTTTATAGATCACTGTGTTATTCGTGGTGATTTCTAAAAATAGTCTTTTTTGTAATTTCGAGAGACGTATTAGAAACGACACGCCACAGCAGTTCCGTTAGTGAATTCGGACAGTTAGTTCAGTTGAATTCAGTATAAAGTTGAGTTGAGTTCAGTGAGTGGAGAGTGTTGTTCAGTGGATTTCAGTTAGTTGTAGACAGACAGTTGAATGGTGATGTAAATAAATAGTGATATAAATATCGCGTAGACAGTCTACAACAGTCTGCAATCGACCGGCAGTCAAGAATTGGAACGCGTAGTGAAATAAATGGAAATAATATTTATTTATTCATAGTGTTAATTATACTTTTATTATATTTTTCTTTATTATCTATCCTTTAATAAACTTTTATTTTTAATTAATAATATTTCTCTGACTTTTATACTTTACCCAAATAAATAAACGTTACAGTATGAATTGTGCAGTAAATGAATATAACTTAAATCTGTTCGAGATCGAGAGACAATGGTAAAAGGAAAGCACACTCATTCTGATTCTTTTCAAACTCATTGCTGTATAGCTGATGCTGATATGAAGCCAAGTGCAAATGAAGTCTGTAGACCGAGAGCTAGAGCAAAGAGATGTAACAGCTCGTTAAAACGGATTTGCTGGCTAATGATGCCAGCGTTTCTTCCTGCGTTGCTAATTCCCCGGAACGTTTTTTTGCGGTTTTTCAGGAACAGATTAGCAAGCTCCGATCACGGTAATCTCGAGGAGAGACAATTCTCCCCCTTCGATTTCGAACGAAGGGAAGGAAAGTTAGATAGCACATAGTAGCCAAATAACTAGTTTTTCTATTTATGTATTGTACCGTATGTTGTGTCTTTATACCGGGAGTTTATTTTTTTTCTGGATCATAGGAAATACAATGGTAATTTTTTTATAGCTGTAATTTCTACCCTATTTATTTTCATATATATCATAAGTGGTAAATTTTTGCCGGAAAAATTTTCAGATTGTTACGAGAGCTGGTTGCCTAGCAATTTATTGAGGGACATTGACAAAAAAATCACGAGTTGTCAATGAGTGATTTTTGATCAATGTCACGAGATAAATTGGCAATAGGCTCGAGTAAAGCAATCGGAAAATTTTTCCAGAATAAAATTTAACCACGAATGGTATTCGGATGACTATTTCCAAAATAAAAATCAGGTAATCATCTATGAATTTTTTTTCTTGACAAAAATCTTCTACTTTTTATTGTGTTTTGAGGTGTTATATTTAAGTTTGCTTTTTCAACGTTTTAAATAGATTCCTGTCCGAATCGACTCGTTTTTAATAAAAACTGATAACACTAAAAATATACAGACTTTGACAGGTATGTAAACAATATGTTTCTAAAACGTCAAAAAAATTTCGCTTATCAAAACTCACTTACTTGTAAAAATACGACATCTTATTGGCTTAAAGGGTGCGATAAAATTTTTGTGACGATGTTTTGTCGAAATGAAACTTGGTAACTAGGCAGAATCCTGAATTTGGATTGGCTTATAAATTTATGAGTGAAATAGTCAGAATTAAACAGTCTAAAATTATTAACTATTTTCAGAGTGTCATGAGCAATATAGCACAAAACATGCAGTTGTATTGCTTGAGTTTGGCAGGATACATTTGTCATAAAGTTTTAATATTTATTGATTTCAATAAATTATTTGTCAGTAATCATTCATACATTTACAATCACAGAATGAACCAGTTTCACATTTTTTAAAAAGTATTTTAAACTAAATAAGTTTATGTAATATTTTTCACAGTAATATAAAAAATAATAATAATTGATTGTTATATTCGTAAATAATTAAATAAAAAAATTGGCGCCGGAAAGTCATGGAAAACAATCCCCCACTCCTGTGACGTCGGAACACATACAATACGTCATTCATAACCAATAGGAAAACAGTTTTTGTTATTTATATAAATAAAAGCAGGCGGTAGTTTATCACATGTTAAACTGTATGTGCTTTGACGTCACATTCTGTTTCATCACGTGATTTTTTCAAAATATTGCGCAAATTTCAATAATTTACGGTCGAATTTCAAGGTTAACTCTCTACCGTTTATCTCGCTCTTGTTATAGCGGGTCGAGTGAACCCTATTTGAACCCGATCGAAAGCGTTGGCGAAATGTCAATTTGTTTGGTTATGTTTACTTGATATTAGCGGACGAAAATGGAACAAGAACAAGTAATGACATTATGCACATATTTTTAAAATAAAAGGTTAGGAATGAAAAATAAAACACAAAGTTTTGACTGGTGGGAAAACATTGTGCTACAATTCACAAATTCACATTGAATAGAAGATTTTAGTCTCTAAAATCACTTTTAATTATATTTGCGAGGTACTAAATACTAAATAGAAACCAAAATATATATTTTTAAGCGACCCTTCCAAAATTGTAAGTTTTGAGAAAGATATTGCTCTTTCACTATTATATTGTCTCCCTAGCTGTTGAGAATATGGAGTATTCTAAGCTTTTTTCCATGCATAAGACCGAGAATTTTCATTTCCTTCATTAAGGAAAGAAAATACATTACTTCCTGATTCTGCCAAATTTTTAGACATAATTCAATTCTAATCACATGCGATTTGATTGTTAAAATTCAGCTGACAGATAACCTCTAACGATAGTGAATCATACATGTACTTCGATCGGGTTGAGCGTTTATCCCGTAAAGTCAATCCGGTCGAAGAAGCTCAACCCATTTGTATTTTAGAGTCGAGTTGAAAATTTCAATCCGGTTGCAAATGCGTTTATTCCGATCATTTCAACCCGCTAATTTCAATCGGGTCGATTCAACCCATTTTCAAGCGGGTTGAAACTAGCGGGATAAACTAGGTAATTAATAGTAAAATATTTAATGGATATTTCGTGATATTTTCATATTGAGGATCGTTAATGAACAATATCTTTTAAAATTTAGTACTTAGAAGAAAGAGTTTGGTTTCTTACATTAGATGTACAGGCTGGTGTCTCGAACACCGAATCATAGGGATTTAACAAGTAAAATCAGATTTTCATAAATTAATATAAATTAAAACTATTTTGAGGCTGCAAGCCTTCGCAATATTATTTAATGATTTATTTGTAAACGTCGTGGATGCTTGGTTGTTATTCTCTTGTGATTTCCTGTATATACTGTACGTTACGTATCGTACGTCCGTGTCTAATTCCATCCTTGAGCGCGCGATTTGCATGGTATGGGATGCGGATTACGGCTTGTTGTCTTTGTATCGTCCAGGCTCTATGTAGTGCCGGGACCGGGAGCCTTCAGGACAAATCCTCGCTCTCTGCCTCTGTCGTCTGCTCTACGTTACGTTTGTTCTTGCACTAGGCTATGGACCTAATGCGATTTGCAATCGAGTTGACTATGCACCACTGTTTTCATTAGATTATTTCGGATTTCGCAGATGCACACAACTGACTTTCCTTCCTACTACACGAAAAAAATTTTTTCATCTTTTGATTTATTGCTTAAACTAATTTTCACAATAATTAATAATCTGCAGTGGACAGTACTTTAATTTGTAAAGTCATATTTAATAATGCTAGCAAAAAAGCTTATTTTGACATTCCTAATTGACTTTTAATTGAACATGGGTTTATTAACGTTTTTACCTTCCGTCACCTTTAGGTAAGGAAGGTATTGTCTTTGGTCAAAAAATTCGATGATGAGTTTTTAATCAATAAGCACGTTTTAGGGTCCCTAGAATACGAATTTACTATTTTTACGATGATGTCTGTGTGCGTGCGTGAGTGCGTGCGTGCGTGCGTGCGTGCGTGTGTGTGTGTGTATGTGTGTGTGTGTGTGTGTGTGTGTGTGTGTGTGTGTGTGTAACAAAATTTTCGTCTGCGATAACTCTAATACTACAGTTACAAAAATTATAATTTTTTCATATACTTCTTCGTTACATCCATATGAAGAGCTGATTAGATTTTGGTTACAATAGGTCAACCGGAAGTACCATCATTTGAAGATTTTAACAGTTTTCCTTGAAAAAACTATGTTAAATATAATTTTTTCACATTTGATGTTATTATAAATATTAAAGAATATTTTATTCTCTATACGATTTGACTGCATTTTATACTTAAAATTAAATTGATATAGACTTCAAAAATTATAAAGAAATTAAATTTCATAAAGTAGCCATAGCTATGGAAACAGTTACTATATTAAGAAAATTCTGATTGAAAGATGTCAGTGTCAAGTGAAATATAGGATCTTTTGCTTTCTGTATGGAATTTGTATAAAATACATACAACTGCTTTAAGGTAATGTACAAGAAATAATAATAATAAATCATTTATTTCTGCAGATACATTACACTGTATATAGAAAACGTCACAAAATAATAATTTTCTGTATGAAATTTGCATAAAATACATGCAACTGCCGGGGTCTCGTGGCCGCGTGCCTGAGTGTCAGGTCGAGAGTCTGGGGAACCGGGTTCGATCCCGACCGACGCCAAATATTTCCAATTTTAAATGGCACAAAATTGACCCCTGTGGTGCACTCTCCACGCCAGCAATGAGTGCCCGTGAGGTGACGCCTGGTAAGCGCCCGCACGGTGCAAATATATCATCTTTACCGATATCTGTATACAAAAAGCAGATTGGCACACCCAGCAATGGGTAATAAGCCGTGATGATATATTTATTTATTTATTTCAACTGCCGGAAGGTAATGTACAAGAAATAGAATATATAATTTAGCAAGGAACTTTCCGTATGAAATTTATACAAAATACATAGAACTGACGGAAGGTAATGTGCTGGCCACATCAGATTTTTTTCTCTGAAAATGCGATTTGAGATACGAAGTCGGTTAATTGGGACATGTGTTATCATTGTCATTGTCACGTTATTTTGGCGATGTATTGTTAAAGCGGAACAAATACATACAGAGAGTGGCTATAAAGTTTTAGGACTTCCCTTATAAATAAGACAAAAGCCGTTACCTCACCAAAATCACACTTATTCTTCAATATACATTCCTTCTAAATCCACACAGCGCTTAGCGCGGTCCTCCAGTCTATTCATGGCTTTCTGGTAGACTATAACTGGGATGCTGCTCAATACACACTTAGAAATTTGAACCGTGCAAACTTAAAATATAGGGTAAAATTGGAGAGATGGCTCAGTGGTTGAGATGGCGCATGTGATTTATTTCTAAACTGTAATAATAAATGGCGTGTAAAGTATATGTACAGACTGAGTTTAGTGTTCATTCAGTGTTAATATCATCGTTTCCCGTTTATTGTAAAAATAAGGTGAGTTATTTCATTTTAATTATTTTCCTATACCTCGAATTTTATCATGCATGCTTTGAGTGTTTTAACTAAAATTATGCTAACGGATTTTTAGATATTTTATTGTAATATAAAGGTAGTAGAATATATAAAGTACTATTCTAACCTACAAATCTTTGTATTTGTTGAAGATTCATACGTGTAAAGAGGTGCGCCATCTCTCCCTAAGGAATCGGGAGAGTTGGCTCAGTTAAGTATAGGGAGAGATGGCATATTATTTTGTTGTTATTAACAAAATATTTTGTTCTATTCAGATATGCCGAGGCTGTATAAACGAAAAGGTAATTGCAGTATTGACTTAGTTGCGGCCATGGTGCCATGGATGATATAAGAAAGGGCATTTTTGGAGTGAATGAAGCTTCAAGAAGATATAAAATCCCTTGTACTACTCTAAGAAGACGACTGCTTCAAGGAAATAGTTCTAAGGGCAATTTGGGCCCATCTTCCTTAAAAAGTATGCCTAAAAGAAAAACAATCCACGACAAAAAAAAAGAATAATGAAAAAAGTAAGCAGAAAAGGAAAATGAAAAAAAGAAAACAGACAAACAAGGAAAGAAACAAAATAAAAGAAAACTAAGCACATCATCATCAAATGAACAAAATTTTGTAATCCTGCAAAGTGATACAGGCAGTGGCGACAACGAAGAAAATATGTGTGTAGGATGTGGAGAAAATTATTATCAAACGACGACAACAACAGACTGGATTCAATGTATTACTTGTAAGCTTTGGGTACATGAAGATTGTACCAAATTTCCAAATTTCTGCTTGAAATGTGGTAGAAAATCTAATACAAATAATTAATTTAGTAACATCCATCTCTCCCAACTATAATGCGCCAACTCTCCCAAACATATGGGGTGAGATGGATTTTTTTTGTGAAAAAGTAATATTTTTTTATATTAATATATTATATTATACTGTAAGTTCTATTAGTACCAAGCAATAAATATATAGTAAAGTTTACGATATGATTTTATTCCGACTGTTTCTATACCTACAAAAAATTATAGAGAGCATATAAAAAACGTGCGCCATCTCTCCCAATTTTACCCTAACGTGGTAAACTTATTAAATTGCTTAATTTGGCCTTACTTGTATTTGACACTAATTTTTGTACAATTTACTACAGTATATATATATATATATATATATATATATATATATATATATATATATATATATACAGGGTGTTAATTATAAAGCGGGCCATAGGCGTTTAACATGGGAAATCAGTTTTTCCTTGCGCAAAAGTTCCCAATTAATTTTAGATAAAAGTGTTTCAAATAAAAGTTGTAGATAATAAAATTATACATCAGCATCACTAAACAGATTTTATTTTGCATGTTTAGTAACCTGTAAAATCCGAATTTAAATTCTATAAATATTGCTCATTTGTAGTAATAGCCATGGAATTTAAACAAAATTACAAAGAAATGCATATCATTTGAACTGTCAGAAATTATATTTTCAAATAAAAATTACTGATAATTATATTCTATCCTAAGTCCTTCAAACTATTTTGTTTTTATAATCTACATCTAAATTATTGCTTAGATTTCATTTATTTTTATTTTGTAATCTGCAAAATCGAAATTCTGACAATTCAAACGATATGCATTTCTTTGTAATTTTGTTTAAATTTCATAGCTATCACTACGAATGAGTAATATTTATAAAATTTCAAATTGGATTTTACAGGTTACTAAACATACAAAATAAAATCTGTTTAGTGATGCTAGTGTAGAATTTAATTCTCTACAACATTTATTTGAAACATTTTTGTTTAAAATTAAACGGGAAGTTTTGCGCAAGGAAAAACTGATTTCCCATGTTAAACGCCTATGGCCCGCTTTTTAATTAACACCCTGTATATATATATATATATATATATATATATATATATATATATATAAACATTTGAAATTGTATATGAGCCTACTGCCAAAAAATAAGATGGATAGTATGTCTGTCCGTTGTTTCTATTGACATTGATTAGAAATTTCAACAATGTTGCTAAGATTTAACAACTTTCTTATCGAATTGAGATGAATGTTGATCAATATTAATTTGGCGAATGATACCATACTGTCCACGCCAGATTTTTGTACTATGGAATTGTAAGAAAAGTATCTGGACTAATAACAGATATAATACCAACTTTTTCTGATGAATTCACAAAACTGTAATTATAAATATACGAGCCCCACGTCATAATATTTCGTTTTATAAAAATTAAACTATGTTGAATTAGCGTTACAAGAAAATATATATGGAATATAGTAAATTGATAATTCTTGATTACATTTACCAACATTAAAATAAAATTAAATTATATAAAAACTCGATTTTTGCTCTAGACAATGACGAATTAATATGACGGGAGGTTTGTATCTAAAACCAAAATTTGGAAATCGATTACGACATTTCAATAAAGATTGGTTGTATTTATTTATATGGGCGCTGCATTTTACAAAATAATTCCGATGACAGTGCTTTATTATTTACAGTTTTAAAAATTGGAAAAGAGCTCTGGAAAGTGATTCTGGATTTCGTAAGCATGAAATAATAATATTAATATGTCAAAAGTAATGGAGATAATTTTTGTAACGCATATTTAAAATTAGTTATAGTTTCCTATTGCTAAGAGTTACACAAATTGATATGCTAGCAGCAGAATATCATTTGCTTCCCAACACAACAAAATTGTACGAAAATTAATGTAAAACTGAAATAAAAACTATAATGGCCCTGTTGTACTAGGGCCATTATCTATAGATTTTATAATATATTTATAAATTATATTTTCCGGGAACTTTAAATTAGTAGTCATTACTTTAACAATTCCAATTTTCTATGCAATATCTATTTTCAAATTTTAGTCTTTATTAAAAATTATTATTTAAAAGTATTTGTAATTTTTGTTTATTTTGTTTTACCGTTTCTATACTGCTATCCATATATTATGGTAATAAGTAATTTACTTTACTGTAATACTGTTCTTATGATATAAGTATGGCCCACTCAGATATTTCATTGGCCCACCTTTGGCCCACCCAGAAAATAATCCTAGTTACGTCCCTGGTCTAGTGTATTTCTAAAAATTGTACTGTGTGGTATAATTTCAAAACATAACTGTTGTAACGTAACGAATGTAGGTTCTTACGTTGAGAGTATTTAAGGTTGTTAAATTAATTACGTGTATCTTGTATTATTGATATATTGAAATAAAGTTTAATACAATTTAATTATAAATGTTGGTTATTATCGTGCTGTCTACTGATACCCTAACTATGTAACTAATTTATTATATTTATTTAGCGTAGTTTTTGTTCTTGCCCTTTTCGTATAATTCTTATTTAAACATCCATCACTTTTAAATTTTGTAAATATTCTGGAAACTGTAGACGAATCTGATCTAGGACGTTCATGATATAAATTGGCAAACATATCACAAACATTTCTCAAACTATAATCAGCATTGTACCAAGTATCCACTCGAAGTTTTTC
The DNA here is from genome assembly GCA_963082715.1 of Harpalus rubripes. Classification (NCBI taxonomy): domain Eukaryota; kingdom Metazoa; phylum Arthropoda; class Insecta; order Coleoptera; family Carabidae; genus Harpalus; species Harpalus rubripes. The sequence goes on along the minus strand of OY720449.1, from coordinate 73,591,093 downwards.
TTCTTTAGTTAACATCTTTAAAATATTATGACAAGTTCATGTGACATTGCTAGCTTTGAATACGGAATAATAACATAAATTTTGATAACTTTTGTTGCATTTTATCTGGAACCACTCTGGAACGATGTAGTATATATGTAACTAGTAACCATAGTCATACAATAATATTGCATCTTAGGTACAACTCACTTTATATATTTTTTTAAACCGATGATGCCATTCGATTAAGAATACAAGAATTAGGAAGATTTTTTTTACCAAAAATGAAAACTGAACACTCCTCAGTTGTAAACTGATGCATATTTTGTTATGAATTAGAATTTGTGGACAAATAAGGTTTGTTTAATAGGAAATATTTTTCGGTAAATTTAATTATTTTAATATTGAATCTTTCAGTGTTATAATTATATGCATTGTGATAATATTTTGCCAGTGTTAATTAACAGATTCATCTATCGTACCTATTTACCTATGCGTTGAAATCTCTGCAAACATTCAATGCCATAATCATAAACAGAATCAGCAGCATCAGCATCCAAAATGCACTGTTTATCAAATTGCAATTTTACACTTATTTATTTAATGAGATGATGTATGTTTGAACATTATTTGCAGTTCATAAATAGTAATTTTACTTTCCAACTTGTTTACAATTTATTTACCTCCTGGGTTCAAATAATATGAACAAATTTGAAACGCGTAATTCATTCAAAATATTTGTGTAATTCGCACATCATTATTTAAATATTTAGAATAGCTATACAATTTGTTTATATAAACTGGATATATTTTTATAACGAAAACTATACCCAATTAATCTAGAGTGTTATAAAAATGATTGTAATCGAATAATTTTAATTAACTTAACACGATAGGGAATTTTTACATGAAAACTCATTAAATTATTTTTCATTTCACATTGCATATTTTTCTCTTTTCAAAATAATAAAATTGAAATGCAATTAGATATCCAGGACGAATATATACATATTTAAATTTTTACCTGCTAAACTATTTTAATAAAATATAAAATTGTAATATATTTATTTTTCCAAAACCCATTTATAAAAAATAATTTAAATCACGAGGAAGAGTATATAATATATTTTTTGTACAAGTGCTCTGACAGCAACTGTCTATGCCGATACATATGTTTGAAGGTAGAATTTGGATTTTAATTATTTTCTAAATACCTACTATAAAATACATTCAACTTTATTTTGAATTTTATGTGTTACGAAGAATTTAAAAATAAAATTTCCGTATTTTTTGCTTTCTTGAAATTATGTTTAATAACGCCTAAAATAATTATTTAAGTTTTGGCGCGAAATTTCTGACGTTAGCGTCACTCCCTCATAAGTATTTTTTAAAAAGCTGAAGACTTGGACGGGCCCATTATTCAATATTAAATTTATAAATGTACATTTACCATATAACTTTGTTTAAAAATGTTAATATTTTTGATAGCTTGTCCATGTAACTTACATCAGAATTCAGAGCCGTAACTAAGGTTTTGAGCGCCTATGGCAAAATTTTTATCTGCGCCCCTACGTATCAAGAAAATAAAAACAAAATAAATTACTGATGAGCGGTTTGCAAGTTACTAACAACTTAAACTTAGATGAACATTTTCTAAAATTTAAAACAACTGCAAATCGGATTAGTTCTCATATTTTCATCTAAAAATGTGACACGATTAAAGATAAACAATATTACGTATGTATTTAATACGTGTCGAAATTTCAGATGAAATGAGATCTAAACCGATTTGCTGATGTTTAAAATTTTAGAGGAATTTTATATAAGTTTAAGTTGTTGGTAACTCGCGAACCGCTCAATAGCAAAAATCGTCTATACTCTGTTCCATTTAAACCATTCAGCAGATGGTGCTCGCATCAGCGCCAGTTTTAATTAGCCAAAATTACATTGGGTAAACTTGTTTCTTGTCTCCAATTTCAGCCAATCAGAGAGGTCAAAACTATTCCCTATTCTCTACAATACTGAATGGCTAAAATGGAACAAGATATAATACATGATATGAATAAGAATTTCATGCTGAATTCAAATTTTCAAACCGCGATATCGTATCTTTAACCGGGTCAGAGTTGTGGATGAATTTGTAGGAAAGACTTGAAAAAATATATTCAAAAATCATCAATAACAAATGTGCGAACCCTTTTATGTTCAGAAAATTACGAGCTTTAATTTTGTATTCTTGTAAAATTTTGACTTAAGATGGCGGCAAAATCCGGGGTCACTAGAGCGTGGAAAATTAGTATGTCTTTTTGGAGGTCCCAACAAAGAGAATAAAATTCACGCCAGCTTGTCACCAATTATTTTCACAATAAACACCTTCCCGACTGGCCTATATCTGCAGATAATTATTTGTTAAATTTAGAAAATAGATTTTAGAAATATTTGATTTAAAACCATATAAATGATTAAAATTTTGCGCCCCTAAGAATTTTGCGCCCGTGGCGTGCGCCACCTTTGCCACGCCCTAGTTACGGCACTGTCAGAATTATTCCAAATCGTTTGCGGCCGAGGTAGGACAATCTCAATGGCGCTGAAGGATTTCGTAAAAAATATGTAATTACAAATTTTATTGTATTTAAATCAGTTTAATTTATTGAAAATTAATAATAGATGGAGTCTAAGGCTAAATTTAACTAAAACTATTAAGATTACCCCTTAACCTTAAAATTAATTTTAACAAAAACTAAATACGTATTTCGAGAACTAAGTTCTCATCATCAGTAGTACAACAAGTGAACCAAACTCAAAACTTTTCAATTTATTGCAAAGTTAAATTTTATTGGACGATTTAAAATTTAATGACTTATTATTGGACGAAAATTATCTTAGTTTATAGGTAATCATTCACCTGTGACTCCCGTCGCTATATAATCCCAGCTCTCTCCCTTGTTTTTCAGAGTTGTTAGGACCTCTGGCATGGTTGACATGTTGAGTAATCTTGACTACTCTGTTTAACGTTCTCTTGTTGTACTACTGATGATGAGAACTTAGTTCTCGAAATACGTATTTAGTTTTTGTTAAAATTACTTTAAGGTTAAGGGGTAATCATAATAGTTTTAGTTAACTTATTGAAATGAATAAAAAGGCAGCTTTGATAGGATTGACCTTTGATAAACAAAACAATGGGGTCCTGCACTCTATTTTTTTATTATTTTAAATGAAAGTTCGTTTAATTTTTAAAAATCTTAATGGTTTTTTGTTCAACTGCATTTGATTTTTAACGAAACCTATAGCTATCTTTCTCGCACCAGTTTTCATAGTAGGCTGCGTGAGAAAGATAGCAATAGTGTGACGTCACAGTGGTACTAATAAATTCATATATCTCGCAAAGTAATTATTAAAAAAATTCTAATCGTTATTTATTGAGTAGTACTCTTAAGGAAATAGTGTACATTTTATTATTTTTTTATTATGGTACAAGACCCCATTTGTTTTATAAAAAATCATTGAAAAGAAGAAAAAGTTATTTATAAAATAACTATTTTACAATATTTTACTGTATTTATTTTTAAATCAAACTAAGAAACTTATTGTTGACATATTTTAAGTCACTGTCATTGTCATATTATCCGTCATGTCAATTCTCAAGTGATTTTTGGTTACACCCTTACATCCAATTTCGTGTTACCAATACAAAGGCCGCAAAATAAGATTGCGTCTTGCGTCTGCGAAATGTTTAGTTCACGTCCTGTTGCACAAAAAAATTGGTAAATATTTCGTATTAAGTTTCCTCTATAAAATAAATCTACTCTTTGTAGGTAATATATGATTATTTTAATAGTAATTATGTAAAAATTAATAATAGATGGAGTCTAAGGCTAAAATTTTAACTAAAACTATTATGATTACCCCTTAACCTTAAAATTAATTTTAACAAAAATTAAATACGTATTTCGAGAACTAAGTTCTCATCATCAGTAATACAACAAGTGAACGTTAAACAGAGTAGTCAAGATTACTCAACATGTCAAGCATGCCAGAGATTCTAACAACTCTGAAAAACAAAGAGAGAACTGGGATTATATAGGGATATAATATTAAACTTTTAAAACATATTAATAATGATAGATATTTGGATACGAGAGTTTAATAATAAATAAATATAAAAATAATTTGATGAAAGCAGATCTCGGTCCCATACCAAACTCAAAACTTTTCAATTTATTACAAAGTTAAATTTTATTGGACGATTTAAAATTTAATGACTTATTATTGGACGAAAATTATCTTAGTTTATAGGTAATCATTCACCTGTGACTCCCATCCCTATACATAATCCCAGTTCTCTCCCTTGTTTTTCAGAGTTGTTAGGACCTCTGGCATGGTTGACATGTTGAGTAATCTTGACTACTCTGTTTAACGTTCACTTGTTGTACTACTGATGAACTTAGTTCTCGAAATACGTATTTAGTTTTTGTTAAAATTAATTTTAAGGTTTGATTACCCAATCATAATAGTTTTAGTAATTATGTAATTGGAAATTTTACAGTTTTTTCTGAATTTCTTTCAGTTATTCCAACGATGTATAATTTCTCTATGTCCATTTGTTTCAAACAGCAACAATGTAACAATTATTAAATTTATAGGTTAAAACAATGGTTTTAACAATGAAGGAAATGAATTCATCACTCAATTATTATCTTTTGTTTATTTTCTTCATTTTCATTAATATTTTTAAGATATATAGCATTGAAACATTTCGTCATAAATATGTCATTGCCTACTATGACGTCCATATAAAAATATTAAAATTATTTGAAATGCACAAGCCTATAAAATTTTGTGTGCTAAATAAGGAAATTATTAATGAAACTAACAAATTTATTATTTTAATTGTGTTTTAAAATTGTTTCATTGCAACAACCATTGTTTTTAAAAATTTAATAATACTTGTATTTTTGCTATTTTAAACAAATGAACATAGACAAAGTATACACCGCTGGAATGTCAAAAAAAAACTTTTTTAAATGGTGTAACTTTATAACTTGGACATCATAATCCGAAATCCAACAGTGATAAAAAATTTGAGCATCGCCAATCAAAGAACATAACTGTCCTAAAGATAAGCAAACGAAAATCCGTATTATTTCACATTGGGAAGAAATTCGGAAAAATAAAAAACTGTAACATTTACATTTTCGCCTATATCTAGTGACCTACGCATTTTTAACAAAACACTATTAAAATGTTTTTCTAATGGCTGGGGCAACTTTAGTTTTAAATTTCTCGAGATCCCCAAATTGTCGGACAAATTATTCTGGACAGACTGTGTTTTGAATATCAATTCTGGGTGCAACTAATATGAATTTTGTATTTGTTTGCAGGTGATAGACTTCTTGACATCCCGTGCAAAGTATGCGGTGATCGCAGCTCTGGCAAACATTACGGCATTTATAGTTGTGACGGTATGTATTTATATTACATCTTTCTGTTCCTGAATAATCTTACACTCATGTCCATTTGTATTATTTCCGTTTAGGCTGCTCGGGATTCTTTAAGCGCAGCATCCATCGAAATCGCGTGTACACCTGCAAAGCTGCAGGAGACTTGAAAGGCCGTTGTCCTGTCGACAAGACGCATAGGAACCAGTGCAGAGCCTGCCGACTGCAGAAGTGTTTCCAGGCGAGCATGAACAAGGACGGTAAGAAGATGCCGACTTTTATAAGTATAGAAATTATAACAATCAGACAGTGCATGAGGTAGAAATAGAATATAATAATGGAATGGTTTTTATAACTGATTTAAATAACAAAATCATCATCCACGGGCCACGTTATACCAAAGGGGCCCGGAACCGGGCGTATTTTTTTTTTTCAAATGATTAAATTGTTTATATTTTATATTTATTTTTATTCTTCGAACCATTACTTTTTATTTAATTATATGACTAATAGTATATTACAATACCAGTGAAATGTAAGAATTTCACCCACGAATAGAACACCAAGAATACAGTAAAAAACCCTCGAAATAACGACAAAATATTGTTGATGGAGCTTCTGCAGCTGTTCTAAACTTATTAACAACAAAATCTAGAAAGTTGTACGATGCAGCCTTCAACCTCTATATTAGGGGCCTATTCAGAACTCAATATTTGTGTAGTCGTTATGGTCTTTACGGTTGTTATGTACTATAAAGATTGTTAAAATCGAATTTGGTATTCTTAGTACTGAAAGTGGTTACTGTCAACAATTGTTAAGCGTTTTGACAGTCTTTATCACAACGACTGCTAAAACTATGTATTTATGGTTGTCATCACGTTGTTATTTGACATGTGACAGGTTATTATATTATTCAAATATTATTAATATTGACCTTTCTACCTCGACTTGAATAATGATCACAAGAACGATAAAGTCTGTGGTGGAAGAAAGTTACTTTTGACATTATGTGAAAACTCTGTGTGATGTTTCTGTTACATATTCAGTCAAAATAAAAAATTTAAATCTTCCCATAAATTTTCAATCACGTTGAAATCATTTGTAGGAATTAACAAACCCGTTCTAAATAATGTAGAAGTTTCCAAATATGACAAATATCATGCAGATTGTTTTTCAGTTGTTTTGGGAAAACGTTTGCGAATTAAATATAATAGACCTTTTCAATTTAACGGTTATATCTTTCTATCGCTGCAAATAGTAAGAAAATGGCCCCAACAACTGCCAGTTGGGCTGTCAAACGAAACGTCAAAAGAATTGCAGTCATTAAAATACCTGTGTTCTCGGTGAAAATTTGCATCATTGCATCTTTTAGATTCAATAAAAGCTTTTGTAACTTATTTCGATAATTTTTTTAAAAGTTTTCTGTGATTTTTCTTACATTTTACGTCTATTTTTTGAGAAACAAACGTCATGAATCTCATTTCTTCTTACTACGCGCAAATCCCCATATCTTCTATCTCTTTAAATTGAAAAGGTCTATTAGCATTTCATTATTTAAAGAAAATAATGCGTTGACAGGTAAGATTAAGGTTAGATTAGGTTCATATATGTATAATGAAGTTAGTTATTGTCAAATAAATCTGATTCATTCACAAGTATTATTTTGAAAAGATTGTTAATAATACCGACGTAGGTTCTGAATTGACAAATTCATAAAGATTGTTACAAATGTCTTTACGATAACAATCTTTATATGCATAGCAACCTTTATATGACTGTATTTCTCTGAATAGGCCACATATATAACTGAACTGTCAATATAATATAAAAGCTCTAGGGTTTAATCTTGATATATTTTTTCCCCGGAGGTAAAATGTTTTAGTTCTGTCATTTATCTTGACATTAAAGTTATCGTTTTCTAATACCAATTCCGGAAATCGGATTTACTACTCGGATCCGAAGACTAATTCCATTACCCGGTTTCAAAGACAGGTTTAGAGAATCTGGGTACCCAGATAGTTTTAACTTACACTTATTAAGGCGGTAGACTTGTCCCCGTCACGGCAACGAAAACATAGTTTAGAATTTTAAAGAATCTGGCCGTAATATTAAAAATTAACAACTGAAATTTAAATGAGGACTGAGGAAGATACAATTAATCCAATAGCAAATCGATTTTGATGCTTTGTTTTTAAATAGTTATTTATGCTACAAGGGATAGGTACCATGTACCAATCGAGGACGATTTTGCCCCCGAGTGATAGAGAGGGCTGGCAAATAAACTTAAGAGTGGTCAAACGTACCTACATCTCGTGTTGCATATAATAATTTTTCCACTCTCGATTATTTATTTTTTACCTGTTCATTTTCACTGCCAAATATATCAAGGAATATCGTTGAATATTGATACATTAAAAAAAAGAATCTTAGTATTCCATGGAAAATTGAAGAAGAAAAACGCTGTCATCACATTTGACACGTCAATGGTAAGTTTTAAATGGAAATATTTAGGAAATGAGGACAATTTGATAGGAATCAAATTCAAAATCATAAATTATAAAGAATTAGCAAATATTTGACATAAGTTTCAAATATCTAACTGTTGGTGTTTCACAAAGAGGGAGGTAAGTTCAGCTGTAGGGAAGTAAGGACAATCCTTACATCCAGTCGTTAATAGAAACCGATTCCTTGACAGTAAAATAAACATACATCCGTACAAATAATGTCTTAATAGCCTACTTACTACATCGGGAGTGGAAAAAAGTTATTTATTATATGAGTGTGGAATGTATCATATTAGTCTAATTAGACTAATATACATTCCACATGAGTGTAATACATCGTTTTAACACTTTATTAAAAACTTCTTAAATCATTTTTGTTTTCATTTACCATTTGACACTGCCAAGTCAATTGATGTAGTATTTTAAATTACAGAGTAGCCATTGAATGGTTGATATGGTTTTGTTATATTGTATTGAAAAAAAAAATCTGATGTGCACACCACACGACTTCCTTGTACACAAGACCAATATGAAGTATAGACCCAAGTATAAAATTCCACGTATTTGACGTAATTTAACATTAGCATCCATTTTTTATTTTTTTGTTATTTTTTGTCCTAATCCATAGCAAGCTTCATTACAAAAACCAAAAAGTATATAAGTTTTAAATATACATATCTCGCTTATACAAAGGGATAATTTAATAATACTTGATGTGCTAGACACAGACTTTAATTCTCAAAAAATTTTATTTGAAGCATTTATATCTAAAATCAAAATGAAACCATTTTATTCAAGAAAAACTGTTAACAACTTCAGGTAATATGTCACTTCCGGTTAGCCTGTTTTAACCAAAATCTACTATGTTATGCCAATTGACATAAAAGTCTTATATACCAAATTTGAAAAGTGTTAGATTATATTTTTAAATAGTTTTTCATTAAAATCTATTATAGGCTTCAAATAAAGTACCATTTCTAGAAATTATGTAATGACCAAAAAGGGAGGTGCACAACTAGATGTTATAGCAGTCCTAAATACAAAATTTCAACTTTCTATACCGTTTTTGAGTTATGCGAGATACCTACATACGCACGTACGCACGTACGTACGTACGTACAGACGTCACGACGAAATTAGTCAAAATGGATTCAGGGTTGGTCAAAATGGATATTTCCTTTACTTCGTACAAGGAAGTAAAAATGCTGTAATAGTGCTGCGCGGCTGTAATACATTAAAATGAGTAAAAATGAGGACCTTCCTTTAAAACGTATTCACTTAGAAGCACAAGCAGCATCTTTGAATTTAATTCCGGAGCAAGTAACCACTAACTCGTTCCTCGTTTTCGTTTCATCAGCCGTACATGACAGCTGTCATTGTGTAAAGATAAGTAATCTATTTTAACATAAATGTCAATATTAATTTAAATAAATAAGTTTCATAATGTTAAATTATTTCAATAATAAAATAATTTTGTAAAATTGCTTTTTATTTATATTATAAAAAAACACAAAAATCAGTAATAATTCTTCAGTGACTTCTAAAATATTCTCTCACGGCGTGACTAACGTTGTACATTAGTTATTTCAAATAACCATAGTAACAACTACATTATGAATCGGTGTTGGATAAAATATATTATGTAGTGTATAAATAAATTGTGAAATTCTAATATGCAATTTTAGTATCAAAATTTACACATATATGTTGCAGCATTGCACCCCTAAGTCTTCCCTAAGTTTATTTCTTAATATCTCCGTCCACTTTGCCTGTCCTACAAAAGTCGTCACATGTAGTATGTCGTACGCTGAATTTTGTAGTAGGAATAGTTAAAAGTTGGCCCTTGCTGTCAGACCAAAAGTTGGCCAACTCCCGTCTTTTTGCTTGCCAACGATACGACAGAACATAACCACAAATTAGACGAAATGATAGTAGATAAACAAATAATAAACAATTGTCGAGAAAATCGGTGTCTGAATGTCGTATTTTTATTGTATGTAACCATATTGAAATTAAATTGGTATAAAATGTAAGAAAAGCAGCGTACATTATTATAACTTCTCTAAAACTGACAGTTAGTACGATATTAATAATTGTAGAGAAAGATGTGCGTCACAGCAACAAACAACTGTCAACCGATACACAAATGTTGTAAAAGAGGTGTTACACGTAGCTAAGATAGCAAAGCTCACTAATAAAGTCGGTAATAGAAAAATAGAGTTTATTTATTTATATTTTCGTGTCGAACTACATTATACATATACTGTATACTATACAAGTATGTTCGTAGAGGCAGAATTAATTACGGATAAACCAGGAAGCGAGGTCGCGACGAAACGCTTCTGTCTTGACACTTCTATAGTACAAGGCGTTTTTTATTCATGTAACCGGGTTATATATGGTTAACCGCACGTAACCTGTGTGAATAAAAAATGCCAGGTTACTATAGGCGATGTGCACATTTTGAGCATCAGCGCCTCTAACGGCTACATTGGCATTTTTGGTTACCGAATCAACTTTGACAATTCGAAAAAGTGATACATTTTACGATTTTATTTTGAGGTGTTGCTATTGTGTATGAATATTATACATCATAGTATATTGAAATGAATAAAGAAAATATTTAAAATGCTATGTGATGTGACAATCAAAAAAGTCAAAATACCAGCGAAATATATAGACTTCTATTTCATACAACTGCAAGTATTATACAATTTTAAGACAATTTTCTGCTTCTTGTATTATATCTTGTTCAAATATTAACTTAAGAATCACATTTTTATATAATTCATTATTGCAATCAGACGACCATTGTTGGAATTTTATTCATACTATAAGTATCTTTTACAATGAGAAAATATGTATGCCTAAAAGAATTTTTCATATTAGTGGAAGATATCTGATGAAAAGTTATTTTCTTATACATCTGTTCCTCATATAATCTTCTAGGAAATTTATAAAATTTGATACTTCAATCGATAATTTTACATCCCTCACTGCATCATATAATATTTGACGTCCTATCATTCGCATTCATTGCAAATATTATATAAAATAGAAATAGCAAAATTATTCTGACATAAAACATAACCTTGTTTCAATGAGTAACCACTTTTGTCATTTTTGTCCGTTATCGGCGCTGACTCCTTTTGTGCACACCTCCTATAGTCGTTTCTGTCAAATTAATAATTTGACATTTGTCGAATATTTATCTTGTTAATCAAGTGATACATTTAATTTAAACCGTATTGGTCTAATACAAAAGAAGTTGACAAAAAATGTCACAGATTCCTTTTTACTTCCTTGTACGAAGTAAAGGAAGTATTGTAATCGCGAAAAATTTCGGTTTTGAGATTTCAACGGAAATATCCATTTTGACCATCCCTGAATCCATTTTGACTAATTTCGTCGTGACGTCTGTACGTACATACGTACGTACGTTCGAACGTACGTGCGTATGTATCTCGCATAACTCAAAAACGGTAAGCCGTAGAAAGTTGAAATTTTGTATTTAGGACTGCTATAACATCTAGTTGTGCACCTCCCTTTTTGGTCATTACATAATTTCTAGAAATGGTACTTTATTTGAAGCCTATAATAGATTTTAATGAAAAACTATCTTAAAATATAATCCAACACTTTACAAATTTGGTATATAAGACTTTTATGTCAATTGGAATAACATAGTGGATTTTGGTTAAAACAAGCTAACCGGAAGTGACATATTACCTGAAGTTGTTAACAGTTTTTCTTCAATAAAATGGTTTCATTTTGATTTTAGAAATAAATACTTCAAATAAAATTTGTAGAGAATTAAATTCTGTGTCTAGCACATCAAGTATTATTAAATTAGTCTTTCGTATAAGCGAGATATGTATGTTTAAAACATATAATTTTTGGTTTTTGTAATGAAGCTTGCTATGGATTAGGACAAAAAATAACAAAAAAATAAAAAATAGATGCTAATGTCAAATTACGTCAAATACGTGCAATTTTATACTCGGGTCTATACTTCATATTGGTCTTGTGTAGAAGGAAGTCGTGTGGTGTCCACATCAGATTTTTTACTTTTACTAAAAATTGCCTAACTGCCAAAATGTCAGCGGTTTGAAAGCTAGAAAAGGATAGTAATAGTAACCTGACATGTAACCGCCCAGCATACCGCGGTTACATGTTTGACGTAACTGCAAGTAACCGGTATACTGAATAAAATGCGGTTACCATATAACCGGAGGTAATCGGTCTGAATAAATAATTCCTACATTATCTTTTCATTCTTGACATCTTGGCAGCTTCAAAAACACTTTCCACAATTTTTTGGGATCATTATGGACTTTTTTTAAAAAACACGCAAATTTGATTAAAGAATTGATGTATTGTACTTACAACATTTTATACTTGATTTTTACAGTAAAATTTTGTAATAGAAATCCACAAATACTGTATAAAAAAGAAAAGGTAAAAACAGTAAATAAAAACAAAATAGAGTTGATATACTGTTATTGTGAAAATGCGATCTTGTAACAATAATGAGTCATCCATTCGATCCAATGGACTTATTTCCGAATTTCCACTTTGTGTATTTTTATCACTTTGACGATTGGTATTGTTATTTTGTATTCCACCTTTTCGTCCGCCGTCCGCGTCCGTATCCACGTGTATTGTGGGTGTTTTGTGGCCTGTGTGGCATGTGCGCTCCTGTGCACAACACAATAGCAATAACCTTCCTGCTGGGCGAAGCGCGGAAGCTCCTGCCAATAAATAACGCGGATAACTGCCGAGCGGATCGACAGCAAAACGTGAGACATGTCACAGATTATGGAGAACGACCTCATACGGTGAGCAACACAATGGACACACGCCAAACAGGGACGAACCCAGGAAAATATACAGCAAGCAGGATATGAAATAAAATGTTAAATAAACTACATACGCAGATCTTTGTAAAAAGGGAGCTTATGTTGTACTTATTTAAAATGATAAGTGTACCGAGATCAATTCATTTTTAATGCGATTCGATTATTTATTTATATGATGCAATAGTAAGTGTATAAGCTAGCCTTTAAAGCACGCACGACACGTTTAAAGCCACGGCGCGAAGCGGAGTGGTTTTAATGTCGTAAGTGCTTTGTGATAAGACGAGGGCAAGGGCAATAACAAATAAATAACTTTTTATAAACTTTTTTAAATTATAGTTTCAATAATCATATTTTAACTCTGTTTATCTATAAATGTCAAAATTCAGTTTAGAAATTTTTATCGTGTTATAATAGTCGAGTCTGGGTTCACCCATGTCATACTATATCTGTGGTAATTGGTATCCAACGTTGTCTCTGTATCTATAGTCACGACATTTATTTGTTGATCATTAAGTCTAGAAATTATTATGCATACATGTGTGACTTTGATAGATAATCTCGAACTGAAGATAACGCTCTGTTTTAGATAGTCGGGTTTAGTTTGTCACATCGAGAAGACGTCTGTGTCTGTACTCAAATAGTAACGTGAGTATTTTGGCGTAAGGATGCATCGGCATTTTTAGGATTTAGTTATGTTGGTTTTAATTAGTAAAGAATAAGTTCAGTTAAGTTAGTGCAAGTTGTAGTGTAATTATAATAATAATGTAAATAAAACTTTAGTTTAGTCAGTAAGTAAATATCAAGTAATGTCCATGTACGTGCTCATCAAGTGTAAAGAGGAAAGCACTTATGCACATGTATTATACGCTATTTTTTATTATACCTGACCCTGCATCATAATCGTATAAAATAAGTCTGGAATGTATTAGCAAGACTGTCCTGTATGACGTCATATTGTTAACATGGTGATGAAACTTGATTAGTTTTTGTTGTCTACGTTGCTATATTATCTCTATTTTTCTTATTTTTGTGTATTTTGACAGTCTAGTTTGTATAAATCGCCAACTCTGGTGTGTACATTTGAAAATTAAGAGTGGTATTTCTTACCATTTCACAAACTGCATGCGTTTATGAACGAAATTAACAAAGGATACGAAGTTAATAAGTCTTTGGTGTTTACAGAAGAACAATTTCCTACGTAAACTTTTATTCAAGCTCTTCATGAACCATATTTGTTTTTGACAATATTGAAGTATGTCAATTTTGGCAGACTAGTAGTAGTTATGAATCGTTCTTCAGATTGTTGCTATATCTGGATTGTTTTGTTCATATAGAAGATATGAAAAGTGTGATTTACGCATATCTGATATCAGTAGAGAGGGTTTCTTCTTTATTCATTAATATTTTATTATTATATATTAATTTATTATTATATATTACATTTATATTATATAAGGCCATATTGTAGCTAACTAAATGTAACAAAAATGGTGCTATAGAATTTGCATTGCATTAATTAAAATAATAATATAAGAGCATTCGTATTTTTTTACAACAATATATAATATTATTGCTACACGGCGACGCATACATAGATATTGCTAATTTTTTTCATAGTATTGTCTAAAAAATATCGGAAAACAATGAAAAGTACTACTTTTAAATGTTAAATTTGGGTAGTTTAAATAAAAAATATATTAAAATTCATGCGTTGCATTGTAGATATAGGTGTAAACAATATATAAATGCAATTTTTTTTTAACAAATTGCCAATTGTTATTGGAATATGATGAAAATAAAGTGATGCAATTATAGTTCATATACAGACTGCGGTAGAACCAATTGAGCAGTTTGGAGGGGCAGGTGTTCGAGCGGTGGCGAAGGTAGGCAGCTGCACTAGGTCTCCTTTTCTTCTGTCGGCATCCCCATTTTAGTACCCAACGTGGTTTGGACCGGAGTACATCGTGGCTTTGCCGTGCGTGCATTTTATGAAAACAACCGATCTGTGATTGCGACGCAAAGAGCTTTTCGGCGACGGTTCAACATTCCGCGAAATAATGCTGTTCCTACTGCGAACACAATTCGGTCCTGGATTCGGCAGTTGGAGGAAATTGGTAGCACACTAAGAATAGGTACACATGGCCGACGAAGATCCATCACATCAGAACACCAGAAAATGTGGAGGTAGTGAGAGCAGCAATCGAACAATCGCCAAGGCGTTCTACTTGAAAGCACGCTATTGCATTGGGGGTTTCAGACCGCAGTTTGAGGAGGATTCTGCATTTAGATTTGAATTTCCATCCCTTCAAAATAATGATGGTTCAGGAATTGAACCCAGCAGACTACGCCAACCGCCAAAATCTGTGTGAGGAAATTCTTGCAGCGATCCCTCCTGAGGCAGCATTCTTCAGCAGCGACGAGGCACATTTTCACCTAAGCGGGATTGTGAATAAACAAAATTTTCGCTACTGGGCTCAAAACAACCCCCAAATTGTTCACGTATCACAATTTGGCGTTATAGGCCCGTACTTTTTTTAAGAGAGAGGCGTGACCGTGACCGTGAATTCCGGGCGTTATGTTTCAATGTTGCAAAATTTTCTGCAGCCCCGATTGGAAGAGGTTGTTGAAGAGGAGGGATTAGGGGACTTTTGCTTCCAACAGGATGGGGCTACAGCTAAACGCTTTAAGAGAAATGTTTCCTGGGCGTCTAGTGTCTTTGAGAGGTGACGTGGGGTGGCCTGCGCGATCGCCCGATTTAAGCATATGCGACTTCTTTCTTTGGGGATATCTAAAGGAAAAAGTGTTTAAACGTCGCCCCCAAAACCTGCTAGAGCTAAGGGAGCAGATTGTTGAAGAAGTAAACGCGATACCCCGCGAAATGTGTCAACGGGTTGTTCAAAACTTCAGAAATCGGCTTCATCAATGTATTGCAGCTAACGGCCGCCATCTTAAAGACATTATTTTTAAAAATTAATGAGTATAAAATGCTAAGTCCTACTGATTTCAAAAATAATAACATTTTTTTCATATATACCCTGGTTTCTTTTTTATAACTCTTCAAAACTGCTCAATTGGTTCTGCCGCATCCTGTATATGATCTTACATGTCGCTAATAGCGACAAGAAAGCTGTATTATTTGTAGTACCGCCTATTAAGTGTTTGATGACGTGGAAAGGTGCATCTCAACTCGAAAGCCAGCCATATAGTGTTTTATGTTCTGTGATATCAGCCGCTCTCTTCAATTCCAGAACCACTCTGTATTATTTATATTACATATTTATTTATTGTTTTCTGTATTATAAAATAAAGTGATAAATTAAAGTAGGTAATTTGGCGAAAAGTGGACGAAATTTACAACGAAACCCTCGTTTAAATTATAGATTAAACAAACATAACAAATCTAGAATGAAAATGTTGGCTTACAGAATATGGTATAACATAGGTGCATATGCAGAATCTGATCATAAATATTAATTATTTAAATTTTCATTAATAAACGAAACAAACTGGATGAAGATTCTCCATGCGTCGAACGTCCGTTAAGAGGATACAGATAAAAATATATTATATTGTAATTAAATAATTCCAATATTGTTTAGCACAAAAAGTACAGTGTTAGATGATTCTAGTTTTGTTGATAATGACAGTGGCTACAATATTGATAGTTAAGTTTAAGTTTTTTATTTTTTTTAATATTTTCCGGTGAATACTATTGTATCCGATCGAGATTTAAATGAAGGCCGCGCTCATTGTATTAAAAAAAATTGTAGAAATATGTATATTTTTCTAATCGAAATTTATTCGGATTTCGAAGACCACCATTGGGATCTCGGAAACTATAGAATACGACTTCGGTTAAATCGGACATGTGGTGCCCCTTTGGAGGGCCATCTTAGATGTGCATTTGGTTTAACAAAAATTCTCATAAGTTACTAGAAAATGGCGGAAAACTGAATTTGGTCAATATTTTCATTTTGAAATAACTTCTAAACCATCAGTAATCGAGAAAAATGTTTCAAATGAAAGTTAAATATTTTTATTGTCTATCCATTGACATCATATGAAAATAATTTTTCTATCGGTAAATTTGCGAGATATAACACGAACTTACATTTTTTTAATTGGAACATATTCGATTTTTGCTACAAAAAATTATATTTTTTTCTCTTTCGATTGGGGTAAGGGTTTTTGTGTTTTAAATAATTTTTTAGATCATACTTGGTATACCCACTTTTGTGAATTTGAAAATATAGAGTTAAAATTAAATTATTGTTTCTAAAAAATTTAGACGTAAAATGTGAGAATATCTCAGATAACTTTAAAAAATCTTATCGAAATAAGTTACAAAAGCTTTTATTGAAGTTAAAATGTCTAACGATGCAAATTTTCACTGAGAATACAGGTATTTTGATGACTGCAATATTTTTGACGTTTCGTTTGACAGCCCAGCTGGCAGTTGTTCGCGCCATTTTCTTACTATTTGCAGCGATAGAAAGAGATAGCCGTTAAATTTAAAAGGTCCATTAGTCACTAAACAAAGTAGCTGGAAATGGTATCCTAGTAAATTGTTTTACCGCCGGTCTCAGGATATTAATCCATTGTTTACATGTACAAAAGTAGGCTGGTAATAAAGTAATAACTGAATCTATACGGAAATATTCGCCGTGTTCCTTCGGTCTGTGGTTCGTAATCTAAATTATAAAAGTGATCATGATTAAGAAGAATAATGTTTTTACGTTTCCTATTCGCTATCCCCACTTTCTCATTTTGTGATCACTAGACAACCTTCCCCCTTCCCTTCAGAATCAACCTTTTTGAGTGATTCACAAGGATTCAGTTCAGAACAAATTGAAAATATACTATTCCGAGCGTAGAAATTTACGAATGTGGGGTTTGTGGTATTAAGGGAAATAAGATTTTTGTACAAAAGCGTATAATGAACCACATAAAGATTTGTTTGAAATAAACATACTTCATTTTCCTTACCAAGAACATTGTTTTTTACTTCAATATAATCCATTTTTAATTCTGACTATAACACTATAGACAGTTGATTATTTATAAAATAAAGTAGGATAGTTTGCATTAGTCTGCATATGACATTAACATTTGACACTAGATTGTGTTGTTTTCTTGCTATAATTTTTAAATCCTGTTTCAAAAGGATCACGATTAAATTAATCAGGATTCATAAAATCACAATCACAACCCGAAGAAACACGGCTATTATTACCATATTGACTTGTCAAAAACGGTCTACAAAATGAAAATAAAATAAAATGAAAGTATAATGCTCTTCATTAATACATACAGATAACGTTAGTGTATCGTTGTAAATACGGTTTACTTTATTCTAAAATAATAAACAGGAAGAATAAAGCACATAATTTGAATATTTGTCATATTGACATATGTTATTCTGACATATGTCAAAATAATAATTGTTCTGTTAACCACAGCATTCTGAAAGTAGCATTAAAGAGAGAATTTTAAAAATTATATTTATTAATAATGTCTTCTATTTCTGAAACCGATAAACTATTGAACAAACCACGGATGTTATGAATCATAACAAGCATTACATGTCTTACCCCCGCTCCACGAGCTCGGATTTCAAACAGACATCTGCGGCAGTTATGATATACATAACATTCCTAGGTATGTTAATAGCTAATAATGCCTTAAGCCTTATGCACAAATTATTATGCATTAAACATGAAAATATTCCGTGGAAATGAGACTTAAGTGTGATAATTTCCATGTTAGGAATTAAATGATGTACTGTTTTGTGTTTTATTTAATGTTATAGACAATGAAGAAAGTGAAATTATGCACCAAAACGCAGGTGTAAAAATAAATGCTGTTTGCCTGAGATTTCGAGTAATTATTAACACCTTAACAATATTTTATTTTATCTTTATCAATTATAATTAGTCAGTAATTTGACAACCGCTTAAAAAATAAAACGAAAACCCAACCAGGAAGTGAAAAATTCTATATAATTAAATTTAAAAGTACAGTTGAAAATGACAATCAGCTTTATTGTATTCCAAAAATTACACTGAGCTTTCTGGAAATATATATCCTGATCCATATACAAATCCCCTTAATCCTGTCATATGAAACTTGTAAAGCAGAGCAGAGCACATCCTACCTTATTCCGCTATTCCGATATTCCTTTCATCTGTATCGATGTTGTATTCCCTGGTCTCTCCGGTGTGTGTCCTGGCGCGTCCCGAATCGAATCCTTTGTCCTGCGGCAGGATCAGGAAATTAGTGCCCCGTGGCGACTGTGATGGTGATGGACCAGGTGATGGAATACAGCCCCAGGGTGGAAGTGGAAGGGTACAGGGTGGGATGGCAAAGCAGGGAGGGTGTCTTTTTAATGTGTGAGTGAATGGGATTGTTTGAGAGGTGACAATAAAGCAGGAATTGCAGAATGTAATTAATATTTAAATGTGAAAAAAGTACCGAGAAAGAGAACAACAAGAATATTTTATGTGAACTGTCTGCATGAACGTAACAAGTGATAAATGCAGTTTTGCAAAAAAAATGATCTTTTCATTTCTAACTTTGGCGTCATAATTCATAATCTAATAGTGATAAATTTGTGTATCGCTATTTTAAAGACAATAAAAAGTATCTTAAAGATATGTAAGATATACTTTTTTTGTCAGTAGTCTCATGCAGGTTTCCAGAAAAACAAATACATTATTAAAATGGCCTCCTAGTGGGGGAATTTTTGCTGAATTTAAAAGACCTCGCACATATTACATTCATAAATAAAATTTAGACATATTTATACTTTATATTTTAGTTCCTATGACAATGAACTATAGTAAAAATATTTATGCAGAGGTGTCACGTCATCAAAACTTTACAGAATAAAAAAAAACTGTAGTAATTGCCGAGTGATGTAGGTATATGTTTAGAAAACCGAAGAAAATAAATACTATTTTCGTACCTACCTCCGTCCATTTTGACTACTATTACAGAACTCAAAATCGTCCAGAAATGCGCTGTTGCTGAGCTAGGCCGGCAAAAGAAGTTGGCATTATTGTTCTGGTGATATGTCAATTTAAGATTATTTTCAACACAAGTATTAGCGAAATGTTTACAAATTTTAGGGCTAAATCTTTAATTGTTGTAACTTAAATAACTAAATGTTGTCATAAAAATAATGCTGTCGTTACTGACGTCTCGTATAGATTAATTATAAGTTCCAAATTTAGGACTAGTTTGTTTTGTAACTACAACTAACTTCACGTGATACAGTTAAGTTTCCGCCATCTGTCATTAAAAATATGCAAAAGTATATAAAATATATATATATATATATATATATATATATATATATATATATATATATATATAACTAATGTTTGTATGTTATATTTTCAATAGATATAAAATAATTACGCATTTTTAGCTCAAATGTAAGTAATTATAATTAAACTTGCAATGCAAAACCGATCAAAATATATGTTTATTTTTTAGGTTGTGGAACATAGAATAAAGTGTAGAAAAATATACGAAGAATTTATGGAGAAGTCGGTACAAAAAATCTTGTGTATTTGCATGCCTCGCTTTCAGCACGGCTTGTCAAAATAAACTCGGTCTTGCAAATGTTCAGTTTCTGGCCTTGTGATAAAAATAACTATTTTTGAACACTATAAGAAAAGTTAATTAAATTTACAATTACTTTAAAGTCGAACATAATGTTTTAAGGCATTTTTACTTAAAATAACTGTAGTTCATTTTTTCACCAAAGATTGGCATTACTGGATTTGAAAATTTATACGTTTACATGACATGCTGATGCATTGTCGATGTAGTGTTCTGTCATTCCTATGACAGTAATTTTTATAGGTTATGTTTATATTGAACAAAAATCGTACTTGGTGTCTTGGTGTGAGCCCTACAACGAATTTTCAATATCATAAACTGGAAATATATTAAGTTTTACAATGATATTCAATTATTATTCGGTTAATAAATCAATTAACTTGATCGCAAAAATTACCATCGCACGTC
This sequence comes from Harpalus rubripes, assembly GCA_963082715.1. Classification (NCBI taxonomy): domain Eukaryota; kingdom Metazoa; phylum Arthropoda; class Insecta; order Coleoptera; family Carabidae; genus Harpalus; species Harpalus rubripes. The sequence goes on along the minus strand of OY720449.1, from coordinate 73,570,279 downwards.
AATACAATATACATTTTCAATTTAAACCGATAGAAGAATGGGGATCTGCGCATAGTAAGAACAACTGAGCTCTATGGCGTTTGTTTCTAAAAAAATTAGGCGTAAAATGTGAGAATATTCCAGATAACTTTAAAAAATCTTATCAAAATAAGTTACAAAAGTTTTTATTGAAGTTAAAATGTCTAACGATGCAACTTTTCCCTGAGAATACAGGTATTTTAATGACTGCAATATTTTTGACGTTTTGTTAAATTGAAAAGGTCTATTATGCAACACATTACATTTTTTAATATTAAATTAGTATACATTAAACCTAGTAATTTCATGACGTCATTATCTAGTTACAAACTTTGATGACGTGACTCCTCTGCATAAATAATAATAAATATTTTTACTGCAATATGTTGCAGTGTTACTAAATTCATATCATTTGATGAAGAAATAAGTATTTTTTTAATGTATTTGAAAGAGAAGACAAATAATAACATGACAATTTTTAGATTTTGGGGATATATATCCAGGATGATATTAGATCATATACCTCTCCCTGTCTGTCTGTCTGCATAATTGAGTATTTAACTATCTTTTTTAGTCGATACGAATTTAAAGAAGATTGAAAATATCTCAATCCTATTTTCAATCCGCTGAAATAAAGCAATAGGATTTTTCAAGTCATAATATACTTGAAACCGCTTGAATTATCGACATAAACGTAGTCATGGTTATTAAATGAAAGTAAACTTAAAAGTAAAAACTTTTTATTTGTGAATGCAGCTTATAGTTTTCGAGAATTTTAACGCGTTTAGGACACCTGTTCTATATAATAAACATTGAATTAATATCATCTAAATAATTTAAGCAGTTCATAAGTTGTATATTTCTGTATCAGAGTAATAACTCTTCAACTTGTTTAAAGGAGGTTCATTTCATATACAACTGTATATTTCTGTCTTGTTCGTATGTCGATTGATTCTATAAGAGAGTCAACCAGGCGGAGCTCTGGCAGGTCTCATGCAAACATAATTTCTTCTGTAAATATGAAGTTTGTTGGTTATGATCTTGTTACCGAAATCACGAACTAAGTTGTCCGAAGTTGAGCCGCTCTCGCTCTGTTCCCCGGATATCGTGTACACAGTTATAGCTATGTCAAACACCGGCCAAAACTTCCTAACTGATAGAGGATTACATCCACGAATACAAGATAAGCATGAGCTCTCAAACCAGAACAGATTATCGGTAAAGTTATAACAGGTAATGGTGATGCAACTATTTTTACTTCCTTGTACCTACATAGTAAAGGAAGGATTGCAATCGCGAAAAATTTCGGTTTTCAGATTTCAACGCTGATATCCATTTTGACCATCCCTGAATTCATTTTGACTAATTTCGTCGTGACGTTTGTACGTACGTATCTCGCATAATTCAAAAACGTTAAGCCGTAGAAAATAGAAATTTTGTATTTAGGACTATTATGATATCTAGTTGTGGACCTCCCTTTTTGGTCAGTACATAATTTCAAGAAGTGGTACTTTACTTGAAGCCTATAATAAATTTTAATGAAAAACTATCCAAAATCCAAAACTTTTCAAATTTGGTATATAAGCCTTTTATGTCAATGGGAATAACATAGTAGATTTTAGTTAAAATAAGCTAACCGGAAGTAACATATTACCTGAAGTTATTAACAGTTATGGTTTTATTTTGATTTTAGAAATAAATAGTTTTTTATATTTTGCGTTCATAATGAAGTCATTACGATACGCAATTGCGTATCGTAATGACAGCTATTACACGAATAAAATTCACGATGTAAAATACTAACTGACTGCTGCACTTTTAATTTCATTGAAAACTGTGTTCAAAGTAGTACTTGTTTTCTAATATTTCCGCTAGAGGCGTACCGTGATAAGGAAATAGCTGCCATTAATTATTTAAAAAATAACCTGTACCTGTAAAATCTTATTTACAAAATATTTGAAATATATTATGGGGTATTTATTCATTACACAAACAATGTTTCGTAATTGCATGTAACAAACACCTAAACCTAATACGAGGAGAATTCAGATATGACCCGGAATTTTATTCTCAGAACCAAGCGAATGGTCCTAGCAGCAGTCCCTTCTTAAAATTCTTGCAATGGAGTATCTATTATAGAAGGCGTGCGTAATGTCATCGTCACTTCAATTGTTTTTATTTAGTAGTTATCAAAATGACAAAGCAGGCAGTTCATGTTTCCATTGCGCAACCCATAATAATTATATTTTTTGTGAATGAGGGTGCCAAACAAAATGATATTTTGCAAATACTTCAAGCACAGTATGGGGAATCCACATTATCAAAAACCCAGGTGTTTGAATGGTGTAAAGTTTAAGTAGGGCCGCACAACGGTCGAAAATTTGACGCACGCGAGCCGTCCGAAAACTTCAACACAAACCAACATTGACCCGACAAACGACCTTATTCTTGCCAATAAAAGAATTTCTGTCCTTGACCTGTCATAAACAGTACACATTAGTGTTGGTAGCGTCGAGGAAATCATACATAACCATCTAAGTTTTCCGAAAAGTTTGCGCAAGATATGGAACAAAATCATCAACGTGTTGAAGTCTGTATTGAGCTTTTCAGGCGATACGAAGACGAAGGTGATGCATTCCTTACTCACCTGCGACGATACCTGTGTACACCATTTTACGCCACAATCAAAACGTGCAAGTCTAGAGTGGCGCCATCCAAACTCCCCTAAACCGAAAAAACCAAGGTTGTGCGTTTACCCGGTAAAGTAATGGCCACCGTCTTTTGGGACAGTGAGGGTGTTCTCTTGGCCGATTTTTTGAGAGAACAACGTACCGTGAATGCCCTTTATTATTCTGACTTGCTTACTCCAAAAGTGAAGCCTGCATTTCGTTCAAAAAGAGGAAACCGTTCAATCAGGAGTATCATTCAGTTGCACGATAACGCTCGCCCGCATACTGCCCAATTGACTACAAATGTCATCGAAAAAATACACTGGGAAGTTTTTCCACATCCAGCATATAGTCCAGATTTATCATTATATGATTATCATCTCTCTGGATCGCTGAAAGAGGCACTTAGTGGATTAAAATTTCAAGATGATGATGATGTTGCCGAGTTTGTTCATGAGTGGCTGCGCGTCCAACCAAAAACATTCTATAAAAGTGGAATTATGAAACTCCCAAAACAATGGCAAAAGTGCATATAGTTAGAGGGTGAATACGTAGAGAAATAATGTAAAACTAATAACTTATTGTAGTTAAAAAAGCTACTGCCAAGTTCCAGTCTATATGTGAACACCCCTCGTATAAGTTGATTATTATACATATCTTAATAAACTTTTGTTCTAGAACTTACGATCATTCTACTACTACTATCAAATGGACCTTTTCAATTTAACGGCTATCTCTTTCTATCGCTGCAAATAGTAAGAAAATGGCACGAACAACTGCCAGTTGGGCTGTCAAACGAAACGTCAAAAATATTGCAATCATTAAAATACCTGTATTTTCAGTGAAAATTTGCATCGTTAGACATTTTAACTTCAATAAAAGCTTTTGTAACTTATTTCGATAAGATTTTTTAAAGTTATGAGATATTCTCATATTTTACGTCTAATTTTTTTAGAAACAAACGCCATAGATCTCTGTTGTTCTTACTGTGCGCAGATCCCCATTGCGCATATCTTCTATCTCTTTAAATTGAAAAAGTCCATTGATCATATTTCTTTTATATTTTCTTGCATAATTTAAAAGTGAAAGTTCGTTGTCTATACAGATCTACACCGTTTTTCATATTGACGCCAAATATTAATTCGTTGTAATAAGAATGCTTAATTATTGTAAATGCAACGTCACTTACTCGAATCGATTATTATCGTAAAATTTCGGATGAATTTGATCGATCCAGACCTCCTATTTGTTGTTTTGGTTTGAATTCAAATGAAGAACTATATAGTAACAATACCGTCAGCCCAATGACATTTTCAAACATCAAACCGAATAGATTTGAAATATTTTTCTTTATTTCTGTATTCATTACTATTTAATTTGATAAGGGAAAGAAGTTTTAATAAAAATAAGTGAAAATATATGCCTGAAACAGACAAATCTCGTTTATTCGAATTTAACATAGCGTTTTCACCCATACTCCTAAATTTGTAAGGGTGTAAACGAAATAAGTGCATTAAATTTAACTAGTAATATAACTCGTCGAGAGCAACAATATTTCTTAACTTTTTCTCGAAATCGCATATATTTTTAGCATTTTTACCACCCCGTAAATTGATGAGTCGTTCCAAATATTTTTGTAATAATTGAATGCAGTAGCAATAGGTATGAAAATTTTGTTTTAGTAATTGACAGTCTTGTCAGTTGTTGCAATTAAATTTTAACATTATTAATAAACTTGTTTATAAGGTAAAATTCTGGTAAAATGCTTATGTGTATGATTAGCGGATACACAGACATTGTAATTACCTATGGTGAAGTTCTCAAGGTCAACGACGTTACACGAAAATCATTCTCTTCGTAATATTCGTAAATTTATGTTGTACCACATACAATATCTTCGAGATTATCACAGTATGATGTGTCACATACGACAATTTGGAATATTTTAAAAAAGCAACAGTTACTTCCATACCATGTGCAAAAATTTCATTGTTTCCAGCATTTCAATTTTGCGAATGAGTTGTATTGTTCACTGATAGGGCTGGATATATTAGAGCAAGTGTCTGCACAATACGCTTATCTGGTCACAAAAATCCTCATAATGTAAGAAGGAAACACAATTTTCAACAAAAAATATCATTAATTGTTTGGACGGGAATAAATTGACGAGTAATTGGTCCTCATATAATCCCACCTCGTTTAAATGGAAAAAAGTATGTACTTACATTTTTTGAATAACGTATTTAAACTATTATGATTTGCCGTGTTGACACACGAAAATTCATTTCATAACCTCCATAACTAGTATGCTCTTCCCTTCCCACGCTCTTACACTATTCACCTTTGTTATCCAAATTTTAAATTTCGTTATTTTAAAAATTGTACTATATAATACGAATTTATTAATAATAAATATGTTTTCCGTTGATCGTTTATTAATTATTGTGTCTGCAAGCATGCAACCACCACCCGACAATTTTTGTGCTTTGTACATCGAACTTTGATTCAGACAGCTGAGGGCAGCAGAGGTCTTGCCAGTGGCGGGTAACGAAATTTTAAACAAATCTTTAAAGAATTTTAACTCAAAAACTAGAAGATTTATAAAAAAAATATTAAGAGAAATTGTTGCTCTCGACGAGTTACATTACTGGTTAAATTAAATGCACTTATTTCATTTACACATTGTATATTATATAAAAAAATATATTTAAAAAAAATCAGAATACCTCATTGTAGGTGAAGTGGGGATATCAGAAGCAACTAAATAAAATATTATTTTGCATTCATTTGATTTCCTTCAAGGCCAGGGGGTCTATTCTAAGTCATAGTTACATGTGCAATCTGCTATATAAGTTCCACTACTAGCCAACAGACGGATTCAAGTCTGATAGCCACTAGGGTACCTTTATAACCAGGGTATGGCCATGGCGTGGCTCACGTTTCGTCCGCCATTACCGGGACATCTGTTATATGTGTTGTTCTTGCGCAAATTATTATGTATTTTCGTGGATATTTGTTTTATTTTAATGAAAAACGCATATAATTATCATTTTAATATGTATTTAAAGTGTAAGTAATATATTTTATTTTATTTACTTGTGTTGTTTGTTAAGATACCCACCACGATTACTGACATATTGAAAACAACTATAAATTACCAATATTAAGCACAATCATTTAAAATTTTAAAAGGTAAGTTTAGATATACAATTATTATGTAAATAATAACTACGGATATTAAATTAGATGTGATAATAACAACCCATGTCATATATTCTACATAACCTCTAAATGTATGTCTTAATAATAATTGTGTATCTCTTAAATTAATTAATTTTTATTACCTTTCTAAATTCACAGTGTGATAATTTAATATTCTTTCATAATATAATATTACATTTATTACAAATAAATAGGGAAATGAATTACCGACAATGGCGGCGATCTTGGCCCATGGCCATACCCTGGTTATAAAGGTACCCTAATAGCCACATGTGCTATTCGCTATCCGCTATAATGACAGACGTCAGACGTTTTCGATATAAAGTTAGCGAGATGGCTATTTACAGGAAACACTAGTATTTTTACACAAAATTGAAAAGCCGAACTGCTTGTCAACTTATCATTCAGAGTTATTAGTCACTTTCAAAACAAACAATTATATAACAATTATAGCGTGACACTTTGCTCGTAGCGGTACCACAGGAGCTCTCGCTACGGATAGCCACATCTGGCTATATTAATATAAATTCCACTACTAGCCAACAGATGGAGTTGCAGTCGGATAGCGGGATCGGGCTATGATAGCCTCACGCTATATGAATTAGAATAGACCCCCAGGTAGATTGAAAATCAAATCTACCCGCTTATAATACCTGATACGAGTATAATATAAAAAGTAGTAATATAGAATATCTTATTAATAATTCTCTGCGAATATTCTTCCCGCTTTCTCTTGACTTGGCTCATTGGCTGTTGTTGAAGAAAAAACGGTGGTTGTATCGTAAAGTTAGTGTTCCGGAGGCTACAAGCTGGGAGTTGGAGAACAACAAAGTTGCTGTCTTGTCTTCGCCACTTTGCATCCCTCTGTTAGGGCTAGGGGAGGCGTCAGGCATCAGTCGTCTTGTTTGCGGCTCAACAACTCCGCAAGTTTCACCCTTTCACACAGATCGCTCTAACTTTACCATCGCTTTCTTACCATCCCTGTCACAAGAGAACACCTACATAACGAAATTACACAGTGCCATAATGCCATTTTCGTTATACACTGGGTATTAAATATTGATGTATAATTAGTTTGTTCATTTTTCATGTAAATGAACAACCATTCTATTTGGTAGTATCCTCAAACCCCTCAAACCATTCGCTTATTTATCTTAGGGTATTATTATTATTTCAATATCAATTAGGTACTCATTATTAATTTCCGGTTATGAATAAAATAGTCTCCAAACCTTGGTGAAAAGTTTCATTCTGTCTCGGGCTAACCAAGCGCCTTGGTTATCTAATTTCGCCTTCGAAATGAAACATTTTCCACCTCAGTTAGTAACATACTATTACGAGAATATAATTCATGAGTCAATTGACATGTTTTCCACCAATCAACATTCAGAATCTCCTTAGTTACATGTCTATCAGAGCGATGATAAAAAACAAAAAAAATATCACCTTATTTATATTCGTTACTAAGGGATTTGTTTTCATTATTTGACATTGACAGTTAATTTTGAGTATAAAAATGTGCGATAATCGTTGGGTTGATATCAACAATGATGCAAATAATAAGACAATTGTCAAATTTACCACGTTGTAAGACAATATATTAAAAGTTAGGTTAGCAGCACACATAATGTGTCACAATAATTCATTATATTCTCTCATTAAATATAAGCTCGTGATATGATCAATACTCGAAGATATTGCTCGTGAAACCGAAGCAGCACATTTCACTCGAGAATATCATCGATCATAATAATATCACTTGTTATATTACGTATGATGATATCTGGGGAGTATGTACGGGTATAAATTTTGGAGATACTTATGCTGATGAAATAAACGTAATCCGGTGATTTAGAGTACTGGAACTTGGAAGAAATGATTAGTTTGATCAACCTAAAGTAGTACTTAACCCAATCCTATTACCTCTAGTTAAAGTTAAAGTTGGCTCTAACCAAAGGTGGTAAGAAATATTTTGCAACATAACCCGTTGGTTATCACTAAAGGGCTGTTGGTTTGTCTTACTCTTTCTACTCCATGCAGATATCCGCGTTCGTTTGTCACAGATCATTACTTGCATTTTATTCGGTTTCAATCGAGCATTTATCCATAGCACTCAACACTAACGAATCTTTGTAATTTTACCCAATTCATCTCGGAAGCTTTATATTTGAATTGTTAGGATAGGACCACAGACTATTATTAGCTAAACTTCAAAATTTTGGTTCCGATAATAGATCTAAGTATAAATCTTTTTAATTCATATTTATCCAATCGTTCGCAATATGTTTCATACAATCGTTTTCAGTCTAGTACTTATTTTGCTACCTCAGGTGTACCACAGGGTTCCAATCTAGGACCATTATTATTCCTTCTCTTTATAAATGATAATCTTGATTAATGTACTTCTTTACGCTGATGATGTGAAGATATTTAAGGAAATTAACAGTATCCTAGATTGCTCTATTTTACAATGTAATATTGAATATATTATCGAGTGGTGCGAACACTTACTCGTACGAACACATTTAAGGATTTACGCGTCTTTTTCGATCCAAGTGTAAATTTCAATGGCCATCTTGTTACTGTAACTGCTGCAGCCAATAAAGTGTTAGCTTTCTTGATTCGTAACTCTAAACATTTTACTAATGTAAATAAATTATTTTGTCTTTATTATGCCTTAGTTAGATCAAAGATCGAATATGCTTTCCTTATTTGGTACCCACATTACCAATAACACAGGCTTGATTGAAATTTAATCGGGCGTGAGTACAAGTTTTCTTGTATTTTTTATTAAAAAAAGTCTTAATTTCCATCTTTTACTTTACATTCTTGTTATTATTAGTATGTCCAAATATGTCATCAACAGTATTTTTTTTGTATAAAAATAGTGTTATTGTTGTTGTTGTACCCAAAATTGTACACACAGTTGCTCTGATTTCACTAAAGATATCTTTCAGCCCATTTGACACGATCATAATTTTGTTGACATATTTGTTACAAAATTTATAATGATATTTGTGATGGAATAGAGCATCCTATATGTTCATAAACATTCCCTTCCAATGAAACCAATTTGTTACCTACCTTATTACCAATTTGTTAACAAATTTGATAACCACTTTTTATGACTGTGTTAAACAGGCTTAAATTTACATAGAAACAATAACGTGACACTAACGTGATCCGCCGAGCGTGAGCGCCAAAATAAAATCGTGACATCGTGAGCGTAAGTGATCGTGAATCAAACATAAAAAGTCGTGCGTGATTGGTCGTGATTACATTTATAGTTACGTGAGCGTGCGTGATCGTGAACACGCGCCCAACTCTACAGGATATGCTATTAGAATCTGCACAACGGCAGTTTTCGAATTATATTTGGTTTAAAATCACTTCAATTTATCCGCCTCAAGGAACTGAATACTTTACTTTATTAAATAATTTTATCAAAACACCACGTATTATGATGTACATCGTGTTAAAAAAAAATCCTAACTCGGAGTAGGCTATGAACAGCGAAACGTATGCATAACGTATGTCTGACTATTATTCAATTCAAAAGTCAAATTGGCAAAATTCATCTTGAAATGTAATTTTAAGGTTGTGTACAAAAGTGGTAGTACTCGTAACATCCGCGCCACACATTCTGTCGGCGCCACGTGTATGCCGCCAATGCCTGCCGAACGCAGGAGACCGCGTTTTGTGTTGCCAATATTTATTTCTATTTATTTGCTATCTCTCTCTTTCTTTATGTGCGCTGTATTATGTTAGCATCTTTGCATTTTTATTGCAATATTCCAAAGAGTCAAATATAGCATTTTGAATCGGTATTTTATATTTCATACGTGGATTGTATAATTAATTTTTCATTAAATCTTTAAATATTTTTAAAATTCCATTACAAATGAATACAATATTTCAAACAAATACACCTATTCTTTATTAGAGTTCGAAAAATTGATGAATCCAAAAATATGCATTAAAAATATAGTAAAATATGCATTTATGCCATCATGATGTAATTATATAAAATGTAATATGAAAACTATAGACCAAGTTAGAATGAAAACAACAGTGTTGAATATTTAAGGGGTGAAAAAAACCTGGGTTCTATTATTGAACCTAGTTGTACATTTTACATAACTTTCAAGGGTTCTTTAGGCATCATTAAAACAATAAACACTTCTTACAACTAATAAATAACTGTAAATAATTATTGTAATATTAAAAGTAAGGAGCGGAGTAAAAATTACCTGTGTAATGGAAAATCCCTTTGGCTAAAATAGACAGTATCGGGTGTAATCACTAATTTATTACTTACTCTAGGGGGTCACCCGGCTAATGATAATCTCTTGTTCAACAGAATACGATAGACAATAGACAATAGACTTTAATCTATACCATTAGGCCCTTTCCCTTTTAAAGTAACCATCTCTTACGGTGACCTTGGTATTGCCAGACTTCAAAAATTCCACTTCCCCTAAATTTTCCAAGAATTCGTACTTTGTTTGAGTCAGTTCTTCTCTCCGCTAATAATTATTTTTCATAGTGTAACGGAAACCGGAGTAGAATGTATATACATACCTAATCTAACCTAATCTAATATTATGTATATGTATAATATAATTATCGTATGGCTAAGCGTGTTAAATGATCTGTCATGTTCTGACTATCCGAATTGGAACCTAATTTTTACACCTTTGAGTGCGCGAATGCAAGTTTATAAGTACACCCAGTAATGAGCAATAACCTACGATGGTATACGTATACGTATAAAGAAATAATAAAATATTTTCCTTTACTTTATATATTTAACATACGAGTACGTATTTTCAAATTTATTGTATAATTTATATATATTATTTAATGTAAATGTAACATTTTTTTAAAAAAAACTTATGTTTGTTATATGCCGCTAATAAAAAATATCTACCTTCCTAATATTTATAAATACATATAAATAAACTTTAATGGGGATATGAGATGAGTATTTTTTAAAAAAATCAACAATTTATGTAAGAACCAACTTACATAAAAATTAACAATTGGACAAAGTATAAAATGTAATACTTGCTGTTTATTTTTTGTGTAAGTTAAGTTTCTTTCATAAATTGTTATTCTGGTTATTTATTTCTTTTTGAGTAAATAAAAATCTTCTACATATTCGTTCTATTTTTGTCGCACCTCAAATCCACAACCCGTATTAAAATTCATAAATACTTGTGAATTTTAGTAATATGTATATACCTAACGTGAGAAGGTTTTTTTCTTCAATACGTCACCTTTACATTTATACCTAAAGGCAGATTAAACTATAATGAATACGAGTATTTTATTATGCTCGTATAGCGAGACATTTATTATTGGTTCCTATGCAGTCGCTTTATTTCTATTAGCAGATTGGCACATCCAGCAATGCGTAATATGCCGTGATGATATATTTATTTATTTTATTTTAATATTTAGGGGTGTCATTCGCTTGCAAGGTTGTGATAACTGGTGTGAGTATTTAAAACTTTTTATTACTTTCAATTCAACGGTAAGTAAATTGATTACTTATACTCATTGTAATAGTTATTCTTGTTCTGAGAAAATTTTAGAAAACCTTCTACTGCTGGACAGCAAATATAGAGGATTAGTAAGTCCCTCCCCTAAATATACTTTTCAAGGGGATTGGTTCCCCTCTAAACTCGGGGGTGGCCCAAAAGTTTTCTTTAAAGGTTTAGGACTTATTTTAAAGTCAGAACGAATTATCGTGTCTACAGTAAAAGTATTGTAAGTATATACGAAGTTCAATTAGTGCATAGAGCAAAATGTGACCTAAAAGGATTCGTCTGAGCAAAATACGAAAACGTAATCGAAGAGCGAAAGCTGCAAAGATTGCAAAAAATAGGAGCCAAATTCCAAGTAAAAGAACTTCAGAGGATGTTTCACCCAAGCCGTCTACTTCATCATTGACCCCAATATGGAAAAAATAGTTATTGAAACATTAAGGGCAGTAAGTGCTTCCTACCGGTTGAGGATGATTTTAGAGATCGAGATGAATTCGAGATCTCCAGTACATCCGATACCGGTAGAAGAGCACTTACTGACCGCAATGCTAATTTCGTTTTTTGCACGATCGACGCAGTAGCAAAATTTAAAAAGATGTGAAAATTATTTTGAAATTAAAAAAATGTAATTGTAATTTTTACATTAAGCTTTGATCTCTATCATTGTTAATTTTCTATTTATATTCCGACTCACCTCCTGATCGGTAATCACATCACTTACCGATCAATAATCTATAAAGATAACATACTGCGTTGGACACCCAATCGGTAAACATTAATCGTACAACAATGAGCTTATAACATTGAATTTAATTAATTTCAATTTCTTGCTCTGTATTATTTAAAAATTTAATTTAATTTTCATATAAATAGCTATATATTTTGCCCATATCAATAGTAATTTAACTGTGTAATAATAGGTCAAATGCGCATTACCGGCATACATAGAGCATATTTTATTGTTTTTTTAAATAATAACGTTGAATTATTTGTAGAAGAAATAATATTTGATGAGGAGCTATGGAAAAATAAAATGGAAGGAAGATTAATTCAATTTTACAAAAATTGTATTCTAGTCGAAATTATTTTAGGGCGAATTAGAAAAAATAAGAAATGTAAAGATCCTCAATATATAATTGACGCTCAAAAAAGTAATACTTTTTAAATGTACATATTTTTATAAATTTATGTTTATTAAAAATACATATTTGACTGTATTAATTTTAATATGAAATATAAATAATTATATATTATTTGCTTGTTTTTCCTTCATTAATTATTCTTGGGTGTTTCGGTATATTCTTATTTAGTTTTCGTTTCTGCTGCGTGCTGCGACTGCACGACGCCCAACTCTGTTGAGAAATTAGTTTTGAGCACAGAGGATAGTGAATTCGTGAGACGCACCATGCGACAAAACGCTGAACTACTTTTACATTGTCGTATATAGACAATTCTTTTGGCCAGGTAATCTCCAATACTACATGTTTGTAAATAAAACATGAAATGTATCTGAAGTCCTTAATTTATAAAGATGGTTTTGAAATAATTTTTAATCCAAAAACATTAACAGTTGTAATTTTTTTTTTGATTACTTATATAAAAACAAATTCAAATTTTTTTATTTAATATTCGTTACAATCTATGTTTTATATAATTGCTATAAACCAAAATTTGTTCAAATCTGTTGAGCCGTTTTTGAGACTCGTTGGACAAAGTCTTCCATGGCAATTTGTACACAACCTTAAGAAGAAAAGATAATAAACAAGGATACAGTATATTGCAATTTGTCGTTTTCTAATATATTTCCATTTCTATTGTCGAAATGACATTTAATTAAATATTTGTAAATTGACATACGTTTCTTTGTGCATAGCCTACTCCGAGTTAGGATTTTTTTAACACACTGGGTGGAATTCAGCACTCTTCTTTAACTAAAGAAGCTTATTTAAAAATAATAAAATAAAGAGTGACATATACATTAATAAGAAAAATATGCAAGTTGTTTCCATAGTTACTAGAGACGATTACTACACTAGTGAAGAGTGCCCAATGTATTTAATACTGTTGTTTCCTTGTTTATAACGTGTATAACAACGCAGTACTGTATCTATGATATTATAAATTCGTAACTATGATATAATAAGCCAGAATTACATAGGAGGAAAAATTAATAAAGAGTGTTATTTTCAATATTTTATTATTCAAAAATTAAACTTATCACAATCTTTAATAAATTACATATGAATGGTCACTTGGCAGTTATTAAATTCCAATTTATTTAGATTGTTTATCGAGGAAACTGTCAATTGAGTTATCTTTAGTTGTTTCTGATGTATGCACGCATTTTATTACCTTTTGATTTTGTAATGTAATGATCTTAGTTTCCAACTGTACCTACTTTAACTATCCCTGAAGATGATTTATTTGGAATCGAAACGTAGGAAAGTTAATTAAATTACTATTTAATAAACATTATTTACTACGACCGCATCTCCAATTATTGTCATCATCCCTACAATTATCTATAATAACAAAATAACAGAAGTATCTTTATGTATCCCCACAAAAAACTAAGTAAACGACACTAATGAATTTGATAGAAAGGACCGAGCTGAAATCTAAACTCACACAATTCGAAAATGAACTTGATCAGACGAAAAATAAACAGTTTGTTGGCTGGTAGATTCATACCGCAGTAAGTACCTTAGATCTGACCGTTACCAGAACATGCACAGGTATCCGTACGGATATTTTAGCATCATACATTTCGAAAATTTCATTGTTCTAATAATAGGTCCTTCCGTTTGCCCTATTTCCTTTCGGAATTCGTCCTCAGTCCCATCCTTGGCGTATCGCTTTCACGCGGATTTGCACTTTGTATCGCTGCCCTGCCTCCCTCGGCTTCTCCGTGTCGCTAATGGGGATTGGCGGCGGCGCAAATAGACCGGCATTGAGCCGCCTCTTACGCCGCCGCCCGCACCCACACCACCGACAAAACTGTTTTTATTCTCACGGAATCAGACCGGGTTCAATGAATGCTTGGCGGATTGACAACACGTCATACCAAAACTGATGTTGTCTTTATAACCAGCCATGTAGAAAATCATATAGAAATTGATGAAGAATAAAAAAGGTAAAGATGTATTTTGGTCAAGACAATAAGTACAGAGAACAGAATGGTTGAAAAAATAGGGACAAATGGCTATTTTTCATTATTTACCATTGTTTACATGTACAAAAGTAGGCTGGTAACTAAGTAATAACTGTATCAGTGCGGTAATATTATTACCATACTTACTTGTCACCATTGTTGTGACTGATCTAGATCATTTGATCTAAATCACTGATGTAGCTCATTAAGTATGGTTTTTGATCTGATCTAGATCCTTTTATGTATTCAAATTTTGATCTGGATCTAGATCTAAAAACAGTAATCTATGATCTTAAAAAAGATAAAATAAAAGCCTTAGAATTAATAAGTTCGAAAGATATTATAAAATTCATATATCTCAAATACATTACTATCCTACCGTCATCTGCACCATTGAAACTTAGTGAAAATTAGTGTTGGCAGTCAAATATTACTTCCTAGAAGATGCAATTTAAGTGACACTTGATTTAAATCTTTTGAATATTTTTAAACGGAAGCTTGAATAAAATTGGAGAAGACGAAAATTAATGGCCTGTCTTACGTATTACGTTTCAACAATTATAATATTTAAAATTATTATTGTTTCTGTTTCTACTTTATTTATTTTTGTAAAGAAATAAAAGGCATTTGAAAATCGTTA
Source organism: Harpalus rubripes (assembly GCA_963082715.1). Classification (NCBI taxonomy): domain Eukaryota; kingdom Metazoa; phylum Arthropoda; class Insecta; order Coleoptera; family Carabidae; genus Harpalus; species Harpalus rubripes. Next base: position 73,555,030 of record OY720449.1, on the reverse strand, counting down.
CTGATCTTTTTTATGATCTAAGAAAACCAGACCCCAAATTTCTGATCGCAGAAATTGACCTATGCCTATGATCTGATCTAGAACATATGAATTGTATAGATCTTGATCTTGGTCTAGATTCTTTATAATTTGATCTGTAACAACACTGTCACCAACGGTCTACAAAATGAAAATAAAATATAATGAAAATATATTGCTCTTCATTAATACATACAGATAACGTTAGCGTATCGTTCTAAATACGGTCTACTTTATTCTAAATTAATAAACAAGAGGAATAAAGCACATAATTTGAATATTTGTCATATTGACATGTCAAAATAATTGTTCTGTTAACCATAGCATTCTGAAAGTAGCATTAATGAGAGATAAAAAATAATATTTATCAATAATGTCTTCATTTTCTGAAACAGATAAATTATTGAACAAGCCTCGGATGTTATGAATTATAACAAGCATTAGATGTCTTCAAATCCTCGTTCTACGAGCTCGGATTTCAAACCAACATCTGCGGCAGTTATGATATGCATAATATTCCTAGGTATATTAATAGCTATAATAGGGTTTGGAACCCTACGTATGATTTTAATATTAATATGAAAGAAAATGTACAGCAAAAATTCCTTATAATCGTATGTAATAAATATAATATCGAAATTTTTCATTACTATAACAGACTGAAGTATTTCAATATTTTGTCTCTTGAAAACCTAAGAATTTTGCTAGATATGATGTTTCTTTATAAAGTGTTTAATAATATGTTATACACAGATTTAATCTTGCCTTGCCATACTTTAATTTTTATGTCAATTATAAATGTTCTAGATCCAACAAATTATTCCAATTACCTCGTACTAATACAAATAACTATCAAAACTATCCGGTGAACAGGTTGATGTCAAATAATAATTCAACTTTTTATCTTGTTGATTTTTTTTTTTCACTCTTTCTTTTAATAAATATAAAACTTGTATTACTTGTAATTTAAAACAAACTGGTGCGTACCTATTATTAGTTTTAACGACCTGTTGGTACTCCTTGTACATTTAAATAAATAAATAATCTTAGATCTAAATTACAAAATTGTGGGGGCGAATTTAACTGTCACTTTTTGAAAAAGTATTGAATTACTTTCATCATTGTTACCTTCCATCAACTTTAGGTAAGAAAGGTATTGTCTTTGGAAAAAAAATCGATAATGAGTTTTTAATGAATAAGCACGTTTTAGGTTCCCTAGAATGCGATTTTACTATGTTTACGATGATGTCTGTCTGTATGTACACTGGCTTGCAAAAAAATCGCGTACCCCTATTTTTTGCTGTATTGAGTCGATCTTGATTTTTAATTTGTCAATGTCACTAATGTCAATTAAGATGTCAATATTAACAGAAAATGAAATACATACTTGGTTGTTCTTTCGTTTTTCTGGAATATATTTGTAATTTAACAGTAGGTAAATTAAACACAATGAAGAACTAGCTTTATAACAGATCAAATAGTGATGACAGTGACAACATTGTCAGTTTTTACATTATTTACAGAGCTAAAAAATTACAAAAACTCGGTTACTTGATTTTTAAGGTGTACGCGATTTTTTTGCAAGCCAGTGTATGTATGTGTGTGTGTGTGTGTGTGTGTGTGTGTGTGTGTGTGTGTGTGTGACGATTTTTTCGGATCGCATAATTTCAATACCACCTTTCCAAAAATTATAATTTTTGCGTATTCCTTTTCTTTACATCTATATGAAGAGCTGATTAGGTTTTGGTTACAATTGGTTGACCGGAAGTACCATAATTTGAAGATTTTAAGAGTTTTTCTTGAAAAAACGGTGTTAAATATCATTTTTTCACATTTAATGTTATTATAAATATTAAAGAATATTTTATTCTTTTTAAGATTTGATTACATTTTATACTTCATATTTAATGGATATAGAGTAATAAATTTATAAAGAAATTTAATTTCATAAAGCAGCAAGCTGTGCTTTAACCATGGAAACATCTACTACTTATATTAAGAAAATTCTGATTGACAAATGTCAGTGTCAAGTGCATTTGACAGTATGTTTGTGTTATAAGTTTACTGGAAATATATAATCTCTTATAAAAAACTTTCTGTAGGGAATTTGTACAAAATACATAGAACTGAAGGTAATGTACTGGAAATATGAAATCTACAAGAAAATCTCTGAGTGGAATTTTTACAATATACACAGATCTGACCACGATCTGACGGAAGGTAATGTGCTAGCCACATCAAATTTTTTCGTAATACTATATTGTTAATATGATTTAACAGAACTATACAGGTGAGTGATAATGGGTCTATACCACCCGCCGGCCGTTATTATAACGGACGCCGGCCGTTAAGAAGAAAATCACAGTATCGTGAATATCTTTATATTACTACGAAAAATTTTGATCGCCACACGGCTATCGCCTCGTTTTGCAAACTGAAGCCGCGTCCGTTATTTGATTTATATCGGCCTAATGACGTTAATCAGAGGCGTAAACTTTTTATTTTGGCTGTGCGTGCACTATTTTATTTTAAATATGGGTACCTACCTATATGTTTTTAAAAATGCAAATAATACAATAAAAATAACATAGTTATTTTATTATACACATATTAAATTATGTATACATTTAACATAAATAAAATTAATATCTATTACAAAATAAATAAAATAATAATACTCCTAATATTAATATACAGGGTATCTCTAAAACACGTAGACATGGCTTAAACACAGATTCCTGGGCCCAAAATAACACGATTTAACCTAATTTACCAATACCCGAAAAACCGAAAGTGTTACCGTTTAGTAAAAAAAATGTTTTGCTTATAATGACAAAACGCTTTGTTCTTTGTTCGGTTTGAATGAGACTTAGGTGTCACGACAATGATACATTCAATGGTAAACTTTTCTGTCAGGCAGAAAAAAATTAATGAGTGACAGTGCACAGTGCAATTTTTAAAATAAATTTCGACTAGCAATCTATTCAAATGTCAAACAACTAATTTTTTATAACAGTAACATTTGTTTATAGGTTGCCAATAATTTTCTTCGCAATATCCTATAATTATTAACATATCCGTTTGTTCGGCTGAAAACTAGTATTTTACTGCCATTATCTTCACAAGATTAAATAATGTCAGCTTACTCTTAAACAACTTAAAAAGATTGACAACTCATTTTTACAATATATGAAATATAATTAAAATGTTACAACGAAATTAATGTGGGTGCTGTGCTCACATATTTTTAATCTATCGATATATGTACATTATAAATCTGGCAGCCCTATAATAAAAATATTTTATAATTACTTCTTCATATCTTAAAGTGGCCCAGTAAAAAGATTTTGCACTCGGTCTCACAAGATCTAAGACCGGCACTGAATATAATAACCGTAATTTTTTAATAATTGTCTTACTAAATTCTTATTATCCACGCAAGTATAGCTGCCGCGCGTTAAGTTTAGAATGACCTTGAATTCGCACTTGGACAAGCCTGTATATAATAATAATTATAATGTGCTATTGTTATAACGAAGAAAAGACTGTCAGCGTCAGCATCTAAAATTGGTATAAAGGTAGAGGAGATTCATTTATAAGCCAAATTATATATGCGCAGCTCCACTCTCAAATAAACGCGCGCCACCTATACTCGTTTGGTAACCGATAAATACCAGCGCTACCGCTTTATTGCCAAAATTCATTTCGACTTCATCCAATATTCATTTTCTTCCCAATTGAGTCCTATTGAGGGTAACTTAATAATTTACAAAAGTCCATCACTTTAGAAGAAAAGAATTAGCGGAATTAAAAAACATGGAAGAGATTTTAAAAGAACGAAGGAAGGAGACTTGGTTGTCGGAGTCGGGGGGATGAATTAGAGATGAGTGTGGAACATCACGCTATCTGAGGCTTCGTGTGGGAGTTACGGCGTTATGGCCAACCATCACGCCGTTGCCAAGGAACAAAGTGGAATTTTTGATCCTCTAACTTCTCAGACTTCACCTATCGACTCGTAACCACCGCAAGGGATGGCCAAAGTAAGAATTACTCAGTGAGTTGTACAAGAGTTTCTTTATTTTTTATTATTAGTAGGTGAAGACTGGTTTATGCAACTTTTAATAAGGATAAAAATAAAATATATTTATAATACATAACACAAAGCGATACAGACAGTTTATGCAAATTATATAAAGCATAACTGTCAACTAGTCACAGAATAGCTATTTGTGTATTAAGAGCGCAAAATGGGACATTGTCGATTGAGAGGTTGTTGACGCGCGACGCAGGAGCGCGGCATTCTCTCGAAATCGACAATGTCCATTTGCGCGAAACACACACAAGATTTTTCTACAGTCCTCCACCATAAAAAATAATAAAACGTACAATTTGTACTTACAGTACTACTCAACAGTTTTGCAGTAAAGATAGGAACGTATTCAATTATGACTTCAAGATATTGTTTTGGCTTTCGTTTTCACAAAAAATTAATGCCAATTTTTTAATGAATATTATAAGTTTTGTATAATTTATTTGTTTGAAGTACATTAAACTAGTGCAGTGGAAAAGTGGATGTCCACTGGGAGCGTTCACGCCAAACTTTTGCAGGTGCCAGCACAACTGTTCACACAATTTACTTTATATTTAATTTTAATTTATCGTTACTTTCCATTCTTCTTGAGCTATAGCTTCAATCTAATCTAAGCATTTTATACTTTCGTTTTCGTAAATAAATGCCATATTATATTTTCACAGCAGTGCGGCATTTTGTTTGGTTATGTAATATACCGAGAGCAGTTATATGTCAGATTGACTTATGAAGGTGGTAAATGTGTAACTACAGTGCCATTAGTTCCTGACTAAACGTTTCTATTAAGAATGTAGACAAGTGACATTTCTCAACATTGTATAGTTAGAAATTTGGACAGCGAGCGTTTTTTCTATTTTGTAGCGCATGAGCGACAAAGTGACATTTTGCGTTGACAAAAGAGAGCGCAAATGGCTACTTTGTATATAGACTGTAGAAAAAAGATATTTATTTGGCGGGCAAAAAATAATCACGCATACCAATCTTTAAAAATAATAGGTTTGTTCCTACACGACTTTTTGAATGCGTTCATGTACGCATCCATGAACCCTATTGTGCGCATGTCTTGTTCATGTACTCATTCAGGCATGTGTAAGAAACTTCTTATTGTGGGAATGGACCACAGACTTGTCATCATTACCTATAATTAATTACTGTTTCCTCTGCAGAAAAAATATCAGTCAATAAATTATCGAAAACAAATATTAATTATTTATCATATTATATACCTAAATAATACTGTTTTTTTATTCGAGGTTGGACAAATATAAAATCCATTTCTTCATGAAGGCCTTATCATATCTTTAACTCTTTTTCGCTGACTATCAACCGTTTTCTCTGACTTTTAGTGGATTTTCATACTTGAATTTTCAAATTTGTTTGACATATCAAATTATTTCAAGTAAATAAATGAAAACGATGAAAAAAAATCCAAATGTGGACAATTTTAATAATTTTATGCGTATCAAACAAAAAATGTCAACTTCTGACATTTTCTGCAGTTATATTCTATTCCGTAAAGTTACATTTCCTGTACTTCAAAGGTAGTTGCGCATGCGCAGTGTAGAAGTCAGCGATAAATAGTCAGAGGAAATGAAATCGATTCCATTTCTTCTGACAACATGATCTATGACTTCCTTGTAGCTATCACACTGAAGTAAGTCAGCGATATGAGCCGAAGTCATGGATAATGCGTGACAAATCAGAGATACTACTTCTAGCGTGATAAGGCCATGAGATGAATCAGATAACAATGATTCTGGATCAAATTAAAATTCCAAATCTTTCATTATGTTCACTTATGAAAGCAGATAAACAATCACAGGTTATGCTTCGATATTTTCCTCGCTGTGCGCACGTGCTGAAAAATAGAACATAGCACAGACAGTATACCTATGAAACTAAAATATACTGCGGATGCCCTATCTTTCACTTAAGAGGAGAGTGCTACAAACATTATTGTCTATCCTTGTCAGTTAGTGTAAGAATTTCCTTCCCGCTAGTTCCCCTTTCCCGTTCTACACCAATAAAATCAAAGCAATCCGGCGCTTGCGCAGAGCTATTCTTACAGACAAGTGCAGCTATATATATATATACATATTTGAACTCGTCCAAAGTCTCACATATCTCACTCCCACCAGCAGAGAGGATGGATCTGACAGTCCGCGGATGCGTTCATGTATGCGTCCGAAATCTGTAGGAACAAACATATCAACATGCCAATGGATTGTACAACAGTCGGTTGGAATGATATATTTAAAATGTGCATGCATCTGATATACATATGACAGTCCGGGCTGGCTGTAGGAACAAACCTAATATTGCACTCTAGTGCATTTAAATTTATCTCAGATATTGCCATTCTGCAACTACAAAAATATTTTAAGTAAGAATTAAGAAATTAAGAATACATGCAGTTACCAGTTATTATAAAACGAAAAGTACCAATAGTCAAACTAACCTATTAATTTAATTTCTTCTACTATACTTTGCCAAACATTTTCTTTTATTTTATCCTTAAAATCCAGACATACGAGGTCTGTTAGAAAAGTATCCGACCTTTGGCCAGGAAAAAAAACTGGCATACCTGTTGCGTTGGAAACCTAATCACCTTTAAAATAGTCTCCTTGGGACTCCACACACTTCTCCCAGCAGTACCGCCATTGTTGGAAGCATTCCGAGAAAGCCTCTTTCGGAATGGAGATTAGCTCGGCTGTCGTTGGAGCCATAATGTTCTCTCTTGTCTGAAATCGCGTTCCTTTCAATGGCCTCTTGAGCTCGGGGAACAGCCAGAAGTCGCAGGGGGTCATATCAGGAGAGTAAGGAGCCTGTTGAATCACAGGAGTATTGTTCTTCGCCAAAAAAGTCTGAATCAACTGCAAGGGATGTGCTGGAGCATTGTCGTGATGGAGGCGCCAATTTCCTGTTGACCACAACTCCGGTGTCTCTTGCGTCGCACTACATCACGTAGGCGACGGAGGACATCCCTGTAGTACAGCGTTCACTTTGGCAATGAACTCCCATGTTGATGGCCGACTGGAGCATGGCTCGCTCTCCATCGATGTGCGGCCGTCTTTAAACCGGTTGTACCATTCTTTAATCTGTATGATGCCCATAGCATCGTCACCGAAAGCCGTCTGAATCTTCCGAATGGTTTCCACCTGGCTGTCGCCCAGTTTCAGGCAAAATTTGATGCAATAGCACTGCTCCAGTCGTTCCGTCATTTTGCTTGCAATGAAAAACCGACAAGAGCACTACACACTATCTCGCTCAAATGCTTGCCAGAAACAGATGTTATTGACAGGCGGGAAAAAATTCACGCATGCGCACGAAGGTTCAATGTCGGCTCATGCAAGCGCGCTTGTTTCAAATCCATCAGGTTTTCGCAAAAAAATAAGGTCGGATACTTTTCTAACGGATCTCGTACAATACACTATTTTTTTGTATTAAGGGCGGACTTCATAAATTATATAATCTACGATCAAAATTAAATTAGTTACCAACTAAATTTTAAACGTAGATTAATTTTTTTATGAAACCGGCCCTTACTCTATTAAAAAGAAGTCTTGTTCTTTGGTTTTATTTTTAGATCATAAGAAATTACAAATGTCATCAAAACACTTTGTTATGTAGTAAATTTTCTTATTTAAAAAACTTGTGACCTGTGCAGTTGATACATTTTGACATAACACGGATACGACATAAGAAATAAAATTTGGTCATTTCTTATATACATATAGGCTCGTAGTATGATCACGGTTTTAACTAAAACACTGTTTTAAGAAATGTCAAATTCAAATTTCAATATTTAATTTCGCCCTTATGTTTAAAGAACGATTTTTTAAAAAATATTTGTTTGAATACAAACTATGTTCTGCTTTAAAATCATATTTTGATAAATTTAATAAAATTTATTTTTGATATTAAATAATCAAATTTAACATTTCTTAAAACAGCGTTTTAGTTAAAACCGTGATCATACTACGAGCCATGATGTTTATATATCTTATGTTTTATCTTAAAACTACATAAACGATGTGATATATGAGTACACATTTTTATTTTTTTGTTTTATTTCTTATTCCTTATGAAAAGTTGCATAAACCAGCCTTAACATAGAATCATATTTTCATCAAGAACTATATTGAACAAGACAGAAAACTCAATTTATACAGAGTGTCAATAAAATCTTTGTCGTTAATTTTTAAGAATCTAATAGAAACTAATATTATAAATAAAATTATTACAAATATCATGGATTACGAAAGAGAAGTAGCAGCTGCTTTAAAGCATTTGGAAAATACAGAAATTACTTTTCGAACCAATTTTTTTAAATATTACTTCGGCTGAATAAAAATTTAGTGGATCGCATGGGTGACAACCAACGAAGTCATAGATCAGCATTAGGGATTCCAACAAAAATATTAACTACTTTACGTTTTTTGATTTGTGGGTATTCAGCTTGGTGTGGGAAATGACATACATTTACCTAGTTATTATAACTACAGCTTGATTTAAATATTTTACATATACTTATACAATACAAATACGTGTATACGTAGTAAGACACATTTCATTTGTAGTTGTTCGATTACGCAATAATAGTAAATAGTTAATATAGAAAATTTAGCTATACGAGAGTCACTCATAAGCATAAGGGCGGAGAAAATTTGGCCCGCGGGCTGCCTAACACAGGCCACTACGGACTCAAAATTCAATAAATCTAGAAAAAGTAGTTTCGTATGGCAACATTATCAATACCAGCTAAAATGAAAATAAGAATATCAAGGTAAATATGTAAAAAAGTGAGAAAATATGAAATGAGATGAGAGTGAGATGAAATTTTATGTCACCTTGTGTGAAAATTCTCATATTTCAAGAATCAGTATCCTTGTTAGTCGGCATTTCTATATATTCAGGCCGTAAAGTAGCAATGCATCGTATTACTTTATTTATCGCTCGACGATGTAGGTAACATCACCGATGACACGTAACATCGAACCAGTAGCCAAAAATCTTAATGTTGCAAAAACCGTATCAACATTCTAACTACTTATACGTTTAGAAGACCGAAAGCGTTCGAAGAACTTATTGTGTCTCCACTTTTGAAAATTATCTGGTCTATCCCGAAAACGTTTTGGAACCCGGGGGTTCTTTTCTTGCACAACTAATTGACGAAAATCTTCATCGTCCGTTAATTCTTCCCATTCTTCCAAATAATCATACATATTTTACTTACAATATAGTAATATGCTCTTTTCAAGACAAATTCATAAACAAATGTCAAAGAATAATCTAGGTTAAGTTCTATTGATCACGCGTTGAACGGGGAATATCGGGCGTTCAATAAGACTTGATCGAAGGTTCAACCTTCGTACAACGTTATTTTTTATATAGAACCAAGTTCTAAACTGAACAGAGTTCAAACAAATTAGTACAACTCACCCTTATACTTAACAAAAGTTGGCAATGCACAAAAAATTATACATAAAAGGATGATTGACGTATATATATATATATATATATATATATATATATATATATATATATATATATATATATATCGTAACCAGATTGTAAAATGCCGCCAGATTGTCAAATCTTGATTGACTTAGCGATGATTTACAATCTGGTTAGTCGTGTACCAAAAATTATTCATAAAAGGATGATTAACACGTATATATGTCGTGTTCCTTATTTCACCTAAATAATTCATTTGAAATTAAAAATAGTTATTATTTTATTATACAAAACGCAAGGATTCTTAAAAATGTAACCCCATAATATAGCTAATTGCGCATATTTGTGTATATTACTGGACGCTGCCAGTTTCGTTTCATATTTTCAATTTTCACCAATGCTTTATTTGAAAAGTTTAACCTTGAGTTAACTGTCCTGAAGGGTATATGGCCAAAGTGTCCATAAAACTGGAGGGGAAAGGAAGGAGGACAAAGCAATGGATATTTCTAAGATTTTCATTTATACCTACTTATACATTCTGCGGTAATCTTCACATTTTGAATCTCTCAGAGCTATAATAACTATATGGATGAATATTTCTCACTTTATTTTATTACAAATCGTAATATAATTTTCTTAATTTTTATGTGGTAATATTATGCCTTCACATCAAAACACGCATAAAATAACATGAAAATAATGTATTCCCAAATAATGTAATATTATCCAACTTCATTGTTGTTCTATATTTTTAATGTCTAGATTTGACTGTTTACCTAGTGCTATTAAGAAAAACGCATTGCTGTCAATTATAATTCGGTATTTAGTTATGTACATAATTGAAATAAAATTATATATAATATAAAAAAAACACTTGGTATGCAGGCTGTCTCACAACTCGCGCCCCAGAGCGAATGAGGAAACACGAGACTGCACACGGATGTGTAATTTCGAAGAAAAAAAAATCTAGCTTAAAAGATTTTCGAGAAAAGATGTCTTAAAATTGACCAATTGACGTGTGTTTGTCGTAATTTTACGTTACTAGGGTTTTATACAAATCAAATCTTTAAAATGTGTGGGCGACTGTAGTTTTCGAAAAATGTCAGTGTCAAATTAAATTTGACAAGGTGAATAAAAAAAGGCAAATTCTTACCATGCATTCAGCCGCTGATTACTTACAAATTATTATAATTTTCGGAGAATGTGGACGTAACGCCAGAGAGGCAACACGAGTCTGTTCGGAACGTTTTCCGGATAGAAATTTTGTGGATCATCGTAAGGACGCATGAGACCGGTCAAGTTATGCCAGATAGAAAAGAAACTGGTGCTTGCACTGTACGATATAAATGATCTCGGATGACACCTTCGCTAACCTAAATTTGTTGACAGTGAAAAGTCAACTCTAAAGTGTCAAAATTACAGTAAGTCAAACAAATTTTGTAACTCACTAGTAGTATTTTTAAAACCTAGCAATCAGTTTTATTTTGTAATATCATCACACCTTCCGGGATTGGTGGATTAAAAAGTCTTGTAACTCTGTTATGCAAGCAGCCGCAAATTATTTTCTTCTATTTGTTGGCAACCTATTGTCGTCGGCAAGTGTCAGTTTCGTCTGGGGCGCGAGTTGTGAGACACCCTGTATATGTACCTATGCATGACCATTTTCATATTAATTTAATTATAAGAGATCGACGGTAATCATAGAATACTTTTAAAATTAATATCTCTAACATTCTTCGGAATTTTTAATCGCGATTGTACGGTTTTTCTTAGATATTCATGCACTATTACATACAATTATTATAAACAATTAGTTGATAGACGCAAAGTCGAGAGTCTAATCGAGACTCGAGACAAGACGAGACTGACTTCATATCTCGTCTCGACAAGGCCAAAACAAAACCAATGTAGTCGTGATTAAGTCAAGACCAAGACAAGACCGACCTCAAGTTTTGCCTCGTCTCGTCTTGTGGCAACACTAAATATGAAGAGAAAAAAAAAACATTTTCTACATATTTGATCCTTTTGACTTACCCAATACCAACAAAAAAATCCCTCATCATCTTACTGCCTAGGGCCTGGATATTTAACCACTCTCCCAATTTTTGATATTAATTAATTCCCCTTGTGAACATAGCAATGTGTAGTGTAAGTTTGTGCATCCCTTGTACGATGTGGAGGGCTCGTGCTATGATTAATAGCGGAGTAATCCCGGGCGGGTGCACCAGGTGAACGCGGCCACACGGCCAGCACGGAAGCTGAGGCACGCGAGAAACAACATCTGACCTGACTACCAGGAGTTGAATAGTCGGGACGGGAGGATGTAATTGGAACAGAAAAGAAACGAGGGACCGGATGGGATAGGAGAACAGATAAACAGATGAATATGTCAGACCATGACCACAAATGGAAAAGGAAAAGTCGGATGAGCTTTATATTAGGTAACTGAATGTTGTCCTCAAATATTAAATAGTCGAGAGGAACTAATACAAATTATGCAATATACCGGTGTCTCTAAAATACTTGGACATAGCTTTACCACAATTATCTAGGCTTAAAATATGACGAATTAACTAAATTTTCCTATATCCGGAAGTGTACTCACCGTTTGGCCAGTAATTCTGCTTGATAGTTCTTCCAAAAAAATTAATTTTGCTTGTAATAACAGAACATTTTGTTTGATTTGAAATAAATTTGATATGACACTCTTTATGGGTTCCCATTCGACTACGATACCTTGAATTTCTTACAGATTGCGTCTAGCGTCCCGGCGACGGCATTCGTATTAATCCCGGTTTTGCAATGACGTCACATAATAGTCAGATTTGCGGTTTTGTGTTCCGTAAAGCTACGTTTCCAGCTCTTAACATAGTCACTGTTTTTGTTATTTGTCATAACCTTGAAAGTTTGTCATACGTATTGTGGCTTGAGCGTTTCCAGCTACTGTTTTAGTCTTTAGTCTTTGTCTTTGTCATAGCGCATAAACACAAAGTTTGCATGCTTCATACTTTCGTCATAGTCTTTGTCGCTGTTCTGTTGGAAAGAGATAAGTGATGTAAGCGCTATCTCTTTTTATGTTGCGCAGTAGTTCTACGTGTTGTATCTGTCATTATTTTGGTGGTTATGTTATTATTTTTGTGTTGAGATAATATAAATATGGACAACAGAAAGAAAAAACATCATATTTTTTATATTGTAAGTACAAATAAAATTATATCATATCTTATGGATATACAGACAATATTGAAATTTTAAAGTGGAATATTAGAAATATTGTGGCTCGTTCACCATATTAATTTCGTGCCTTATTTCAAATGTTATTTTGGAATTATACAAAATAATTACATTATTACTTAATTTGAGTGATGATTACTACTCGTCATTAATATCATTAATAACTATATAATTTTTGAAGCATTGTAAACAGTTTTATATATGTGTTCCTTTTTTGAGTGAACAAACATTATAAGTACAAAAACTTAAGACTGTGCTTATGTTAACAGCTGGAAATGGCCAATATCTTCTAACAAAAACACAAGACAAAATACAAAAACAAAGACTAAAACAGTGACTATGTTTAAGTCCTGAAATTATTTACCGGTTTCTATTTGGAACGCGTTCCTGGAAAAAGTTGGTAAAAAGTCGGACCACGGCAGCCACGAAATAATCCTGGTTTCTCTGATATTTTTACCCCCACTGCCGGTACTTTCAAACATCATCATAACAAAATCAAATGATATCCGTCAATGTCAAATATCTAAACCGCATTTTTAGTGGTATTACTAATAATTATTACAGATGTAAGTATGAAAACATTATTTATATATGATATATTGTTGATTGTGTTATTTTTATTGGCATTATTCAACGTTATCATTCATTTGGTTAATTTTTATTTTGGTTAGGTTGTGTCAATTTTAAATGTCATATGATTCAATGTCAATCTGTCCCAAAATAGATGAAAATATTCAGGAACCCTGGTTATCCGGAATCAAGATACTGGTTTTTTGGTTGTTACGGAACATAGTAAAAAATACCGCCAGATTGTCAAATCTTCGTTGACTTAGAGATGATTTACAATCTGGCTAATAGTGCAAACAGGCCCGGGCCACACTATGCGTTTTAACGGGAGACATGAATATATGTATTTGTATTTAAAAATATTTTTCGTTTTATGCGTACAACCAGGTAAAATATCTGGCGAGAGGTTATGTGTTGGCCACATTAGATTTTTATACATAATTTCTGAGGTTACACGGCATGCAAAATTAATACTGTTTATTGATTTGGAAGCATAATTTTATGCTCTACAACTTTGATTTAAAGCTTTTCAACCTACAATAATTAGGGGAGCAGGAAATTACGATTTTACATGTTAAATTCCTATGTTCGGGTGTCACCACCCTGTATAATTAAACAAGAGTAACCATCCGCTACATAAACAAACTATACTACAAAGTTAGGAAGGTATAGAAACAAACGCTAAAATATTCTAATTATTACAGAAATAAACGAACAATTAAAATCGCTGCTGTCTCACAGACTCCACGCCACAACTGCAGGCTGCAGGGTTAATACAGATTTTGGCGCCGAGAGGCTAAACAAAGACTTTCTCAAAGGCTGGTGTATCCTTTTTGTGCCACTACATGAACTCCTGTTTCGATTCATAACGATGAATTCAAGTTTAAGCTCCACTGACAATCTTTGTTGCCCTAACCTATCACGAACATTATGATTTTTTGCTATCCCCATTCTCTTTTCTATGTTCTGTATTATGTCAGTAAGTTTATGAAAAGTGCTATGAATCTATGTTGGAAATCCTTCTGTTCGTGTTCTACCATCCTTTATCTAAGTCACCCCCTGTTATTGAGCATCCTGTAGCTGTATTTGCTGTATCCTTGTATCTTGTGTGATATCCGTGAGTCATCGCGAAGCAATGACGTGTTGATCAGCGCTGCACATGTTGCGTTCGCAGCGTCGGGATCAGGTCGAGTGATCCGGAACACTCCGGCCGCATAACGTCATGTTTCATGTTCCCGTGCCCGTGCTCTCTCTGCTCGTTGCTCTGCTCTCCAATTCCGATCGACCGTGATGCTGTGAATGTGAACACGGGCCAAACATGTGCAAATGTCACACCCGCTAAGGCATGGGGAAACTGAATTTTTATTGGGGAATAAATTTATCATCTCTGCTTCTATAGCTGCTAATGTTTTCGGTACAATACTTTTGAAATAAAGTAGACTGGAATATATATCACATATGTACAACAAAATTTCAAGCAATTAATCGAGTTTGGTTATCAGGTTATCATAATTTGTTTTATAAGTTTGATAGGAATGCCTGTACGAGTATTTAGTTCTCATTTGAGGGGTGTAAAAACAAAGATAACAATCTCCACTTTGACAAGTTTCGAGTAAACAAGAAAAAACTATTTTTGTTGGTTTAAGGTATATATTTTTGTTGAAAATTTACTGATGGCACCGAGAAAGCATTAAAATTATATTTTTTAAACATTTTACTTCGGAAAGTTAATAATATGAGAGATTTTTATAATATATTGTTTAAATTGTAATTTAGAAAAATTTTAATAGCTGATGATAGAGAAAATTTTATCTCCGAACCGTTCGATTCAAGACAAATAAAAAATATTTGTTCAAATAATTGTCAACTTTAAATTCATACTTTGGATTCCTAAGGCTGTTCCAATTCCCGTTTCTTCAAACTTTTAAGGATCCAACTTAACCTCAAAAAAAAAATATATGAGAGATATTTATATAAAAAGTCTGGAGATTGTTACTTTTGTTTCTGAACTACTGATGTTGTTACATTGGAAGGCCTTATTTTGGTAATTACATTCTGGGAAGATCGATAACTGCTTTCTGGAGTACTACAATTAATTTTTAATGATATTACATCACTATTATTTATTTTCGGAACAGAAAAAATCTGATGTGGACACCACACGACTTCCTTTCAAGACCAATATGAAGATTAAGTATAGACCCAATTATAAAATTGTTTGATGTAATTTGACATTAACACCTATTTTTTATTTTTTTGTTAATTTTTGTCCTAATCCATAGCAAGCTTCATTACAAAAACCAAAAAGTATATAAGTTTTATATTTACATATCTCGCTTATACAAAGGGTTAATTTAATAATACTTGATGTGCTAGACGCAGAATTTAATTCTCTAAAACTCTTATTTAAAGCATTTATTTCTAAAATCAAAATGAAACCATTTTATGCAAGAAAAACTGTTAACTTCAGGTAATATATCACTTCCGGTTAGCCTGTTTTAACCAAAATCTACTATGTTATTCCAATTGATATAAAAGTCATACATACATACATAATACGGACCATATTTGAAACGTTTTGGATTATATTTTAATATAGTTTTTCATTAAAATCTATTATAGGCTTCAAATAAAGTACCATTTCTGGAAATTATGTAATGACCAAAAAGGGAGGTGCACAACTAGATGTTATAAAAGTCCTAAATACAAAATTTCAACTTTCTACGGCTTACCGTTTTTAAGTTATGCGAGATACGTACGTACGTACAGACGTCTCGACGAAATTAGTCAGAATGGCTTCAGGGATGGTCAAAATGGATATTTCCGTTGAAATCTCAAAACCAAAATTTTCGCGATTACAATACTTCCTTCACTTCGTACAAGGAAGTAAAAATGTTATAAAAAAACATTAATTGTGTACAATATTTATTATTAATTAAATACTTTCAATGTATCAGAAATTCAACAGTAAACATCCAGCAAAAGAACAGCAATTAAACAGACATCACATGAACGCAAATCTTTCATTTGATTGGTTGAACTGGAGATTGTTACTTTTGTTAGAAATTGATATTTGGAAATTGTAATGTTTGTTACTGACACGGATTTTTCGGCTTAAATTTCACGGGGATATTGTAATTTTAGCTAGGAAGACATATTAAGGTTGTAGAGCATGAACAGACGATTACAGTGATATGCATAACTCATTTTCATGAAAATATAGAGATTGTTACGTTTGTTTCTACACCCCTCATTTATTTATTATTAATGTTGTTACTTTTGCTGATATGAATAGCCTCGCGCTTGCCAGGGTCATTATTGGACCCGAGATATCTTATTTGACTCTATCGGTCGAGTACGAGTTAGTCGTAAAAATACCAATATACTAGATAAAAGAAAGGCTCATTAGAAAACTGTTATAAATGACAATTAAAATTTAAAACAGTGAGTAAAGCTGAACTTTTAAAAGAAATCGGTAAGAATTTTAAAATGCTGAGTTGCAAGAAACTATTTATAGGTTCATTAGCAAATAACGTTTCTCTAGGATTCGAAAAATCGTTGCATGAATGTCATATAATTTTAAAGATTCACTAAACAATCCTATAACTTATAGGGCTGATTTTGGACCTATAAATATTCCGTAAATAAATAACTGGTGTAAATTTTACGTTTAAAATTAAATAACTACTAATTAAAGGATAAGTAAATAATCGTATATTACATTTATTATACAAGAATATAATTTAAATTCAATTGGGTGGAACTACGAATATGTCATCGTCACATCTTCGAATGCAAAAATTATTTTAGAAATTTTGGAACTTGTTGTATGGCAGTGTCAGCAAGCAAGCAATTATTAATAACTCTACGTAATGGACCTTTTCAATTTAACGGCTATCTCTTTCTATCGCTGCGAATTATAAGAAAATGGCGCGAACAACTGCAAGTTGGGCTGTCAAACGAAACGTCAAAAATATTAAAGTCATTAAAATACCTGAATTCTCAGTGAAAATTTGCATCGTTAGACATTTTAACTTCAATAAAAGCTTTTGTAACTTATTTCGATAAGATTTTTTAAGTTATCTGAGATATTCTCACATTTTACGTCTAAATTTTTTAGAAACAAACGCCATAGATCTCAGTTGTTCTTACTATGCGCAGATCCCTATTGCGCATATCTTCTATCTCTTTAAATTGAAAAGGCCCATTATATCACTGGAGCACCCAATTTATTTTTATTTGTCGTACCGTCTATATTTTCTTTTTATTACATTTTGAATAATTTCCAGCAAAACCTGTTTCTTAGTAAAATTTGTAATTCTATTTCATTTATCCATTTTAATAATTATTCTTTTACTCGATCTTGTACACGTTTATGGATTATTACATTGACATTTATTGCATTGCTACTGCTCTTAGATAAACAATTCATTAACTAAAGATTCCAATATTTTTTAAAAATTTTAACGGTTCGGTTTGCTAATCAGCCGTATTCATAGTAATTATGACGTGGTTTAAACCAAGTCTATATTAGGACTAAGGTTTTTCCTTATTCATAGTAACGGTTGATTTAGACTTAGTTTATACCAAGTCTAAAATTTAGACCGAGCGTACCCCTAGTTTAAACTAGGTCTAAGTCCTATCATTATAACGAATATATAGTGTGCTTTAAAAAAATTGCTTTCGTAAGACAATTTTTTTTATTAATTGTCGAATTGACAATTTTTATTTTTATATTAAATGAATTATATTGAGGATATTCAAAATATTTGTACGACATAAATGATGTAGAAGATGAAGAAAAGATCAGATGTCAATGTTGTAGGTACTTTTATCATATCTGAAAATTTGATATAATTTAAATTTGTTTTAATTTTAGAAAATATAATGAGAGATAGAGATTCAGGTGAAGATAATACTGAATTAAATAATTCTATACGTAACGAAGCATATTTAGACAAACTCACAATAGGCCCGGAAACGAAAACACTTCAAACCTCACAAATTTGGAGCACAAATAAATTATTTTTAGTTAATTTCGCATTTCGCACGTTTCCTGTAAATTACAACCAGTTTCATACTCAAATAAAAGTTCTGATATATTGTCAAAACCAGCACCGCCGTTATACTCGGGCAATTTTATTTATTAAATATTCATATTTTAATTTATAATTTTTTTTCTTCCCATTTTTCCTCATGTATACTCGTACATATGAATAAACGCTTCTATAAACTTATTATTGTGCCACATATTATTCTTAGTTTAGATAATATTAAGTATTTAATTTTTACACTGACAACTAAATGACATTTGAAAATATTCGAATATTTATGTCTGAAGCTTAATTCATATTCATCGCAGACAGACCATGTCCAGATAGATACAAGGGCTAACCTCGATCTACGTAGACTAGGTTTAAACTGGGTCTAAAATTTACTATGAATAGTGCAAGGTGGTCTAAGTTAGACCTAGTTTAAACCTAGTCTACTTAGACCTAGTTTAAACCAGGTCTATCTCAATTATTATGACTACGGCTGTATAAGACCGGTAACTATAGAATCAATAAACTATTTATTGTACAGTTTTTATCACGGTGTATAAATATAGAAGTTATGACAACTCATCAATTTTTGTTGACAGATTGATGTCGGCGATCAGTAGGCCGAGATTATAACCTTACATGTATAGCGCCTCTATACAATGTGCTCTACCACATAACATTCTATATAGAACTAACATGACAAATAAAATGACAATCTAAATGTCACAAATTTGATTAAGATATTTCGCTTGTAATTTTAAATGGGGTGGCGTAGCTGTGTGCGCTAGGTGATTGGTTGTGTTTCGGATGGACAGGGTTCTATTCCAACCGACACCAGACTTGAAATTTGAAAAAAAATTCATATAGCACAAAAGAGTTACCCATGGCAGCTTTGAGAGCCCGTGAAGTAATGCTTAGTAACTACAATTATAGATATATGGTCATTACCGAAACCTGTAAATAAAAGGAGATTGGTACACTCAGAAATGGGTAATAAACCATGATGTTATATTTAATTATTTAAAATACGTACATCCCCAGATTGTCATTCTTGTACAATATCTTCATTTTTAAAATGCTTTTGGTAAATACCATCTTTAGTACTAAGAATTTTATTAACAGGAGAGGGTACAACTTTCCGCCAGGCATTCATAATGTTTTGCGAAGGATGGTGAATCGGAATTGTTTCTTTATTGGATGTTATTTCTGATTTATAACCTTCAACGAAACAGTATTTTCGATATTTGTACATTTTATCGAATATCTACATAAAATTAAATAATGTATATCAATTTCAATTTAAATTGACAGTTACCTGTGTGTCGGGAACATTTATAACCTTACAAGCTGAGAAATCTGGCGGATGCCAACTTCATAAACACGGATATTTTTGATGAGGTGACCCACCTCTTATATTTATACACCGTGGTTATATCATTATTGAGCCACGATAAATTTTTTCATAAATTTCTACTAGCAGATACTACAACTAACAATGGAAGTGGAATTAGGGTCACAGCACCATCTCATATAATCTACCACCTTTCCCTGAATTTATGTTAAAAACTGATGATGGGTATAATATCTAAAGCGATTAAATCATCATTTTGAAGCACATCGTCTGTCAAATGATTCTGCAAATAAATCAAATTTTCTTTTGCGAATTGGAACACACATTTATGAACTATTACAGAAGTCACAATGAAATTATCAGAACATTTTAACAAACCAGTTCCTTTAATAGTTGCACATCATAAATTTTGACAGTCACGTAATTGAATTATGTAGTTAGGTTAGGTTAGGTTTAGCTACTGATTGCACATTTTGTTGTCCCAATCAGGGGCGTAGCTAGCACCATATCCACCGTATCAATGATATGGGGCCCACCGGTTAGAAGGACCCACCGACCTCTACTATCTTTCAAGAAATTTTTTATCGAGAATTTAGTTAGCCTATAATTATTTGGCGACTTATCGCTTGAATAATGTGTTTAAAATTTTAGAACCGGCTAAATTGATTTCATTACCTGACGAAGAAATTAAAATAAAAGCAATAGAATTTGTGAGCAAATACAAGGATGATTTAACTGATTTTTTTTTAAAACAATTAATTACTTTGAAAACATGTATGAAATTAGAAATTCAACAGATATATACCATTAAAGAATTAATCTTAATAAAATATAACAGTATGAGTTCTAATATTCCTAAGGTAATAACTGCTTGTATTTTATTTTTAACACTGCCTGTTACGGTTACAACAGCAGAAAGAAGTTTCTCTAATTTAAAGTTAATTAAAAATTATTTGAGAACTTCAATGATGCAAGAAAGATTATCCGATTTCTCCATTTTATCAATAGAAAACGAGGAGCTTAGAAATTTAAAATCGTCCTCAAATATGGAAAAGCTTATTAATATTTTCGCTGAAAAAAAAGTTAGAAGAGTAAAATTATAAATACATTTTCACTTTGTACCTGTACATCTTCTCATGTAAGGATATGTCTTGAAATAATTGAAAATGAATATCTACATTTCTATGTTACATACTATTAATTTTTATTTAAATTACTGCTTGTTCTTTTTTATATTAAGACTGTTAAGTAATATATTTAATTTATAAATCTAATATTTACTTTCTGTTTTTGTAATTTAGTTCAATTTTGTTTTCGTATCAGTACCTTTTAATATGTATAAGCTGTTAATTGAAATTCCTTAGAATTTAATTTTTGTTTGTTGTGTTTTTTTATTTAAATTACTGTTTGTTTCTTATAATTCAAATTACAGAAATTTTTAGTTTTATAAAAATATCTACATATTAATAATAATATTCTGTATTTCCAATTCTTATCTGCGATTATTATTTTATTACTGAGAGAGGGGGGGCTCCTTAGCAATCCTTGATACAGGGCCCACTAAATACTAGCTACGCCACTGGTTCCAATGGAGCATGTAAAACGTCTTGAGTAGACGAACACACCCGGGACACGGTTTGGCAACAGGCAACGCACTACTTTTGAGTTCGAAAAGCATCTTTGGCTGAAAACAATCCTTCTGTGAATAAAATTAACCAAAACGCTTCTCTATATGAGTCTATCCATTCTGCTAATCAAACGCTTACTGGTGAAAATGTGAACGTCAATGTCACGAAGTCGAAGTAGAATAATAAGAAGCGACCAATAAATAAGACTTATAATCAATTCCGCTGTTGTCCTGGTAGTAATATCAATCATACCAGACATCATTGCTTTCATTTTAAAGCAAAATGTGATTATTGTAGCAAAATTGGTATTGTAATTCTAAAATTTCTTACAAAATGTGATGATTTTTTACGTCCACTGTTTTTCCGACCGAAATTTTCTCAAATAATATTATCTTATCCTATCAACGATAGTTTCGCAAAATATAACCGGATGTTATATAAGACGCTGCCGAATAAAGCTGACCAGATACGACTCTAAACTCTATCCGTTTTAACTTTGCAGTGGTGTGAAAATAGGAGCAGTTTGATCTTGTTTTCTGATTGGATAAAACCCCGATATTATCCAATCAAACAAGATCAAACTGCTCTTATTTTCACACCACTGTACTATACTAGCCATCTCTTTCGCCGGCTCTACGAAGATGTAGTCACTATTTTGCATAAATTCCATATCACCGAAATACCTCATTCTTTCTACTACCGGGATGGTAAATAGCAAATAACAAAAGAGTAAATAAAAATTAATTATAAATAAATAATAATTTCGGAGTCACTGTGATTGTTGATCTAGAATGCCGTATTTATGGATTTGTTTTATTGTATTGTCAACTGTTAAATTGCACATTGGGAGTTGCATAAATTTTTTTTTCTACAAAATTATTACTAGAATGGCGAAAGCGATATCAGCAACACGCCTCCAGAACTTCAAAAATCTGACGTGGTCAACACCAAACCTCTCGTTATTTAATTTTTATTAATTTAAATATACATATTTAGTTATTGCGGAAACTGTATTCCATATAGCTATGGTTTCTATTTACTATTTTTTTTTTAAACGTTACTACTATTAATTTGAAATGATTAAATCTTTGACAGTGACATTTATCTGCCAGCTACATACATTTGAGATATGAACTGTGTAACCAAAGAGTTTTGTTTGTTTAAAGCGAAGGCTTCGGGATTAAAATTATAGATAATTTTATAAATTTATCCATAAAATATATAGAAAAAGTAAAAAATAACATTTTTTGAAGATATTTTTCGAAGAAAATCTATTTTGAGCTTCAAGTAAAGTGCCATTTCCGGTTATCTGGTATACACCAAAATCTAATGGTCTCTTCCTATATTAGAATAAGGTAGAAATACAAGGTTTCAAAATTTTCTGAATGATAGTATTTGAGTTAGAGTGGAGAATCACACACAGACATCATCGTGAAAATGTTAAAATTGGATTCTAGGGACCTTCAAACTTGGTCATTTGCCAAATTCTCGATACCTCCCTTACCAAGAGTAGCGGGAGCTAAAAAAGTGCTGCAACATTAGACTAAAATATTTATTTATTTTATATATTTTCAGATCTAGTAGAACTAAGGTCGAAGGAAAAATTTAATAAGCACTTCGGCAACAAGTGCTTTTTAAAGCCTCGCCTGTGTAAATGCCTCGGTTACGCCTCGGCAAGTAGACTCAGGCTCGCTATAATATACACTTTTTTGTCCTTGGTACATAAATATGTAACTATTCTTGTACAAATCTTATCCCATATCTCTGTAATTTCTTCTAACCTTACTTTTTTATTATTTATTGATCACTTTTAATAGATTAAATTTTTGGTTGACTCCCCATTGTGATGCGGGTCTTATTATCCTTCTCTTGCCTCTTGGTATCCTGTGCTGTGAGTCAGCTGCTCTTGCGTTTGCACCTATGTTCGCGGTTCACGTATTCCCGGTCACGAGCTGTGAACGTCAGCTGGGCAGGTTCACACTGCCGTCCTGCGTCCCTACAGCTCCTGCAGCCTTCGGCTCCTGCCAGCAGCTCATTAATGATGATGTGCCACCGCGACTCACAGACGAGCAGAAGCAGACTAGTTCACTTCTAGATACACCAGAGCAGGGACGGAGCGAACACCAACACATTGGGTCATACAGATTTCATTGTAGGTATAAAAGATTGACGATCAAATTCATGTCATAAAACATGTTTTTCTACTCCCTTTATTAAAATGTGACTTAACGTACTGGGGCTTGTTTCTTAAAAAATCCTAGTTTACAATTTACAAGTTACTAGTTACTAATAGTACTTGTTTTTAATAGTACTTGTTTGTGTTTCTGAAAGACTGTTTCTGAAAAGTATTTGACTAGTTTACAAGTTAATAGTTACAAGTGAAATTTTATTAAGTATCATACACAACAAAAAAATTAAGGTAGCGGTAGAATTAGTGGCAGTGGTAGTGGCCTGGGTAAAAGATTGAATGCGTTATAGCAAACATATTCGTTCACATCCAAAAATAAAGAAAATTTGTAGTAGCGCAGTGGCAACGGCAGCGGTAGGAGTTTGCAAACTCCAAACTTCTACGTTGCCACTACCGCTACCGCTTAATTTTTTTGACGGTTTTGACGTTTATTGACTTCTGACATCTGATTGCATCTGATAAAATGAGCAATAGAAAAAGAATTATTTTGATGTGTGCATCAGCTATTACGCTATATAAATTAAAAATTTAAAAAAATAATAAAAGATGGTGGGTTGACCTATAAATCTAAATAGACAAAACCAAGGCGATTATCACAATTTATTGGCAGAAATGAGACTAACCGACACAGAATGAATGTGGAGTTTTTTGACAATCTATTGAGCTTGGTAGGACCGTCAACAGAGTGCTTGTGGATAAGAGATATTAATAGTCATCATCCATTACGCAAAAATTAAAAAGTTTCTAGTAATTTATAATAAAAAATTCCTAGAAACTATAATTTCAATAATTTTTCATTGTGAACACAAACAATTTTTACTATAAATTTCTTACGTTACCGATGCCACTAATTTTTACACTGCCGCTAGTTTTTCTTATTCTGAATGGGCCTTTAGTCAAGTAAAATAATGTTTCTGAAACATTTTCAATAGTCTAGTAGTTTTTTTAAAAAAATACTATATATCCAATATTCTTTAAATCAAGTGATTCAATTTTCTGACTGACGTTGACATTTACAAGTGTTTTATATTGAAATTAAATTATTTTTCAATAAAAATGTCTACGCTGGATGCGAAATTACCTATTTTGGGGATGATTCGAGATGCTAAAGGTATTCTATTTGGAGCATACTCTAAATAAATTGTGTAAAGCAGTTAAAGTCAATGAATGGACAAAAATCTGTTAAACTTGTCACGCTTCGGGTTGAGTAGACAAGACTAATGCTGGGTTGCTAGAAACTATTTATCGGTTCATTAGCAACTAACGGTTCTCTAGGATTCGAAAAATCGTTGCATGAACGTCATATAATTTTAAAGATTCGCTAAACACTCTTATAATTTATAGGGCTGATTTCGGACCTATAAATATTTCACGGTTCAATAAATCGAGTTTGACGTTAAATGTCAAAAATGCAAAAATAAATAATTGGTGTAAATTTTACGTTCAAAATTAAATAACTACTACTTGAAGGATCAGTAAATAACCCTATATATTATATTTATTATACAAGAATATAATTTAAATTCATTTTGGTGGAACTATGTCATTGTCATCATCTTCGGATGAAGAAGTGATTTTCGAAATTTTGGAACTTGTATGTCAGCTCTGTCACCAAGCATGCAATTAATAATTCCACGTAATTATGCTACTGGAACTTACAATTTATTTTTATTTGTCGTTGCATCTATTTTTTTCTTCATTTACATTTTGAATGATTTTTAGCAAACCTGTTTTTCTCTTTCAGTAAAATTTCTACTCCTATTTCATTTATCCAATTTTAATAATTATTACTTTACTCGATCTCGGACACGTTGATTGATTATGACATTGACAATTATCGTCAATGTGCTCCTTGTTTATTACTGTTGCTAGGTAAACAATTTATTAACTAAAGATCCCAATATTTTTTCCATGCAACTGATTGAATTTTAATGATTCGCTAATTTTATAGGACTGGTAACTATAGAATCAATAAACCATTTATTGAACAGTTTTCATGCAACCCAGCATAAGACTACAAATATACCAGGGACACATTTTGGCCTAACTTAAAAAAAAGTTGTATTTTTACGAATAATGCATGGTTTCTGTTCATATCTAAGCGGAAGAATAGGTCCTAATAAATTAATGTTTCTGTATCGTCATAATTTATTCTTGCTTTAATTAGTTTTTGACCACGCACTACTCTTCATCACTAGACTCAAAGTCACCACTTGACCACATTACTATATTATTTAAATAATATATATATATATATATATATATATATATATATATATATATATATATATATATATATATATATATATATATATATTAACACTAAACAAGGACAGACACTACAAGTACCATTGAATTACATACGAAAAAGAAAAAAAAAACGCAGGAACTGTAAGATAATACTAGTAAAATTTATATTTAAAATTTACAAGACTTTTGACACTTGCAGCTTTTCTCTAGTAAATTACTAGTCAGTCGCACATCACAAATATTTTGAGAAACAAAATACTAGTATCTTTTGTCAAATACACTAGTAAATACTAGTTCTCAATTCACTAGTATTACTAGTGTACGGACTAATAATACTAGTCCCGTATTTTTTGAGAAACATGCCCCTGGTTTGCATGGTGCTAAACATTGTGGCACCATGCAAACCAGCCACAGTTTATCAATCTCCAGCTTGATAAACTGTGGCTTCATAATCGTATTGGAAACGGCTGTCCTTTTCATTTTGTCTATTTATTTGACTTAAAAACTGTAGGCAGAAGCTCTTGTCTGACGAAGACATTGTTGTTGTAATAGAAGCATTTATTTGGAAACATTCCAAAAAACTCTTTTTTTCTCATTTTCAATAATATTAGTGTCACAACTTTGTGAAATCAGTGACCGTGTTTACATGTTTATTTATTGCGGTAATATTTTGGGTTTCTTTTCATGAGATTATTGGTTCTTCTTATAAATTGAAGGTGGGGGCTTTCAAATGATATATTTGAATGAGGCAAAAACGGTAACAGGCCTTAGAAATTGCAACCAAGGAGCTAAGCGAAAACGTTCACACTGCAAAGTCATGAAATTAGAGAAGATTGTTCCTGTGTAAACATTTGAAATGTTCTAACAACGTTTCGAAAACAACTTAATGCGAATTCAGAAACTTTCGAAATTTTGCGATGAAGAAGCTCAAGCTTACTTTTCAACATTACATTGTATCTATTTTTTAAAAGGTAATCATTACTGTTACTCTAATAATAGGTCTGTTCGTTCGCTACTCTGCGTCTACGGTTTACTGCCGTTCCCATACAGTTTGTATGGACGTGGCAGTAAACCGTATACGCAAGATAGTGAAACGAACAGACCTATTCTTACATTTGATTAAAAAAATAGATTTTTGTAGTTAAATTGTTTTTTCTTACTAATACTAGCATAACATTGCTCGCTGTATGAACAGTATTTATTTGATTGAACCTTTCAAGCGAACGCAAATTAAAGTAAAACATATCAAATGACATGAGTATTAAAGTATTATTCACGAAAGATTCAAGGTCATTTTTGAACCGTCTGATATAATTTTACTTGCAGATAACTTCATTGGATTTCGTACCCATAGATGTGCAACGCGAAATATTTATGGATACATTTTATCTGAAAAAATAAATGTACTCTTTATTTGAAATTTTATTTCTTTTAAAATACTATCTTACTCAAAGTTTTATCTTCTTCTTCTAAGTTTTTACATAAAACAGAAATATAGACTTGACGTAAACCATAAAATAATAATTTGATTTAAATGTCAACGTCACTGGAAAAAAACATTAGTACAGATGGCAGTGTAGTAAACAATTACATGTCTGTAACTCTACGACATATGTCACTGCTATATTTAGTGTGTTAGAAAGTAATAGCTCCATTTATGTATATTTGTCACACCACATAAATTAAATAGACATACGTCAACTTATCTTTCTCTTTCTAATACAAAATGTTGCTAAACTGCTGCTATAAAGTGCTGTATATGCTTACTTCAAACAAATGACCCTGAATAATCATCTTTCATAAATAATAGTATAACTGACAGTTCTATCTTTCTAGTAATGACAATTCAAAGACTTCAATTTTAAATAAATCTAATATTATTACTTGAACTGTGTAACACGAGGTGCTGCGGAAGAAGATGATGCTAATACTACTTTTTATTCTTACTGTTTTCCCCAACGATGACACATTCTGACTGGTTGGTGAAAAAGAAGAACACAAACTTTTACACTTTACACTTGATGAACACTTACATTTATGGACATGGACAATATTTGAGATTTACTGATTAACTAAAGTTTTATTTACATGATTATTATAATTACACTACAACTTGCACTAACTTAATTAACTTATTTTTTACTAATTAAAACCAACATAACTAAATTCTAAAAATACCTTTGCATCCTTAGGCCAAAATCGTCCCGGTACGCAGAACGTGAGCTAAAACTTAAACTCTTACATGTTTATCTGAGTACAGACGTCTTCTCGATATGACAAACTAATACCGACTATCTAAAACAAAACACTATCTTCAGAACATCTTAGGGGTACAGGATGCATAGGCTAGGGCATTGAAAGTCACGCACGTATGTGTAATAATTTCTAGACTTAATGATCAAGAAATAAATGTGGTGACTATAGATACAGAGACAACGTTGGGTACCAATTACTTCTGATATAGTATGACATGGGTGAACCCAGGCGCGACTATCATAATATGATAAAAATTTCTAAACTGATTTTTGACATTTGTAACTTAAATAGATAAACAGAGTTAAAATATGATTACTGAAACTATAGTTTAGAAAAGTTTATAAAAAGTTATTTATCTGTTATTGCTCTTACCCTGGTCTTATCACAACTGTTAAAGGATATACTTCCTTGTTCCTTGTATTTTGACACTTTATTACTGTGTTCTGTACAACAAGTACTTACCCTTCAAATTAAAACGTACCTATACACAATAAAATAATACGATGACGCGTGCAGCTCCCTGCTATTTCGCTAGAAATTTTATATTCTTGTTTCTTTACCACATTTGTATACATTATTGCATGTTTCATTATAGTGCCATGAGGAAGGCTAATGTTTAGCCCAGCGTTTCTTAACCTATTTGTCGCGACCCAAATTTGGGTCGGGAAGGTGTTTGAGTGGGTCACGTAAACTATTCAAAATTTTATGATTTTGATTATTAAATGCCAATCATATTTTTCTAAAATGCATATAAAATTTAATTAAAATGTTACTAATGTTAGCAATACAATGTAGTATTATTACTGTTAATAACCCTACCGAGACTTTGTGTTCATTTTGGTATAAAAAATTAGAACCAATCTTGGGAAATAAATAATAGAAAATATTATTATTTTTTTTTGCTACTCCCTCGTATGTATCTATATGTGCGAATATGATTTTCCTGCTCTCGTAATTACTAAAACTAAATTTTAGGAACCGCCGCAATTGTAAGAACTTTACAAGCTTATGCAAACTCAAGGTTCATATTAATTAACATTAATTTTTGTTGGCTACTCGTATTTTTGATTTTAAATTTTAAAGAAATGCATTTTCAATCATGTTCCACAGTAAAATCAGACAAGTTAAAATTGTGTCTAATTCCTGTACCAAATTGTAGTAAGATTCGTTTTATTTGAAATTGTTGATCTTATTTCGGTGTTATATGCATATGATTTTGTTTATAAATAGATATGTGAGATATATTTTTATTTTTTAAATAATTTTCTATACGTATAATAGGTTATTGCGAAACCTATGCAATAGTTAAATTTGGATTGCGCATTGAAAATGTTAAGAAACGCTGGTTTAGCCGAAACGTTGGCTTGAAATAAATAATTTCACCAAAGACTGCTAGTCCGATTATTTCTTCCTTTTGGAACCCCTCGTCCATTCTACAGTCGAGTATCGCTCAAGTTCATTACTACATTATGTCAAAGTATTCCAATAAAATGAAAGTGACTTTAAATCAGATAAATTATTCATCCCTGGTTTCACGTATGGAAAAAAATAATTTATATTCTAAGCTCCCGACTAAAGGCGACTAGCAAGTCATCCGATAGTCCGGTGACTAGATAGTCGCATGTTTAGTCGATATTATTTTGTATCATATAAAATTAAGTGAAACATCCCTTTCCCTATATATCAAAACTTGCCGCATCATCTTCGCTAGATGAAGTCTTGCAACAAGATAAACTTGTACACCTTCTCATCACTTTAGCACTTTGTACTTCCTGCTCCCTAATTAATATCCTTCAGCACGCCACTGCGTTTTCTCTTTTCTCCCTCTTCTCTTCTATGCTCATCTCTCTTCACCTTCGTTCCATCTTGCTCTTCGTTGAGTCGTCAAAGACCCTGCCTCTCTGTCGCTTATTTGCCGCAGACAGATTCCGTGATGTGATTCAATAAGCTTTTTATCAAGTTCAAAGCTCTTCGCTGCCGCAAAGCTCCTTCACGGTACGCGGGTAATAAGTAAAGCTCGCGAACTTTGAATTTCATTCGAATTCGAGTTGAGTTGAGACACGTGGTTGAGTTCAACTGGAAGATGCTAATTTGATTTTTAACGGCAGGTATTCTTTGTTAATTAGAGAAGGTTTCGGTTTATAGGTTATAATTATAAATAACTCACTCTTTCATTTATATATTTCTTTGACGAAAATCAAAATTTCACGGAAATGTAATCGGGTTTCTTTAAAATCATAAAGCAATTCCAAATGAAATAAAATCTCTGGATATACAGTCTTTTAAAATCGGAATAAAATAATTAGGTACTTGATTACTAATATTTTTGATTCTTTTTGACTATTTGTGTAACATAATTTTTCATCGTAGTGTATTAAATAAAGTAAAATTAGATGAGAAATATCTACAAATTTCTTTCGACTAGCTTCAAATATTAATTTTTACAAAAACTGAGTTTGTTATTCAAGTATTCCGCCATTTAATATTGGGTTATATCGCCTTTATAAGTAATACCAGTGTTAATTCTATTACGCATTGGATCCCTAAGGCCCAGTATTTCAGTACGAGATTAAAATCTTGGTTACATGATCTCGTTTAACTTGTAACCGGCATTTTAACTCGGCATTCGTATTTCAGTATCTAAATCCAGGTTAACTTAACCGAGATTTGCAAACCGAAAATTTTGTTGTGTTGGTAGATTTTGAAGTGAAATTCATGTTGAGCATGCGCAAAAGCGATTTCTTTAAAGCCAGCTTTTAAAATCACATGTTAAATAATTATTGATAAAAATAACATGCCTGAAAGTACTAGTTTTAGTCTAAAATTTAAACAATATTATTGACGCTTATATGTGGACTTGAAGCCTCAAGAGAATCTTCGTCTGGTTCGGGGCGATGAACAAATTATTTATTTTGTTAATATTCTTCTTTATATTTGCCCATTTGTCCTTTAACTTTCTATCGGTTCGTGGCCCACGACCAGGGGCTCGATTCTTAAAATTTTTCGCATACGTAAGTGGGAGAGATGCGCATGCGAACTGCATATTGGTATTCTTGAAACGAAATCGTGTGGTTGTAGGCGAATATTCCGTGCGCAATTACATCACTTGGGTATGAATAACTTGAAAGTATCATTCGCACACGAAACTGTGTCTGTCACTTTACTTGTCTTTGGTGTATCAGTACTTGGATGATATAAATCAAATTATGTTTTTATATAATTTCGGGTAATGACGCCAATTATAAATCTAGAATGTCCATACACTTGAGTATCGTTATAATATTCGACAAATGTGTGCTCGTGCAATAGAACTATGCAATGGATTGTTAAAAAAGAATTTTAGGTATGCCTTTTAACGAGCTTTGCATTCCAAATCTGAAATGGTTAGTAAAATTACGAGTATTATTACATAACACTTGCATATTAATATTGCCATATTATGTACGTACATACTGTAAACTAAGAAAAATAATACCTATTATATCAAATAATATATTATGTATATATCATAAATTTTGAATATTAAAATTACAACACTTTTGGCTTATGACAGCGTCACTGACAGCTACGGCTGACAGTTTTGGTTGACAGGTTGACAGTTAAAAAACAATTATATGATGAAGCAATCACATGGTACAAATGTTTCGTTTTGATTGGCTGCTACATACTATGTTCGTTTGGTTTCGAGAATCGTATGCGTAGGCTTCGGTTGAGTTTCGTTTGGTATTCAAGAATACCACTCATACGTATTTATAGTACTGTTCGTGCACGAAATTAACCACACGAATTTTGTCGCGTGCGGAAAATTTCGCATGATTTCAAGAATCGGGCCCCAGAAAGTGCATTGCATTTTTTTTTTGTAGCTGATTTTTGTTTGTGGTTTACAACCCCCGATTGTTCACATTCTATATGTATTAAATATCTTTCACTAGTCTAGAAACTGCACTTCTTCACTGTGCTCGCAAAAAATAGTACATTCTGGAATGTAAAAGTGACATTTCGCAATCTAGAATCAAAAATAACTATTTCTAATTCGGTGTCTTTATTAGTTTATAAACGTCCTGAAAACCCGTCGTTAAGAAGATTTATAAACTCACAGTTTTTGACGATTTTCGTTTTTAGAGGTGGTACTACTCTGTTTTCAAAACTGACAAATTAATCATATATAACCTAAAATTACTGTCAGTCAACAATGAATTATTATCTGGTAAAATTTGGAAAGCACTATAAACATTACTGATAGCCGCATTTTTTTAAAATTATTAGAATTATAATATTACCTCAATAGAAAAACTAATATAAAAAACATGTTTCATAAGGCGTGTTATAGTACTCGTCCCAAGTGGAGTGGCGATAGCGTTATCGCTTCACGCTCCAACGGTCCTGGGTTCGAATCCCGGACAAGGCATGGCTGGTGTCTTCGTCTTTCATAATTTCATCCTCATCCGAGTCCTCATCAACTACGTGTAAAATGTTAGAAAATATAAACCATATAAGGAAAAACTGTTTCATCATCATCAAATGACCACTTATATACAAAAATGTGTGGATAATACATAATAATTATAGCACTCGTCCGTTGTACGTTAACAGATTGCATTATGAAACTAGTTTTTTAATTTACTATTTGTTGACTGTACGATTAAATTAAGAAGAAGTACCAGATTAAGAAAATGCATTTTATATTGGCACATAACATTTTTATTTTTCATTTAGTTCAAACAACAATAAAATAACGGCAGTATTACACATTTAGTTCAATAATGTTTCATATTTACCCCAGTTGACCCAACATTTTAATTTTCATTAAATCAGCTATTTAGTTTTAAAATTCTGGATGATAAATAGTCGTGTCGATATGACACGGTGTATGATTGGGCGATAACACAGCACAGACTAGCGAGGCAATGACAGAGTAGCATTGTACAATAATCTGCAGTAATCCCCTGATCCGATAGTGTCATGTCACTCTGTCAGCGTTCCGACGCCGCGCCGCGTCGATGCACCGGGCGCAACACACACCGACGCTAACGCTGACCAGTGCAGGACGCCGCAAAATTACAAGTTATCAAAACTGAAATACGAGTATTGCAAATATTATACAACTTAAAATTAATTTATAATAGTAGATTAAAATATAAGTTACAGAAGGCAACCTATCCTTACACGAGTTTAGAAATTAAGGCAAGAGCCGCGTTGCGGCGAATGGGCGAAGGAGTGATTGTATAGCCTTCTGTAACGAGAGTTTTATACTATTTTCTCTGCTTCGGCTTTCATTTTACATAAAAATAATTAAAAATTTTGAAAAAATACTTAGATTGGTGACATTGATTTGTATTACTTCCTTGTACAAAGTAAAGGAAGTATTGTATTCGCGAAAAATTTCGGTTTCCAGATTTCAACGGAAATATCTATTTTGGCTATCCCTGAATCCATTCTGACTAACTTCGTCGTGACGTCTGTACGTACGTACGTATCTCGCATAACTCAAAAACGGTAAGCCGTAGAAAGTTGAAATTTTGTATTTAGGACTTCTATAACATCTAGTTGTGCACCTCCCTTTTTGGTCATTACATAATCTCCAGAAATGGTATTTTATTTGAAGCCTATAATAGATTTTAATGAAAAATTATATTAAAATATAATCCAAAACTTTACAAATTTAGGATATACCTAAGACTTTTATATCAATTGGAATAACATAGCAGATTTTGGTTAAAACAGGCTAACCGGAAGTGATATATTATCTGAAGTTGTTAACAGTTTTTCTTGAATAAAATGGTTTCGTTCTGATTTTAGAAATAAATGCTTCAAATAAGAGTTTTAGAGAATTAAATTCTGCGTCTAGCACATCAAGTATTAATAAATTAGCCCTTTGTATAAGCGAGATATGTAAATTTAAAACTTATATACTTTTTGGTTTTTGTAATGAAGCTTGCTAGGGATTAGGACAAAAAATAACAAAAAAATAAAAAATAGATGTTAATGTCAAATTACGTCAAATACGTGCAATTTTATAATTGAGTCTATACTTCATATTAGTCTTGCGTACAAGGAAGTCGTGTGGTGTCCACATCAGATTTTTTATATATAAACAATTATACCAATTTCAAATAACAAAATGTCACCAAAAATCGTTTAAGAATAAGGCTTCTGCTATAGCACCAATAAGAGTGTTAGAATATGACATTCAAACTTTTACTTTTTTATAAGTAGGTGGTACTTACAGGATTTCATCCTACAGACTCCAAAAGAGACCTGCATGCAGTTTTTAATGACTACAGAGAAAAGCTGGGAAACGATTACTGAGCAAATATCAAACTCTAACGTTTCCGTATTGCTTGATTCTATTTACAAACTGTAATCTCCAATACAGTACATTTATTAATAGTTGCCTAATCAATGTTAAAATAATTGTATCGGGACATATAAGTGCTAGTCTCAGTACTATTTTTCTTGAGGATTATAAAATCCCATACTACAGGCATTTAACATGGGAAAACAATTTTTTCTTTGCCCGTTGCTTCCCAAATTATTTTAGAAAAAAATGAAATTCTGCGTCAAAAAACAAAATTAATTTTGCAAACTTTGAAACGGCAGAAATTTGATATAAAAATGTCGAAAATCACGTCAATAATAGTGATAGCCAAGGAATTAAAACAAAAAGGATAACAAATGTAACATTTTTTATATTTGAAAAAGACTCAATATTTGACAGTTTAAACATCAATCATTTGTTTGTATTTTTGTTTTAATTCCACGGCTAGCGCTATTAATATTTCAAAATTTTCATAGTTTATTTCTACAGTTACTAAACATTACAAATGATTTTTTTACTAATTTACAAGTAGAATATAATGCTCTTCAACTTTTATTTGAAGAATTTTTTAAAAATAATTTAAGGGGCAACGCGCAAGGAAATAGTTATTACATACCAAGTTGCACAGAACGATTCCGAGAACCGAGAACCAAGTTCACGCACGTAGTAATTTGTTTACAAATATTTTTATTTATTAAAACTTTATAACACTGCTTTGTAGCTAATTTCAGATTAATGTGTCAAATTTAAATTCCAATTATTTTAATGTTTTATTTTATGTAATGTACTGTTAATCATGGTATCTAAATAACTATTTATTACTTACCAAGTATTTCACTTGTAGTATATAGCAAATTTAAACTTAATAAACTTAAATTTCTTCTTACTTTATTACAATTTACATTACGTTTGTTGGTTATGTTTTACCGACTTGCCGAGTGCTCTGTCTTGCCGACTCCCGCCAAGTAGAAATTGTTGCCAATATTGTGAACCAAATGCACTAACTTCATTATTTTACATCTGTTATAATTTTGACAGAGATATCGATTTCTTCTTCCAATTCTATAAGTATTGTATCGTAAACCTCGTAGAAACAGATTGTTATACCCAGAGATCGGTAATAAACAAATAAACCGTGATAATATATATATTTATATTTAAATATGAACAAATCCTGCTTGTTTTTGAAGTGATAACTTCTTATGAGAGGATGAACCGTTAAGGAATTCAGACCTGGCGATTAACACTTTTCCCCACTTCGGCGCCCAAGCTTCCGCTGAGAGATGGCAAGTTTTTAATATTTTGTACGTTATTGTTGTGTTTGTAAATAAATGATCAAATATAACTATTTACAAAATAATTATTTATTTCATTAAAAACTTTTACCAAATCATTAAATTTATTCTACTAATATACGATAAAATTACTTTAACTTAAAATAATCGAGACAGAGTTATCACTTCACTGTCGGGTGTCCTGGACGCACACTTTTTTCCAAAGGAACTAAAAGAACTCAGGAAGAATAAAAGTGTGAAATATATGAAGATGTCTTCTATGTAAAACATCTCAACTTTTAATTTAAGCTGCTCAAATTTACTAATTATTAACACAACAATAGCGTTGGAAAAAAGACATCCCTCTTGCGACATTAAAAGATCCATCACAAAACAAAAATCCCGAAACAAAAGAGAAAAATTCCCGCGAGTCAAAATCTCTTTGTTCCTGGGCAGTGCGCTGGTGCTGACGTCAGAGACGAGACGTCTTTTTTCAGTGTCTTTCGCTTTGCCCTTTTGTACCTTTTCGTTTTGTTTGGCTTGGAATTATAAAATGATACGGGCACGGGTTGGGCTTGAGAAGGGAAGGTCTGTTTAAATCTTAATCACTTTTAGTGCCGCGTGCACTGATTCAGAACTAAAGCGATCCGTTCTCAATTTAATCTATTGATTCAGCGTTTTAAAGGGTGCAAGAGATCAGCGCGTCTGAATAAATAGGCCAACGGACGCCCACCCAGAGATGGACTTTAACAAAATTATAAAATCCCAATAAAATAAAATGTACAAATTTTTTCTTTATGTGCGGATTAATTTACAGGCGATAAATTTTGATATGGACCAATTAAGTTAATCCTTATTTTTGGATTAGCGAATTTTACTCTAATTTTGACAGTTTATTTCTTAAAATATAGTCTAATCTAATCCAAGTAACTACCTTTTTTAAAACATCTCAACAGGATTAAATCCCAATTACAGAGTGGGTTCACATTCACACACATCCATGCCTTAGTGGGATTCGAACCCAGAGCTACGAGGGCACTCATGACATGAGGCGTTGCTCTAACTAATAAGCCACCGGAGTTATAATAAAATGAAGATTAAATTTTAAATACCGGGATAGAATAGAATTCACTAATCCAAAAATGAGGATTAGCTTAAACATTTTTGTGAATCGTTAATTTTTATTAATCTAAATACATACATACATATCTAGTTATGCTGGAAACTATTGAATTCCTTTTCTATTTACTTTTTTCTTTTTAAAACGTTACTAATATTATTTTGAAATGATTAGTTCTTTGATAGTGACATTTATCTGTCAGTTACATACATTTGAATAACTGCGTTTTGTTTGTTTAAAGCGTAGGCTCGAGGATTTAAATTATAGATTTTTTATAAATTTATCCATAAAATATATAGAAATAGTTATTTGTATATCAAGGCCGCGAAATCACTCTTTAGCGTACCGAGAGAAAAATTGTCGCCGAGGCCGCTTGCGGCCGAGGCAAGACAATCTCGAGGGCGCTAAAGGATTTCGCGGACAAGGTGTACACAATATTTTTTGTGCAACCGTAAAAAATATGTAACTATAAATTTTATTAATTTTAAACAGTTACATTGAAATAGAAAGTTAGCTTTCAAAGTGGCTATGGGGTTGACATTTGATAAATGAAACCATGCAATTCTCAAGTGTCAAAGTGATTGTTTACCTAATTTCGCGGCCGCTACCATGCCAACGGTCGCGAAATTCAATTTCGCGGCCTGTATTGCGGCTGCGAAATGCTTATTTCGCGTCCGGTTGCACAAAAAAGTATTAATGCAAATCTATAGAAAATTTAATAATCTTTAATTTTTATAATAACATTAATCTCGAAAAAATAACATTTAAAGATATTTTTCGAAGTAAAACTATTTTGAGCTTCTAGTAAAGTGCAATTTCCGGTTATACGATTTTCACCTAAATATAATAGGCTTTTTCCATTACAGAAAAAGTTCGAAATAGAAGGTTTCAAAATTTTCTAAATGATAGTATTTGAGTGGAGGATCCACACATACACATACACACATACACACATACACACATACGCACATACGCACATACACACATACACATAAAACTCGATATGCGATTTTTAGCACGATCCCTATACCTCCCTTACCAAGGATAGCGGGATGTAAAAAGGCCGGACTGTCGGAAAAAAAATTGTATACTCGTATGTTTCGATGTTACAAACAAATATGTATAGAACAAAATCCTGAAAATATCAGCAGGGCAATTTGAGATATTGAAGGTCAATGTCAACAAAATTGTTTTTTTCGCGAATAACTCGCCGCCTATGCACCGTACATCGATAAAGGCGCTGTTATGAAAATTATAGAAAACATTATTATTTCAAAGATTGGTTATATGCATTTTTGCCATAAATTTAACATTTTTCGATATATAGTGCGGAGAAGGTGTAACAATGAATTCGTTTACGGACGGAATTACGCTGTATGAACTGGGGAGCAACACGCGTAATGCGGATTACGAAACAGATTATATAATACAAAAAGTAATATAATTACTGGATATTTCTTGACTGTTGGTATAATGGGAAAAAATTATTGGAGAACCATAGTCTTGATTTTATTTCAAAGTCATTTTACTAAGACTGTTTCTCCAATAACTTTTTCCTAACATAAATAGGAATATTGAATTGTAAATTGCAAAAATGTTTATTATTTATGCAGCGTTATCCCGTAATCGACTTCATTGTTAGCCCTTCTCCGCGCTATATCTCGTAAAGGATTACACTTATGGAAAAAATATATATAAACTAACTTGTAGGTAATAATGTTTCTATAACTTTGATAATAACCTTTATCGACGTACAATGAATAGACGGCGAGTTATTCGCGAAAAACCAATTTTGGTGACCTTTGACCTTTAATATCTTGAATTGCCCTGCCGATATTTTTAGGATTTTGTCATCGACAAATACGGGGTCACAAAAATTCTTAAATGACTGGACTATTATTCAACATGTAAGGTCATGAACGCAAATAAAGCCCACCTTGATTAAAAATGAAATATTTTTGATAATTAGTAATCTTTATTGAAAAAACTTTGTTCATGTTAAACTTTGTTTCATTATAAATTCTAAAACAGTTAAAACATCAATATTTTTAAGCTAATTTTCATGTAAAAATACATTCTTAAAAAAATTGGGCCTTATTAATCTGTGAAAAGGCTACTGAACAAAATTAAACAGTTTCGGAAAAATCAACAAGTAATAATACTCTTTTAATGTCAACTGTCTTTCTTTATTTTATAATCTGAATTGTCAACTGTCAGTCTGCTAGAGTTAAGAATAAAAAAAATATGAAGTAGACCCAAGTATATAATTGCACATATTTGACGTAATTTGACATTAGCATCTATTTTTAAATTTTTTGTTATTTTTTGTCTTAATCCATAGCAAGCTTCATTACAAAAGCCAAAAATTATATAAGTTTTAAATATACATATCTCGCTTATACAAAGGGCTAATTTAATAATACTTGATGTGCTAGACACAGAATTTAATTCTCTAAAATTTTTATTTGAAACATTTATTTCTAAAATCAAAATGAAACCATTTTATTCAAGAAAAACTGTTAACAACTTCAATGTCACTTCCGGTTAGCCTGTTTTAACCAAAATCCACTATGTTATTCCAATTGACATAAAAGTCTTATATACCAAATTTGAAAAGTGTTAGATTATATTTTAAGATAGTTTTTCATTAAAATCTATTATAGGCTTCAAATAAAGTACCATTTCTAGAAATTATGTAATGACGAAAAAGGGAGGTGCACAACTAGATGTTATAGCAGTCCTAAATATAAAATTTCAACTTTCTACGGCTTACCGTTTTTGAGTTATGCGAGATACATATATACGCACGTACGCACGTACGTACGTACAGACGTCACGTCGAAATTAGTCAAAATGGATTAAGGGATGGTCAAAATGGATATTTCCGTTGAAATCTCAAAACCGAAATTTTTCGCGATTGCAATACTTCCTTTACTTCACAAAGAAGTAAAAAGGGATTTTTAGTTGTCAAATCAATATCTATTGGATAAAAATCTTAACCAGTAGTTAAAAATTAACCACCTAGTTACAGAATAGGGCCCTTACCATATTCATAAACATTCAAAAACACGTAAGTCAACCAAAAAACTAGTATCTTGATTCCGGGTACACCATCGTTCCTGAATATTTTCATCCATTTCGGGACAGATTGACACTGCACTGAATCATATGACATTTAAAATTGACACAACCTAACAAAAATAAATATTAACCAAAAGAACGATAACGTTGAATAATGCCAATAAAAATAACACAATCAACAATATATCAATTAAAATTAATGTTTTCATACTTACATCTATAATAATTATTAGTAATAACACTAAAAATGCGGTTTAGCAATTTGACATTGACGGATATCGTTTGATTTTATTATGATGATGTTTGAAAGTAGCGGTAGTGGGGGTAAACCAGAGAAACCAGGATTATTTCGTGGTTGCCGTGGTCCGACTTTTTACCAACTTTTTTCAAGAAATGCGTTCCAAATAGAAACCGGTAAATAATTTCAGGACTTACGGAACACAGTCAAATTTGTTGTGGGAGACCGTTCTCGTATCCAACGTGCTTGTGACATGTGAAAAATTCACGAACTTCAGTGGGATTCTGTAGCTCAGTTGGCAGAGCGCCCGACTAGAAATTGGGAGGCCGTGGGTTCGAATCCCGCTGGGGTCCGTGAATTTTTCACAAATCCGTCTTCGTTTATATATTTAATATATTTGATGGTAACTTTAAGTTACAGAAATTTCACTGTTGCATTACACCAAAACAGTCTTCTCTCAAATTTGTTTCTGTTTGTCAAAAATTTTAACGAGCAGTTTCGAAACTGTACGAGTGTTTATGAATACGGGCATTATACTTTATAAATATGTGTATCATAAAATAATATCTCCAATAAAATTTATCTAAACGAAATTAAAGTACTATTATTCATTTTTGTTTACAAACCGTCCTTTTATGTATTGTTTTAAACTAGAACGACAAATGTTCCGTTAATAGCTATTTTGTGACTCTAATAATTTCCCTATCGTCCTGAATGGCATCCTGTATAGTTGTCCAGGCGCTGGGAACTGTGTGCACGAAGCCATTGTGGGAACATGTGGCGCTGGCAACGCTGGTGGTGTTACGTGGAATTAATTTCTCCACGCGAAAACGCCAACCGCTACAACGATCATTTCACAACTCACCCCCTGCCCAACGAGCTGGCCTGGCCTCAATGCTACTGTTGGCTTTTTTCCTCCATCCACAACGATTCTATTGCGGAGTGCAAATGTAACAAAATTTGGCGGAGGTGCCGGAATGTTTACTTATTATCTATATTTATTTCGTTGTACTTGTATTATAATGTTTTCTATAAATAGGCAATTAACGAACCTTAGTTACGTATAAAGTAACTTGACGTACAGTTGTCTCGTTACGTTAGAAATAATTTGCGAAGCTTATTTTGTTTCAAATCGTGACTTAAATAACTGATTATACCGTACTGCTGAAATGTTTGTAGATTACCTACCGTAGAAACGACATTATTTAGGCAGTTATTGCAACTTCTAAGTTGATAACACGTAAACGTTAACGTTATGTATAAAATACCTTATTTAAAATAAGGGACTTTCAATTTCAATTTTTACCGCATTTATATTAGGATTCTGAAACCAGTCTTAAATAATGTTCGGCGTTAAGTAACGAGAGTAACGTTTACGTTTCAGCGTTAAATCGGTATTCTGAAACACTGGCGTGAAAGTGGGACGTTAAAAACTCCAGCGTTAATTCACGAAGAATACACTAATGTGATTTTTCCCTTTTAAAATTTTCAACAAATAAAAAGCGATGAAACATAACACAAACTACATTTATCTGTCCACTATCTGTCTATTTTAAAAGCATATGTCAAACCTGTGTGTCAAACCTCAAATAAACGAATATATTTACTGCGTGTGGGTATTTTGTGCTAAAATATATTTCTATTTATTTACATATATTAATACAATTATTTTATAAAAAAAGTATACAACACAGTTATATTTATATATAGAAAATAAAAGGCGATTAAAGTAGGTAGTAGTATTTTACAAAAAAGATAATAAAAACACATGTATTAATTTACCTATAAAGAATATACCTACAAGAACGGAGACTTGTGGAAATGTATAATATTATCAATAATATTAGCCTTAGCCAGTCTGCAGTAAGAAGATTTATGAAAGAAGTTACTTTGCAATAGGATATTAAGCACCTACTGACTTTACGAATAAGATTTTTAATAACTGGTGAAGAAAAAAATATTTTAATATATTTGTTCTATTTATAAACATTTATTAATTTTAGTATAGGTAGGTACATTGGTACATTACTGTGTTGAATTCTAATTTTTCATACTATTGCGGATTCATTGTTTGTGATTTGCACACTTTAATGCTAACAAATATATATTATAACGTTATGTTAACAATATATTACTTATAAATAATAAACAATCATATATATATATATATATATATATATATATATATATATATATATATAACATGAATAACTCACTGTTAATAAAATATACATATAGCAGTACACTCAAATATATCAGGACTATTTAGACCATAAAACTCACAGACAACCTGTCGTTTTCCCAGTTAATGCTTCGATATGTCCAACGTGAATTAACGCCTACTAGCAGCGTTAACGTTAAGTAACTCTGAGTTTCAGAATACCACAGCTGTCAAAATTAGCGTTAATTCACGTTATCGCCAGAAGTTAATTAACGCTCGGTCTCAGAATCCCACTATTAATTAGTGTTTTCACTTTAACGTTAACGCTAAAAGCAACAGAAAGTTACAGTTACAGCCGCACTTTTCACCAAAACATAATCTCAAGACATACAAAACGTGTGACGTTAAAGCCTCTCTATTCCATCGCACACAACCTATGGTATGACTAGCGAATGAAAGTTGACGTTTAAATTATTTTATAGATGTGGTTTCTTTTGAAACCTTAGAAAAGAATAGAATTGTACGAAATATTCAGCTATGAAATTTTTGCATGAACCCACTTAAATACTGGACTAGGAAAGCACAGAAACACATTACTATGTCTGGCTGAAAATAGATGGCCGACTAGGGTAACTGAATATCAAAACAGGAGTGCATTTAAAATATTTTAAACATTTTTCATTTATGTTGATTACAACAAAATATTTTGTTCTTTAAACTATTTAGGGCCGGTATTTCCATCTTCGGATAAAGTGCTGGATAACTTATCTGTCGGATAAATGAACAATATCGCATCAAAAATGACATTCAATATAATTTACTTCATTTATGCTTTAATTTCGATGCGATATTTTATCTTTTATCTGACGGATAGTTATCCTGAACTTTATCCGGAGATGGAAATACTGGCCCTTAGTTTAGCAATTCTGTGAAATAGGATTATTTTTAATTTCCTCTAACAGTAATTCCGACTCTAGGGTTGTTTACACCTGAGACGAACGAACTAGAATTTGCGATATTAATTTTTTTAAATACATCCTTGAATGTTGTTGCTAAGGTCATTTTAAATGGCTCCTGGTAATCTAATCTTCTGTAATGGAATACATAAGGGTTAGTTTCCTTTCAAATCAAATATAGGGAAATGTTTTCAAAAGAAACCACATCTGTTAAATAATCTAAACGTTTACATGCAGTTTTGAAAATGGTTTAAGTTTTCAATCAAAATTATGCAAAACTGTTTACATGCAGTTTTCAAAACAAGTTTAAAAATTGATTTGAAATCAGTTTCGGCGCATGCGCATTTAGCTGATGTAAGTGACAGATCCTCTTCACTCCAAATACTTCGTTTTGCTATTATTCCAATTATTTTTTATACTTCGTACCACTACGCACTAAAACTACACAACTGTCAGTATATTTGAAGGTTAGTAACACAAATCGACAGAAACCTTATGCTCTATACGCATGCGCAGTATCGAAACTGAATTTTAATTTTTTACATGATTAGTTTTGAAACTAGTTTTCAAGTCCAACCCATGAATTTTAGTTTTGGCTTGAGGTAATTCAAAACCGTTTTGACACTATATACATGGCGTTTTCAAAACTAAAAACATTTTAAAAACGGTTTCAAAACTGCATGTAAACTCAGTAATAAATAGTGAGTTTAGGAGCATAGCAGTATCGTGGTAAGCATATGCAGTGTAGTGTCGAGTGGAGTACTCGGGAAGTTACTGGTATATTGGGACAGCTGTGGATGTGAATACTCGGTAGTGTTGACGAATATTAGAAAGCTAGAGTATACGAGGACAGTAACAGCGAGTTGGAGTGGATACTCGACATTGTTGTTGAAGAATTGCGGCATGCGGACAATTGGTGATACTGGATCGGATAGTTG
The DNA here is from genome assembly GCA_963082715.1 of Harpalus rubripes. Lineage (NCBI taxonomy): Eukaryota > Metazoa > Arthropoda > Insecta > Coleoptera > Carabidae > Harpalus > Harpalus rubripes. Next base: position 73,510,862 of record OY720449.1, on the reverse strand, counting down.
GAATGTGATATAAATGAATAGTGAAATAAATAGTGATCTAAATAAATAGTGTCATAAATAGCGTGAAAATAAATAGTTGTGCTAGTTAAATAAAAGTACGAGAGTACGGTAAAATAAATAGTAGCGTTAATTGTTTAAATAAATAAATAATCTTAGTGTTTAAGTAATTAATTATATTCTTAGTCTTAAGTAGTATTTAATATTTGTTTAATGTTCGTAATCGTCATTTTTATTATCTTATAATATTTATTTAACGTTTAATAAACATCTATTTTAATTAGTAATAATTATTTGATTTTTACACTTCACCCATAATCAACTTAACCATGAAAGAAGACAATTGAATGTAAAGTAACATGTTATTTAGGTAGTTGCTTTTGAAATCCCCACTTCATTTACAATTACTGAATCTTTCATTCTTCGTTCTGTCAAAACCATACCTTCAACATTTTGATGAATTCCTTCATTCTTGCCTCCATATGCTTTTGGTACATTATCAAAACCACCTTTTTAATAATTATTGCATTTTCGCAAAACAAATGAACACAGATAAATTATAGAGCGCGAGCAGACACGTGACTCGAGCGACCTTGACTTGCTTGGGATCAGCTCCAGCTGATTTGTGTGCGCATGTCACTTTGACAAGTACAATGTCACTTTGACAAGACCAATGTTTTGACATTTTGATTTTGAATTGCTAAAATGTTAATATTTTACAATTTTTAGGCAGTAAAATACATTTAATTAAAGATAATAATATTTTAGCAGTTAAAAATCAAAATAAGTCAAAACATTGACATTGTCAACATGACATTGTTCTTGTCAAAATGACATGCGCACACAAATCAGCTGTTTCTAAGCACGTCAAGGTCCCTCGAGTCACGTGTCTGCTCGCGCCCTATACATGGAAAACTAAAAAAAATCCTTTTTTCAATGACGGCCATATAAAAATTGGAACTTTAAGTTTAAAAAAGTACCATACAGAAGTGCAAACCATAATCCAGTATTGTTTCATACTTAGAAGTTATTTTCAAAATAAAAAATCTGATGTGGCCAACACCAAACCTCCCGCTATTTAATTTTTATTAATTTAAATATATATATATATATATATATATATATATATATATATATATATATATATATATATATATATATACTTACATATTTAGTTATTGCGGAAACTGTATTAAGGTCCATTCCATATAACTAGGGCTCTATTTACTATTTTCTTTTTAAAACGTTACTGTTATTAATTTGAAATGATTACTTCTTTGACAGTGACATTTATCTGTCAGTTACATACATTTAAGTTATGAACCAAAGAGTTTTGCTTATTTAAAGCTTAGGCTCCAGGATTAAATTTATAGATAATTTTATAAATTTATCCACAAAATATATAGAAAAAGTATTAATGCAAGTCTGTAGAAAATTTAATAATCTTTAATTTTTATAATAACATTAATCTCGAAAAAATAATATTTAAAGATATTTTTCGAAGAAAAACTATTTTGAGCTTCTAGTAAAGTGCCATTTCCGGTTATCCGATTTACAACAAAATCTAATTGGCTCTTTCCATTACAGAAAAAGTTCGAAATCCAAGGTTTCAAAATTTTCTGAATGATAGTATTTGAGTTAGAGTAAAGGATCCACACACACATACACACAGACATCATCGTGAAAATGTTAAAATTGGATTCTAGGGACCTTAAAACGTGGTCATTTAGCAAAATCTCGATATGCTATTTTTAGCACGATACCTATACCTCACTTACCAAGGGTAGCGGGAGGTAAAAACTGCAAAATGTATGTTTTCGGCTGTAACTAGTGCAAATGACCCACCAATTTTTTCCGAATAAACAACGCGACGCTATTGGGCAACTTTTGTCAAATTTACTCGACTTTGTACTTTATACTAATTATCCTTTCTCTTCTAGCGGTTCAACACGAACGAGGCCCCCGTAAACCCAAACCCCACCACCACCCATCTGTCCCAGGTTCGCACCTGGGTAGCTCAGACTCCAAACTGTCTCCCCCAGGTCACAGCAGCCATGGAGCAGGGCCCGCGTTGCCCTTTCCGTTCTTTCCGCCACATCCGTTGAAAGGATTGTCGCTGCCGCCGCCTCCTCCACCGGCAGCTCCTTCGCCTCCTGATCTGCCGCCCCCGATGTTCCATCACCAAGCCATGCCGCCCCCACCGGGGTTGTTGCAGATTCTTATGTCCGCGGAGAAATGCCAGGTAAGAAGGGGAATGTTTTACTCGTGTATATGATCATTTTCTTATGGTGAAAGTTGCTCTCATATTGTTTGTTGCTGGAGCATGCCGACGCAACGAATTAGTTAGGATGACTGTAGATGATATTGAGGATATGGGTCCATTTTAATTGTGAAGATTCCAGACTCAAAAACTAATGTGCAGCGAACATTTATTGTTCATGATCATAATCTTTTGTCAATGTACAGAAGATATGTTGCTCTTCGACCCTCTATCATATCATCTCGGCGGCGATTATTCATAAATTATAAACATGGCAAATGTACCGCACAAGTTGTTGGAATAAACACTATAGGAAAAATTCCATTTAACATTGCACAATATCTGAATTTACCTGATTCGAAATCATTTACAGGCCATTGTTTCCGCAGATCCTCTGCTACATTACTAGCTAATTCCGGAGCTGACATTATGACTCTAACACGTCATGGCGGCTGGCGTTCATCAGCTGTTGCACAAGGTTATGTTGATAAAAGTTTGAAAAATAAAATTGATACAGCGCATAAAATTTTAATAAACAAGGAGAATCAAACTTCTGCCACTGCCACACTAACTGAATATTCTAGTGAGAATGTCCCAGTCACAGAATCTAATGTATCCTCGGCAGCTGTTTCAAGCTCTGGAATAAATATACAAAACTGCCAAAACTGCACATTCAATTTTAACATTGTCGGTCAATGATTAAATCCACTAAGTTTGTTAATTATGAAATATATTTATAGTTGTAATTAGATGAACATTCACCAACAGAATAAAGTTGTAACTTAATTAAATAAATAAGTTGGTAGCGTAGCTAACTTCGTATTGTTTGTAGCACATTTGTAGTGTAAAACTGAACCTAACGTATATTTTAGATTTCGTAAGTATTGTTTTAATAATTTAAAATTTCAACAATAATATGTATTTATATAAGCGATCAAATTAAGTACTTTATCGCGCGTAGCTATGGGAGATGCGCCGTAAAGTATTTTTTTGCTCGTTCCTTAGTAATCATTAACTTTACGATGACAAAAGAGAGTATAAATATCAACTTTTCATGGTGGTCGTAGAAAAATATTTTAATATTTCCAGAAATGTACTTCGTGAAGAAAAAACATACATTTCCATTCTTGGAATAGATATTCCAGACATTACTAGATAAATTCAAAAATCTGGTACTGTTCATGGCAATATAGGTATATCGGGAATTCTTAAAGTATTTCCATATAATATGAGAGAATGAGAGAAATATGGATAATATACTTGGGTACAATTTTGTTATTACGGAGCAAATATTTATAGAAAATAACATGGTACAAAAATTTTTAGAATAAAAATATTCCCTCGGTTTATTCCAAGGCTTCCAAAATTAGTAAATAACTATTTAAATAAATATTCACCGAATTCTATAGAGTGTGTAACAATTTAATTTTCTTAATTAGGAGTTACTGTGGAGTGCAAAAATTCAACAACAGTCAGAATCTGGGCCAATTGGCAGTACTGCAAGTGGAGCTTCCGGTTTAACCTTACCACAGTCCGGTCCTTCAGTTGTACTTCCGCTAACTCCTACATGGGAAGTTTTACAGGTTCGTATCCAATATTTTTTCTCATTTCTTGTAGTTCGTTGTTAAATTTTATTTTTGAGTGGGGTATGAGACTGAATTTTGATTTCTACATTATGATACTAAACGAAAAATAAAATATACCCGTTTTTTTAATCGATTAAAAATTTCTAGTTTGCAAGAAATAAATTATTAAAGTTTGGGAAAAGGGATATCGTGACCTCATTGTATTTAATTTTTATTATTATTATGAGACCACTCGTATGGTGAATTTATTTATTTAATGACCCATAAGTATATTTAAATTCCATTATGGTCACATACCCCATTGTATCTATTTTAAATAAATATAAATAAATGCGGTCTCGTGGCCGCGTGCCTGAGTGTCAGGTCGCGAATCTGGAGAATTTTAAATGGCACAAAATTGACCCCTGTGGCGCACTCTCCACGCCAAGAATGAGTGCCCGTGAGGTGATGCCTGGTAAGCGCCCGCACGGTACAAATATTTCATCATTACCGATATCTGTGTACAAAGCAGATTGGCACACCCAGCAATGGGAAATAAGCCGTGATGATATATTTATTTATATTTATATTTATTTATATTTATTTATATTTATTTATATTTATTTATATTTATTTATATTTATTTATATTTATTTATATTTATTTATATTTATTTATATTTATTTATATTTATTTATATTTATTTATATTTATTTATATTTATTTATATTTATTTATATTTATTTATATTTATTTATAAATAAATAAATATATCATCACGGCATATTACCCATTGCTGGTTGTGCCAATCTGCTTTGTACGCAGATATCAGTAATGATGATAACATATTTGTACCGTGCAAGCGTTTAACAGGCGTCACCTAACGGGCACTCTTTGCTGGCGTGGAGAATGCACCACAGGGGTCAATTTTGTGCCATTTAAAAGTATTATGCCCGTATTCATAACAGTCCGTAATAAGGATAACGCTTCGTTATATTCAAAATGCCTGTAAAATAGCAAATTTTTTATTCATAAACATTCGTTATCTATAACAACCGTAAAATCCATCGTAATATTTAACGACTCGAATTTCGGCTGTAATACGTATAACGGCGCGTTAAATAACAATTTTTTCATTTGTTGAAATTCGATGCATTGACTGTCATAAGATACGTTTAATTATAATATGATTTAAGGATATTACTAAATTACTGGAAAATGTAATCTTATCGATATCATCATCATCATCATCATGTGCTTCTTCAATATTATTACCAAACATCACCATAACTTTACATTTTTCAGCATTGAATTTTTGTGTGATTTTTTCCAGGCATCATTTTACAGTTTCATGTTTTCTGAATCAGTTTTCACATGTTTATTATCATTTTCTTCTATTAAATCTGATAGAATATCAATGTCCACATCACAAATATGTTTTCCCTTTGTTATTTTTTTCACCTGATTCATCTTTACAATACAACCGCAAAATGTACAAAATATTGTCAAACCCTGTGCACTTAAACAAATGTCAGTGTCAAATTTGAAATTTTCACACATAATTTTTACCTCCCGCTACCCTTGGTAAGGGAGGTATAGGGATCGTGCTAAAAATCGCATATCGAGATTTTGGTAAATGACCACTTTTTAAGGTTCCTAGAATCCAATTTTAACATTTTCACAATGATGTCTGTGCGTATTCAGAAAATTTTGAAACTTTGTATTTCGAACTTTTTTGTAATGGAAAGAGCCCATTAGATTTTGATAAAAATCGGATAACCAGAAATGGCACTTTACTAAAAGCTCAAAATAGTTTTTCTTCGAAAAATACCTTTAAAATGTTATTTTTTCGAGATTAATGTTATTATAAAAATTAAAGATTATTAAATGTTCTATAGATTTGTATTAATACTTTTTCTATATATTTTATGGATAAATTTATAAAATTATCTATAATTTAAATCCCAGAGCCTACACTTTAAACAATCAAAACGCAGTTATTCCGTTATATGTAACGGATGTTAAATTATTACGGTTCGTTTTGTTACGAAGCGTTATATTGACTTTTATGAATACGGGCATAAATATTTGGAGTCGGTCAGGATTGAACCCGGTTCCCCAGATTCACGATCAGACACTCAGGCACGCGGCTACGAGACCCCATTATCTATTTTAAGTATGTAAAATATAACTACCCCAGCTAACTACTAATTTAATGTTATACTGATCCATTATATTTACTTCGTTTACATGCAGTTTTGAAAATGGTGTCAGTTTTCAATCAAAACAAGTCTATCAATTTATTTGAAAACATTTTTGGCGCATGTGCATTTGGCTGATGTAAGAGACAGATCCTCTTCACCCTAAATACTTCGTTTTGCCATTATTCAAAAAAAAAGTCTGGTGTGGCCAACACAATACCTCCCGCCATTTATAGCTCGAGTCACAAAAAAGATTAAGCTTAAGATTATCTTTATTTTTTGAATTGGCGAATTTTACTCTAATTCTGGCAGTTTATTTCTTGAAATAGTCTAATCTAATCCAAGTAATTACCTTTTTTGATAATAAAATGAAGATTAAATTTTAAATACCGGGATAGAATAGAATTCACTAATGCAAAAATGAGGATTACCTTAAACTTTTTTGCGAATCATTAATTTTTATTTAAAAAATTCTATCTATTTCCTTATACTGGAAACTGTATTGAATTCCTTTCCTATTGTTCTATTTACTTTTTTCTTTTTAAGACGTTACTATTATCAAATTAAAATAATTAGTTCTTTGACAGTGACATTTATCTGTCAGTTACATACATTTAAATAGCTGCGCCACAAGGAGTTTTGTTTGTTTAAAGCGTAGGCTCCGGGATTTAAATTATAGATAATTTTATAAATTTATCCATAAAATTTATAGAAAAAGTATTAATGCAAATATGTAGAAAATTTAACAATCTTTAATTTTTATAATAATATTAATCTCGAAAAAATAACAGGTATTTTTCGAAGAAAAACTATTTTGAGCTTCTAGTAAAGTGCCATTTCCGGTTATCCGATTTACACCAAAATCTAATGGGCTCTTTCCATTACAGAAAAAGTTCGAAATACAAGGTTTCAAAATTTTCTGAATGATAGTATTTGAGTTAGAGTGGAGGATCCACACATACACACAGACATTATCGTGAAAATGTTAAAATTAGATTCTAGGGACCTTAAAACGTGGTCATTTACCAAAATCTCTATATGCGATTTTTAGCACGATCCCTATACCTCCCTTACCAAGGGTAGCGGGAGGTAAAAATACATCTTGCCACTACGCACCAAAACTACACAATTGTCAGTTTATTTGTTGATTAAGAACACAAAGCGGCAGAAACCTTATGCTGTGTACGCATGCGCAATATCGATACTTAAGTTTTAGTGTTTACATGAATAGTTTTGAAATTAGATTCAAGTCAAACCCATGAAATTTAATTTTGGTTGGAGATAATTAAAACAGTTTTGGTACTGTATACATGGCGTTTTCAAAACTATAAACGTTTTGAAAATGTCCAAACTGCATGTAAACTCAGTCAATGAATCGATTCCAATTCTACCCTATATAAAATTTAAATAATAATTATTTGTCGTTGGAGACTAGAATGCTTGTGAAGGATGTCCCTGCTTGACTTTATCGGGAGAAAGTCGCCACCCTGCCTACAGTTTGTTGGCTGTCTGTAATAGGGGTGGTACTCACGTGACGGTATTGACTTGTTGGCATTGCAGTGACTTTCTCTGTGTCGCTGTTGGCTGTTGAAAAGCCAACCCCTCTCAAGGATACGCCTTCTTTCACTTCATTCGCGAAACTCTAACGATATCCCATCCTTCTGCGCAATGTCACAAAGCCAATACATCCTTGCCATGACGGTCATAAGTTTCCGACAAAAATTTTTGTTAATACTTGTGATTAAATGGAAGAAATGAGAAATGCTTTTCCCAACATTTATTCTGTGATTTTTTTGCAAAATAAAATACGATTTTTCGTTTTCAAAAACGTTTTATATAGCGAAGATATTATATGGTTTCTTCATTTCTCATTTTAGATCTACTTATATTTTAAATTACAAACGTAGGTGCCGAATGCATGGGTGCGGAGCACCCATACAAATTACTAAGTTATTGATGTTTTTTTTATTCAGAATTACTATTTAAACGCAATTTCCGAGTTACCGAGTTAAAGATGAAAGAATTCAAATACCAATTGTGATTTTTAAGCCTTACAAAAACCATGTGCATTATTTGTTACGAATTTTTCGATGAAAGTTGGAATTAGAACTTGTTTGTCTGCGGCGTTTGGTCCCTTGGCCTTAGGCGGTTTCAGAACCGGACAGTGGCATGAGGCAGACAGGCGACTGCCTCACTTCACAGAATTTAGGGGCGCATTTTCGGGTTTATTTTGTCAAGTGCCGTTATACGGCTCGTGGCCAAACAATTTTAGGCGCCGAAAAGCTATTTGAGACAAATTTTGTGAATGTTCTACTTCTACTGGATGAAATGGAAAATCGTTTTAAATTAGTAATTGGTGCAAAACAATTATTTTGCTATGTTTTACATGGATGAAATAAAATCCAAAAATGCAGGCTATATAGAAAAATGTTTGTAACGATTTACAAATTTTAATAACCGATGGAGTATACTCTGATATAAGCATAGTTGATTTAAAAGATGGGGTTATTGATGTTGCTCGGCACCGTCCATCGTCAAGGAAGTCCCTTGAGGTATAAGTACAACTATTTGTTTAAAACTGGGCTAGAAACTTTGTATCCAAATACTATTATTGCTCTGAAACATGTGAATAGCCAGGGGAGGAATGTTGGGAGTTCTTTTTTTTTTTTTTTTTTGGGGTACCTTTACACGAAAAATCCCACAGCATTATTGCATAATTATTTTTATATAATTATCTACGCCCTTGGCTAGAGCACCCATACATACAGGTTGTCTCACAACTCGCGCCCCAGGGCGAATGAGGAAACACGAGACTGCATTCAGATGTGTAATTTCGAAGAAAAAAAAATCTAGCTTAAAAGATATTCGAGAAAAGACTTCTTAAAATTGACCAATCAGAGACCTACACCTTTAACGTGTGTTTGCCGTAATTTTACGTTACTAGGGTTTTATACAAATCAAATCTTCTTTGAAATGTGTGAGCGACTGTAGTTTTCCAAAAATGTCAGTGTCAAATTAAATTTGATAAGGTGGATAAAAAAGGCAAATTCTTACCACGTTTTAACCTCAAAGAATTCAAATGACAATAATATTTTCGTTTAACACATTTTACGCAGCTGCTACAACACGTTGCACTGTACGATATAAATGATGATCTCGGATGACACCTTCGCTAACCTAAATTTGTTGACAGTGAAAAGTCAACTCTATAAAGTGTCAAAATTATAGTAAGTCAAACAAATTTTGTAACTCCTTAGTAGTATTTTTAAAACCTAGCAACCAGTTTTATTTCGTAATAATATCATCACACCTTAAGATATCCTTCCGGGATTGGTGGATTAAAAAGTCTTGTAACTCCGTTATGCAAGCAGCCGCAAATTATTTTCTTCTATTTGTTGGCAACCTATTGTCGTCGGCAAGTGTTTCGTCTGGGGCGCGAGTTGTAAGACACCCTGTATTTTCAAAAACCGGCGCCTATAATTACAAAGATGGGAACTATCTACTTAAAATGCCACTTTGTGGTGTGAAAAGGTTCTGTACCTATTCTATGTCCAATTTCACCTGAATCGAAATTATCGTTGTTTTTTTTTAATGGAATGAAAGTAAATTGGCTTTCCAGTGATTATCAAAATAAAATACTTGCATTTTCATCAAAAATTAACGTAGTTAATAATTTTTCGAAATTATGATAGGTATACCTATTTTAAACTTTAAAGCATTTTAAGTTTGTCAAGACATTTTTACCTTCATCATTTTTAAGGATATATTTTGCCGTTTACCTGACGTACCATTTGTTTTAGATTATTTAGAACTACCTGAGATTCAATAAAAAGAAAAGTTAAATTAAATATAAATACAAATATTTTTTCTGAATTGTTCAACAGTTCCAAATAATTGGAAGTAAAATTCAGAATTTGTTCTCATCAAAAAAGTGATAAAATAGCCATTTGTCCCTATTTTTTAAATAGGGATGTAAATTACCGGGAAAATTACCAATTGAAATACCTTAATTTACCGTATATTACTAAATTTTGAAATAATTATGCATGATGCTTACGCGCGTACTTCTTTATTATTATTGTGTGGTGCGGTGCATATTGGAATGTAGAGGGGACAAGACAAGGGAGGGTCTTTTCGGTACCCAAACAGCCATCAAGGTCTCTATTGTAAACAATCAATAGACTGATAGACCATTTTCTGCGTATGTCAATTCTCAAAAGAAAAATGCAGAGAATTCAATTATAAATAAAGGCATTTTTATTCTTCTGGTGATTATAAAACTCGAATCAATGAGAATGAGAACATTTCAGATTCATAAATTTACTAAAATGTTTAAATGTTAAAATTTTGACATAACATTTGCACATTTTAATAGTTATTATGAATTTAATTTTGTAATTAAAAAAATACTTATTTGTAAAAAAATTTCTCGGTCATTTACGGTAATTCAAAATATATTCGGCCCTATTCTGTAACTCAGTTGTTAATTTTTAATAATCGGACAACAAATTTAACCAATCAAATATGCTGATATATAACAAAAAATTGTATTTTTAGTTGTTAAATAGATATCTACTGGATAATTTTTTAACCAATTGTTAAAAATTAACCACTGAGTTACAGAATATATAGGTAATTTTAAATTACCCGGTAATTTTGAATCGGTAAATTACGCGTGGTAATTACTAAAAATATAAATTACGGTAATTTTACTTCCCTGGTCACTCTGCATATATCGCTACAGTTTTTGACTCACTGCATCAAGCTTTTCATCACATTAGTAGGTAATTCTTAAGATAATTTTCCAGTCAGTTTTTCATATTTCGAAACTTGTGGTCGCATGCTTGGTTCTTAGTTTCAAACTGGTTGCAAATAAATTGTTTGCATTATTCTAAATGTCATGTAAAATGGTCGACAGCCAATATAGTGTAAATGAATGAATGTGCATTACCCAAACTAGAAATTTCCTCCCGAGTTGGGTATTTTGTAATAGATCTTATAGTAACTTACTAGATGTAAGCAAACATATGCTTTTACGTACAAACGAAGGGAACGCGTAGGATTAAGCAAGAAAGATATATACAACACCGTAAGAGGAACGAAGATAATACTATTAAGCAACTATTTACTGCGCATATAGTTTGCGCAACAGCCATTTTGTCTTTTTGTTTGAAAGCAACTAGTTGTTTGTGTTAGTGAATAATTTGTTGTATTCAACATGAATTTAGAACAAAATTGTTTAATGAGCGAATTCATATTTCCTTTTTTCGGTAAGTTATATTTGTATACTAGCAATTACAGAATTAAATTTATGCTTAAATATAGTTTGTAAGACAAGAATAAGAAAGAAATGTAAAAAAATTGTACAATTTAAAAATGATTAAAATATTTTATAATATATTGTGCATATGTAATTCCCAATATCCTTGCTATCATTCGGTAGGTATAAAATATGCCAAATGAACGAATGTGTATTTTACTAGTTTTGAGTAAAATGTATTTTAATATTCAGACGGTTAGAATTGTTATATAAAATTATTTTTCTATTTTGGTTTTTAATATGTACTTTATGAAACCCATTGGGATGTCATAAAGTACTTCTTTATTACATCCAAATGAGTTTCATAAAGTACATATTAAACAACCGAAATTGAAATTCCTGGGAAATAACGTACATTTTTTGAAAAAAATACCAAAATAGAAAAAAATAGTATAAAATACACGTTTCATAAGACATTTCAGCGCACTTGTCCCCTTAGAAAACTCGCGGCGAGCTGCTCGTTTCTAAGAATGACGCGTGCGCTAAAATTATGTCTTATCTTAATGTACTATTTGGCAACATTCGTGCTTCACGGTGAATTAGTTTGCTATAGTTTTATTCCAAAATAACGTGAATGTGGTACATTCGTGTTTTTAGTATAATTACATTTTGGAACTATATCATTTCGTGACTAAAGTTTTATAAATTTCAAGGTTCAACTTATAAAATATTCGTGAATTTGGCAGATAAAAATATACTAACCAAACAACACATTCGTGTATTAAACATTAAAATCTCTAAATTTGCACATTCGTTCCTTTGGCATATAACTCAAAATATTTATTAATTCAAAAGGGATTCAAATTGGAAATCATACTCGAACGTCGGTAGTTTCAGCTAGACGTGCGCAGCGGTGATGCGCGGAAAATCGATGCTTAATATAGCTATCTCTCTCAATCCTGAGCGTTCCCCACCAGTTCTTACATCTAGTATGTAAAGCACTATAAGATCTATGTATTTCGTATTCTGATAGTTGCCAACTGAACCAATCCCCATCCAGTCAAAAAGTTACTATGAATAACAGAGCTGGAAATTTGTGACTGAACACTTTTACCAAACTGCGTTTGCCTATTGAGATTGATTAGATAGTTTCAAATTCAAACTGTTCTATGAACAAACCTATAATGTTTTCCGAACTCCTCAAGTTGTCGCACTGATTCAAGATTAAGACTATAACATTCAATTTCTTGTCTTTTTTTAGGAAACCACCGCCCGTCTCCTCTTCATGGCAGTCCGTTGGGTGCGTTGTCTCGCTCCTTTTCAAACTCTCTCCAAGCACGACCAGCTACTGCTGCTCCAAGAATCCTGGAAAGAGCTCTTCCTGCTACACCTAGCTCAGTGGTCTATCCCATGGGACTTGTCTGCCCTATTAGGATGCCCACAGGCCAGAGATCGGCTTCCGCCTGATCTACATACAGCTACAGAAATTAAGACAATCCAGGAAATTATGTGCAGATTCAGGCAAATCAGTCCAGATGGAAGTGAATGTGGATGTATGAAAGCTGTGGTCCTCTTCACTCCAGGTAAGAATATATGGTATGGATTAAATTTTACAAATTATGTACATATCCATATATTTTTTTACAGCACTCTACGTTTTATATTGGTTATAAGTTTTACTTTTTTCTATGACTGTTAAAAACATTGCAATAAAACCAACATATTTTTTAACACAAACGTATGAAATGCTATGGCACTTTTTTCACGCTTTTATTGTCATTAGTGCACAAAAATTGTCATTAAAAGTTCAGAAATCGGCACTAAAATAATCTATTTTACGACGATTTCATGAAAATGCAGTGTTGCCATGTTGTCAACGTTATGATAATTAATAAGTAAACTATTATTCACGAAAGATGACTATTCAAGGTCATTTGTGAGCCGTCTGATATAATATTACTTGCAGATAACTTCATTGCATTTCGTATGCCTAGGCGTACAACATGAAATATTTATGGATACATTTTAAGTGTAAAACTAAGAGTAATTTATTTGAAAATTATGTTTCATCCTAAATAATACCTTACTGAATGATTTATGTTCTTCACTTATGTTTTTCAAAATAAAAAAAATCTGATGTGGCCAGCACATTACCTTCCGTCAGTTCTATATATTTTGTACAAATTTCATACGGAAAGTTCCTTGCTAAATTAAATATTCTATTTCTTGTACATTAGCTTCCGGCAGTTGCATGTATTTTATGCAAATTTCATACAGAAAATTATTATTTTGTGACGTTTTCTATATACAGTGTAACGTATCTGCAGAAAAAAAGATTTATTATTATTATTTCTTGTACATTACCTTAAAGCAGTTGTATGTATTTTATACAAATTTCATAGAGAAAGCAAAAGATCCTATATTTCCAGTAAAATTATAAAACAGACACACTATGTCAATTTCACTTGACACTGACATCTTTCAATCAGAATTTTCTTAATATAGTAGTTGTTTCCACAGGTGTGGCTACTTTATGAAATTTAATTTCTTTATAATTTTTTAACTTAATATCCATTTAATATTAAGTATAAAATGCAGTCAAATCGTATAGAGAATAAAATATTCTTTAATATTTATAATAACATCAAATGTGAAAAAATTATATTTAACATAGTTTTTTCAAGAAAAACTGTTAAAATCTTCAAATGATGGTACTTCCGGTTGACCAATTATAACCAAAATCTAATCAGCTCTTCCTATGTATGTAACGAAGAAGTATACGAAAAAATTATAATTTTTGTAACTGTAGTATTAGAGTTATCGCAGACGAAAATTTTGTTACACACACACATCCACACATCTACATACACACACACACATCCACACACACACACACACATACAGACATCATCGTAAAGATAGTAAATTCGTATTCTAGGGACTCTAAAACGTGCTTATTGAGTAAAAACTCATCATCGAATTTTTTGACCAAAGACAATACCTTCCTTACCTAAAGGTGACGGAAGGTAAAAACATAGACTTAAAACTCATCATCGAATTTTTTGACCAAAGACAATACCTTCCTTACCTAAAGGTGACGGAAGGTAAAAACATAGACTTAACTTATAAATCAAGGAATAATAATTTGATTTAAACGTCAACGCCACTGGGTAAATATTAGCACAGAGAGCAGTGTAGTAGATAATTAGGTATCTGTAACTCTACGACATATGTCATTATAATTTATAGTGTGTTAGAAAGTAATGCCACTATTTACGTATATCCGTAACACCACATAAATTAAATAGACAAATCAAATAATCTTTCTCTTTCTAATACAAAATGTTGCTAAGCTACTGCTATAAAGTGATGTGTATTCTTTCTTCGAACAAATGACCTTGAATAGTCATCTTTCGTGAATAATAGTATATTCTACTTGTAAGATAGAATAATATAATAGTAAATTTGTACGTAAAATGACAAAAAAAAATGTGTACAAGAAGTACGAACTAAATAATTCCGATGAACAAGTTTGAGATAAAATACATAATTAAGATTTAAAGTGTTCTTTACAATAACTTCAATGTCCGAGATTAGAAACATTGAGTGTCAGATTGATAGATATGTAAATATAACCTATTCCTTTTTATCACCTATATGGTTTATTTACCTCGGCCTTACGGGTCTTGTTAAATAAATTCCACTTTCGTGACAAAAAGTAGAACTTCAGTGCCTTGATATATAAATAACTATTTTTTACTCGTAACAAATTACACTTTATTCACTTGTTCCATAACTATTATTATATTCTAAATATTAAATATTTTTAACCCTTGAATACAAATATGAAACATTTTTGATTAATTTCTTAATACTTCAAAACAAAAGTTATAAAAATGTACAATGCCATGTTATAAAACAAAAAGGTACTTGCAATAATAACTTATGTAGACATATCAGTAAATACATTGTATATCATGTCTCACTACAAAATAATTCTCACATATATTTGCAAAATCTATGGGTTATTTTAATATAAATTATGTACAATACATACATTTTCTTTATATTCAATATCCTGAAATTTTCTTTTTCTACTTTTCTTTTCTTTTTCTTTATATTCATCATTTTTTCGCAATTTCCTTTTATATTCTTTTTTACGTATATTCTTTTGTGTTGACTTTTTTTTATTTTATGTACAAATATTTTTGACAGTGGTATACAAATATTTTTGACAGTGACATTTATGTGTCAATTACAAACATTTGAATTTCTTGATCTGAGATTTTTTACATCAAATTATTTTATATGCATTTCTTTATCTCTAAATCTATAGAAGATATAATAATGAATTTATATTTATCGAATAAAGAATTTAACGTTCTTTAATATAAATATTTACATAAATTTTCGATAAATAATATTTAGATGATTTTTTTCTTGTAACTACTACTTCCGGTTGTCCAATTGTTACCAAAACTTAATCAACTCTTCCCATTATAGTTAGATTGAGGAATCCGTAGTTAAAAATGTCCTAAGTCTTATAGTATTTGAGAAATCGTGAATCCAACATCCACACACACATACGGACATCATCGTAAAAATGTTATAATCGGATTCTAGGGACCTTACAACGTGCTTATTCACTAACATCTGGATATGCGATTTTTAGCATGAATACAATACCTCTCTTAGCGAGAGGTAAAAACTAAAAAAATATATTTTCGTCTATATCTAGTAACCTATGATGTATTTTTTCTCTAACAACAAAACACCAATAAAATGGTTTCCTAATGAGGCAACTTTTGTCTAATTTAACCGACTTCGTATCTTTTATAGTTCTCGAGATATCCATGTTGGAAAAGTTATCCTGGACATTCTGTATAGCACAGATATCTATATCATCAATTCATCATGATGTTTCACCAGTTGCCAGCAAGTTTTACTTGGATTGCCTAGAGGCTCTAAATTAGATGTTATGTGTTTTACTATCTAAACTGTAAACTTCTTTCAAGATCTTGAAAATATTATCACCGAACGCGTTTTCATTTTATTTCTTAAAATTAAAAGTCAAATGATTTCCAAAGTACACTTTTTATGTATTACTTTCTAGCTAGGTATAGATAGAAACTAGATTTATTCCTAGTTGGCTATTGGCTAGTAATAGAAAAGTATAGAGTAGAGAACGTACCTGTTACCATATGGAATGATCCTTATTTCGGTGCAACAATCCTGGACAAATTCGTGGAAGGGTTGTGCCAATGGAAAAGTACACACCGATTAGTTTGTTTATACACTTCGCTATATCACATCATAACACTTGTTTTAATAGTTTAAGCAATATATTTTTAATATTTAAGCAGTGAGATTATTTGCAAACAGTAAAAATTACTTAAAGCGGTTTTTTAACACGTGGTAAGCAAGTAAGATTAAAATAAGCGTTGTGTGCAATAGTACGACATTAACAACACTAACCAGACAAAAGTTCATACTTATCACTTATTACCAAACACGTTACAACATTATAAATTATTGGATTCCTAGACAGAGAGAGGTAGAGGTAATAATGAGATACATCTTAAATTAAATAAATAAATGATTGGTGTTTTGTTCGGGTTCATTTTATTTAGTTTTGTATAGGGATAGAGTTTATTTTATTTTGTTATATATTTATAGTTCCATAAATTCACAAATATTAAATGAAATTTAATACTTTATATTAAATGTAAATCAGTTTTTAAAGACTAAGAACCGGTTGCACTAACAATTAGTTTCAATGTCGCTCCACCAACACTGTAAGTGCCTTGCGGTGTCAGCGTGGTCTCACATTTTTTTGACCGTTCTGGCCGCGTGAGATCTATGTGAACTTATTATGTCATACTTATGTTAGACTGTTAGAGGTGTGGCCTGACGTGTCAGAAACTTTGTTTGGCCTACTGATTTTGTGAGACCAATATGACTTCATGCGGTCATAAATTCAGGGTTATTCAGATAATAATTTTGGAAGTAAATTTGTTCATATTTTGTGAAAAATTTATTTAATATATTAATTATTTTGGTCGAATCCTTCATCAAGAAACATAGTTGAAGGGCAACAATTCATTAATTCAGGATTAATTCCTACTTTTAATGTAACTCGACTTACGACAATTCTATTGGTTAAGAACACGGTTCAGACATGAAATGGTGAGGTGTCACGCTGGTCTCACACGGCCGTATTGAACAATATGAACATGTTCAAACATGTAATGGTTTTGGTGGCACGTTGTCCTCACACGGTCATATTGGATAATTTTAAAATTTGGAGGCCGAGCGAGGCCAATCTGTCACCACAGAATAAATTTCCTGTATCTAACGTAGTATTAACAATTATTTACAGTGAAAAAATGGTGGTGGCCCTTGGGATCATTTTTTTTTTGTATGGTGACACTTAATGCCTTAAATCGGTTTTTATAAAAGTCTGTTTTGATTTTACATAGGAAAATAATAAAAATGTAAATAAATATCTGCACTAGTTTAGATTTACAATACTTTTTTTTATCAATCTAAATTATATTCTTGTTACTAAAAATCGATTGACTTAATTAAAGCATTACTGCACCAAGGAACGACATTTATTATCCATAAAGAAATATACATCCAATAAGGTCTTCCGGAGGACATACAAATATTTTTATTTGAAATCGTCATTAAAGTGCACAAAAATCGTCATCAGCCCGTTTTGAACAGGTGTACGATCTACAATAGTCAATAACATATAAAAATAAATATACCTTTCATTTTCACCATTTTTCGATTTAAAATAAAATTTTATATGCACCAGAGCCGCGGCACTAAAGTTCCTTTTTAATTAGGGTCGAGGAAAATAGGTTCTGCATTCATAATAAAGAGTATAACTTTAGGGCCTTAGAGCTTCTATTACATTTTCAAAAGCTCCAGATTTTTTTAAATTTGTGAACTTAACTAAATGTGCTCTCCAAATTCTTCTTTCTCTTGTGCAAAGCTCCAGATTTTTTTTAAATTTGTGAACTTAACTAAATGTGCTCTTCAAATTCTTCTTTCTCTTGCAGAAACTCCAGGCCTCTGCGATGTGCAACCCGTAGAGATGCTCCAAGATCAAGCTCAGTGCATCCTTGGCGACTACGTCCGAACACGCTATCCTCGTCAGCCTACTAGATTTGGGCGTCTTCTTCTGCTATTGCCTAGTCTTCGAGCAGTTAGGCCTCTTACAGTAGAGTTACTGTTCTTTAAAGACACCATAGGAGAAATACCCATCACTAGACTGCTGGGGGATATGTACCAAATGGAGAAATACGAACCCAACGCGTAAAGAAAGAAAGGAAAGACAGGTAATTGTATATTGACGAAAGACATTTTTATAATTTTTGAAATACAAAAAAAAATTATTGTTAATTAAATATGGAATACATATCTATGTTTATCTAAAGTCCTGTCTTGCAGTATACACTTGGTATAGTATTATTCACGAAAGACGACTATTTAAGGTTAATTATGAGCTGTCTGATATAATATTATTTGCAGATAACTTCACTGCATTTCATACTCATAGGCGTGCAACGCGAAATATTTATGGGTACATTTTAACTGAATAAATAAATGTATTGTGTTTGAAAATTTTGTTTCTTTTTCGATAATGCTTTTCAAAAAGTTTCATCTTCTTCCCCTACGTTTTTACATAAAACAAAAATATACTTGACGTAAACCATAAAATAATAATTTGACTTGAATGTTAACGCCACTAGATAAAAATTAGTACAGAGGGCAGTATAGACATACATCACTGCTAATTTTAGTGTGTTAGAAAGTAATGACACTATTTAGACATACTTCAAATAATCTTTCTCTTTCTAATACAAAATGTTGCCAATCTACTGCTATAAAATGCTGAGTATTGGGACCAACGACCAAATATAACTAGACAAAACTTCATTTGAATTGTTTTGATTTCGGCTGGCCAGACAGAGAAACTAGAGATAGAGATATGTTTTGTCTAGTCCGAGTATTTCTCACTAGAGGTCACCACTGAGGCCTCGAAGAGTATCAGTGTCTAGTTTGAACGTTGCTCACTAGAGGCGCAAGTGTTCTTAGTTAAAATATCGTGGTTAACATCTAAGGTTAACATTAAATAATTTATAAGGTTTAATATTAAAAATAAACTAACGTGTCACTCACAGAACCACTACAACTACAACACAAATACAAAATATACATGCTTCTACGTGGCCTCTAATGAGCAACGTTCAAACTAAACACTAGATTACACCGTAGCCTACGTTATTAATACAAGGTCGGGAAACAACTCAAATATTGTTTTAAAATCTGGCCAAAAACTCTAGTTCCAAAACCGGTGATGAGGGCGCTATTTATTTCTTCTGTCCTTTAAATGTCTTTTTTAGACTGCCAAAAAAAAAAAATTTTTAGCGGTAATAAATTTTGAAAATATTCAATTGTTTGTCATTTTGAATATCTGTTAAAAATGGTTTATAACATTTTTATTCGGTTTTTCAAAAATATAAACGAATAAAAAATACAACAAATGCAAGTGTAAATAATATTTGATTTATCTATATTTATATTACATTATAATAATATTATTTATAATGCGTCAAAAATGACAGCGGGAATAAGTCACGTCAAAACGGCGAATTTGGAACTAAAGTTTCTTTTTGACAGATATTGTGATGTTTCCCTGCTTCCCGGCCTTGTATTTATAATGTATGCTACGACTATACACTGACACTCTATGTGGCCTCGAACTAGACAAGACATATCTCTATCTCTAGTTTCTCTGTCTGGCCAACCGAATTCAAAACATTCAGTGAGGAGGGATAGGGAATGTTTTGTCTAGTTATATTTGATCGTTGATTGGGACCCGCAGAATCCGCTGGCGGAACTGTAAGCGTATCTGTCATGGCGGCCAGTAGGACATGTCAGATTTATTTACATTTTGAATGAGTGCTTTCTGTCCTAAAATATTGTTAACAGTTCAACACAACATGATTTTTAATTTTGTTTGGTCGAATCCTTCATCAAGAAACATAGTTGAAGGGCAACAATTCATTAATTCAGGATTAATTCCTACTTATGATGTAACTCGACTTACGACAATTCTGACTTGAAACTGCAGTCTGCAGGCACAAATATTTGTAAAATCAATGAAACTATAAATTTTATTTAACAGTACTGCCAATAATTGTATTAAAACTATTTGAGAAAACCAAAGAACAATCATATTTATTTATCAGAGTAGAGTTTTGCGATATATTTAAATATCTTTTCCATACGATTAGTCGATTAACTTTTTTTCTTTGCCAAAAAGTATGGAATGTCTTGAATTTTTATTATACTCGTATTAACCTTTAACATAGCACTTTTTGTTGTACAATTATGTTCATTTTCTTTATTTCGCTTATTTTTCATACACGTTCAAATAAAATTCTAAAATCAGAGCGTGAGAATTTATTTTTCTATCAAACGAAACATGGTTTTTGACATTTACATATTTGACATGTCCTACTGGCCGCCATTAATTTAGTTGCATAAAATTCCGCTGATATCGCATGTTATTCTGCGGGCCACAATTCTTTCTTCAAACCCAAATGACCCTGAATAGTCATCTTTCGTGAATAATAATATATACCGGGTATCTTAGGCCAACCGACACGTGGGAGATTAACATGTGAAATCAGTTAATTGTGAATAGTATCTCCCCAGTGTAAGATATTAAGCTGAAATTTGGTATACTTATTGGAGGATATTAATTCTACGGATTAGAGTCCAAATTAGTAAAATGAAATATGTAATATTAGAAAAAATTAAGAAGATTTGTAGAATATCCAGGATTATTGTTCGTATATCGGACAAAATGTCTACTAAGTAACAGTACAAATAGCATAGTGGTAGCGTTTGCGCTTGGTAATAAACAAAACTCGGATAGACTGGGTTCGGAACCAGCCAGCAACAAAATTTAAGTTTTAATATCTACTTTTCAAAATATTTTTTTTAGTAATATGTTTTTAATCTTTTATTGACTTTTAATAGAATGTAAACATTATGTAAAAGCAAAAATTATACGGATTTTGTAAAATCTAAATCACATTGATCACAACATACAGTTAAATAATTACAATAAATATTTATAATAAAAAAAGTATCCATTTTATTAAATTTCAACAAAAAGTTTTAAAAAAAAATATTTTGTGAAGTAAAAATTAAAATTAAATTTTACTGCTGGCTGGTTCCGAACCCAGTATCTCAGTTTTTTATTACCAGGCGCACACGCTACCACTATGCTATTTAAGCTGTTACTTGGTAACCATTTTTCTGGGATATGAATAACAATCCTGGAAATTCTACAAATTTCCTTATTTTTTTCTGATATACATTTATATTTACTAACTTGGACTGTAATCCATAGAATTTGTATCCCCGAATAAATACACAAATTTTCAACTTAATATCTTGCACTGGGGAGATATTATTTACAATTAACTGGATTTCACATGTTAACCACGTATGTGTTGGTCGGTTTAAGACACCCGGTATGAAAACATGTTAGTCAACTACATATTTTCACATTTTCGCACTTGTTAGAATATAGGAACATGAGCTCTGGCGAGTTTTCTAAATGACAAGAGCGAAAAAAGTCTTCTAAAATGAGTCCTTGAAACTAAATTCTAGCCAGAAAAAGTAGGTATAACGTTACACAGGCTTTGGGAAATATATTAATATTATTATTATTTTTACATCTTTTTTGAATTATAATGTTTAATGCAATCAAAAAATGATTAATATATATGAAATACAAGACAAATTGTCATTGTACAAATATCTAACATACGAGTACTATAATGTGGAAAATGTACTTTTTATAAAATAATATAAAGTGTTAGTCGTTTTGATGTAGGCTATATCTTTAAATTTAAAAATTTGTAATTAAAAATTTACATCAGAATATAATTTCATGTCTTTTACTTTAACATTAAAATATCGAAAATATTGTACTTGTAAAATACTTAAATTTTTAGTTATTTACTACTTACTAAATTGTTAATTTTGATACAGTGGACCTTTTCAATTTAAAGAGATAGAAGATATGCGCAATGGGGATCTGCGCATAGTAAGAACAACTGAGATCTATGGCGTTTGTTTCTAAAAAATTGAGACGTAAAATGTGAGAATATCTCACATAACTTTAAGAAATCTTATCGAAATCAGTTACAAAAGCTTTTATTGAAGGAAAAATGTCTAACGATACAAATTTTCAATGAGAATACAGGTATTTTAATAACTGCAATATTTTTGACGTTTCGTTTGACAGCCCAACTGGCAGTTGTTCGCGCCATTTTCTTACTATTTGCAGCGATAGAAAGAGATAGCCGTTAAATTGAAAAGGTCCATTTTGTTGGTTACTATGGATATATGTTTACTTAAATCACTAGTGATTAATTTTTTTTATACTCCGATGTGTAAACTGCAAACAAACGTTTTCGTATTTTATTTACATGTGACATTTAAGTTGTCTTATCTAAATTTAAATGTTGGTAATACTGATTGGGTACTGTAGAATTCAACTTCAGATCTGTTATCTCTCAAATAAGAACTCGGTATTCTAATTTGTGTTAAAAAATCTTGTATGCAACTGCAACTCAAGTGTAAACAAGCTCGGCATTGATCTCATGTCATAAAGCTTGTGTTTACACTCTTGTTGCATAAATTACTATTGTCCACCCTGATCATTAAAGTGTTAATTTGTAATGACATTGAGTAAAAGACGTGATATTATATTTATATATAATTTAAAAATTATCATTACTAAGAAAAATAATTGTGCAAATATTATTTTACATTTCTAATTGTAAGAAAAAATTTGATGTAAAAAGCAAGTTATTAGGAATTTTAATGTAAAATATTCTTAAGATATATGGATAACATTAATTTTTCAAATTGTCGTAAAATGATTTTATTTCAGTGCAATTATTTTTAGTCATAAAATAATTTCTAGTCATATCTATGTGTAAATCATATCGTACTTTACCTTGTCTGTGATATTTTAAATTAAATTTAAATTAGTAATTAAAGTAGTGAAGATGCATTTATTACTGTACATACCTGTACTCATCTTAATGTATACCTAAATGTAAATAAAACACTCTAAAATATTGCAGATATTTTATTTTATTGAAAATATTTAGGTACATGAGAAAAATAGTTATTAAAATTTGACACTTGAGCAAGAGAGTTAAGGCAAGTTTAAAAGTGCAATATTATTAAAGTTTATTTTTGTAAAACTGCAGTACTTATTATCTAATAAACGGATTAAGAAGAATATTTATTCTGCTTGTATTCATTATTACTGTTAGGAAATTAAAGTCCGTACCACGTATGTCATCTTACATGACTATGTAATCAATGAGGCAACCAGCATTGCATATCTGTAATAATGTACCAGGGGCTTGTTCCAAAAAAACCACATCCCGCAATTTTTACATTCCATTTACAAATTTGTGCCCTTATAAAACTAAAATTTTGCAAATGGCTAAATTCATATCAAAATATTATTTACATAAAATCAAAAATATTTACAAGGTTTACATTTATTATAATCAAAAAACAAATTTGTAACGATGGTAGAACAAAAGTTTCGCCAATGGTATCCAACCGTATGTAAAAAAAAATATGCAGAGGAATCACATCAAAGTTTGTAACTATATGCAGTGGCGGATTTAGAGGGGGGGGCACTCGGGCACGTGCCCCCCCCCTGTTATTTTAAAAAATTAATTATTACATATTATCATTCACGTATTACACATCATAGATAAATAAAAGAATAAACATACTAATAAAAATACAGAATTTCTATTTATTTTTCAAATTGTTCATTATTTTGGAGATGCCCCGCTAACTTTTTTTATTATAAGTAATAGAACAAATGGTTCATATAAAAGTTTTATTACGATTATCAACTTTTATTTTTTAAATAGCAAACAGTATTTATTTAACTAAAATATAAACCGCCATTTTTTGTCTTAAGTTGTTCTTATTACTTAATTTGATGTTTTAACTTGTTTTGTATAACATTGTTGGATTTTATTTATTTTCACATGGCTACTTAGAATATTTGAATAAATATTATTTCTCATATTTCTCAAACTCATTTACTTGTTTGGGGTCCTGCACTCTGATTTTTTTATTATTTTAAATTAAAGTTCTTTTAAATTTGAAGCAATTCCTAGTATTAAAGTCTTAATTGTTTTTGGTTTAACTGTATATGATTTTTAAAGTCAACGGCGACACCTATTGCTATATCTTTCTCTCGCACAAATTCTATAGTAGGCAGCGAGAGAAAGGTAGCACTAATGTGACGTCACAGTGACACTGACAACAAACCTCAAATATCTCGCAAAGTAATTATTAAAAATTTGTTTTCTTCATCTTAATCCCTATTTATTTAAGTATAAATATCCATTTTATTATTTTTTTTGGTGCAGGACCACAAATAGATCATTAAAAAGACAAAAAATGGGGGTTTATATTTTAGTAAAGTAATTATAGGTTGCTATTTAAAAAATAAAAGTTCTGATTTTATAAAAATATTTACATCAAATAGTATATTTAAAATAATAAAACTTTTGTATGAGCAATTTTTTACAATACAAAACAAAAGTTAACAAGGTGGGGGGGGGGGGCTCACCCTATATATTTAAAATTTGTTTTTTCGAATTTAGTGCCCCCCGTATTATAATTTTCTAAATCCGCCACTGACTATATGACGTCATGAAATTACTAGGTTTACATGGTATACTCATTTAAGTTTTAAAAAATGTAATGTGTGTTGCATAATTGTATTTACGTGCAATGCTAATTTTTGCGATCAAGTTAATTGGTTTTTTTTCAAACGTCGTAGAAATGGCATTTTTTGTGACTTGATTTACAAGGTAGAAGTTTCATTTCGGCGGCGTAGAAATATAATAAATAAATATCCATAGAAACTACATAAATATCATTGTAAAACTTAATATATTTCCAGTTTATGGTATTGAAAATTCGTTGTAGGGCACACCAAGTTGGATTTTTGTTTAATATAAACCTACCCTACAAAATTTACTGTCATACGAATGAAAGAAGAAAGAACACCACATCGACAATGCATATAACGTAAACGTATAAAATTTCAAAACCAGTAATACCAGCCATTGGTGAAAAAATGAACTACAACTATTTTAAATAAAGTAAAAATGCGTTAAAATCATTATGTTCGACTTTAAAATAATTGTAAATTTATTTAAAATGTACTTTTCTTAAAGTGTTAAAAAAAATATTTATATTCTTCGTTTTTCTAAACATATAGGCCATTACTACAGGTTTTTTACCTCCCGCTACCCTTGGTAAGGAAGGTATTGGGATCGTGCTAAAAATCGCATATCCAGATTTTGGTAAATGACCACGTTTAAAGGCCCCTAGAATCCAATTTTCACGATGATGTCTGTGTGTATGTATAGATCCTCCACTCTAATTCAAGTACCTACTATCATTCAGAAAATTTTGAAACCTTTAAGCTAATCCTCATTTTTGGCTTAGTGAATTCTATTCTATCCCGGTATTTAAAATTTAATCTTCATTTTATTATAGCTCCGGAGGCTCAATGGTAAGAGCAACGACTCATGTCATGAGTGCCCTCGGAGCTCTGGGTTCGAATCCCACTAAGGCATGGATGTGTGTGATGTGAACCCACTCTGTAATTGGGATTTAATCCTGTTGAGGGGTTTAAAAAAAGGTAGTTACTTGGATTAGATTACACTATATTTTAAGAAATAAACTGTCAAAATTAGAGTAAAGTTCGCTAATCCAAAAATAAGGATTAACTTTATCTTTTTTGTAACTCGGGCTGTAAATGGCGGGAGGTATTGTGTTGGCCACACCAGATTTTTTTCATTTTGTAATGTTTTTCGATGTCGTGCCTCCTCTGCATAAATATTTTTACTATAAAAATAAATTATTTATTTGCTTATTCGAGGAAAAATTTTATATAATCTGCTCTATTCTTGTTACAATAATTTCCAAATATTCATCTTCTTTGTTTAAATAAATAAATAAATATACAGGATTCCTTTTCTTCATTTTATGTTTTGTACATTAGCATTTCGAAAGAAAAAATAAAGTCAAGAAAAGGAATCCTGTTAATTTATAAATTAACGTTAATGATATGTGTTGAATATGAAGTCAATAAGAAAAAAATTATTAATAATTGTTAACTACTTCAATATGTCTTTTCGTTTCTCTACTTTGCGTCTACAGTTTACTGGGTTTACTGTCACATCCATACACTTTTGAAGAACACGGCAGTAAACCGTAGACGCAAAGTAGCGAAGCAAACAGATTTAATGAAGTTTAAAATGCAACTGCCGTTATGCTGACCTCTTTTTTTTAGTTGGCCTGCAGATTCGAACTAAGGTAGCCAGGGGTAAGTCAAATCTGGGCATAGCAGAAGTGAAAAAAGCTTTTACAAGCTACCAGCTACCGACTCATTTTTTATACTTTTCAGTTTTTAACCCTGTTTATAGTTACGTGTTATGTTCAAATTAATTTACCAGACTAACAATACAGGCTGTCCACTTTATCTGTTCCCACCTGAAAATTCATGAATAGACAATCCATATTAAATTTCATAAGTGACTTGCTTTTTAAAATTTGGTTTTGCTCTTATTCCCATGTGATTATTCTGTACTAATATTTACCAAGTGGCTTAGGAAATGTATTCTTTTTTGCCTATTCTTAAAATTTCAGGTGGGAACAAATAAAATGGGCATCCTATAGTAATAATAGTTATTATTGTAGACAATGTACTTGTTCGTTGTGATTTAAAGAAGCAAATTTCATTTACATTAACTTTTATCATTAAAATAATAAATGGCATTGCATTTTATCAAATATAACATAATTTGGAAAAATTCTTAGTGAAACGTGATGAATCACTAAATGTTTTGACATTGACAGTCTATAATCCGATTTTAATATAGATATTATTTATAATAAATTTGTAAATGTTACATAGAATTCTTGGCAAGATATATCTATACAATATCGTATTATATTGAAGTAAATAATTAATTTATTCAAAAATAATTTTATATGAACACCCAGGCGAAGTGTTAGGCCTTTTTGGAATTTTAATCGCCAAACTTAAATTACAATGTGGCGCAGTTTTTGGCCTCTGCCTAACACTTTTCTTTATCGTATTCGCTTTATTAATTTCATCTCTATTTTTCAGCGATTTCAACCAAGCACAAAATATTTCTTCATTATATAAATCTTTTTGCTTCTTTTCTTCTTTAATTCTTACTGATTTCTCCTTTTTCTTTTGCATATGCTTTTCTTTTCGTTTTTGCCTTTTTTCTAGTTGTGTTTTTGTCAGACCATACTCTGACATAAAACCATTATAAGTTGGTAGTTTTGGTTTAAATGGTTGATTGGTACAACATGGTTTTTGACGAAGTTTAAGACAAGGACCTTTCAAGTATTCGTCATAATTTTTTGTTTTTCCTAAAATAAAATCTAATTCTTTCTTCTCTAGACAGTGAAGTCTACAATTTACTTTTTCTATTTTATATTCTGTTTTCTTCTTTGGATAAATAGTTTCTTCTATTTCTTCACGTGTATGTATTGGAACATCTTCAGAAGATTGCGATGAAGATATAGTTTCTTCATCAGTTATGTCTTGAATTATTTCTACTACTTCGACTATTTGGTCATCAGAATCTTCAACTTCTTCTTCAATAAATTTTTCTATTTCTTCTTCTTCAATATCTTTTTCTATTTCTTCTTCTTCAATATCTTTTTCTATCTCCTCTACGTCTTCAAAATATGTTTCTATCTCTTCTTCTTCTTCACATCTTTCCACAATTTCTTGAAAATTATTTTCTTGCTCTTCTATTACATTTTCTTCTTCTAAAAGTTCATACTCAAATTCTTCAATTTCATTAGTTTTTTCTATTATCTGTATGTAATCTTGTACTTCTACGTTAGTGATAATTTCTTCTTTATTATCAATTTCTTCTTCTTCATGGTCAGATATAACACTTAATACATCAGGGCTTTCAACATAGCCATCATCTGAAGAATAATCAGGTTCGTAGTCAACTAAGTTTTCTCTAAAAGTGACGCGAAGTTCTCTGACAAAATTGTATAATTCGTAATCTTCAAATAATTCGTCGTTGGCTTCACGGATTTTTTCTCTAATGTCGTAAGCGCCGGGGGTTGATTGCAAAACTGTTAAAATATTAAATTTAATATACAGAATGAATAAAAAAGTCTTATCAAATTATTATGAATATGTCAAAAAAATACTGTATAAAAATTTATATATTTATGAAATTACTAAAACTTTACACTACAGATATAATTTCTATAATATACAGGTGATTTAATGAGTATAACAAACTTTAATAGTTTATTGGGAAGATATACCAATATACAAAAAGTCAGTTTTAAAGCAGTTTTATAACAGGTAATTTTTACGTCTAGCTAAGAGAGGTATTGAATTCATGCTAAAAATCGCATATCCAGATTTTAGTAAATAAGCACGTTTTAAGGTCCCTAGAATCCGATTATAACATTTTTACGATGATGTTCGCATGTGTGTGTGTGTGGATGTGTGTGTGGATGTTGGATCCACGATTTCTCAAATACTATAAGACTTAAGACATTTTTAACTACGGATTCCTCAATCTAACAATAATGGGAAGAGTTGATAAAGTTTTGGCAACAATTGGACAAACGGAAGTAGTAGTTACAAGATAAAAATCATCCAAATATCATTTATCGAAAATTTATGTAAATACTTAATTAAAGAACGTTAAATTCTTTATTCGATAAATATAAATTCATTATTATATTTTCTATAGATTTAGAGATAAAGAAATGCATATAAAATAATTTGATGTAAAAATTCTCAGATCAAAATACTTCAAGGCAAGAAATTCAAATGTTTGTAATTGACACATAAACGTCACTGTCAAAAATATTTGTATGCCACTGTCAAAAATAATTGTACATTATGAAGATTATGAAAATAAAAAAAAGTCAACAACGCAAAAGCATATACGTAAAAAAGAATATAAAAGGAATTTGCGAAAAAATGACGAATATAAAGAAAAAGAAAAGGAAAGTAGAAAAAGAAAATTTCAGGATATTGAATATAAAGAAAATGTATGTATTGTACATAATTTATATTAAAATATCCCATAGATTTTGCAAATATATGTGAGAATTATTTTGTAGTGAAACATGAATATATGTATTTGTATTTAAAAATATTTTTCGTTTTATGTATTTAAAAATAATAACTTCTTAACAGTTCAAAATTAAAATAAGACAAAACATTGGTTTTGTTAAAGTGATATTGTCCTTGTCAAAGTGACACGCGCACAAATATCAGCCGATTCCAAGCACTTCAAGGTTGCTCGAGTCACGTGTCTGCTCGCACCCTTGTGCATACGAATGGGGTCCTCCACTCTATTTTTTATTTTAAATGAATAATTTTGAAGCAATTCCTAATATTAAAAATTCATAATTGTTTTTTTTTTTTTTTGTTTTTCGTCTCAATCTTGATTTTGTTTGTCTACTCTCAATATAACTGACATTTTACTCAATTTTCTGTTATGGTGGTTACTTTAAGAATGTAAGCGACGTCACGTGTCCTGCGTGAAGCTCATGACGTAGGATCTCAATTTCAACTTATAGGTACGTTCAGAGGCGTATCAATTGATTTCTAGCTTTTTTTTTTCTTAAACTGCCTTACATTCAGTTGCGGATTTAACGGTAAGCAAAAGGGCACTTGCACTCAGGTCCCTAT
The DNA here is from genome assembly GCA_963082715.1 of Harpalus rubripes. Classification (NCBI taxonomy): domain Eukaryota; kingdom Metazoa; phylum Arthropoda; class Insecta; order Coleoptera; family Carabidae; genus Harpalus; species Harpalus rubripes. The sequence continues at coordinate 73,480,705 of OY720449.1, read as the reverse complement.
CAAACAAAATTTACAAATATATTTTCATTAGACGAGCAAAATCAAAGTATCCAGGTTGACATTACTCGTTAAAAGTAAAATAATATTGATGCAATTTCGTCGAGCCTACTTTCATTTTCGGGCCGAGTCGGACTTACCATTTTGGCCCGACTCGAAAAATAAAATAAAAATACTATAGGTAGTTAAATCACATGTATAGTTTATTTAATATTTTAACGTCCGACTGGTATGTTATTATTATCATAACACACCTGCTTTCAGGGTAGTTATATACTAAATAATACCCTAGAGCGTGTTATGAGTTGTTGCTATGGTAATGTTGTAAATAAATAAATAATGATACTGGAATAAAGCCTAAAAAACAAGCAAAAGCATTCATAGCCTACCTACTCAGCAAATTTAATTAAAACTTTCTGATCCGCAATTCGTAGAATATTAAAAATTATAGTCGGACGTTAAACGTTGAACGCAGCACGGGAGTTAAAAGGACAATAATGCCTTCGGTCAACGTACATATCTCGGGCCAGAGGCCCTCGAAAAGTACACTGTTGACCTCAGGCGTTATTGTCCTTATAACACCCTTGATACGTTAATTACTATAATGAAAATGGATGGTTTTAAACAGGATCATAATGATTTTATAATAATCTAGTAAAAATGAAAACTTCGAAAATTCAAGCATCGCCCTTTATAACTATTTCAAGTTAAAATTAAAGTCTAGCAAATGCCAATAGGTTGTTTTTTGTTTGAAGCATAATCATTTCTCATCTTATTTTTGAGTAGAAACAGAAAGATAAAAGAATCCATTATGTACAAGATTTTTTTAAAAAGCTGTATAAAATTTCGGACCTCTTCAGTAAACAAGGTGTATTTATAAAGAAACGTTTACACTAGAAGCGTCTTTTTTAACAATTTAAGTTAACCAATATGGAATGATTAGTGAAACATAGAGGTTTTTTTGACACAAAAAAAGTTAAACATATGGTCTTATATCAAAATCAAAATTAAAAATGCCGAATGTACTCAATTTTGAGCTTTGGCCTAGACCGGCCTAAAGCCGGACCGATTTCGATTCAATTTTCGAGCCAGGCCTGCTTATTTATTGTTGAGCCGATCTTCGAGTCTGGTTGCCGATATTTTTCTCGAATCGAGTCGAGCCAAACGCCAGGCCTCAAAGCCCGACTCAACTAGGTCCGAATGCATCCCTATTGGGGGCAGTAATCCAGTAAATGCTGTAAACCAAATAGACACTTTTAAATTTCTGAGTACATTTGTAAATCAAGAACTTAAAGAATATTATTTCGAACCACGAATATTGTTTAATCTTACCCCTTTCATTGTTCAATGAAAAATTTTTCTTATTTTGATTGAATTTTTCGCTAACCCATTATATAAATCAGTTAAACAAGATAATAAAAAAATAGGCTTGGGCCCCTGAAATACTTTCCGCCCTCTGCCCTTTTCCTTAAATCCGCCGCTGCTTACATTATTAATTAATTCTCGCCCTTGGTTCTGTATGATTCGAGGTATGATCATATCACTGACACCAACTATTTTTGAAGACATTATCGCAGACATTTACTAATTCTTGAATTTTAAAAGAGATATTGCCAGCACAGTGTCATAACAAATGCGAGAAATCCGAACGAACGACACTGTTTTATCACGTGCGCAACTAACGAAGCCAAAGCCGTTGCTATGGCAACGTCTAAAATGTGTCTATTGCGCAATGACGTCAGTGTTACATTCTTAAAGTAATTCCACTCTACAGATAAAGATACGACTGTCGTTTGCTATTAATGACAATTGACATCTCATTCACACTGAAGTTTATGATTTGAACGGTTCGTACGAGTATTTCAGTTACGCCGCAGTAACGCTTACATCACAGTTTTAACGCCAAAACTTTAATAAGCAGTTTATGCATTATTAAACATTATTTGCAGAAAAGGAAAATTATAGAATTTCTATTTTTATATTCTTAATAAGATACAAATAAAAAAAACTTAGCTTTTTTATGAGATATAAAGGTATGAGAATTTTAAAATTGTTTTTCCTGCTAAAAAAAATAATTTGACATCCAGTATAGAGTATAGAATGGTAAGAACGACGATGGCACGTTAACGACCGTATCAACCAAAAGTTAAAGCATAATTGTAATAGTTACACAAGTAAAGTCTATCTGTCAGGGGTTGTAGGGGTGGTTTATGGGTGGTAGCATAATCACATCTATTACTGAAGTAAGCATGTGTAATATAAAGTTGGTAGCATTTATTCAAACACAGAATTTAAAGCATAATTATTGTAATAGTTACACAAGTAAAGTCTATCTGTCAGGGATTGTAGGGGTGGTTTATGGGTGGTAGCATAATCACATCTATTACTGAAGTAAGCATGTGTAATATAAAGTTGGTAGCATTTATTAAAACACAGAATTTAAAGCATAATTATTGTAATAGTTACACAAGTAAAGTCTATCTGTCAGGGGTTTTAGGGGTGGTTTATGGGTGGTAGCATAATCACATCTATTACTGAAGTAAGCATGTGTAATATAAAGTTGGTAGCATTTATTAAAACACAGAATTTAAAGCATAATTATTGTAATAGTTACACAAGTAAAGTCTATCTGTCAGGGGTTTTAGGGGTGGTTTATGGATGGTAGCATAATCACATCTATTACTGAAGTAAGCATGTGTAATATAAAGTTGGTAGCATTTATTAAAACACAGAATTTAAAGCATAATTGTAATAGTTACACAAGTAAAGTCTATCTGTCAGGGGTTGTAGGGGTGGTTTATGGGTGGTAGCATAATCACATCTATTACTGAAGTAAGCATGTGTAATATAAAGTTGGTAGCATTTATTAAAACACAGAATTTAAAGCATAATTATTGTAATAGTTACACAAGTAAAGTCTATCTGTCAGGGGTTTTAGGGGTGGTTTATGGGTGGTAGCATAGTCACATCTATTACTGAAGTAAGCATGTGTAATATAAAGTTGGTAGCATTTATTAAAACACAGAATTTAAAGCATAATTATTGTAATAGTTACACAAGTAAAGTCTATCTGTCAGGGGTTGTAGGGGTGGTATATGGGTGGTAGCATAATCACATCTATTACTGAAGTAAGCATGTGTAATATAAAGTTGGTAGCATTTATTAAAACACAGAATTTAAAGCATAATTATTGTAATAGTTACACAAGTAAAGTCTATCTGTCAGGGGTTGTAAGGGTGGTTTATGGGTGGTAGCATAATCACATCTATTACTGAAGTAAGCATGTGTAATATAAAGTTGGTAGCATTTATTCAAACACAGAATCTAAAGCATAATTATTGTAATAGTTACACAAGTAAAGTCTATCTGTCAGGGGTTTTAGGGGTGGTTTATGGATGGTAGCATAATCACATCTATTACTGAAGTAAGCATGTGTAATATAAAGTTGGTAGCATTTATTAAAACACAGAATTTAAAGCATAATTGTAATAGTTACACAAGTAAAGTCTATCTGTCAGGGGTTGTAGGGGTGGTTTATGGGTGGTAGCATAATCACATCTATTACTGAAGTAAGCATGTGTAATATAAAGTTGGTAGCATTTATTAAAACACAGAATTTAAAGCATAAGTATTGTAATAGTTACACAAGTAAAGTCTATCTGTCAGGGGTTGTAGGGGTGGTTTATGGGTGGTAGCATAATCACATCTATTACTGAAGTAAGCATGTGTAATATAAAGTTGGTAGCATTTATTCAAACACAGAATTTAAAGCATAATTATTGTAATAGTTACACAAGTAAAGTCTATCTGTCAGGGGTTTTAGGGGTGGTTTATGGATGGTAGCATAATCACATCTATTACTGAAGTAAGCATGTGTAATATAAAGTTGGTAGCATTTATTAAAACACCGAATTTAAAGCATAATTGTAATAGTTACACAAGTAAAGTCTATCTGTCAGGGGTTGTAGGGGTGGTTTATGGGTGGTAGCATAATCACATCTATTACTGAAGTAAGCATGTGTAATATAAAGTTAGTAGCATTTATTAAAACACAGAATTTAAAGCATAATTATTGTAATAGTTACACAAGTAAAGTCTATCTGTCAGGGGTTTTAGGGGTGGTTTATGGGTGGTAGCATAATCACATCTATTACTGAAGTAAGCATGTGTAATATAAAGTTGGTAGCATTTATTAAAACACAGTATTTAAAGCATAATTATTGTAATAGTTACACAAGTAAAGTCTTTCTGTCAGGGGTTGTAGGGGTGGTTTATGGGTGGTAGCATAATCACATCTATTACTGAAGTAAGCATGTGTAATATAAAGTTGGTAGCATTTATTAAAACACAGAATTTAAAGCATAATTATTGTAATAGTTACACAAGTAAAGTCTATCTGTCAGGGGTTTTAGGGGTGGTTTATGGGTGGTAGCATAATCACATCTATTACTGAAGTAAGCATGTGTAATATAAAGTTGGTAGCATTTATTAAAACACAGAATTTAAAGCATAATTATTGTAATAGTTACACAAGTAAAGTCTATCTGTCAGGGGTTGTAGGGGTGGTTTATGGGTGGTAGCATAATCACATCTATTACTGAAGTAAGCATGTGTAATATAAAGTTGGTAGCATTTATTAAAACACAGAATTTAAAGCATAATTATTGTAATAGTTACACAAGTAAAGTCTATCTGTCAGGGGTTGTAGGAGTGGTTTATGGGTGGTAGCATAATCACATCTATTACTGAAGTAAGCATGTGTAATATAAAGTTGGTAGCATTTATTCAAACACAGAATTTAAAGCATAATTATTGTAATAGTTACACAAGTAAAGTCTATGTGTCAGGGGTTTTAGGGGTGGTTTATGGATGGTAGCATAATCACATCTATTACTGAAGTAAGCATGTGTAATATAAAGTTGGTAGCATTTATTAAAACACAGAATTTAAAGCATAATTGTAATAGTTACACAAGTAAAGTCTATCTGTCAGGGGTTGTAGGGGTGGTTTATGGGTGGTAGCATAATCACATCTATTACTGAAGTAAGCATGTGTAATATAAAGTTGGTAGCATTTATTCAAACACAGAATTTAAAGCATAATTATTGTAATAGTTACACAAGTAAAGTCTATCTGTCAGGGGTTGTAGGGGTGGTTTATGGGTGGTAGCATAATCACATCTATTACTGAAGTAAGCATGTGTAATATAAAGTTGGTAGCATTTATTAAAACACAGAATTTAAAGCATAATTATTGTAATAGTTACACAAGTAAAGTCTATCTGTCAGGGGTTTTAGGGGTGGTTTATGGATGGTAGCATAATCACATCTATTACTGAAGTAAGCATGTGTAATATAAAGTTGGTAGCATTTATTAAAACAAAGAACTTAAAGCATAATTATTGTAATAGTTACACAAGTAAAGTCTATCTGTCAGGGGTTGTAGGGGTGGTATATGGGTGGTAGCATAATCACATCTATTACTGAAGTAAGCATGTGAATTATAAAGTTGGTAGCATTAATTAAAACACAGAATTTAAAGCATAATTGTAATAGTTACACAAGTAAAGTCTATCTGTCAGGGGTTGTAGGGATGATTTGTAGGTGGTAGCATAAACATATGTATTTATGTTGGCTGTATATACAATATTAAGATGGTAGGCAAACCATATAACATTACTACATCCTTTTTTTTGGTCAGCAAATTATGCAGACCCCTTATCTAGGTATTGTGTCAAAATTCTTTCATTAAAAATTTATACAGGCACATCGATAAAATGATAAAAATACTCGTATTACTTTTTAATGTAAGTAGCGTATTAACTATTAAATCATTAAACTTTAATAGGTTTTTTGGCTAATGGTATATGAAATAAATTTAGATACCTATCTATTTTAAAATAACTTAATATTGCCAAGTACTTAGCCAACTTTTTACAACAAAAATACAATTTTTACCATCTTTTGTTCATAACTGTTATCAATTATTATTTACTATCATATTTTTAATTACATATCAATGTTTACATACCGCATTAAAGTATATCATTTTGCAGCATGTTTTATCAATATTTGAAACATAAACACTATTTACTTACAATATTCTTCATTATCATCTTCATCGCTTTCTTTTTGCTCTTCATTTTGTATTGTATCTTCCTCATTCATTGTTTCATATTTTCATTGATAATATAGGAAAAAAACGAAAACATTTCAAAATATAATAGAAGTTGGGAAATGCAACTATATAAAGATTGTTATGGTAACCATGGTAACGTTGATTCTGCGCAATGATTCACTTTACGTAGTGGAACCGGTGCGTGTCATTTTGTCAAATTTTATTCGTTTCTCTTATCGGAGAATTGAATTAAGTGCTGATCAGTTTATATAATATCAGTAGATAATTTGAATCAGTATTATACGTGGCATCATATACTTATTAGCTTAGTTATAGTTAAGTCACTTAACCTAAACAACAATGATGAAATATGTATTTTTATGTGGTGTTATTTTGTTTTTAATTCGTTCTGAAGTGAAATCTACGGCTTCTAATGGTCATTCAAGTTTAGACGATGATAGTTGTAATTCATATGGGGGCGGGAATGTATATCCGCAAGACACTGCCATAAATCACAAGTTGCAATGGACCAAAGCAGTCAGTAAGTTTTAAAAAGATAAATAACAAACAATTATCTTACAATAATATGAATGTTTTTCCGTATTAAAACAATTGTTACACCTAGTAAACATATTTTGTTTTAGTATCTAAGCCTGCTCCGCAATGGGAAGCAACAGCTGTAATCAACGGAGAGTTTACTCAACTCAAACTTACCGATTTTAAGGGAAAATACGTAGTTTTCTTTTTCTACCCACTTGATTTGTATGTTTTTTAAAATAATTATAAAAGAAATATACTAATCATGTCTTTTTTAGTACTTTTGTGTGTCCAACGGAAATTCTAGCGTTCAGTGACCGCGTAAATGAATTTCATGCCATAAACACAGAAGTTATAGCCTGTTCAGTTGATTCTCATTTTACACATTTGGCGTGGATCAACACGCCAAGAAAGGAAGGAGGACTTGGTAAAATTAATATTCCTTTACTTTCAGATTTGAACCATAGTATTAGCAAAGATTATGGAGTATTTTTGGAAGAGCAAGGTCACACATTAAGGTAAAGAAAATAAACTATAGAAAATAAATGTATATTATTATTGAAATTTAGGAATCTAGAAATCTGTGAATATATATTAAACATAAATAAATAATGTATAATAGAGTGCTTGTGTCTAATATGGAGACGATAACGAATGTTCGGCATAATTATTAGAAAAGTATAAAAGGAGACGAGAGTTCCGTGAAATGCTGTATGTAGGTGGAATCGTATAAGAATTTTTTGAGATTACGCGCGAATAATTAAATTTAAAGACGTTTTCGTAAAAGCCGCTTTCGTTCTGACTGTGGTTCGTGATAAAATTGAAGAAAATGAACATGATCAAGAAGAATTGTTTCTTCGTTCGTTATAGGTATCCCTACTCTTTCATTTTGTGATCACAACACGCCCCTTCAGAATCAACTCTTTTCTCATGATTAGAAACTGTTATTGAAATCACAAAAGATTGAAATTGAAAAATGGCGGAATAAACAGTTATAAGAAGATTATTTATATTTCAGATGAATTATGAGAAGTACCAATACCAATATTTCGCTGTGTAATGTGTAGTATTTCTATTCATTCGAAAGTGATTTTTAAATTCTTTCGAATAGTTAGGTATAACTTTCAACATAATTATTTATACAAGTTCTTCTGTTCCGCAAATTCATGTCTACATCAGATTCAGAACTACTAAAACTACCAACAAAAATTTTGTTATTCAGCTGACTTGTCGGTCTGTGAATTTGTCATTTGACTCTAGTTCCTTCGATGTTGTGTAGGTTTCGCGTCGATCGGGTTTTATTGTCAGTGACCTCTATATACAAAATGGACCGGCGACTTGAATAATTTGGGTGTATCCTCCGAGAATACCATCCGCCTTACTGGTGGAGTATCTATCTCTCTCTAACTTTCGTGTATAGTTGGACCAAGCATATTTGATTACATTTTATCCTTTTATTTAATGTGAAAATGTATTTAAGCATAAATCGAATGGGAGTTGAACTGAAAAACAATTTCAAACATTTTACTAAATTCTAAAAACATTATCTGAATTAAATTAATTGAAATTTAATTGATATATTCTTTCATCGAATGATTTAACACAGGAAAATCACAAGGTTAAAAAGGGGGAATGGCATTATTATGTAGTTTTTGGGAAGTTAAAAAAACTACATAATAAAAGCTAAATAACATTGAGACTATACTCCTTATTGCAATGGAAGTTTGTAATACAATTCTACCGTATTTGATGTACACGACGCATACCTGAACTCATTTAAAATGCGTTATTTCCCCTTTTTGCAGTGTGATGTTCATATATATTTTGATATTAAAAGTAATTATCATATTATCTAATACAAAAATCTGATGTGGCCAACACATAACCTCTCGCCAGATATTTTACCTGGTTGTATGCATAAAACGAAAAATATTTTTAAATACAAATACATATATTCATGTCTCACTACAAAATAATTCTCACATATATTTGCAAAATCTATGGGATATTTTAAAATAAATTATGTACAATACATACATTTTCTTTATATTAATTATCTTGAAATTTTCTTTTTCTACTTTCCTTTTCTTTTTCTTTATAATTGTCATTTTTTCGCAAATTCCTTTTATATTCTTTTTACCTTCCGTCACCTTTAGGTAAGGAAGGTATTGTCTTTGGTCAAAAAATTCGGTGGTGAGTTTTTGATGAATAAGCACGGTTTAGGGTCCCTAGAATACGATTCTACTATTTTTACGATGATGTCTGTATGTGTGTGTGTGTCTGTGTGTGACAAAATTTTCTAATGCGATAACTAATACTACAATTCCAAAAATTATAATTCTTTCGTATTTCTCTTCGTTACATCCATGTGAAGAGCTGATTAGATTTTGGTTATAATTGGTCAACCGGAAGTACCCTCATTTGAAGATTTTGACAGTTTTCCTTGAAAAAACGATGTTAAATATCATTTTTTCACATTTAATGTTATTATAAATATTAAAGAATTATTTATTCTCTATACGATTTGAATGCATTTTGTACTTCATATTAAATGGACAGAGTTAAAAAATTATAAAGAAATTAAATATCACATATATTAGTCAGCTTTGCTATAACTCTGGAAACAGCTGCTACATTAAGAAAATTCTGATTGAAAGGTGTCAGTGTCAAGTGCAGTTACAGTATGTTTATGTTATAATTTTACTGAAAATATAGGATCCTTTGTTAGAAACTTTCTGAATGGAATTTGTATAAAATACATACAACTGCCTTAAGGTAATGTACAAGAAATATAATCTTTTGCAAGGAAATTTCTGTATGACATTTATACAAAATACATAGAACTGACGGAAGGTAATATGCTGGCCACATCAGATTTTTTACATATATTTTTTTGCGTTGTTGACTTTTTTTATTTTCATAATCTTCATAATAATGTACAAATATTTTTGACAGAGGCATACAAATATTTTTGACAGTGACATTTATGTGTCAATTACAAACATTTGAATTTCTTGCCTTGTAGTAGTTTGATCTGATTTTTTACATCAGATTATTTTATGCCTTTCTTTATCTTTAAATCTATAGAAGATATAATAAATTTATATTTATCGAATAAAGAATTTAACGTTCTTTAATATAAGTATTTACATAAATTTTCGATAAATAATATTTAGATGATTTTTTTTCTTGAAACTACTACTTCCGGTTGTCCAATTGTTACCAAAACTGACTCGACTCTTCCCATTATTGTTACATTGAGGAATCCGTAGTTAAAAATGTCTTAAGTCTAATAGTATTTGAGATATAGTGAATCCAACATCCACACACACACACATCATCGTAAAAATGTTATAATCGGATTCTAGGGACCTTAAAACGTGCTTATTCATTAAAATCTGGATATGCGATTTTTAACATGAATACAATACCTGTCTTAGCGAGAGGTGAAAAGTATATACACAAGTCATAACTTTTATATTTTATAAAAGGATAAGGATATCAAAAGTAGGATTTTTAACTATAAAAGAATAATAAGGTCGTAGTGTCTACAATGACAAATAAAACCACGCCAAGGTGACGCCAAGCTTCTTAACAGGATATAATTTCTTCATGTTCATCGTTAATTCGTTGAACTGGTAGTAGCTGACGCATGCGTACTTGTTACTATTAGAAAGAGATAGCTACCCCATCATGACAATTGAGTGGATACAGCTCGTGCCGTTGTAAAGAGATAGGAGTCGCCGGTCCATTTTGTATATAGAGGTCACTGTTTATTGTTCGGTTGGAATTAAATTTAATCATGATTGGAAGGAATCATTCTTAAACGAATCACGAATTAGAAAATCACTCCGAACGAAAGCGCCTAAAAAGTCGATCGGATTGACCCGATCTAATCTGAAGCGTTCGCAAAGTCAATCGGGTTCATTTCGTAAACTCACTCCGATCAGTCGGACCGAGCGATCCGATCAAAAATTTTCATCCCTGATTTATGTGCAGGATTAGTACAGATTTAGCGCGCAAATTTAAAATTGTAAACATTTGTGTTTCAGAAAATATATTTATTTAAATGTTTTTGATTATAAACATTGCAGAACTATATCAAGTTCTAAAGAAAAGAGTTATTTCGAACAAATAAATGACTACATGAAACAATTTCTGATCGAAATAATGTAAACAAGTGGCCTTTCAGTCTCACTTGAGTCGTCGTATATAAAATTTTGTAACCTCAGATTTAGTTAAATCATATACAGATCTGACACGTTCGTAAAAGCTTCGATAATCGGACGGATCTGATACATTTCTGACGCCATCGAACAGATCCGTCGGATAGCTCCGATTGACTTTACGAAAACGCCTTAAGTGTAGTTACATGGTTTATGAATATGTAAGATATTATTTATCCTGATGAAACTATAAATGTATACCGAAACGTCGGTTGTTTAAGAGTAAATTCTGTATAACCGAAATTTTCAGTAACTGTGAACACCAATTTTGATTTGTGTTGTTTATAGAGGATTATTCATAATCGACCCCAGAGGCATTTTGCGGCAAATAACAATGAACGATTTACCCGTCGGTCGAAGTGTAGATGAAACTTTGCGATTGGTCCAAGCTTTTCAGTATACCGACAATCATGGAGAAGTTTGTCCCGCTGGGTGGAAACCTGGACAAGATACGGTAATAATTTCAAGAGCTAATGATTACTAATAATTCAAAATATTATCTTTTTAGATAATTCCGAACCCGGTAGAAAAACGAAAATACTTCGAGAAGCATTAATAATTATAAAGGATTTTGGAGTGAACAGTACTAAGTTTTCAATACAAACAAGACTTTTATGTATAAGTTTTTATACAATTTTTTCGAACAATAAATTCGTAATTAATGATTTAAAAAGTTGTCTAAAATAATAATATATTCCTATAAATAAATGATAATATACAAGTGATAAGTTACATAGTTTTTTTCTTATGCTTCGGACTGGAAAGTGTGATTAAAGGCACTCGTTTTTTTGCTGGAGAATCTTTTGGCAGTGAATTAATATTTGTTAGGGGCTTTTCCAGGTTTTCTACACATTTTATATCACATTCTGTTGTTTTAATATCACCATTTGTAAGATTTTCATCAATGATCGTTAAATCCTTTTTATTTTTAATTTCAATATTTGCTGTATTTTCTAGATTTTCATCATTGATTGATAATTTCTTATCATTTTTATTTTCAATATTTGTTGTATTTACTGGAATTTCATCATTGATTGTTACATCATTTTCATTTTTAATGTCAGAATTTGTTGTAGTATTTTCTAAATTTTCATCAATTGTTAATTTATCATTTTTATTTTCAATATTTGTTATATTTTCTAGTTTTTCATCATTAATTATTGTTGATTCCTTATCTTTATTTTCAATATTTGTCGTATTTTCTAGATTTTCATCATTGATCGTTAATTTCATGCCATTTTTAATTTCAGTATTTGATGTATTTTCTAGATTTTCATCATTGATTGTTAATTCTTTTTCGTTTGTAACTTCAGTATTTGTGGTATTTTCTAAATTTTCTTCTACTTCCATTTTTTCGTTTAATGCATCATCGGCTGTATCTTCCAAAACAAGTTTAATATTCTGACTGTCTTCTTCAAAATTTAAAACCGTAGATACAAACGAAGACGCACAATTTGAATCAGAATCATCGCTAATTTCAACCACATCATTTTTAGTGTGCGTATAAGTTTTTCCCGTTTTGGAATAATCTTCAAGTAAAATATACGGATTTATCCTATCTTTCTTTTCTTTAGGTTTTGGACTGGGTTTAACTAAAGGAGATTTAAGGAACTGTGTGATGTTGAGTTGTCCAGTTGGAGTCTTTTTCAGAGAATTGAGTTTTGAACCTCGTTTTTTCTTACTTGGGAAAGGAGAGGCAGTTCTGTTCGTCTTTTCTTTTGACGGATTTTTCTTATTAACTTTGTTTTCAGTGGCAGTGATCGTTTTTTGTTTGGATGGTATTTCTGTATTATTTGTTTGGTTTTCTTTTTCATCTATTAAAATTACGTCATCATCTACTTCCATATGACTTTCTTCATTTTTCGCAATATCATCACACTCTGCTTTATTTTCGGTTGATGGTTTATTCATTTCTGAAACACCTTCTTCAAGATTTTTTGAAGTTTGATCATTTTCTGGTTCTGTCTTTTTTGCGTAGTTTTCTAAAACAGAAATTGGTTTCTCTTTCTCTCTTTTATTTTCTGTTGATGATTTAATTTCTGAAACACCTTCTTCAATATTTTTTGAAGGTTGAAAATTTTCTTGTTCTGTCTTTCCTGTGTCGTTTTCTAAAACAGCAATTGGTTTCTCTTCATCTGTTTTATTTATATGTTCTTTTTCTAAATTTTTGAATTCATTTTGTAAAGATTTTCTCGGGTTCCTTCGAACTTCAATTTTTGAAATTGGTTTTTCCTCTTCCGTTTCTTTGTTTATCTCAGTTTTTGTTCCGTTTTGTTTTACATCCAAATTTTTTCGAGGTTTTCTTCGAACTTCTATTTTAGATATTGGTTTTTCAATTTTAATATCTTCTACTTTTGTTTCTTCTTTTGGTTTTCTTCTCACTTCAATTCTAGAAATAGGTTTTTCAACTTTTCCATCAATTTTCTTTTCGTCCTTTTCTTCTTGCGCCCGTTTTGTCCACATTTGCAGAAAACTCGGCTTAATTTCTTTCTTTTCGTCAACTTTCTCTACTAAACTCGTGTCCATAATTTCTTCTTCCTGACTTTTCTCTTCTGCTACTTCTATTTCTTTAATGTATTCTACTCCCAATTCATTCGGTTCAAACGTAACCAAAGAACAGAAACCATCTGTGGAACTTACAGCTAATAAACGGCCATCTTGTGACCACGTGACGTCTGTTAATCGAGTGTAATGTATGTTAGATATGGTGGCAAACGGAGACATTTGTTGCGTATCGTATAAAATGACTGAACTGCGAGTTGCTATAGCGAAAACTATGCGATATGGAAGAGACGCGACTGGGTCCGGGCCATCTGGACGTAACTGGAAGAGAATTGGACAGCAACGGGCTGCGACAGTGTACTGGCCAGGCGAAGGGAGAATTATTGCAGGCCTGAAAAGACAACTCCTTAATATTTTTCTATTATTTAATATAATAGGAATGTAAAGGTTGTTACCTGGATAGGAATATTTGAATGAAATGATTGTTGAAGGAATGGTTTTCAGGCTCAACTCATTAAGGAAAAAAAATATAAATGTAAAACATTAAAATGAACAATTAAAATACCTATAACTAATATTTCTACTGTTAATACATATAGCGCGATTATTATTAACTACTATATCAAATCATATGGATCGAGTATTAATTTATTGTAACTAATTTAAGGATTCAAATACAACTTCTTTATAGTCTATCCAAGCAGCTGTTCTGTGTCGCTGGCCGCGCTATCTGACGGATTTCCCGTTAAATAGCGCTGGGTAGGATTTCTTACGTGTAAAAAGAAGTTTTATATATAAACGAACCGTTTCGTCAGTTTAAAATATATTTGAAGCACCACTTGAAATAGAAAATTTGTATATTATCATAAGCTGTGGTTTTGACTGAGGGCTGTCAGGCTGTCACTACTTGTAGCTGGGTACTTTCACTACTTACAGTCGACGACAATTAGGAAAATACTTCGCGTTGGTTTTGGGAGAGCCTTTAGTTAATATGTAATTTGTGTATTTCTTTTACTTACATCTGTTTCTTGAACTCTGACGTATACTTTGTCAAGGTTAGTATAAAGATTTCATTCGTGCGTTTTGTATAAACTTGTCTACCAATAATTTATCGTAGATCCCGTAAATAAAAATATTATAAAATTAAACATTTTACATTCAATCATGCCCATATTTACGTAGGGGCTGACCGGGCTATAGCAGATTATATATATAATTAAACGTCATTTCACAAATATTGTGTATTATTTTCTATAATATTTCATCATTACCGAATCTGTGTACAAGCAGATTGGCACACCCAGCAATGGGTAATAAGCCGTGATGATATATTTATTTTATTTATTTTATTTTCTATATGATCAATATAAAATACTAGCGGTGGGGGGCGGCCAATTTCGAATTGCCCGAGGCGGGACCGAACTTAAATACGCCACTGCATTCAATAACATGTATCTTTCATATATATTTTATTTTTCATCATTGTTATCAATGGCACACAGATATGCAATGCATTTGTCCCATAACCTAATTTGAATCCAAGTATTACGTTCGTAAGTTATAATTGAACTAAACTTTTTATTTGACAAAATCATAAAATATGTAAATTTTAAAACCATGTTATTTGCTTGAGAAATATATAATCAGATTTTTAATGTAATTCAAATGTATTTTACATCATTCGACGAACCAATGTTATCCATTTTAGTCGCCTTTCCTGTTCCTAAGGTTAATAAGGGAGGGAGTAAAATGAATCTTATTATCCCCGTTATATTTATATTTGCACTCTACGACAGAACAAATTTGACGGCTTTTTCCACGATTTTCGTCCTCATATTTCCGCGTGTTTTCTAACTGTTATTTAAACAACCTAGAGCTAGTGTTAAAAAAAACCACAAGTGACTGCAATATTTTTGACTGGCAATTGTTGGCGATATTTTACTTACTATTTGCAGCGATAGAAAGAGATGACCGTTAAATTTAAAAGGTGTATTATGAAACGTGCAAAACAAAATGTGATTATTGAATTAGATGCAGAGTTTAATTCTCTACAATATTTATTTGAAGCATTATTGTATAAAATTAATAGGCCACTTTTGTGTGTAAAATTTAAGGTAAAAAATGTTATAAGATTGTGGATTATGCTAAACAATAACCAAATAATGTAAGAAAAAAATTTTTTTTCTAACTTGAGTTTCCTTGTAATTTATTTTAGCGCTAAAAAAGGTATCACGTGGTTTGTGACGTAACAAATTTTGTACAGGGTGTAAATCGAAAAGTGGAACATAGGCGTTTAACATGTGAAATCCGTTTTCTTTGCGCAAACGTTACGTAATTATTTTATGCAAAAATGCTTGAAATAAAAGTTATAGACCGGTAGTATTTACTCAAAATTTTAGTTACCCTGACTAACTAATTTCTATGACTATCATTTAGAAATACATTGGGATGATTAAGAAACAACTAAATTTGTTACTTTAGTCAACACTTAATCTCCTCTGGTTAAGAGTAAATACTACCCGTCATAGAGATTTAAATTCTGCATCTAAATCGTGTGAAACGATTATTTTAGCTCTTCGTATAAACGTAAAAATTTAGGGTTGTTCACGGTACCGATCCCGGACAAGTTTGAGCATCATAAGCATGCGCAGTTTCATTTTAGTTGTTCGCGGTACGACTCTGGCAGACACTTGATTGGTCACTGTTGGTCACGTACTAATCAGAACAGTCCGGGTGATGCTCAAACCAGTCCGGGATGGCTATCGCGAACAAACCTTATAAAGTTACAGTTTTTATGAGCTTTTTGTCTAGGCAGCCTGGATTTATGACAAAAACTAAACAAATGCAATGTTTTTAACTGTCAATTAGATTTAAAATAATTTACCTTCCTGTGTTTTGTGTGAATTTAATAATGTAATCTAAAATTTGTTGTAATTGACAGTTAAAAATTAGGCATTTATTTATGTTTTGTCATAATTCCATGGCTGCCAAACTAAAAGCTCATAAAAACTAACTTTATAATTAACTTTTACGTTTATATGAAGAGTTAAAATAATAGGTTCACACGATTTAGATGCAAAATTTAAATCTCTATAACTTTTATTTGAAGTATTTTTGCATAAAATAATTAGTAACGTTTCCGCAAAGAAAAACTGATTTCTCATGTTAAGCGCCTATGTTACACTTTTCGATTTACATCCTGTACATATAACTGTCCTATTAACAGGTATTAGTTTTATCACACATTGTGTTTTCACAAGTTTTCAATTTCTATATATTTCCTAAATGCCATTAACTACTACGTCGCATCCGGAAAAATTCAAATGATCAATATTTAAAAATTCATATGTCACTCAAATTAAATAAAAAAGATTAATTTTTTTTTTAGATTCTTTATACTAGTTTGCAGCTATTGCAATTTTCGTGGAGTTTCAAAATTACGTTTTTCGCATGCTACAAACAATATTTTTTTCGGAAATTATCCACAAATAAAAATAAGAAAAATTAAGAAATATGTATTTATATATTTTAAATTTTTGACATTTTTTAAGCGATCATAACAATTGCTTTCATGGTAACAAAACAAAAATCTTGTTTTAATTATTTTTTGCACGATCGGGGTATTTTTAATGTTTGCCGATATGGTTTCCAAGGCAGGTTTTATTTACAAACTATTGACCGGTAAGTTATGTGAATCACTTACCGGTCAGGAGGCGGTAAGAAAACAACGTTCAAAGCTTATTTTAAAAATGACAACTATAATTTTTAATATCAAAATAATTTTCAAATCATTTCTTTCTAATTTTGTGCGTCGATCGAGCAAAAAACGTAATTAGCATTAGAAAAAAATATTTATTTTATATTAATTACATGCTACAAATGATAAAAAAAATACTTACTGCGATAGATTACTAGTAGAAAACAAATATGAGGTGTATAAATTCTTATTATTGGATCCCATTTCCAAACATCCTGCAGGTGTAAGTATAAAGCTGCCATCCGGCGAGAAACTCAACCTCCGGAAAAATGACTTCAAGGTATCATCATGAAAATACCTCACAATTTGTCCGTACAGACAATGCGACTCTGGTAAAGGTAACACGCCTTTTTTGAGTCGTGCCTTTACTTGTTTGCCTGTATCGTTAAAAACTCTACAAACTCTATCACTACATAAAGTTGCTACGTATTGTCCAAACGGGTCCCAAGCAACACCTTGGACAAACCCTTTATGATCTGTGAGGATATTGTCGTTTAGGCCTCTATTAAGGTCCCAAATAATGGCGGTGTTGTCTACAGAACCAGAAATTAGTTTGGTGGAATCTGGCGACCAGCTGATGTCATATACGTCTTCTTTATGACCACGGAGGACCTAAAATTTTGAAATATGATATGAATGTGAGATTAGTAATGCAGCAGATAGACGTTTTTCAAAAAGCCAGATATCAAATTTTGTTGACCCGCGTCTAAAAATGTTACGTGTTAAACTTTTAAGGTTTATTTGTCAATTTATATTTTAGCCCCGTAAAGCACGATCTTAGTGATTTAGTGATATTTCAGCAAAAGTCTAATATTCGGGTCCCTCAAGAATTTTAGTTTAATGGTTATATATAGTTGTAAACCTATTAAAAACACTAGATACCACAAAAATTAGGGTGCGGAAAGCTATATTTATTGTGATTTTAGCATTTTATTTTACTCACAATTCCTCAACAGTTTAAATTATTTTCAAATTAACACGAAATACGTGTTCTACGGGGTTTAAAATATATATTATGTCAATTTCAAATCTTAAAACCATCTGAACAAAGTTTTATTTAAATATTTCTAAAATGACACCCTTTGCGAATTTTTCGCTATTCTTCCAAAACATCTAAACTTTTATTTGGTTATGAATTCGGCTGAAATTTACAGGAAACTTAAAATTAACTGAATATCATTTATTTGTACTTAAAATTTGTTTTTCTAATGAAAATATTTAATTGACAACAGAAAAGTGTGATTTTGAGATTTTGACTCTGTCGGTAAGACCGCTCTCGAAACTAATGCCAATGTTATGCTTATGTAAAGTTTGAAAATTAATTATAAATAAACTATGCAATATTTTGAACTCTACTTGTACGACACATCCTGAAGCTGAAAGAACATCTCTACAAAATTTGGCATCGATATGTAAAATAAAATAATTGTAATATATATTTTATTATAAAAAAATTACAGAAATCCAAATTTTAAATATACATTCATTCGGCGAATTTGACCGGACATCCGTTGCATCCCTATGTGATATTGAGTAAAATGATATAAAGTACCTTGAAAACGTTCCATTTTTCTTTGTCTTCATTATCTCCATCTAACATAATAGCTAGATCATCTGATTTTTGGTGCCAGATAATAATATTTGCATCATCGTCTCCCGATGCTAAATACTGACCAGAATGTGACCACCTTACTACGTTTACAGCTTTCTGGTGGCGCGTTAGATCGCTCACTGGCTCTATGCTGCTGGCACCAGTGTCCAAAATGGTTAAATGCCATATCTAAAAAATAAATCATGAGATACTGTCTACAGAAAAATATACAGAATAACTAATGGAAGCTTTGAGATACAAAGTCGGTTAAGTTAGACAAAAATTGCCCCAATAGGAAGCCATTTTAGTAGTGTCTTTATTTTTTCAAATAACTGTAAAATAAATGAATATAAATCACGGTTTTTTCATTTCTATAGTCATTTTTTTATACAATTCGATAAATTCTATTTTTATTGTTTTTATTTTTTATTGTAGACGTAAAAAAATTGTATGCAACTAGAGTAAAAACTCTTATTTAACTCATAGGATTTAAATAACTCGCTTATGGCTCGTTCGGTTAAACTTTCCTATTCGTGAAATAAGAATATACTTTTTATATTCCTTATTACTCATGTTGCACAAAATAACTATTAAATACAAATTAAAGTACGTTACATACCCTTGTTGTTAAAGAGTTCAAGTATTATTTTAACTTTCGATCAAAGTGCTACTTGATCTACTATTTTGAGTAGACAAAAGCACATTTTAAAATCTGCTAAAAAAAGTTATTTTCTTCAATTTATCCCTAAATCAATTTTATTCAATAATTTTAAAAGTTATTTGGAAAATAAAAATCAGCAAAATTTAATTTTCGTTTATATCTAGTAACCTATGTATATTTCCTTGAAAAACAAATACAACACTAAAATGGCCTCCTCCGTAATTATTAAAATGAAATAATTGTTTGTATTATAACTATAATCTTAAGTATTTACGTTCAATTCGTTTCCCTCTAAAGTGGGTTGACACAAACCCGTAATTCAATAATTTATTTTCGTTTATATCTAGTAACCTATGTATATTTCCTTGAAAAACAAATACCCCATTAATATGGACTCCCCCGGGATTATTAATATGAAATAATTGTTTAACTATAATCTTGAGTATTTACTTCAATTCGTTAGCCTCCAAAGTGGGTTGACACGAACCCGTAATTCAATAATTCTTCGCCACACATTTCTATCCCCCAAACATACTTCTTTCGTCTTGCATTCTTTTTTTGTAAATTTTATAAATATATACTGGTTAATTATAAGTAAAATATAAAATATCTTATTGTAATTTAATAAAATGATAGACATTAAAACAGCAATAAGTATGCGAAAGTACAGACAGCTTACAGTGGGTTCGGAATTAGTTGGATACAGCGGTATTTCTTTCTTATTGTTGTTGTCAGTTGTGGCCGTTGTGGGATTTGAACCCATTTACATTTCTCACAAAATATTTATAATAAAATTACTACTACAATTTATTATTTTCATTACAATGTTAAATATTAAAAATTTGTATAATTTATATGTGAATATTAGTTAAATTTGTTAAAAATAAATGTAACAAAAACATTTTACAATTCTTTGTACTAAATTCAATCGTTAAAGCTTTGTCTTGTCAAAGAAAAAGCAGACATGTAAAAAATTAAGTAGTGATTTACATCTTCATGACATTTTTATGTAAAATCATGAAATTCACTTAACACACTTTCAAAAACAATCAACTATATTCTAATACACTCATTTATTTTATCCGAATCAAACAAATAAATAAAAATATCAAACAAATGAATATGTTACCAAAACATGAGAATCCGTCCCTCCACTTGCTAACCTATAAAACGATTCATTCGTTGTTGGTTGAACATCTACACTTAAAACAGGATCCCGATTATGCCATGATATTTCGGGAATGGTACACTTCATTTTACGCTCTAATAATACTTATTTGCAGCGGTTGTAAATAAATAACAGACATAAATTCACAGATAATAAATAATTGGCGCGAATAGAGACAAAACTAGTTCTTTTTGAACGAAACATTGACAAGTTTCAGAGATTGCGCAGTGCAAAATGTGAATCGCGCAAACTCACACAGTGTGCCAACATTGATGAGAAAATGTCCCCTAGCCTAATGGAATACGCGGTATGATTTAAAATATTGTCGTAAGGGAACAAATTATGAATAATTTACAAATTTCTATAAAGGAAACTGATAGAACATTACAAACTTATACAAATTTCTATAAAACTACTTTTTTCTTTTCTTTAAAAATAATATATCTTAAGGAAAATAAAGTAAAACATTATATTACGCTTACAAAATATCAGAATTTTGTTTGTGGACTAAAATACATTCATTAATTTCAATTATCCTTATTTTGCTTTATTCCCAAAGGAATTTACAGCGTTTAATTAATATTGATTGTACAATATATGACATTGTGTCTCTTGAACAATATATTATTTACAGAACAGTGTTCCGACAAATAATTTATTATTTTTACAAAGAATAATAATTGTTATTAAACGAGCTTGATATATAAATTAAAATTACAGACGGCGGAAGAAAATTATTATTTAATATCAAAAAGTTTTCATTAGGATATTTCAAAGAAGATTTAGTTAATAATTTAGCATCTAATTATTATTAAATATAAATAAATATATCATCATACCTAATCGTGTTTTATTTTAAATTTAATAGAGGGAAGTGAAAATATTGGAGAAATCAGTTGGTTTTTTGAATGTTTATTTAAAGAAAAGTCACAACAATACCAACTTTTCGAATTCTAATCAACCATCTTCTGGGTTATGTTGATGTATTTACATAGTGTTTAATACAAAAAAAGAATGTACAATGTCGTCAATAACGGTTAAAAAATTAATTAAAATACTAGCGCATTTCAGTTTTGTACCAAACTAACCATTTTTGTTAGTTTGAATTTTTTTCCGATTGACATTAAAAGTGCGATTTTTTGACAGCTAACAGTCTGTAAAATATCACTTTTTCTACCTAGACATTATAATATTTTTACTGCCTATAATATAGCAACCGCTACACAAACGCATAGCAACCGTTCAACAAACGCAAAGCTTCATAATTTGATGCGATAACTTTCAAAATAGATATTAACGAAAATCACTAAATCGGCAAAAAATAATGTGTTCAACACGGCACGATACACAGATTTACAGTTTCGACAGCATCCAATGCCTCGGTTATACGCCTCGGCAATTTTAGTGCCTTAAACAAGTAACTATTTATTTACTTCGGTTGTAATTATATTTGTCGTTTATAAATCAACTTACGATGTTTTAAAGGAATTATGGGAATTGTAAAGCTGCGTTCAGAGCTACTGAATTATAAATTACAATTAGTATTACAAATAGTAATCAGTTGGAGCGTCTTAAATCTCTAAAAAAATTACCAAAATAGTTATGTATGCAACAAGTGTGTAAAGTAGTACTTTTTTGGTCGAGTGCGATGTTTTACGCGGAAATTGTAGCACGAGACGAAAAACACTATTTTACACACGTGTTGTAAACAACATTTTTCCTACAACCGAAATGTTAGTGATGTTCCTCATAATACTGCATCCAGCATCTTCAAATACTGTTGGTGTTCTTTCTTATAATACTGTACAAAATGTAACTTAAACACTTGGAAGAATTTCAGACAGAAGTGGATTAGTCTTCTATTATTGTACAAATTGTACATTTAATATTAATATTAAAAATTAGGTTAGGTTAGAATACATGTCAAAAAATGTTAATGTTCTTAAAAATTATATTAGTACTCAATCTGTTAAAAAATTATTACATTTGTTTCATTTACAATGTATATTAATATTTCTTAATCAATTTTATTACTTTCATTATTATTTACTACCTAATTATCTACTAGCCAGGTAAATTAACCGAATTTTACTGTTGCCTAGCAACGTTTATTCACTTTTCAAACACTAGTGCGTGAAAAGTACTCTTTACGCACTATAAAGAGTGCGTGAAAAGTACTTTTCACGCACGACTGTAGGAAAATATATTTATTTTTATTAATTAATATAAAATTATACATAAGAGTGGAAGCTTACGTTGTGATTTTATTCATTATTTACAGTTTTACAGATTTACAGATCTCAAAACATAGTTTAGAATAGAATACGGCTTTTAATATCAAAATATAAAAGTAAATACAAAATTGAGCGACTTTAAAAAACTTGTGAAATCCCAATGTGTGTTTTTATAAAGTTACTTAGATTAATACACAATGTCCCACAACTCGCGCCCCAGACGATACTGACACTTGCCGACGAAAATAGGTTGCCAACAAATAGAAGAAAATAGTTTGCGGCTGCTTGCAGAACGGAGTTACAAAACTTTAAATCCACCAATACCGGAAGGATACCTTGAGGTGTGATGATATTATTACAAAATAAAACTGGTTGCTAGGTTTTAAAAATACTACTAGTGAGTTACAAAATTTGTTTGACTTACTGTAATTTTGACACTTTAGAGTTGACTTTTCACTGTCAACAAATTTAGATTAGCGAAGGTGTCATCCGAGATCATCATTTAAGTAGATGCTGTACACGAGTGTAATGCTACGGGTGTTGCCGATTATTTTTCAAAATTCGATGTACCGAAGCCCTGGAAATACCTAATTAGCCCGCAACTTCTCTGATACTTCTGGTACCATCTTCCTCAAAGACATTTAAAACAGCTTCTTCGTTCTCAACTGTACGAGCGATTCTGGGAGCACCACCAGTTTCTTTTCGATCTGGCATAACTTGACCGAGTGCAGTCTCGTGTTTCCTTATTCGCTCTGGGGCGAGAGTTGTGAGACAGCCTGTATAGATTTATAATATAAATATTTTTTTAAAAAAAACGGTAAACTGCATATATGACTAATTAAACAAAAATATTGATTTTCAGAAAATGTATTTTTATGTGATTTAAATGAGGTCAACCCTGCATTAAAATGATCCTGGGAAAAATATTTTTACTACGATTACAAATATGTGAATTACGTAATATAAAAATATATTATAATTTTGTTTATACTTACTAAAAGTAAACCATGTAGGATTAAACAAATATGACGGAATTTACATGTAAAAAATCAGATAAACTTGTTTTTCCCGAAATAAGAGTACGTATTACATAACGTAGTTGTGGGTTGCATACAAATAGGTGTTATGTAACCCTGTAAGAATGCGATATAACACAAATAATATAAAATAAAATCTAATTTTTTCCCATGTGCATACGAGAATATTAACAAATAACCTATTTAAATTTGACACATACAGTGTTGGCCAAAAATATTGCAACTTTAAGAAATTTTCAATTGCTCTCAAAAATAAATAACAAGATTAATGTTCCGTTTAAACAAGATTATTCTATTTTAAAATAACATTAAATTTATAAAATGTATTCAATTTGTAAAACTTTTATTTTTGTCTGGACACAGAAATACCAAGCATAAACATAAAATATATAGAAAAAGTATGAATACAAACCTGTAGGCTTGATTTACATTAGCGGTACAATGACGGTACAATTACGGTACGATACTTCTTGGTCCAATGTATTTTAATGGACCCATTTACATGTACGTTCTCAGTACGATGACGGCCCAATGATATTTATTGATTTACATTAGCGATGCGACCAGGGTACAGTATAATAATAATAATAATAATAATAATAATAATAATAATAATAATAATAATAATAATAATAATAATAATAACAATAATAATAATAATAATAATAATAATAATAATGATAATAATAATAATAATAATAATAATGATAATAATAATAATAATAATAAAAATGATAATAATAATAATAATAATAATAATAATAATAATACTTTATTTTCTGTAGACACATAGTTACATGCGTGTAGAAAACGTCGGAACATACAAAATATAAAATAATAAAAATAACATCACATTAAAAATTAGGTAATTAAGTATTAAAATATTCATGTAAATCATAAAAACTGTGCTGCGTAAGATATTCTTTTAATTTCTTTTTAAATACTTTAATATTATTTTCATATTTTAAATAAATAGGTAACTTATTATAAATGTCTAGGCCTATTCTATTAGGAGAATTTTTAGTAATGTTTAGTCTTGAGGTGGGAACGTAAAAATTGTTTCTATGCCGGGTGTTATGGTCATGAACGTCTGAGATTTTTTCAAAGTGTGTTGTATTTTTTTGAATGAACAAACAGATTTCCAATATGTATATCGAAGTAACTGTTAAAATTTTTAAATCTTTAAAAACAGCTCTGCATGATGAATTATAACTTAAACCTGCCATACAACGAATAATTCTCTTCTGAGTAATAAAAACCATTTTAGCTGAATGTCAACTGCCCCACAGACATATACCATAACGTATTCTAGCTTCAATAGTGGCAAAGTAAAATATCTTTAGTTGTTTAATATTTAAAATTAATCTTAGGTGACGTAACTGATAACAAAACGTATTAAGTTTCGTAACTATTGCAGCACAATGGGGATCCCAACTTAGATGTTCGGTTAACAACATCCCCAGTAAACGAGCTGAAGCATTATTACTTATTGTATTTTTATCAAAGTTAATTTAAATTCGTTGATTTTTATAAGGATGCTTATTAAAACGAAGAATTTTGGTTTTAGTTTAATTTTAAAAAAAGTTTATTTTCATAGCACCATTCAGTAAGTGACTGTACATTTCTATTACATTCTGTTTTCAAGGCATTATCATTCTTATTTGCGATGTTTAAAGTAGTGTCATCGGCATATGAAACGGGGGTGCAATTGTCAGATAAAACTGTCCAAAGATCATTAATATAAATGACAAAAAGTACTGGAGCTAGTACAATACCTTGTTGTACACCAAAATTTGTATATACTACAGCCGAATTGACACAATTTCCCTCAAAATTAAGAATAACAAACTGAGATCTGTTCTTTACGAAAGATAAAACCCAGCTTAGCGCAACACCTCAAATACCTATCGATTCCAGCTTATTTAACAATCGAGGATGGTCAACACAATCAAATGCTTTGCTGAAATCGCAAAAAAAACTAACAGGATATTCCCCTTTTTCTAAATTTTGAATAATGTTATTGTAAAAACAGTACGAAGCATCAGATGTTGAACTATTTTTTTTTAAATCCAAACTGTTTATCACTAATAATACAATTTTTATTTAAAAAATACTGGAATCTGTTCAAAAAACAGTAATCAATTTTTTTTGAAAATCCCGAACTTAAAGCTACACGTCTGTAGTTATCCAAATTTGTCTTTTCACCTTTTTTGTGAATCGGAATAATTTTATTTCATTTTAATTTTTGTGGAAATGTGCCGTCTAAGAAAGAAAGATTTATAATATATGTCAAAGGACCGGCTATGATATCAGCAACACTCCTTATAATAGAATTTAGAATATCATCCGGTCCACTGGAATTCTTGTTTTTTAAACTGTTTAAAATTATCGTATATAATTCCAATTCTTCAATGGCATAAAGAAAAAGGCTGTTGGAAACTTTACCGTTATAGTTTTGACCATCTGAATTTATGTTGACAGCTGGAATACGATTTAGAATATTTAGAGGTGCATCTCTGAAATAGTTGTTAAATAAATTTGTAATGTTCTCTGGATCATCAGTTTGAGTGTTTTCATGGATTATTTTCTTAACTGTAACATTATTTTTGTCTTTATTATTTGAATTAATAATGCTCCAAGCGCTTCTAGTCATGTTATCAGAGTTTAAGATTTTATTTTGATAAAATTCCTGTCTTTGTTTATATTGAAAAAATATTGTATATCATAGTAACAGCGTAGTGTTTCCATGCAAGGGGGAGTGGAAGGTTGCGTTTGAAGAGTACGTGCACTTCAAGTTGACGTTCATGCCAAAATCAGCCGAGTGAAAGTAAACATATGCTAGTAAGTGGTAAGTGTTTGACATTTGACATGTTAAACTAAAATGTAGTCAAAATGAGCGAAAAATGAAAAATTATTATACATACACATTTATTGTGCAAAAGTTCTCTCTTATAACAAAAACGTGAAATATACACTACAGATTATTACAGAAAGTACACAAAAAATAGTATAGTTTTGTAAAATTTTCTGGATTTTCTTCATTTTCTTCTTCTTCTTCTTTGACAAGAGTAAGGATAGTTATAGCCAAGTAGGTATTTGAGAAATATTTAAACATTGCAGGATATTTTCTACTATTGATAGAAACATGACATATGCACCACAAACTGTCATAATACATAAAAAACAAAACTATATTGTCATGGTATTTTATTATGTTCGTACCGTCGTGGTACCGTCTAATGTAAATGCCTCGTGTAATTGACATACCGTCATTGTACCGTTATTATACCGTCATCGTACCGTCATTGTACCGCTAATGTAAATCAAGTATAAAAAATTCAATAATCTTTAATTTTCATAATAATATAAATTGCGAAAAATAACATTTAAAGGTATTTTTCGAAGAAAAACTATTTTGAGCCATTTACACCAAAATCTAATGGCTTCATCATCATCATCGTGAAAATGTTAAGATTGGATTCTAGGGACCTTAAAACGTGGTCATTTACCAAAATCTTGATATGCGATTTTTAGCACGATTCCTATACCTCCCGTACCAAGGGTAGCGGGAAGTAAAAAGGCGATAGCAGAAGGCTTAAAAGTAGTGAGAATCAGGGGCGTAAACTACGTGGGTGAACGGACGCACATGCACCCACAGAAAGTAAAAGTGTGGGTGCACAGCACCCACAATAATTTCGCCCTAACATTTTAATTATATATTTTATACATTGTAAAAATGAGTTGTCAATCTTTTCAAGTTGTTTAAGAGTAAGCTGACATTATTTAATCGTGTCATAATAATGGCAGTAAAATACTACTATTAAGCCGAACAAACGGATATGTTAATAATTATAGGATATTGCAAAGAAAATTATTGGCAACCTATAAACAATTTTTACTGTCATTAAAAATTAGTTGTTTGACATTTGGATAGATTGCTAGATGAAATTTATTTTAAAAATTGCTCTGTGCAGTTATTCATATTTTATTTTTTTCTGCCTAAATCGTTACAGATATCACATCTTACGCAGAGACAGAAAAGTTTACCATTGAATGTGTCGTGACACCTAAGTTTCATACACTAGTGGTTCACTAATAATAACAAATATCTTAAAATACATCCGTATGGATTATTAAAGCAAATTTCATTCAAACCGAACAAAGCAATAAGCAAAATTTTTTTTTTAAACGGTACATTTTCTGTTTTTCGGATATTGGTAAATTAAGTTAAATCTTGTTACTTTGGGCACAGGAATCTGTATTTAAGCCATGTCTACGTGTTTTATAGATACCCTGCATATAAATATTAGGAGTATTGTTTTTGTAATTGATATTAATATTATTTATGTTAAATGTACGCATAATTAATTATATGTATAATAAATTATTTGCATTTATAAAAAGATATAGGCATCCATATTTAAAATAAATAGTGCACCCACAGCCAAAATTAAAAGTTTACGCCTCTGGTGAGAATTTGGAATAGAGTAAATGTGTGACATTGAGATGAGGAAATGGTACAAAAATTCGATTATTTTAAAAACTAATAACTTTCTTTAAACTTAGATAATCCTTAACATTCAGTTTTTAAGGTCTAGTTTTGTTATAAATGACCCGTGTTCTAATTTGTTATTAGGGAGGATGACACCACTGAAATTTTTTAAAAATTAGTATCTTTATGGCCAACACTGTACAAGTACCATTTTTTAGCTAATAATTCCCATTTTATAAGCAAATCTGAGAACAATGACTGCAGTATCGCAAATCGAATAAAAATGTTCGAATTTGTGTGTTTGGCTCGGCTGAGTCTTGTCTGGCGAGAATTGTTGGATGTACGCCAAGGACAAAAGGAGTGAGTAATGTTGGAAATGCACCTCTGTTGCAATGCATTGCACTGCACGGCACCGAGTTGAGATTCGAGACGTTCAGAATAAAAAGACATTCAATGTCAACGGGTGAACAGAACAACAAGATACGGAATATTCCAGCTCTAGATTAAAATAGGATAGGAGGGAATTCAGGAGAGCATTTTTTAGTGACGTAGGTATATAATTATATAAATTATTGTTGTATTTGGAGGAGCTAATAATTTATTTTTAATTATTTCAATAAATTATTTGTTTTAGTTTCTTTCGTTCCTCTATATTTTTAATTAAGATTTTCAATGAGGTTCTGAGGAAGCTACAGCAAAATTTTAATATTATTTTCTTGATAAAATGGTGGGTGCGTGGGTGTACGTTTCTAAAATGGTAATTGTCTACGTATCTACCTAAACTACAGGCGCAGGAAGCGCTTGCTCGGGGCCTCTTAAATCGAGGGGGCCTCAAATTTCAGGTCTCAAATTAATAAATTGTTTTATTTTGTTTTTATTATTATTTCGAATTTTAAATGGCACAAAATTGACCCCTGTGGCGCACTCTCCACGCCAGCAATGAGTGCCCGTGAGGTGACGCCTGGTAAGCGCCCGCACGGTGCAAATTTATCATCTTTACCGATATCTGCGTACAAAGCAGATTGGCACACCCAGCAATGGGTAATAAGCCGTGATGATATATTTATTTATTTTATTTATTATTATTATGTTTCCTAATAAAAATAAATAAATATATTATCACAGCATATTACCCATTGCTGGGTGTGCCAATCTGCTTTGTACACAGACACATATTTCAGTAATGATGCCATATTTGTACCGTGCGGGCGATTACCAGGCGTCACCTCACGGGCACTCTTTGCTGGCGTGGAGAGTGCACCACAGGGGTCAATTTTGTGCCATTTAAAATTCGAAATATTTGGCGTCGGTTGGGATCGAACCCGGTACCCCAGATTCACGACCAGACACTCAGGCACGTGACCCCATAAAATAAAAATAATTTAATAGTATTCTTTAAATTAAATTAATAAATGAATAACGCCATCTGTGCCGTATGTTTTATGGCGGTCTAGGGATCATATTTCATATCATATGCAAGTTTGCTCTCTACTGACAAGATAAAGATATAATATGCTTACTAACTTTAAATTTGGCGCTAGTACGGGTCGGTCACAACTCTTTCAAAATACAGCTAAGAAACCGGAAACCTGCTTTCAACTTTTGTAATTCCCACCCAATTTTGATGTCATCACTTTTGGAGTCTATTCTAAACGCTCTATTTGTGGAAATTAAATCTTCTTCACTTGTAAATTTTCATAAAATACTTTAGTCTAACGGCAACCTAACGCACAGAACTCACTTTGACGAAATTCGGATGTATAATGTAATGTAAATAGATATATTATCTCTGTTCGGATGGTTGCATGCATTTCGCGATAAAATGATTATTAGTTTTTTAGGCTAAATTTGTGAAAAAGTCACCTTTTCGTTTGCAAATTTTCACAAACATTTTAATGTTATGTACATTCATTTCATA
This sequence comes from Harpalus rubripes, assembly GCA_963082715.1. Classification (NCBI taxonomy): domain Eukaryota; kingdom Metazoa; phylum Arthropoda; class Insecta; order Coleoptera; family Carabidae; genus Harpalus; species Harpalus rubripes. Next base: position 73,450,468 of record OY720449.1, on the reverse strand, counting down.
TGAATTTAAACCTACTTTTTTTTCAAAAAAAAAAAATTCTTTATTGGTGGATTTTTAGACTAGATTAAAATTCAAATATGTTTTTGTTGAATTTTTATTAATACACCATGTTTTTAAATAAATCGTATACCTATAATATATTTGTATTATTATTTTTTATTAAAAATATAAAGTGTGTGCTACAGTAAAAACGTACGCGTAGAATGCTCACTATAAAGGTATTGAAAAGATTTAGGGGGGGGGGGGGTTATGGGGGCCTCAACCAGGCCCGGATACGGCCACCGGGCAAATGCCCGGTGGGCCGAACCTTAAAATTGGGCCGACCTTACTGCAATTTTTAAATAAATAATCAAAAGAAAAAAATATTTTTTTCAATCTGAGCAAAACCGGCTAGTCTAGAATATCTATCAGTAAAGAATTTTATTTTGATCGTTATATACCGGGTGTCTACTGTTTTTGAGGCCCATAGGAAATACAATGTTAAAATTTTGCCCTATTAATTTTAGAACAAAAGTGTAAATACAAAAATGTTCAAAATTAAAAATTATGTTTAACAAGTCCAAAATTACGGTTTGCATGCGCTTCGTTAGCTATTTACAGTGAGCCACGAACAATAGCACAAAATGTTAAACAGTTGTATTTCTTAAGTTTCGCAGATGACTTCTCTCATAAAGTTTTAATAATTATTAAATTCATTAATTTATTTATCAGTAATCATGGATACACTTACCATCGCAGATGTCAAAGTGAAGCAATACGACCATTGAATTGTATGTTCTGTCTTGCTTAAAGACGGATATTTTATTTTATGTTTGTCTCATGACAAGAATCTATTATATCAATAAATTTAAACTCTTTTGCTGCAGTTTTTAATTCTCAACATTTTTTTGTATTTACACTTTAGTTCTAAAATTAATAGGGAAGAATTTAGAGCCATATCAAAAATTTTACCTTTGTATTTCCTATAGTCCATAAAAATGTAGACACCCGGAATATATTTGTAAAAACACTGAATCCCACAAAAATTAGAGCGCGGAAAGCAATATTTAAAGTCATCTTGGATTTATTTCTGAAGGGTTTAATTCCTACAAAATGAATGTATAACTATTCGAGTTTCGTCAAATTGACTTCTGTGCGTTGGGTTAATATTACATTAAAGTATTTTTTTCAATTTGCAAGCGATATAGTCACTTTATTTACAAATACGGACTAATAATCATTTCGGCGCGAAATACCTATAAAATGCATGCACCACCCGAATTTTGCCAAATTGAGTTCAGCGCATTAGATGACTTTACGGTCAAGTATTTTTTTAAAATTTGCAAACGAAGAAGTCATAATTTTCACAAGAGCCTTTAGATGAGGTAAAATCTGACTTTATATTTGCAAATAAATAATAAAAATATATGCTTCAGCGCTTTACTTTTGGGTTACTTCATTGCAACAAAAAAAAAAGAATTTCAAGGGTGGTAGATATTCTAGAATTCAGCTTCAAACACAATAATTAAAAATGATTATTTTTTCAAATTGAAATTAATTTTTAATTCGGGCCGGTCTGCTACTATTTGCCCGGGCCGGCTTTAGACCTCGTATCCGGCCCTGGCCTCAACTACACTTTAGGGTGGTGCGATGGTGAATTGTTTATCCGAAAAAAAAGGCTTAGTCAACAGATGTAGGCAAAAATATAAATTTTCTGATTTTTCTGTTTTTGCAAATACCATCAAAGATATATCAATAATATTGGTTTGTACTTCTTTAGGCCACTTTTTTTAGATCTTTTCAATGACGATGCGCATTTCTTTAACACTGCTGTATTTTGATTTATGATGCCATAGTTGTAATTTTTATTTGTTTCAAATGGTTAAAACGTAACAAATAATATAATGGCTACTATAACCTCTTCGGAAGATTACATCCAGAGTATCGAAGCCGAACCTGAATCGAACCAAAACCAGAACCAAATTGTAACATATTAGCGAACCCAAACCAAGAACCGAACCCCAGATATGTTTTTTAATTGAAACCAAGTCAGATCCAAACCGGGGATTAAAAATCGGGTTAAGGGTTCAGCTCTAGTACAAGTTTATTTCCAGTTCGAAACGTAAACGTGATCGTAATTCGGCGTCTGTGTTGCTGTCTGTTCTGATTGTTCGTGATAATTGTGTTCGGGTTCTTGTCTTGCCTTGCATTATAAATTCCGGCTTTTATTTTGAAATTTAAATTATTTATTTATTGTTATTCAAAAATCATTAATTCAATTTTCATTAGGTCGAACCGAACCTGAACCTAACACCTGAACCCGGAACAAACCCGCAAATTTTATTAAAGCTTGAAACAGAACCGCACACGAATCCATCTTTCAACAAACAAATTTACCTGATCCTGAACCGAACCCAGTTTTTTGAGGGTTCGATACCCTGACTACATCCCTTGCTCACTGCGCTCGCTCGTGTTGCAAACTTCATCCTCGGTAATAAGAGCATCCATTATTCGCGACTGACATTAACCCGTAGCGTAGCCTACGTTATTAATACAAGGCCGGGAAACATCACAATATCTGTCAAACAGAAACTCTAGTTCCAAACTTGCCGTTTTGGCGCGACTTATTCTCGCTGTCATTTTTGACGTATGTTTTGTGATTTCGATTCATAAAGTTTCAACGTAGTTTTCATTTAGCATTCGTTATTATATAATATTGTACTATTTAATAATTATTGTAGTATTGCAATCATTATATTATTCACGTATTTCTGTTGAAATTAAACACAATAATGAAACAATTATTTCAATGTTTAAATCTTCTTTCTATGCCATATAAGAATGAAACGTTATATAGTTTAATTAAGTACATAGACAGAGATGATTTGAATTACCTACCCTTTAAAAAATTTGATTGAATGTTTGCTTCTTATAAAAAAAATTGTAAACTCTTGCAACAATTATTATCAATCGTTGTTCCTGTAATATCAGAAAAACTGAAATGTGATAAATGTGACAACAAACAACTTCTACGTACATTGTGTTCCAAATTTATCAAACCCTTATTAAGTAATATAGGTCACAAAGCCAATGACATACAGTTTAAAAACATGAACAACCATTGTATCGAAAAGTTTTGAAATTATAAGAATAATATGTCCAATCTGTAATAATTATTAATAGTTTATATTCATTATGATACATTAGTTATGATAATACCTGTTCACAACAATATCCAATATCTTATTTACTGGATGGGTTTTCAAACTCAAATGCATATCAATGGCTGGTACCTTCTCCCTTCTGTAGTTTTTCTGGCTAATCTTAAATCTTGTTTATAAATACACGCAAACACATTAACTACTTGAAAATTTATTTATTACTTGGGCTACAATAGAATAGAAAATATTTTTGTACAAGCACATAGTATTTTTTTGGTCTGTGAAGCAGTAAAGCCCATGTTTCAATGCTGAGGGATGATTGACTGGCTGCTAATTCGCGCGCAAACACTCTTGGTCATGTGCGTGCGCATTGGCCAGCTGTGCTATCCTTTCTACAGCCTTTTCCAACATATTTCTTATATTAATTCAACTTCTGTTATGTTAATTTAACTTATGAATAGTGTAATAGTAATACAACAGTATATAAAGAAATATTACAAATAATATAATTACACATAAATTATATATTATTTACATTTTTATTTGTTGTATTCTTTATTCATTTATATAGTTTAAAAAAACCGTATAACATTGGTTATAACCGCTAAATTAATACTATCAATATATTATTTTGACAGTCTAAAGATGACATTTGAATGACAGCCGGAATAAGTCGCGCCCTCATCAGCGGTTTTGGAACTAGTTTTTGGCCAGATTTTTAAACAAAATTTGAGTTGTTTCCCGGCCTTGTATTAATAACGTAGGCTACGCCCGTAGTCACCAAGCGGCAAACTTGCGAACCCTCCGAATTAGTAATGGCAGCCAATCACACCTCAGGAAAATTACCAACTATTTTTTTTTTGTCTAAATCAAACAAGCATGGTCTTATTTATTGATCTGTATAAATAAATTATTTTTTATTTACATTTTTTGTTGTATAAAATCGTCTTAAAGTATGACACTTTTAATAAGTTGCAAAAAGCCAGCCATGTTGTGACGTCAGCGTTTCACACTGCAAGTTCAGAGTCATTTCATACAGCCTTATTATATCGACACAGAATTTGTAAAAGAAAAAATATATAGACTATAAATTATAAATATAATTTTCATTTGACCTGAAGTTATCCACTTATCATTCAGCTGATGGTCATTACTCATTCGTTTTTTACTTTTTCGTCTGATTAACATTTGTCTACGTTATTCGTTGTGTATTCTTAGAATTTCATTACTGAAGCTTTGTTGCGTATCAAATCTGTATTTTTCAACACAAACAGTAACTGTTTTTCGAGTTGTGTTTTTTTGTATCACGCGATACTATTAAATGTTTTATTATACTGCAAAGTGAAACTATAACAAAAGCATTTACCACTGTTCATAATATATCCTAGCCAAGGATTTGTTAACAAATCCCTGATCCCAGCAATATTGCCAGTCCTTTTCATTAATGCGTGCGAAACGCAAATTCATATTAATTTCTATTTTTCGCATTTCATATTTTTTGTTAAATTTGTGGAAAAAGCGCCAAATAGAATGTCTTTATGTTCTTTAATTGCCCGAAGAAACGCCAATTTAACAGCATTTTTGCCATATTAAATATAATTACAAATCATTATAATTTCATCTGCTTTACTTTCATTGATTGCAAGGGTTGAATGACTGTATGATGAGTAGGCTTAGAGTAGACAGTAGACTGATGACATGTAAAATAGTGATAAGTGACAGATCAGAATAATAAATACGTTTCAAGCTAAAGTATCCTTTATTTAGTATATTTAAACCACCACACAATACATGGTGACAGCGGTGGGATACCCATAAATAAATTGGCTAAAATAATGGAAGGTAATAATATGTTTGAAGTTCCAAGTCAATTTAATTTTGCAAAAGCACATGAATGGCCGAAATGGATCCGCCGATTCGATTTGTACCGCCAAGCGACAGGTTTGGATACAAAATTACAAAGTCGACAGATCGCAAGTCTACTTTACTGTATGGGTAAACAATCCGATGACGTATTTCAGACCCTAAACCTTAACGAGGAGGACAGTAAGAAATACGAAAAAGTTAAAGACGCATTCGAAAAGCATTTCGTAGTAAAGCGAAATATCGTATACGAACGAGTATTGTTCAACCAACGAATACAAAACGAGGGTGAAACAATAGAAGAATTCGTAACGGCACTTTACAGTTTGAGCGAACACTGTAACTACGGACAGCTACGCGATGAACTTATTCGAGATCGAATAATCGTAGGAATTCGGAATCGACAATTAGCTGAACGAATGCAACTTCAAGCAGATTTAAAACTCGACGATGCAATTTTTATGGCTAAACAAAGCGAGCAGGTGAAAGCGCAACTACCCCAGCTACAAAATGAACTCCAGAAACTCGAAGTTAGTCGTATTGAAACAGAAAAGTTTAGAATGAACGAGTTTTGGCGTAACAAATGCCAGGAGGGGAAGAAATCTGGAAAGAATACACAATCAAATAATACTACGACTGACCAATCTAGTCGATGTAGAAGATGCGGCGGCGGCTCACATTCAGCTCGACAGTGTCCGGCGCGGAAAGAAAAATGCAGCAAATGTCAAAAGATAGGACATTATGCGCGAGTATGCCTAAATGGACAACGAAACGGTAACATACGCAAGGTTAATGAAGCCGAAGATTCGTTCATTGGTACCATAAATGCAATAGGAATTTTGAAAAAGCAAACACATTGTTGGCAAGCAGAGGTCGACATACAAAATGTGAAGATTAGTTTTAAAATCGACACAGGCGCCGACATTACGTGCATTTCAGAGAAAACCTATAAAGAATACTTTTCGAATATACGATTGAAACCATCACCAATTCGTCTGTACAACGCAGATCATCAACTTATGAACACATCTGGAATATTTTCGGAGAAGATTCAATATCACGGAAAAACCGTATTGACGGATATCTACGTAGTACGAAATCTCACAAGCCCATTACTTGATGGTGAAACTAGGAATTATTAAACGATGCCAGGCCGTAAATAGCGATTCTATAAAAATGTCGTTTAACCCAATTACTACATATCCTAAGTTATTTCAAGGTCTCGGGAAAATACGAATTCCGTATAAGATAGTTCTTACAGAAGATGCTATACCGTACAATCTGAAGAAGCCCAGACGAATACCCATTCCGATGTTGAAGGAGATCAAATCCAATTTAGATAACATGGTAAAGATGGCAGTCATTGAGCCAGTCGAAGAACCAACTGATTGGTGTGCGGGATTGGTACTTGCTCCAAAGCCAAATGGATCGATCCGCATGTGTGTCGACTACGTACATTTGAACAAGTTTGTGAAACGAGAACATCATCCTATGCCAGTAACTGAGAACATTTTGGGTCGACTGGGAGAAGCCAAAATTTTCTCTAAAATCGATGCCAATCATGGATTCTGGCAATGCGATCTCGACGAGTCATCACAACTGTTGACGACGTTCATCACACCATTCGGACGATATAAATACAAACGATTGCCATTTGGTATCTCAGCCGCACCCGAATTCTTCCAGAAAAGAATGACGAAAATACTGGATAATCTCGACGGGGTACTAGTAAACATGGATGACGTGTTAGTGTATGGAAACACAATCGAAGAACACGATCGACGACTCCATAATGTCTTCAAATGTCTCCTGCAAAAACAGGTAACTCTTAATATCGATAAGTGTACATTTGGAGTTACGAAAGTAAAGTTCCTCGGACACATCATCGAAGGAAACGGTATTCGCGTAGACGAAGATAGAGTTAGTTCAATCCTGCAGATGGACAAACCAGAAAATATTTCGGAATTAAGAAGCTTATTAGGTACTATAAATTATATTGCAAAATTTGTACCAAATCTATCGACGAAAGCGTATCCTCTCAATGAACTCTTAAGCGATAAAATTGAATTTACGTGGGGGAAAGAGCAAATATTAGCTTTTAACCAGATCAAGAAAGACTTAGCTAGCGCTCCGATCTTAGCATGGTACAACCCTGCGCGCGAAACTGTCATTGCAGCAGACGCTTCATCCTATGGAGTAGGTGCTGTACTGAAACAAAAACAGGAAGATGGTGGATTTCGACCAGTCGCATATGCGTCAAAAACATTTACGAAACACCAATGTAATTGGCCCCAAATAGAGAAAGAAGGCTATGCGCTTGTATGGGCTTGCGAAAAATTTAAAGATTTCATTCTCGGGCTGAAAGTCACGCTTGAGACAGATCATAAGCCACTAGTCTCAATATTCAACTCAAAGGATCTCGATGATCTAACACCAAAATTACAACGTATGCGACTCCGACTGATTCGATATTCGTACAACGTAAGACACGTACCAGGTAAAGAACTTGGAATTGCCGATATCTTATCACGAAGACCGACGGGCGAAGCAAATGATGACGACGATCTCGAAGAGCATATCACGGCATATGTACAAATGATAACTTCGAACTTTCCGGCATCTGAAGATCGGATTCGCCAGATTATCGAGAAACAGAAAATCGACAGTATATGTTCATCACTTATCGAATTTTGCCGAACGGAATGGCCAGACCCGACAGAACTGCGTATCGACCTGAAACCGTACTGGCAACATCGATCTGAAATCGGCATTGAAGGGCAACTTCTGCTACGAGGAACGAGAATCATAATTCCATCCTGTCTTCGTAAAGAAATCTTGGAAAAGATTCATGAGGGACATCAAGGTATCGCCAAATGCAGGGCACGAGTACAAGAAGCCGTGTGGTGGCCTGGAATTACAAAAGACATCGAGTTGATGATTAAAAATTGTCCCAAATGTGTAATCGATACAATCAATCGACGTGAGCCTTTAATACCATCGGAGTTTCCATCACGTCCATGGCAGAAGGTTGCTATTGATTTATTTTACCTTAATAATAAGAATTTTCTAATCGTAGTAGACTATTACTCCCGATTCCCGGAGATTGCATTATTACATAGTCTCCAAGAATCAGAAGTTATCGTGCATCTTAAATCAATCTTCGCAAGACATGGCACACCAGAAATTGTGTACAGCGACAATGGTACTCATTTTGGACCATTGGTCACTTCGGAATTTACCAAATTTTCGAATGACTGGGAATTTACACATATAACATCTAGCCCAAAGTTTGCCCAAAGCAATGGTTTTGTAGAAGTGCTAGTAAAGACAATAAAGAACTGTTTACGTAGAAGTAATGATACTTACAAAGCCCTGCAGAACTATAGGGCGACACCGCTCACAAACGGGTACTCGCCCGCTGAACTGTTGATGGGAAGAAAATTACGGACATCATTGCCGATCACCACAGAACAACTAAAACCGAAGTTACCCAATCAACAACAACTAAACATAAAAGAAGAAATTCGACGAAATAAACAAAAAACAAATTATGATCGACGCCACGGTGTACGAAAATTAGCAGAATTGAAAGAGGGAGACAAAGTATGGATACCAGATTTAAAACGATATGGAATCATCATTAATCGTCGACAAGAGCCGCGCTCATACAACGTCAAAACAAATAAGCAAAATGTTCGTCGAAATCGTTACCAATTAATACCTATGCCTGAAAATGTAGATACATCTAAGGACGGCGACGATTACTACGAGAATTTGCCAAAACCAAACGGGGAAGGAGAAGGAGCACAAACAGAAGAAGCAGCAGAGCCTATCGATACTTATCGTACAAGAAGTGGACGCATAGTAAAAGTCCCGGATAGACTGAAACTTTATTTACATTCTTACCTGTAAACATCTTAGGGGAGAGATGTATGATGAGTAGGCTTAGAGTAGACAGTAGACTGATGACATGTAAAATAGTGATAAGTGACAGATCAGAATAATAAATACGTTTCAAGCTAAAGTATCCTTTATTTAGTATATTTAAACCCCCACACAATACAATGACAAAATGTGTGTAAATTTAAATTATTTTAAAATGCATACTTTTTAATGTGATTAAAATATATATTTAAGGCAAAGGTGGCTGCATATTACATTTACTTGTCAACTTGTAAAAATATACTAGTAATATTGGAAAACTGACAAGTAGTCAAAAATTATTCTTGAAACAGAAATTACTAGAACTTGTCACTTGTACACTTGTAACTTGTCGACTAGTAATTTTTATGAAACAGGGCCCTGGACGACAGCCTACTAATAGCACTACTGCGGTTAGTTTGCAATCGACAAATCTTCGGAATTGAGAAAATATTAATACAATGTAAAACCAAAATAATTGTAACATTTTGGTTTATATTTAGATTTAATAATGCTGATGACAAGCTAATTTTACGCCCGAAACGACCTGTCAGTAGTGACTTTTTGTAAATAAAAACCTGGAACATTTAAACCTAAATTTTTTTCGATACAAAATACCAAGACGATTCTCATCACCCCATAATAAATTTATAAAAATTGAATGTAAAAAAGTATGTTATAATCAAAACAAAAATAATAATGATGAAATTAATGGTTTGTACTTTGTAAATAAGTCTTTCTGAAAAGTATATAACGTATGTTTTACTGTCTATGTATATAGACCAACGACCACAAATATACTAGACAGAACATGCTCTATCCCTCACTATTGTTAATGTTCTCGGCTACTCTAAAGTTTGTCGAGAGATGTCTCTACGGTCCTTATAATGTATTTGTGACATTATGTTCCTTTGTTTGGAAGATGTGAAGTCGTTCGGGCCTCGATTTCAAATTCTGTCAGAATTAGGTTTTCCCTGCTCCAGACCAGTAGAATTTGAAATCCATCCGGAGAAAGAATTGGGGAAATCTCAACTTTGTTAGATTTCAAATTTGAAATCTATCCTGAGAAAGAATTGGAAGAATCGCTATTCTGTCAGATTTCAAATTCTACTAGTCTGGAGCAGTAGAATTCGTAGTGGGGAAACCCAATTCCGACAAAATTTGAAATCAGACAGAATTTAAAGTTACAAGGCCCAGTTTTGTTTGTTCAAAGTTTTAGTTTCATTATTCTCTATAAATCTGTCTTTTTCAAGTAAGTTTTGAAATAAAATGTGCGTAATTCTACAAACTCTTATTAATTAAAAAAACAATTAATTAATACTACCATGAGAAATTTACCTACGGGAATTTTGGACTGTATTCATAACCACATCCTGGACCAGGATCCATTAAATAATCATGGCATTCAATTGATCAATTTAATTTTAGACATTTATTTCAAAATCCGTATCCACCAAAAAATAAATTTAGAAAAAACTACAAATAGAATAATAAGCATGTACACAAAAACAATTTTGTTTAAAAATCAATATAATTATATACAATTAATTTTATCCTTTCCTAGTACTATCAATTTGTTTCATAAATTTAATAATTGCTTTTGGTTAATAATAATTCAAATGTTTTAAATATAGTACAGTTTCTGTTAATAGAACAAGCAGTGACATCTAGCAAATACTCCATAAGGAGACTTAACATATCTCTATCCTTCGTTGTCTCTTTCTGTTCAGCCTAAAACAAAACAAATGCTTTGATGTTATATCTAGTGTATTTGTGATCGCAAAACCGCGAAAACTTACATTTTTATTTATGCTCATGCTCCACTTGAAATGACAATAGTTCATATTTATTATGTAGGGTTAATACTCGTAATATAAATAATATGAAACAAAAGTAAAGGTGGAAATGATAGAAAAGATTTAGAAAAGAATAATCAAAAACAGAAAATCAAACTTGAAAAACGTATTTTTAACACCAAATAATTCAACGCTTCAATAAGTTTTAAAGCTACATAATAATTAAATTTTTATGTAAAATGTCGAAGTAAAATAATAACTACCACCACCTATGTACTTTGTCAACGTGGAGCTATTCCAATTGAGAGAGTTCACAAGTTTACCGCTTGGTGGCTACGACAAGGGTTAATTTCAGTCACGAATAGCAGATGACGCTACCTGAATAATAATTACAAAGATTAAGAATATGGTTAAATATCACTTATTTCTGTCGATTTTATTTAAGAACTGACAGTTGACGCTGTGAAATCATATTGACAATCTGAGGAAAGAATTTGTTCTTTATCCAGAATACAACCAACGTTATTTTGTTATACTGGGTGTCTACTTTTTTCCCGGACATAGGAAATTTCAATGTTAAAATTTTAATTTGGCGATATCTTTTTACCTATTTTAGAATAAAAGTATAATGGAGAAAAATGTTCAGAATGAAAATGTGCATCGATTAGTACCAAGTTTGTTGTTAATTTGTTTTTTATGTACGTGTTAGAAAATACTCGATTTAAGGCAATTACCAGAGTGCCATGAAAAATAAAATAATAATTTGTTTGATGTTTCTGACATATGACAGATTTGACATTTCATTTGATTTTATTATTATTAGAATTTGTAATAAATATTTAACTACTAGATAGATTGTCTTCCTATTATTCTAATAATAGATAATAAAAGCAAAAGATATGTCAAATCTGTCAAATAATGTCAGAAACTACAAACTTAAATTATTGTCTTCTTCAAGGCACTCTGATAATTGCCTTAATTCGTGTATATTATTTTGCTTCTAACTCGTACATAAGATACAATTGAATAACAAACTTAGTACTCATCGATGCATTTTTTCATTCTGAACATTTTTCTTTATCACACTTTTCTATAATTAATAAGTAAAGAGATATCACCAAATCAAAATTTTAATATTGAATTTTCTATGTTCGGGAAAAAGTAGACACCCGGTATACATTGTGTCCCATTCTAGGCTCTTCCAAATGAACGAAAAGAGGCTCTACAATTCTACCAATTATGCGAAATCTGTTAGGAATTTGTTACTCATTTTTAACATATTTATTAAGAAAACTTGATATTATGTCTAACGTTTTATTTTTGCAATATTATTGTTCTTATATCTGTGGCAAAGCTCTAAAATTGTTGAGTTTTGGTTAATTTTTAAGTTAATTATTCGAATAAAGAATAAATATTTTAAAACGTTACGAACCTAATATCATGTTTTCCAAGAGCGTGGGTTTAAAATTTATTACAAATAAATGACAAATACAGCCATAATTAGTAAAAAGCTGAGACGTGTTTTGTGTATTTTCAACGTTAAAGTATAAATAAAAACTTACAGACATAATAAGATTTTTTAATAACATGACAAAAATAAGTTACATGTTCGTAACAGATTTTGCATATTTAACAATAATTTAGAACCTCTTTTCGATCATTTGGAAAAGAGTAGGTTGAGGACTAGACGATCCCCTTAAGGGTCCTTTCGAATGACGAGATTGATGCGCTACGCACACCTTTGCTAATTTGCGTTTTCAAACTTTATTTATGGTATTATTAATTTGAAAACTTGATTTCCTTGTAATAAAAGCCTTGAGGAATAGCGCTTAACCAAAATTAAATCCATTTACTTATTTATAACAAACATTTTCAGTGTTAAAAAGTTAGAAAAAATGCACTTTTTCATCATGATAAAAAATGATTTGATTTATATTTTTTTAATAAATTTTCGGCGTAGCGACAAAGTATAAACCTTTATCTTTCAAATGTATTTAGAAAAAATACTTAATGTTTAGAATTAAAC